>CM053784.1:633076618-633790368 GCA_028749045.1 Cupressus sempervirens | reverse complement strand
AATCAATTATTCAAGGTCTAGATATATAAATAATACTTTTCTCAGCTTAGTGAATGCACAAAACATTTATCATCATGCATGCATCCATAAGATTATGCAATCACTTAAAACTTGTGGGTTACTGTCAAATCAATGTACAAAAATATAAACATGAAACTTAAAAGATTTAGCAACACATTTTGACACAATGATTTATGTGGAAACCCAATTTGGGAAAAACCATCAGTAACATGCTACTCTTTTTCACTCTTCTAAAGTGATGTCCTATGAAAGACCAACCCTATTAAAGGTTACAATACACACTGTTAAATGTGACCCTATTAAAGGATTTCAATCACCCTATTAGGAGTGAGCCTTGTTAGAGGACTTTAACCATTCGCTTGGAATGTCACCCAATTAAAGGAGTTACAAATGACTTTTAGGTCAAGCATAATCCAAAGGATTTACCCTAGAATAATACAATTATTAGAGAGTAATAGTAAGGCTTGATCTAATAACAACTTACAACTCCATTTGCATATTACAGATCTTTGTTTTAGTTCTCCATTCTACTTAGTGTTCACACATTTCAGCTTTGATAGCTTGTTCACCCTTCTAGAATTCATACCCTTAAGCCTTCTTGCTTAATATGCCAATACAGACTCTTCACTTAGGTCACTTGATGAAGCAATACCCTTGACTCCTTCTCTTCCTTAGGTTCTTGCACATAACAACCCTTGCTTTTGACCAACCATCCTTATAAATAGAGAATAAAGATTTTTTGCCATTCATTCTCCATTGTTTAATTTAGGGTAAGGACAAATTAGGTAGGATTCAATGAATCTAGCCCTCATTCTATATCACTTCTAGAACTTCTCCTTCAATCCTCTTTGAATTTGCCTCAAAATGGTTTACCATAAATTCTGTGTCACCAACTCATCAATCTTATCTTCCACCTAGTTCACACAATCCAAGAAAATAAACTTGTTGGCTTAGATCCATCAAATTCAAAATCTTTCTAATAATGTTGGCGCTCGGTGTTAACTTTCTTCTCATGCTTGACATGTACTACATTGCTTGACATCCTTTGTAAAATTACTCATAACAAACTAAAATTTATAGGTGCTCGATATCAACTAAACTTTACTCAGCATCCATTGTTTTGCTTAGCATACACTAAAATGAACTTTTACTTGCCTCCAACTAATTTTCTGCTTGGCTTGTATTAAGTTTGCTTGACACCTGCTATCCATTTGTTCAAGCTTGGTAGATAATTTTTTTAAAAACTTTTTCTTCTAAACTTTCTTAGTGTAACCAACCTTTGCAACCTTAAGTAGATTATTAATGCACTATAATATCATTGTCTTAGTTGATTCTTGTACTCCCTTTTATATCATAACTCAACCTTTCATTTAGGTGGTTTTGTTGAATCTTTTGATCAAATCCTCTTCATCAATCAAATAGGTAATGATACTTAAATCATAGAAGCAATTATTTTATTGCAAAATAACAAGTTTGACTTTAGTGACAAAATAATGATTGAAACACATTTATCACACTTGTATCAATCCGTTTTCAATAATCTCCCACTTTGGCATTGATGGAAAACCAAATTCACTAAGTTAAAATAGTAAGACCAACAAAATACCAAAAAAAGAATTCCTTATATTGAAATCTCTCCCTCTATTAGTAGCTTTCATCTTCTAAATAGGTTACAAAATTATGTTCTATTCTAATTTAACAGAAAATCAACAATCAATTCATCTTCATCCTTATGACTCCCTCTGAATTACTTCTTATATCTCCCTTCTACAGTTGTCTCTCTCTTACTAGGTAGATGTTATTAGTAGATACACTTTCTTTCTTAGCAGTCATCATGTCTCCCTCTTTGCGTCTATCTCCCTCTTTCAGATTAGGTTAGATTAGGTACTATCTTCCTCTTTTAAATTAGTTACTATCTCCCTCTTTGACAACAATGCTAAAGACTTGTCATCTTAATATGTAGCTATGAACTTTTTAAATTTCTCCCTTGGTCACCTTGCTTGCAACTGATTTTGTAGTTCCAACTCTTTGATTATTTTAGGCATCTCCTAAAGTAAGATCCACTACATCAATTTGTAACATATGGCAATTAGCTTGCTTAATGCAGGGCACTCCTTTTGTTACTTAGATAGCCTTTGATAGGGGTATTACCTCCAGTTTACCTCTTAGATACTCATGAACATTCGTAGGTAACACTCTTGTGAAGATATTAGCAATTTTTTCTTTTGTGTTAACATATTCCATCTTCACCTCTTTATCTTGAACTAATTTTCTCAAGTAATGATACTTGATTACAATGTTCTTAGTCTTTGTGTGCATCACAAGATTTTTTGATATATTTATAGCAATTTTATTATCACAATAAAGTATCACTAGTTCAATGATCTCTTCCTTCATACCTTTGAATAGCTATTTGATCCATACAATGTTTGTACAATTTACAGTAGTAGCAACATATTTAGCTTCAACAGTAGATTGTGAAGTGCAATTTTATTTTGTGCTAGTCCATGTAACTAGCCTCTTGCCTCAGAAAAATGCTCCTCCAATAGTGTTCTTTTTGTCATCAATGTTTCCAGGCCATTCAACATCAATATAGGCTCTTAATTCAAATTTCTTATTTTTCTTATAGTATAGACCATATTCCTCTATTCCTTTTAGATATCTCATTATTCTCTTTACAACCATCAAATGATTATCCCTAGAATTAGCAGAGAATCTTGCAACTATCCCCGTAGATAATGCAATATCAAGTCTACTATGTACTACATATTGTAATTTACCAATCATAGACCTATACAATATTTGATTCACCTAAGCTAAATTATCATTCTTTGACAATTTATGTCCTATAACCATAGGTGTAGTTACTTGTTTGGAGTTCTCCAGTCCAAAAGTTTTTAGTATCTCCTTGACATACTTTGACTGAGTGATCTATATACCATGTTTCATTTGATGTACTTGCAAACCCACAAAGAACTTGATCTCTCCAAACGTAAAAATTTTAAATTCTTGCTTTATTTCATTTGCAAAAACTTTTCATAAAGCATCTTGACCTCCAAATATGATATCATCAACAAAAAATTTAGATAGTAAAATACCTTTGCCTTTCTTTGTCTTCATGTATAGATTGATGTTATCATCAGTCCTTTCAAATCCAATCTTCATAAAATAGTTATTAAGTATCTCATACTATGCTCTTGGTGCTTATTTCAAACCATATAGAGCTTTGTGTAATTTACATACCATGTTCTTATTGTTAATATCAACATATCCTTCTAGTTGTTCTATGTAAACTTCTTCCTCTAATATACCATTCAAAAATACAGATTTAACATTCATTTGATAAACTTTGAAACCTTTGTATACAGAATAAGCAAGCAGAGTTCTTACTCCTTCCAATCTAGTAACAGGAACAAATGTTTCTCAATAGTCAATTCTTTCTTCTTGTGCATATCCTTTACAGACTAATCTTGCCTTATTTCTTGTAATTTTTCCATTTTCATCTAGCTTATCTCTGAATACCCACTTGGTACCAATCATATTTTTGTCTTCTAGTCTAGGAAATAGAGTCCATATTTTATTTTTCTCAATTGTTCAATCTCTTCTTCCATAACTTTACTCCAGTCCACATCTTCTAAGGCATCTTTCACTATTTTAGGTTCTTTCACACTTAGCAAGCATGTATCATTTCTCAATTTGTTTCTTGTCATTGTTCTAGCATCTTGTTCTCCAATGATTTGTGCAGAAAGATGATGTCTCTTGACATATTTAAAAAATCTTGGTTCATCTTTGGTTTCTTCATTTGGTCTATCTACTTCAGAGTGACTATGTACATCTCTATTAGGTATTTCAACATCTCTCTAATGTGCACTAATTTTAGAATCATAATGTGCCTCAACTTCATTATGTAACTCAACATATAAATGTAGCTTGGTTCTTGAATCTAACTTGACATTCCTAGTAGGTGACTCAATAGTCACTGAAACTTGTTTTCGGTTTGTGGCTTGATTTGTAGCATCTTCTTTAGTAGGCATTCCTTCATAAAAGTATAGAAATGATTTGTATTCTTCTAGTTCTTTCATAGGTTTAGCCTCATATACTTCTGTATATTCATCAAATTTTACATTTGCACTTTTCACAACTTTATTAGTGTTAGTATTTAAACACTTATAAGCTTTACTTTTGTGGAATAACTTAGGAATATACCTTCTTCACTTTTTGCATCTAGTTTACCATTTTAAAAATCTTTGAGAATAAAGCATTTGCTTCCAAATAACTTAATATATTTTTCATTGGGTGAATATCCATACCATAGTTCAAAAGGTGTTGAATGAGTAGCTTTCTTGACTTGTACATGGTTCAAAGTATAGACAACTATAATTACATCTTCTCTCTATTATTTCAAAGCAACATTTTACTCCATCATGAGTGTCCTAGCACAGTCCATTACATACCTATCCCTCCTTTCAAGAATTCCATTTTTTGGAAGGGTTCTTAGGAGAAGATGTCTATCTTTTGATTCCTCTATCATTACAAGACATCTCAAACTCATTAGATATAAGCTCTCCTCCTCTATTAGATCTCAAACATTTCAAACTTTTACCTGTTTCCTTCTCAACTCTTGCTAAGTACCACTTAAATGTTTGGAAATCATCAGTTTTCTATTTCAGAAACATAACTATCATCATTCTAGAATAATCATCAAAAAACAACATAATGTACTTATCTCCTCTGTAGCTTTTCACTTCAATTGGTCCACACAAGTCAAGATGAACAATCTCTAGTATTCCTTTAGAGGTATGAGTCTTACTATTAAAACTTGACTTTGTTATTTTGCCTAACTGAAATAGTTTGCACATTATATTATTAAGATTCTTCAACTTAGGAAAACCTCTAACTTTTTTCATATTACTGATACTAACCAAATTATCAAAATTAACATGACATAACCTTTTGTGTCATAGCCACACATCATCAAACTTTACAATTAGACAAGTAGCATCCTTTATATCAAGATAGAATAGATTACTCCTAGTTTGATAACCCTTTCTAATCAATTTTCCATCAGCATCATATATCTTAGCAATGTTGTTTTCAAACTCAACCTTACATCTTAAATTATTCAGTTGTGACACACTCAATAGATTATAGTTAAGTCCTTCAACATAGTAAGCATTGTCACATAAAATCTTTTCTTTGAGTTTGATAGAACCTTTTCCTTTTATCAATCATGGTGCATCATAGCAAAATCTTACAGTATTACCATCATAACAATTCAAGGTAATGAACTTACTTTTATCTCCAATTATGTGATGTGAACACTCACTATCAATGATCCACCAGTCATTACTATTCACATAAGACACAAGTGTAGTTGCCTCATTTTCATCAGATTCATCCTTCATTGCAACATACACCACTTCATCATCATGTTCATTAGAATCATCTTTTGTTTCCTCCTCAACAATGTAGCAAGACTTCTTGCATTTGTCTTTTTAATCTTTTTTGTCTTCATCTCTTCTACTTTTGTACTTGTCACCACCTCTCTAGTTCTTCTTCTCTGGACATCTTGCGACATTATGACCAACTTCATTGTAATTAAAACAAATGATAGGTAATTTACCTTTAAACTTGCCTTTACCTCTATGAAATCTCCTTGCCAGTAGTACCTCAAGTTGTTCTACAACTTCCTCATCTGTATCACTATCACTTGACACATACTTTTTGTTTTTCTTCTTCTTCTTCTCATCAGGTTCCTTCAATGAAAACTTAGCTTTGAAAAAAAATTCAATATTTTAGGTCAATAATTATCAAAGTTAGATAGCTCAAAAGAAGTGAGCCTACCTACCAGACCTTCAAGAGATATAGTATTCCTTGGTATACATCTCATTTCTTGTATTACAGAAACTCTAATAGCATATATAGGCAACAGTGTTCTTAATACTTTTCTTAGTACAGTATCATTATCTATTGTACTAGTAGCTCCTCTTATTACATTAACAACATCTTTTATTCTTGAGCAATATTTTCACCTTTTTGCATTCTCATATCATCAAACTTACCTCTAAGACTCTTAGCTTTAGCATCCCACATTTTCTTTGCACTATCAAGACTTTTGATATCATCAAATTCAGTGTAGCTTAGGGTAGAGGCAATCTCCAGCATTGCCTAGTTGTGTTATTTTTTCTTTTTTATATCCTCGGTAGTTAGGGATCCAACAAGATCAACATGCTTAGTAGTAATGGTAGATTGTTCATTATCTCCAAGTCCTCCAAGGTGTAGCTTCATCAAACTTTTCCATGCAGGAAAGTTATCTCTATTAATCTTAGGTACATCTCTTTTTTTGCATCTTGATCTTTGTGCTTCTAGTGCATTCAAACTATTCCTCTTAAGCAGATGGCTCTGATACCAATTGTTATAATTTTTTAGAATGACTTAGAGGAGGGGCTAAATCAGTTATCCAAGGTCTAGATGTATAAATAAAACTTTTCTCGGCTTAGTGAACCCACAAAACATTTATCATCATACATGCATCCATAAGATTATGCAATCACTTAAAACTTGTAGGTTATTGTCAAATCAATTTACAAAAATGTAAACATGAAACATAACATATTCACAACACATTTTGACATAATGATTTATGTGGAAACCCAATTCGAAAAACACCACTAGTAACATCATACTCTTTTTCACTCTTCTAAAGTGATACCCTATGAAAGGCCAACCCTATTAAAGGTTACAATACACACTTTTAATGTGACCATGTTAAAGGATTTTAATCACCCTATTAGGAAATAGAACTTTAGACCATTCACTTGAAATGTCACCAAGTTAAAAGATTTACAAATGACTGTTAGGTCAACCTTAATCTAAAGGATTTACCTTAGACTAATATAATTATTATAGAGTAACAATAAGGCTTGATCTAATAAGAACTTACAACTCTATTTACAGATTATAGATTTGTATTTTAGTCCTCCATTTTGCTTGGCTTTCACATATTTCAACTCTGATATCTTATTCACCCTTCAAGAATTCATACTCTTAATCCTTCTTCCTTAACATGCCAATGCAAACTCTTCACTTAGGTCACTTGATGAAGAAATACCCTTGACTCCTTGTCTTCCTTAGGTTCTCGTACATAACAACCCTTGCTTCTGACCAACCATCCCTATAAATAGAGAATTAAGATCTTTTGTTGTTCATTCTCCATCATCTAATTTAGGGTAAGGATAGATTAGGTAGGATTCAATGAATCTACCCCTCATTCCATATCACTTCTACAAACATCTTCTTTAATCCTCTTTGAATTTGCCTCAAATTGGTTTACCATAAATTTTGTGCCACCAGCTCATCAATCTTATCTTCCACCTAGTTCACATAATCTAAGAAAACAAACTTGTTGGCTCATATCTATCGAATTCACTATCTTTCTAATATTACTAGCACTTGGCATTAATTTGTTTCTAATGCTCAACACATACTGTATTGCTCGACATCCTTTGTAAAATTACTCAGTACAAACTAAAATTTATCGGTGCTCGACATAAACTAAACTTTACTTGGCATCCACTGTTTTGCTTCGCATACACTTAAATGGAATTTTACTCAACTCTAATTGATTTTTTGCTTTGCTTGTATTAACTTTGCTCAGAACCTACTATCCATTTAATCAAGCTTGGTAGACAAACTTTTTTTAACTTATTCTTCTGAACTTGCTTAGTGTAACTAACCTTTGCAACCTTAAGTAAATTATCAATGCATTATAATATCACTATCTTAGTTGATTCTTGTACTCTATTTTATATCATAACTTAACCTTTCCTCTAGGTGCTATTGTTACATCTTTTGATCAAATCCTCTTCATCAATCAAATAGGTAATAGTACTGAAATCATATAAGAATTTGTCTTACCAAAAAAATAGCAGGTTTGACATCAGTGCAAAACAATGATTGAAACGCATTTATCACACTTGTATCAATCTATTTTCAAAAAAGAGTTCCTTCATGTTGAGTCACATTTAAGAATTTTTATATTAAATTAGTTAAGTCTTTAAAGTACATATTCATGAATCATATAGAAATAAAAAATACATTATCTTATAAGCAAATGCATAAGTACAACTAATACAATGAAATACATCCAATGAATAACTTCTACTACACATGTCATAGGATATGTGAGAATAGAGACAAATACATCATAATACATGATACATGATAACATACATACATCAACTTAATAGAAGTCTCTGAGATAAGAATAAGAATGATGATAGTACAACTCCATCAATGGGTATTCAATATCTATCAAACTAAGGGGGACCCAAATGGTAAGAAGACACTACCTCCTGATCAGATAGTCATATAATCAAGCTCCCACTCCCACTGTGTAGGAGAGATAATGTATGATCTACATATAGATAATCAAACCATAAAAAAAATCCTAGGTAAGAAATCCTAATAGCCAAATCTACCTCAAAAGTAATAAACTACCAAAAAAGAAAGATAATCCAAAATGAAAGATAATCTAACTCAATCTAATACCATCACCACATACCAAGTATAAATCAATTATCAAAACAAAATAGATACATCCACCTCCAAATCAATGTCAAGTGTCATGAGCACAATAACCAATAGATAAAAAATATCATCAATAAAAGTAAACCACCAATCACCAAGTCCAACAATAAAAATTTCCACCAATGAATAATCATCATTCATCAATAAAAGTCAAATGTCAACAATAAAAGTCTACTATCAACAATAACTGATATCCAATCAATAAGTAATAACTCGCAATAAATACACCATAAAAAGTAACATCCAAAAAGTACACCACTAGAGGGAAATATAAAGAAAACATGAAGGAGACTCAAGCTACATACTAGGGAGTGTCATCACATGGTCAAACTACTTGTGTTACCATGGACTAGTCTCTCAATGGACCTCCTCAAGGGTTGAGTTACCCTGGACTGATCACTCTGGACTTCGGACCTTCAACATGACACATGCAGAACTAGAATACTCTCTCATGAAGATGAGGTAAAATAGTCATATGTCTCACTAGGTATCATCTCATTCCCATCTTTAGTCTTGACAAGCACTCAAGGCATAGGCGAGGCAATATCTCTAACTTATCTTTTTAATGTGTGTCTAGATATTTTTAATTACTATGTTATTACTTATTACATAACTTATAATGAGTTACCTTGACAACCACTTTAGGCCCTAACTCTCGTTGCAAGCCACTCTCATAGACATGTACCTAGAATACCTTCCCAAAACTCACAAACCAAAATTATGTTTCATACTGATAAAAGTAATACTGATAGAATTTGGTTCCTTAACAAGCAATCCAAAAATAACATTGGTTCTCAAAACCCAAGTTCTCATAAATGCTCAATAGCATTAAGCTCATAAAACGTAAATCTCAATTCAAATCATAAAATACATCATGACATCCAATCAAATAATCATAAAAGATATCTCAAAAATGCTTCTGGTGCACATCCTAACTTGGCCAACTAATAACCCAGAGAAAAAACCATCACAAAAATATTACAAGACTATAAATAGAATATAAGAAAATACAGTTTTCAACCATATGATTTAATTCCATCAATTTCTCTTCTTAGTTTGGGTTATAAGGATGTATTTAGAAATAAGGTAAGAATATACATGTTAATATAAATTGTTATACCAATATACTTATTTAAATCAATAAGTATTTAAATTTAAATCTCTTTGTGCATATAAAATATTATGCAACATTGTCATGTTATTAATTAAAATAATCTTAAATCTTAACTGATTTAATTATTAACATAAATGTATATTATTAAATTAAATATTAATATCAATTTCATTTCTAAAACATTCATTTGACTTATTAAGGCCAATATTAATATTTACTTTTCCTCTAATTCATAATGCAACTAGAGATAGCTCAAATTTGAAATTTTAATATTAATTAAGTTATCTACATTTTCTCTTATAATATTAAATATTGATAACTAGATAATTATATAGTGAACTCTAGTATAACTTTGCTTAAAATATAACTAAATCACAATTATATATTTATTAACGTGTAACTTTGCTTGCATTAATAAATATATAATAAGTTATATTTCACCAAGAGTTTTAAAAGTAATTGATATTAAAAACCCACTTATAAAAAAAAAAAAATTATTTATTTAATTTTTAAAATAAATAAATAATAAATATTTTTAATTTATTTTAAAAATTTTTTTAAATTAATAATTAATCATAAAAAGTGTTTTAAAAAAAAAAAATCTAAATTCAAAAATTAGTTTAAATTTTTATAAAATAAAAATAAACATGCAAGTAGTATTATTGCATCCCTTTGGTCTCTCATATCATGCAACCATACTATACTTAGTCTTCTATCTTTAATATATTTATTTTCAAGTGCATGCATAAGTTTAGTTACAACATGTTTTCCTCTCAATTAATCTTTTTTCTTTTCAAATTATTTTAGATATAAAAAGAATATTTATTTAGAAAATTCATGGTAATCACATGGTTCTAATGACAAATTTAAAATTGAAACCTTAGTTGTTTGATTTGTTATTTTTCTTTCAATTTTCTATAATTGAATTTTTTTATATTACAAAGGATTTTAAAATAATACAATCATAATAATTTTCTAGTTTTTTCTACAATTTTCCTTGGTCAAGTTTTCTTGATCAATATGTTGTCCTTTTCAAATTCTACAACATAATTTTTATTAAGAATCAATACAATAAATTAATAACCATTATGCAAGCACTAGGAAGACACGAAGTAGATGAAGCTTTCAATAAAATTCTACAATGGGTTTTCAAACCCTACATCAAAACAACAACTAAAATTTGAGACAATTTGTGAATGCATGTAAAACCAAACCCTCTAAAACTTTCAACAATTCTTTTTCTTTAATTTTAAAATTTTCTCCCCAAAACATGCATGTCCTTTAAATGAACTACCAACCTCCTAATAAAGAACCATAACCCTAACTAGGGTTTCTATTCTCCAATATTTCAAAAGCCACTAACTTTATTAAATAATAGTTACATTAATTATTTAATCCTTTCATGAACACTTTAAAGAACTTATTAATTTAAAAAAAGAACTCTTCTTCTCCAGTTTATTAATTAGTGCAAGCATTATTTAAAGCATAGTTTATTATTTAAACTAATAATAATAGTTATAATTCATTATTTAAATGTAACTCTAATTAAAATACTATTAATTAAATTCTTATAATAAAATAATATTAAATCTTCAATCTTTTAATGTTCTAATTCTTTTGAAATCTAACTTCTAAAATTAGATTTTTAAATTAAGTCTTTTAAACTGGAGCACATATTTAATTAGTTTTCAATTAATTAAATATTCTCATATTTTGATATTTTCTTTTTAATCAAATCCTATTTAATAATTCTCAATATTATATGATTAACCCAAATATTATAATTAAATCATTTACCAAATAAATCATACAACCAAATCTACATAAAAGAAATATTACTAAAACTCAAAATTAAACAACACAGGAAAAGATAATCTCATGGGTTTAAAAATGGTGAATATTCAAATACATGAAATCCTTCTTAGAACAAGTGATTAGATTATGACTAGGATTGGACTTGGACATTATCTCTCCATTCTTACCATTGAGTAACTGTGATATGGCATGATCATCCTAGAAATTTAGGGAAGTCGATGCCTAGTACTTGTAAATCTATATAAAAGATGAGCAAGCATGTGTGTGTAATCTAAATAGATAACGATGGAGAGTGGTACATCATGTAGATCCTGACTAGAAGATGACTATGACTCTCTCTCTTAACCATATTAGACACATCAAACAAAAATATAAAACAGACACATACACCATACACATGCAAGTATGGGATAAGTATAATAGTATATCCTAAATATAAATAACATCATATCCTAATATGAACATCTCATCATTATGAGGACATAATAAACATCTTTCTAAGAAACATCATATGACATCATCATAAAAGTAATTTCATTAACTAATTAAAAGAAATTAAAGCATCATTAGTGCAAGTAGGAAATTGTTATAATCTAACATCAAATCAATTACTCAATATATCAAATTATTACATTTTAAATATAAAATAAGGGTTGATACATCTATAAAAGAGCCATATAGAATTTTAACAATTAAGTCTACAGTGATATCAAAGGAGGGAAATTACATCCTATACTGAGGATGGGTAACATAATGGATTGTTTGAGTGGAGCAAAATACTTTATCAAAATTGATTTCAAAAGTGGTTATCATCATATTATAATTAGAGAAGGTGATGAGTGGAAGATTGGTTTCAAAATTAAATAGGGCTTGTATGAGTGGTTGATTATGCCTTTTGGCTTGACTAATGCACCTAGTACTTTGAAGAGATTGATGAATGAGGTCTTAAAAATATTTTAAGGTAAGTTTTCACAATTGTTTACATGGATGATATTCAGATATTCAGTAAGGCTAAGGAAGAACACCTTAAGAATATTATGCAAGTCTTGCAGAAGCTAATTGAGGAGAAATTACTAATTAATTAAAAAAAATGTTTAGTTATTCAAGAAGAGATTATGTATTTAGAATTTTTGATTTTAGATGATGGTTTGAGAATGGGTCTTAAAAAGGTTAAAGCAATTTTGGAGTGACCTATACTTGAGAATGTAGGTGAGGTAAGATCAATTCATGGTTTGGCTAGTTTCTACATAAATTTTATAAAGAATTTTAGTTCTATTTGTAATGCTATGACTAAAACTATGAGAGGGGATAAAAAGGATCTCAAGTGGGCACATGGAGCCGATAAGAGTTTTGAGACTTTCAAAATAAAAGGTTGTTGAGTTACCTATACATGACTTTCTTGATTTCAATTAGAGATTTCAAGTTGAATGTGATGCAAGTGGTAGTGCAATAAGAGTTGTGTTGAGTCAAGAAGGTAAACCTATTAATTTCTTTAGTGAGAAGTTGAATGATGCTAAAAAAAAATATTATGTGTATGATCAAGAGTTCTATGCTATTGTTCAAGTCTTAAAGAAGTGGAGACATTATTTGATTCCTAAAGAGTTTGTATTTTATACTAATCATAAAGGTTTATAGTATTTGGGAAGTCAACATAATTTGAATCACAAACATATGAAGTGGGTTGAGTACTTGTAGTGTTTCATATTTCTAATAAAGCATAAAAGTGGAGTCACTAATTAAGTTGCAGATGCATTGAGTAGAAGATGTTGTGTACTGATCGAGATGAAGAAGTTGTTTGATACTGACCCTAATTTTTTTGAGGCATTGAGAGATTGTAGAGCATTGAATCTATCAGATCAACTGAGTAAATATGATGAGTATTTCATTCAAGAAGGTATGTTGTTCAAAAGATTTCATTTTTTATACCAAGTTCTATGAGAGTTAATTTGATTAAGGAAAAGAATGGTGGTGGATTAGGTAGACACTTTGGTATTCATAAGACATTGAGTTTTATTAAGGATAAGTATTATTGGCCATAAATGTATAAAGATGTTCATAAGTTTGTAAAGAGTTGTTAAATTTATCAAGCTACAAAATGAGTAAGTCACAATACTAGATTATATACACCTATTTATGATCCCGAGAAACCTTGGAGTGACATCAATATGGATTTTGTTCCTTGATTACCTAAGACAACAAGAGGGTATGATTTCATTTTTTTTTTGTGTATAGATTTTCTAAGATGATACATTTCATACCATATCGAAAGACATATAATGTAATGCATGTTGCATATATTTTCTTCAAAGAGATTGTTAGATTGCATGGATTACTAAGAACTATTATCTTTAATAGAGATAGCAAGTTTGTTAATTATTTTTGGAGGAACTTGTGGAAGAAGATGGATAACAAGTTGAAGTTTAGTTCTACATTCCATCCATAGACATATGGACAAATAGAGGTTGTTAATAGAAGCTTGGGTAATTTATTGACATGTTTACTCAGAGATAAGTTGAGCAATTGGGATATGGCATTTACACAAGTTGAGTTTTTATGTAATAATGATTAAAATAGGAGTACTAATAAAACACCTTTTCAGATTGCTACTAGAATGTAACTTAGAGGTAAATCAGTTTTGAGAGATGTTGCTAGTGAAGAGAAGAGAAGTGTTGAAGGAGAAGTGTTTACTAATTTTATGAGATCATTGCATGAAGAAATAAAGTTGAGGTCAGAAAAAAGAAATCAAAAGTATAAGGAGAATGCAAAAAAATCTAGAAGACATCATGTTTTTGAAGTTGGTGATGGTTCATTTGAAAAGAGGTAGATTTCTTGCTGGAACATACAATAAGATGGAAATGAAGAAGTTTGGTCCTTGTAAAATCTTGAAGAAGTTTGCAAGTGGTAATGCTTATGAACTTGAGTTACCTAAAGACATGGATATATCTCCTATCTTTAATGTTTCCAATTTATATAAGTATCATGAGTAAGATGATAAAGTTGTTGTACTAGATTGAGGAGGTTGAACATATATTAGATCAAAGAGTTGGCAAAATCACAAGAGGAAAATATTACTATGAATGTTTGGTGAAGTGGAGGAATAGACTGGTAGAAGATGCTACATGGATTTCTCAATCTCAATTGAATTAGCTTGAGATTGTTAGTTTCTTGTGACTAATCAAGGAAGTATTATTCATACTCCATAATTCATCAACAAGGTTCAAGATTTTTTGGGGCTATTTTATTAACATTTTTGGGCTAACTTGTTGTAACTAATTTTAACCCTAAAGAGGAAAACATACTTGTATAAAATAGCTTAGGGTTAGGGGTTTTTAATAAGGCATGATGTGCTAGTTTCTTCTTGTGGTGGTATTGAGTTATAAGGGATTACAAATTATAATCAAGTTATAATCACTAGATAATAAAGATATTGGACTCATTATTTGGTGGACATAGTCCAGGGATTGGGTGAACCATGTTAAATCTTTTTGTTTGTGTTCTCTTCTGTATGCATTATTATTTTATGATATTAGATATATTTTCATATAATTATTATTTATATTTCATTATATCCTAACATAGGGTATCAGAGCCTAGTTGTTTCAGTTACCCTCTATAGGAAAGTCTCACAATTGAGTAGGAGCAATGAAAGATGAGGGTAAGCTAAAAATTGAGAAGTTTAATGGGAAGAACTTTCAGTTATGGAAAATAAAAATGTAGAAATATCTTTATTAGAAGGATTTATAGTGGCAATTTGAAGGAAAAACAAGAAACTGACCACTGTAATAGATGAGGACTATAATATTTTGGATAGAAAAGCACTTGGAAGTATTCATTTATGCTTGGCACAATCAATGAAATTTAATATTACAAAAGTGAAGATGATATAAGAGTTGACAAAAACCCTAGAAATGTTGTATGAAAATCCCTCCACTTCAAACAAGGTATTTCTCATGAAGCATTTATTCAATATGAAGATGAAAAAAGGTGAATATGTTGTAGATTATTTAAATGTGTTTAATATAGTTACTAGTTAGTTTTCTTTTGTAAGTGTTAATTTTGATGAAGAAATTAGGGCTCTATTGATTTTGTGTTCTTTTCTTGAAAGATAAAATGACTTGGTAATGACTATGAGTAATTATGTTTCTAGATGTAATACCCTAAAATTTGATGATGTGATTGGTGTTATTCTAAGTAAGGAAACTTGTAGGAAAACCTTAGGTGGATCTACATTAAGAATTATTTTGAATGCACAAAGAAGAGGAAGAATGACTAAGAGACGACACAATTTTTGGAAATCATGGAAAATCAAATGTGAAGAGGTCTCAATCAAGATGACCAAAATATTGCTAGTATTATGGAAAACTAGGGCATAAGAAGAAAGATTGTTAGACTCAAAAGAAAAATGAAGGAGAAAAACAAGAAAGGAACAAGGAGGAAAATGTGGTAAGTAATAAATTTGAAGAGGACAATGTTCTTTTTTATTTAGAAAGTGTTGATGATTCATGGGTTTTAGACTTAAAGGCTTCATTTTATGCTACTCCTCATAGAGCTTATTTCCTTGATAATGTCTAAGGGGATTTTGGGCTTGTCTATTTGGAGGATAGTGAACTTTGTCAAATTGTAGGAAAGGAAAAAATTAAGATTAAGTTATATAATGCTAATCATTGGCTACTACAAGAAGTAAGACATGTTTTGGGGCTAAGTAGGAATTTAATTTTAGCGAGGCAACTAGGTGATGAGGGTTGTGTGGTTAATTTTAGTATAAAAAATTAGAAAGTTTTAAAAGGTTCCCTTGTAGTAGAAAAAGGTGGGAAAGTAGGCACCTTATACCTTTATTTAGGTCAAACAGTTACTTCTACTTTAATTGTTTCAGAGAAAAATGAATGTTTAGGAATAGTTGTTGTAGTTGAGTAGGGAGAACAAATAGTTGTTGTAGAATTTGATACAATGTTATGGTACAATAGACTTGGGCACATGAGTGAGAAAGGTATGAAATTATTTTATTTTAAAAAAAATTACCAGGTTTAAAATGTGTGAATATGGATTTCTATAAAATTTGTGTGTATGGAAAACAAAAGAGAGTGAATTTTGTGAAGAGTGGGAAACAAAAGAAAATGAGAAATTAGAGCTTGCGCATACAGATTTATGGGGACTAGCTCAAGTATATTCCTTTGGTATCTCTCAATATTATGTTATATTTATTGATGATGTAACTAGAAAAGTATGGGTTTATTTCCTTAGAGATAAATCTAATGTATTTCAAACTTTTAAGAAATGGAAATGCTTGGTTGAAATTGAGACTAGTAACAAGTTAAAATGTCTCAGGTCTAATAATGGTGGTGAGAATTAGAGTAATAAATTTAAAGATTATTTATCCGCTAATATTATATGTAGATAGAAAATTGTTCCAAGGACTCCACAAGAAAATGGAGTGGTTGAGCACATGAACATGACAATAATGGAGCATGCAAGGAGCATAAGCTTACATGCAGGGTTGCCCTTAAACATGTGAGAATAAACTATCAATATTATTGTATATTTTATCAATAGAGGGTCTATCTACTCCTTTGGGGTGTGGTATTCTAGAAGAAGCATGGACTGGTAAGAAAGTGAATTATTCTTTTCTTAAAACCTTTAGTTGTGAAGCTTTTGCACATATAGATTCTGATAATAGAACCAAGCTAGAAGCTAAGTCAAAGAAATGTATATTTGTTAGATATGACATTGATGAATTTGGATATAGGCTTTGGAATTTTGAAAATCATAAAATTGTAATAAGTAGGGATGTCATATTCAATCAGAAAGTGTTGTATGAAGATCTATTGTAGCAGCATGAGAAGAAAGAAAATGATTATGTAGTGTTGGGTGATACTTAAAAGGATGATGTTCCACTAGTTCCTCATTCTCTAAAACAACAAATGCCACACACCCTAGTGAATGTTAGACAATCAATGAGGCTAACTAGACCTCTAGAAAAAATTTCTCCCTCTTTACATTCTATTTTATTAACAAATGCTAGGAACCTAGATGTTATGATGAAGATATGAAGGTGGATACAAAGATTCAATGAGAGTCAACAATGAAGAGGAAATGGACTCCTTGCTAAAAAAATAAGACTTGGGATTTATGTATGTTGCATGCACATAAAAGGGATTTTATAGAACAAATGGGTTTAGAGGTTGAAATAAGAGGATGGAGGTAAGAAAAGACTTAAAGCAAGGTTATTTGTAAAAGGATTTGTACAAAAAAGGGGCATTGATTTTGATAAGATTCTTTCTGTTCTTGTTAAAATGACTTCTATTTGCACTATTTTAAGTATTGTAGCTATTGGAGATTTTGATTTGGAGTAGCTTGATGTTAAAACAACCTTTCTTCATGGTGATTTGGATGACGAGATATAAATGGTAGAACCACAAGGATTTGAGGTCAAAGGTAAGGAGAACTCAGTGTGTAGATTGAATAAAGTTTATATGGGTTGAAGCAAGCACCTTGGCAATGGTATCTTAAATTTGATAATTTTATGCATGAGCATGATTACAATTAGTGTCATTTAGACTATTGCATTTATTTTAAGAGGTTAGATGATGATAGCTAAATTATTTTATGTTTATATGTTGATGATATGCTTATAATTGGGTCTAACATGGATCTCATTGATGGGTTGAAAGAACAGTTAGCACATTCATTTTATATGAAGGATTTGGGGAAAGAAAAACAAATCCTTTCTATGAAGATTTCTAGAGATGGGAAAAACAGAAAATTGATTCTATCTCAGGCTGATTATATTGAGAAGGTGTTGCAACATTTGTCTATGGAGAATGCAAAAGTTTTCAGCACACCTTTACCTAGTCATTTAAAATTGAGTAAGGAGATGTGTCCAAAGATATAGGAAGAGGAGAAAAAAATGTCCAAGGTACACTATGCTTCAACCATAGAAATTTTGATGTATGTCATGGTATGTACTAGGTTAGATATTGTACATATAGTGGAAGTTGTTAGCAAGTATATGAGTCATCGTGGAATTGAGCATTAGAATGAAGTCAAATGGATTCTTAGATATTTGGGAGGAACACCCAGTAAATATTACATTTTTGGGGCTCTACTACTAATTTATAGGGCTATGTTGACTCAAATTTGGTAAGGATCTTGATACAAGAGAATTACTATAGGTTATGTATTTAATGTTGGTGGGGCAGCAGTGTGATGGGTTTCTTAGTTATAGGTGGTGAATGCTTTATCCACTACAAAGGAAGTGTATGTTGTTGCTACAGAAGAAAATGAGGAGATGATATGGCCTCAATTATTCTTAGAAGAATTGGGGCACTCACAAAGGGATAAATTATTTTTTTATAGATAGTTAGAATTCCATTCATCTTGCCAAGATTTTTGCTTTACATTCGAAGCCAAAACACATTCAGTTGTAGTACCATTTCATTCGATCAATTTTGGATGATGGATAGTTAAAGTTGGATGAGATACATATAGATGATAATCCAATAGATATGTTTAAAAAGGTAGTGAAAAGGGAGAAGCTAAAATACTCTTCAACTTTGGTTGGTTTTCTAGATTAAACAAAATAAAGGAATAACTAAGTCTAGGTTGGTTTGATCTAGTAGGAGCCTCATGGAGTAGTGTCATTTCTATAGGATCAATCTCCAAGTGGGAGATTGTTGTCTAGTGTGGAGCTTGATCAGTCCCTAAGTAGGATATTGTTAGTTTGTGGTGATTGATCAGGGAAGTATTGTACATACTCCATAATTCCTCTGTGAGGTTTGAGATTTTTTGGGGCTATTTTATCAGCATTTTTGGGTTGACATGCTATAAGCAATTTTAGCCTAAAGGAAAAAAATTTATAAAATGGCTTAGGGTTAGGGGTTTTTGATAAGGCATGATGTGATACCTTCTTGCAATTGTATTGAGATGTAAGGGATTACAAACTGTAAT
Source organism: Cupressus sempervirens (assembly GCA_028749045.1). Lineage (NCBI taxonomy): Eukaryota > Viridiplantae > Streptophyta > Pinopsida > Cupressales > Cupressaceae > Cupressus > Cupressus sempervirens. The sequence goes on along the minus strand of CM053784.1, from coordinate 633,770,885 downwards.
CAAGTTTTAATCACTCGATAATAAAGATATTAGACTCATTGTTTGGTGGATGTAGCCTAGGGATTGTGTAACACCCCACCATGTGACACAAAAGAAGTTAACCTAAAGTTTCAATAAGTTTTCCAAACATTTTTTTCCTTTAAAAGATAAGGATAACATACAACAACAATAATATAATAGTGAAGCACTTAACATATACTCATACATCAACAACACACAAATAGGTTACAACTCTTAAGGGTCCCATAACAATGAATCACATTTAATTTTAACTAACACTAAATCCAATATATAATAAATCAACATCAAATAATAATATATAAGTATGAATCCATTTAAATATTATACAGTCATCTCAAATGCCACTTGGAAATAATCATAATGCACCATCATCCATTGTATAGGTCACAGGATATGAAGGGTTGAAAGATTATAAAACATAAAAATGGATTACAACATCTCATAAGAGTCACAAAATCAAATATAATACAATACAATACAACCATTTATCATAGTACATAAGAAATAGAATAAAAGAGAGTACAAAATAGGGAACTCCAGCCACGACATTGAGCTGTTGAATCTCAATGGTATAAGAAAAAGCACTACCACTTGATCTCATGGAACTCAAAAAGGCCCACTCCCACCACACTAAGGAGATAGTCTCAAGTCCCACATAGGATAACAAAATCAACAATCGAATCCAACATCTAAGTCAAGAAAAACTTAAAAGAAATCTAACTCAAAGGTGCCAAGATACAAATGACATCTAAATTTAAAGGCAACAATGACACGTAGGGAATCTCCTATGCATGTGGGCAAGTGTCATCACATGAGCCAACTCTAAGGTTACCCGACTAGTCTTTTAATCCTTCACCCCCCTAGTGATTCTATGTGACACTTATATCCTTTCATACTAACAAGGCATACTAACAAGTCAGCTCTAAGGTTACATAGCTAGTCTTTTAATCCACCTGCCCCCTAGTGACTTTTTGGTGGTACCGATATCTTATTAATTTATTTTGAACCCATTTAATGAAATTTTATCACTTATTAAATAACCTACAATGGGTTACCCGTCAGCCTCTTTAGGGCCTCAGCCTCCATTGTAAGCCACTTCCCAACATGATATATTGGTAACCTACCATAAGCTCAGTAAAATCAAAAGGTCTCATACAACTGTAAACCACACATTAGTTCTTAAACAAGCAACTGACAAGTACCAAAATCACTAGTCAAAATACAAGCATCACTAAAATGATCATCCTAATAGGACTAGTCCAAGAAAGTACACATAAACCAATCTATGTCATATCATGACATCACTGAGAACAAATCATACAAACACCTTAGTCCTATACAAGTGACTGGAAAGAAATCCAAATACAACTGATTGAAAACTCAAAGGTTTTATTAGATAGGTCACACCATTGACCTCAGCTTCACACAAGAATACTAGAAAGCAAGAACAATCAATAGATCAAAACACCTCATAGAGTATACAAGACACATTACCATGGTTGAGTGTAAAAGATTGTATACAAATAATCATCATGACATCACAAAACCAAACTCTCGTGTCTTTGGTAAACATCCTGATTTGGTCAAAGCTAAGTCAAAACCCGAAACCCCAACATGGTAAACAATATACATCTCAAAAGAATTCTAACCATTGATTTCATAATTCATTTGGTTTTCAAAACATAGAGTTAAGTATACAAATAGGGTTTCAGTTTTCATCTTTTTAAAGTATTATATTCATTAAAGGTTTTCGAATTTATACAATCTCAAAAAGACTTAACAATTTATATAGAAATCATTTAAATATAAAACTTCATTTTTAATATAAAAATAAACATATAAATTTAGTAACACCAATATCCATTAAAATACTTTAATTAAAAATATCATAATATTTCAAATTTTATAACTAATTTTTTTAAATAATTCTTATTAAAATTAAATAACGCTATTATATTATTAAAATAATAAATTATCAAATTATAAATTATAAATAGCACTAATCTCTTATTAATTATACTTTCTAAATTTAAGAAAATAAAATTTATTAAGTTTATTAATAATACTAAATATTAAACAAATAAAATTTTTAAAAAAAAGTTAGAAAAGGTTAAATTTAACTTACCAAATAAGTCCCTCATGTAGGTTAGAAAGGAGAATTTTAAAATGCTTAGCAATTACTATGTTAAGTTTTTTTTTTGAAAAATGCATGGAGGTGGAGCACATGGCCCCCACTTCCCCTCTTCCTTTATAATTTTGGTTTTTGAAAAGGTACTATTTAATTTGGGTTTCCAATGTGGCACTGTGCATGGCAAGTTTCTTTTCAGTCGCCATTTCAAAAGGCAAGGATGGGTGGAGATGTGATGGTCCCACTTCAGTTTTCTTTAATTATAATTTATATATATATATATATATAAATAAATAAATGTTTTCTAATGCAAAATGAAAAATAAATAAATAGTTTGATAGTAATTATTGGTAAAATAATTAATTGTCATGGTAATATTCTTTTGTTCCATTTTTTTTTTTTTTAAATACTTTTTTCGATGTAAATCTGATATAAAAATTACTGGTAATCCAATTGAATTTAATTAATAACAATCTTTCTCATTTTCCAAACCCCACCCATGAATTCTTTTCTTATTTTTCTTTTTAAATTTTTATAAATTCAAGCTTTTTTTATATTAAGGGTTTCAATTTTAAATTAACAAACAATGATTTCAAAAGAATGAAATTCATTCACAAACGTCTTCAAAAATAAAGAACAATAAATATGCAAACAAGGATTTCAAATTCAATTCAATAAACAGAAGTTTCTCAAGTGAAGAATGATAAAATCACATACAAGGGTTTCAAATTCAATTGAATTTTGAAAATAAAAATATTCAAACATGAAGAAGACATGAAATTTGAAAAACAGAAAACCAGTGTACAAATAAACCATGAGATCCTATCTAGATCTAATGCTAAAGCGATGATTGCACGAAGCATGCAAACAATCACCTTTCTCTGAAATTGCTCCTCCAAAACCTGGTTAATGAAAAATGAACTCTAGATCTCCAATAAAGAGATCTCCCCTAAATTTAGGGCTCTGATTATGCAATCCCTAGAGGGAACTCACTGATCAATTTCTTTTATCATTTTATTATCTTTTTTTACATTTTCATGCACAAAATTTTAGATATTTAATTACAAAATATCTTTATTTAAATATTTTTCTTTTCCCCTTTAATAAGTTTATTATAACTTTAATTTCATGCATACACTTTATGCAATTTAATTAAAATAAACTTTATTAAATTATGTTTTCTCTCTCTCTTATTAAATCATGAGATGCTTTAATAATATATTTATTAATTCAACTAATAAAATTATTTAGATTTTATTACTAAAATAAAACTCTTAAACAAATTATTATTAAATTAAATAAATATAAATATGCCAAAAATAGAACTTTAATAAAATCTTTAAATTTAATTCTTTTATTTAATTAATTTCTCAATTAATTAAATATAATTAAATATCAATTTTTTTATAAAATTTCCATTAAATTATCTTCTAATTTGATTTAATTATAACAAAAAATTACAATAGACCCACAAAACTAAATATGACAACTCAGCTGCAAGATAAAGAGCATAATCAAACTCCAAGATCAAGGTCATGAATTCACGTCACTTGACAAATTTAGAAAGGTGAAACTAACTCAGATACTTGTCCTACTTTGTAGGACAATTGGCTTAGGTTAGGATTTGGACTCAAGAGTTATCTCCCCACTTATATTATTGAAATACTATGATAGGGTATGCTCATCCTAGCAATTCAAGGAAGATACTCGGTACCTACAATCTGCATAAAATCCATGCATGTACAAACACATATATTCTAAACTAATCAAGCAATGGCAAGAAATGGTACATCATGTAGATTCTGACTCTCATTTTCCAAACCCTACCCGTGAAAAAAAAAAATTATTTAAAAAAAAAAATTAAATAGAAGTTTCCCAAATTCAAGATTTTTTTTTTTAAGGGTTTCAATTCTAAATTAACAAATAATGATTTTGAAAGAATGGAATTCATTCACAAACAGCTTCAAAAATGAAGAACAATAAATATGCAAACAAGGGTTTCAAATTCAATTCAATAAACAAAGGTTTCTCAAATGAAGAATGATAAAATCACATACAAGGGTTTCAAATTCAATTGAATTCTGAAAATAGAAATATCTAGACACGAAGAAGACATGAAAGTAGAAGAATAGAAAACCATTGTATAAATAAACCATGAGATCCTACCTAGATTTGATGGTAAAGCAACAATCGCACAAAGCATGCAAACAATCCTCTTTCTCTAAAATCCCTCTTCTTTGAAATTCCTCCTCCAAAACTTGGTTAATGAAAAATGAACTCTAGATCTCTGATAAAGAGATCTCCCCTAAATTTAGGGCTCTCATTGTGCAATCCGTAGAAGGAACTCATTGATCAATTTCTTTTATTATTTTATTATCTTTTTTTACATTTTCATGTACAAACTTTTACATATTTAATTACAAAATATCTTTATTTAAATAATTTTCTTTCTCCCTTTAATAAATTTATTATATTTTAATTTCATGCATAGGCTTTATGTAATTTAATTAAAATAAACTTTATTAAATTATGTTTTCTCTCTCTTATTAAATCATGAAACACTTTAACTATATATTTATTAATTCAACTAATAATATTATTTAGAGTTTATTATTAAAATAAAACTCTTAAATAAATTATTATTAAATTAAATAAATATAAATATGTCAATAATAGAACTTTAATAAAATCTTTAAATTTAATTCTTTTATTTAATTGATTTTTTAATTAATTAAATATAATTAAATATCAAATTTCTTTATAAAATTTCTACTAACTTAAAACATTAAATTATCTTTTAATTTGATTTAATTATGACAAAAAATTACAACGGACCAACAAAACCAAATATGACAACTCAAGTGCAAGACAAAGAGCATAATCAAACTCTAGGGTCAAAGTCATGAATTCACATCACTTAACGAATTTGAAAAAGGTGAAACTAACTTAGATACTTGTCCTATTTTCTAAGATAATTAGCTTAGGTTAGGATTTGGACTCAAGAGTTATCTCCCCACTTATACCATTGAAATACTATGATAGGGTACGCTCATCCTGGCAATTTAGGTAAGTCAAAGCCTAATACCTATAATCTACATAAAATCCACACATGTACAAACACATATATTCTAAACTAAGTAGGAAATGGTGGGAAGTGGTGCATCGTGTAGATCCCAACTAGTAGGTGACTATGACTCCCTTCCTTAACCACATCAAAAATGGCACACATAAAGAAAACATACACACACACACACACACACACCATATACATGCAAGTATGGGTTAACTATCTATAGAAACTGCATAAAAATCATTCATCTAACTAATATCATTCAATAACTAATAGTCACTGCATGAACATATATATCATCATTGAAACAATCATGAAATAATTGGAATAACTACTAATAAAGTAACTCAACACATATATTAACTGAATATGAAATATAATTAATCAAATCTGGTAATCAAGCACTAATAATCATAAAACACAATCAGAAAACTGGCCTAAAAGAATCTGGCACTACCACAAAAAAGTCAAGTAGGAGTAGGCATTATAGATTGGGTGAACCATGTTAAATCTTTATGTCTTGTGTTGTCTTCTATTTGCATTATTATTTTATGATATTGGATATATTTGTATGTAATTATTATTTCTATCTCATTAAATCCTAACAAAGTTGTAACATCTCAATGATTTAGGAGAATCATTACTTTCAACCTCAGTTGTCTAATGTAGGAGCATCCTAGGTTGCCTTGCTATCTTTCTCATCTTTGTGCATTCTGTTAGTTATTGTTGAGTTCTGGCACTACTAAATTTGATACCAAATTACCATGGTGGGTGCATTGCAATTTTGGTGTCACAACCTATCCACATCACAATTCTAATAGCTTACCATCAGAATTGTGACATCAATAGGGTGTGACACCAAAATCATGACAAACATGCCATGGTAATTTGGTATCAAAATGTAGTAGTGTAGTATTGGTTGAGCACAATGATTTCTAAGTGCAATAGTGATTGAGTTCCTTATGGTGGCCAAGTCCTTTAGTTGTTGAGTTCCTTTAAGTGTCGAATGAGCTTGCAAATTTTTGGATGCTCAGTTCCTTCTTTGACCTAGTTTGTATGTGTTGGTCCTTAGTGACAGATGATTTTTTTATTTATATATGTTAGAATGATTGAGAATAACTACGAGCTAGGGAGGGGGGAATCAGTTATCCACGGGTGTAGATGTAGAAATTATACTTTTGAATTCGTCAAATAACTTAGATATAATCTTTAATCCATCCAAACTCTATAGAAACTTATTAGTAAAATAAAATTGTAGTCCGTTGTCCCAATAATAACTAAATTGCATAATGTAAAACATTAAATAGTAAAACATCTCAAATAACATCCCCACAAGTAAGACACCAAGATTTAACGTGGAAACCAAATTTGGGAAAAACCACTAGTAACATGTCACCTATTCTAACTCTTTTGAAATGAAATCTATTAGTAGCCAACCCTATTATAGATTACAATACACACTATTAGGTGTGATTCTATTAAAAGATTTAATCACCCTATTAGGAGTGGCCTTGTTAGAAGACTCAAGAACATTCTATTAGAATGCCACCTTGATTAAAGAATTTACAAATAACTACTAGGTCAACCTTGATTGAAGGATTTCAATTGATACAATCGTTAAAAAGTAATGTAATAGGTCGATCTGATAAATATAACTCACTTTGTAAATATAGATCACAATGTAGCTCATATGCTAACTCACTAACTAAACTACATTCATGTCTCCATTACTGTCTCTAATCTACTTGGAAAATCCTTCAAGTAATCACTCTTCACCTCATCTTTTCTCCTTCTTCACAACCTTTTTCTTAAATTTTCTAGTCAACAAAATTAGCAACTACTAACTTCTATTAGGTTAATCCTTATGCCTCCTTAAATAGGTAGCTTTGATCTTTTTCCACTTAAACATCACCATTGACCTTAGGTTTAGGTCATATTCATCAAATCCTTCCATCATTTTTTTATTCTTCTCCTTCTAGAAGCTTCTCAAAACTTCTATTTAAATCCATGCCTAGAAATGCTCAAACATGGTTTCTCTTGCATTATGCTCTAGCTCATCAATCCTTATCTTCGACATGCTTTACATATTTCAATAATTCAAACTATGTAGGCTAGGAATCTCAATTCCTTTACAAAATAACAAATGCTAACAATTGGTGAAAACTATGTTCCCCAACGTCAATCATCACTAGATAACTCAGTCTTTACTAACAGACTTTCTTGGCTTAAACTAACTTTGCTTAATCTAACTTTTTTGATACTTTATCTTTACTAGTTCTCAGATAACACTATATTTCCCCAGCTTCTATTGTTCACTCGGTTGATACTAGAACAAAACAACTTCAACTATAAGTTCCTTAATCTTCTACTTTGAAGCTTAGTTTAGCCTATGTATTTGGCCCCTCATTGAACATCTCTTCTTGGCTTCAACTCAACTAACTTCTCCTTTTAGTGTTATGATTAAACAACATATTATCTTGTCAAAGTTCAACTGATCAAGTGTCCATTGTAGTTCTACATAACTCAACCTTTCAAGTAGGTCCTCTTGTTATCTCTTCTTCTCAAATTCTCTTCATCAATCATCTTGATATGGCACTCTACCCAAGTAGCAACTATCTTAACAATAAGGTTTGGCATCAATGAAAATATGACAAGTGTTCCAATTGTAGTTTCCAACAATCTCCCTCTTTGTCATTGATGGTAACACCTCTAGTTACCATACAATCCAAAAAGTCATTCAAGTATCCATCTCATCTTTTATTTCATTATAATTCTCATTCATGTAGCTCTAATATGAAAAACCTCTAGATATCACTTGTAGAATCTCACAACTTTGTATCATAACATGACCTCCTTCTTTGATATATATCTTTTGAAGTTCTTCAATATCTCTTGATAGCAACACATCTTCCTTTGATTATTACATAGGATACGGCTTCATAATCTCTCCCTCTTGTTGTGAGGTAACCTTACATACTCCCTGTTTTATGTGTGAGTTCTCATATGTAATCTCTCCTTTTTTACTTGTTCATATGGTAAGTGGTGTACAATTCTCTTCCTCTTTGACAAAAATTCCAAAAAAACTTCAACATATTTAGTTGACTATCTCATACATCTTCGACATGTAGATATCTCTTTGTCAATTCTCTAAAATAGGTTCTTCTGTGATCTTATTTTTGGTTGATTCAACATCTTATGCATCTCCCTTCACGTCTTTAGGTAGGTCCTAAAGTGTGACCTTCCATAATAATTTTTATAATATTATGATCAAAACATTTGATGCAAAGCTCCACCTTAGGTAAGGTTTTTTATGAATATATTATCTCTATGTTTGTTTGTATTCACATACTTCAATCTCACTTCTTTTTCTTGTACCAACTCTCTCAAGTGATGATACTTGATAGCAATATGCTTGGTCTTGGTGTGCATCATAGGATTTTTATATATGTTTATAGCACTTGCATTATCATAGAATATAACAAGTTCAGTGATCTCTTACTTCATTCCTTTCAACAATTGCTTGATTCGCACTATGTTAGAACAATTAACTATTTTTACTACATATTCAAGTTTTGATGTAGATTGAGAGATTCAATTTAGATTCTTTCTTGTCCATGAAACTAGTCTCTTTCCTAGAAAGAAAGCTCCACCACTTGTACTATTTCTATCATCAATATTTCAAGCCCAATCTGTACCAGTATAGAATTTTAGTTTAAACTTGTCATTCTTCTTGTAATACAATCCATAATCCTCTATTCCTTTCAAATATCTCAATATTCTTTTCATATTCATCATATGATTCTCCTTAGGATTTGTAAAAAGCTAGAACCTATCCTAACTGCTAGTGCAATATTTGGTCTTCTATGAATAACATATTGGAACTGTCCAATCATTCATCTATATAAGGCTTGGTTTACATTATCAAAATCATCATTCTTTGAAATTTTATGTCTAGTAGCCATAGGTGTATCAACTGGTCTTAACTCTTCCATTCCAAAATTTTTTATTATCTCCTTGATATATTTTTATTGTGTAATGCATCTATACCTTTCTTCATTTGATATACTTGTAGTCCAACAAAAAAATTGATCTCTCTAAACATAGACATCTCAAAAAATTTCCTCATTTGATTTTCAAATGACTTACACAATGCATCCTTTCCTCCAAATATGATACCATCCACAAATATCTTAGCTAACAGTAGCCATTTTTCAAATTAAGCGTTTAAGAATAGATTTCCATTATCATTCGTCATTGCAAAACCAATCTTCACCAGATATGTGTGTAACCTCTCATGCCATACATTCGGAGCTTGTTTCACTCCATACAATGATTTGTGAAACTTACATACCATATATCTTTTGTTTCAATCAAGAAATCCTTCAAGTTGTTTAATGTAGGCTTGTCTTTCTAGTATTACATTCATAAATCCAGACTTGACATCCATCTAGTATACTTTGAATCCTTTGTAAGAAGAATATGCAAGTAGAGTTATCACTACTTCCAATCTTACAATAGGGGAAAATGTCTCGCCATAATCAATACCTTTTTTCTTGTGCATATCCCTTACAAACTAGTCTTGCTTTGTTTCTTGTGACTTCATCTTTCTCATTCAACTTGTTTCTAAAAACCCACTTTGTTCCAATAACATTCTTGTCCTTTGGTGTAGGTACTAGTGACTAGATTTTTTTATTCTCCATCTAATCAATTTCTTCATTCATTTCTTGAATCCAATGTTCATTATTTAAAGCACTCTTCACTAATTTGGGCTCAAATTTACATAGTAAGCATGCATCACTCCACATTCTTTTCCTTGTGATAATAACTCCAGAGTTTAAATTATCTCCAATGATTTGATTAGGTGCATGATGTCTTTTTACATGTGTTTCTAATGAAAGCTCAAGTCTTCTTACTTCTTCTTTAGGTTCATCTTATAAATTAGATTCAGGTAGCACTTCATATATCTTAGCTTCTTCTTCTAGTTGTTCAACAATCACTTGTTGATGCTTGGCATCAATTGCTTGATGCTCAAAATAGTAAAGCTATAACTTGGTATGCATTGATTTTTGTTGCTAAAAAACTTTCTTCTCAAGTTTAGGTAAAGTGTTGGGTTCACCTTCATCAATATATGTGAAAATCTTATAATCTTCAAGTTCCTTCACTTCATTCTTTTTTTCATATTCATCAACTTTCACATTTTCACTTTCCACAACATTTTTAGTGTTATAATTCAAACACTTATATGTTTTTCTCTTAGTGAAATATCCTAAGAACATACCTTCATCACTATTTGCATCATGTTTTCCATTTATATTGTGTCATGTCCCCTTTTCAAATAATTAAAAAAGAAAATCTTTGCTAAGGCAGGCAGGCCCAAGAAAGTGAAGTTTCGGAAAAAGGGGGTTAATCTTTGGAAACCGTTGGACTAATAAATGAAAATTATTATTAAAATAAGTTTCATTAACCTCTCTTGGACGTGAGTTACAGTTATGCCCTCTTTTAAGGGGTTTGGAGGCATTTTGGGCTCATTCCAGAACTTGATTTTTGCTCATTCTTTCTTATTCTTCAGAGGCTGCCAAACCTGTGGAGAAGGAGACCCAAGAACGGGAGTTTGCAGGTTTCTAGGGAGACCCAAGAACGGGAGTTTTTAGGTTTCCAGGAAAGCTAAGGATGGGAGTTTGAAGCCATTCCATGTGCATGCTCATACAGAGTTTGCCTTTGTGCTGAACAGTGTAGATTTGTGGGTTTTTGGGTGTGGTTTTTTGCATGAGTTTGGTGTTTTCAGTTGAGCATTTCATATCAGTTTTGGTTGCTTCTGTATTTCAGACTTTAAGCTATTAAAATAGAGCTGAATATATGTATTGGGATGTGATTAAACTTCTGAGATAGTTTATTAGTGTTTTTGTGGTGTTTCCGGGCATTTTTGTATTAATTTCGAGAGCCCGATGAGCATAGTTTTTGTCCTACATTTGTGAGCTGTTTTGTAAAGGCTATATAGATCTGGAAATAAAATTTTATAGGCTATTATGCTACTCAAATTTCTGTAAAAATGTCTACTTTCAGATTTATTAATAACAGGTGAAGCTGTGAAGCTTTTTGGCACTATTTTCGACATACCCGATTTGGGGTTTCTTAAGAAATTTGGTGGATCTTTGTGATATCAGTTGTTTGATCTTAAAGATCTGATTAAAGGTTGGAAATATCATAAAAAATCAGAAAAGGGACATTTCAGTGGTATCAGAGCCATGATCTTGCCAGCTTGAGGGTTTGTAGAAGTTGCAGGTCAGTTTTGACAACTACCCAGATCTTGCATGTCAGTTTTGACAACTACCCAGATTTTGCATGTCATAATTTATGGTTGCATGTTTCTTATAATCAAATGCATGTTAAAATTTATGGTTACATTCTACTTCTAATCATTTTCATGTTAGTTCTTGGTGAATTTGGTGGTTGTAGAAGTTTGCATTTCAGTTTTGACAAGTACCCAGATCTTGCATGTCAGTTTTGACAACTACCCAGATCTTGCATGTCATAATTTGGTGGTTGCATGTTGCTTCTAATCAGTTGCATGTCCAAATATATGGTTTCATGCTACTTGTAATCATTTGCATGTTAGTTCTTGGTGAATTTGGTGGTTGTAGAAGTTTGCATGTCAGTTTTGACAACTACCCAGATCTTGCATGTCAGTTTTGACAACTACCCAGATCTTGCATGTCATAATTTGGTGGTTGCAAGTTGCTTCTAATCAGTTGCATGTCCAAATCTATGGTTGCATGCTACTTCTAATCATTTGCATGTTAGTTCTTGGTGCTTGAAGAAGTTATATCCTATTGGGGTTACACTCTACTTTATCCAGAATGGACAGGTATAGTATAGAGTCTCAGAGGGAACGATCTTGGACAATTGATAGCTAGAGTCAAAATAGTAGAAAGGATGGTTATTTAGACATTTGAGATAAACTTATGAAAATAAGCCATGACATGTCTAAACAGTTGGTTGAGCACCACTGTATAAATGACATGTTATCTGACCCAGCTAAGGTGGATAAGTTGACTGGATTTCTATTTGGCAGATTTTCTCACAGGACAGATGACGCAATTCCCAAGAACTTGCATGAGGAGTTTGAGAAACTAGCTGATAGCCAGGTAGAGGTCTCAGATTCTACTCTGCCACAGGAGGTGGTGGGAAAGGATATTACACAGATTGATAGTAACGGTCAACTTGATACTCAAATTGAGACAATTGTTTACAGGTCGTCAAAGGGTGATGCCACAGGTATTCAGGATGGTATAGTTACAACAGGCAGTGACTACAGTGTAGTGGGTTCAGATGATGATTATGAGGATGTTGTTGTGCAGGATGGTGAGATACCTAGTAGAGATGAGCAGACATTGAGCATTCATGGCTTTGCTGAGAAAGAGTACCAGACACAGTTAGATGCTTCATCACATGAGGTTGAGGCTGGTAGTACTTCACATGATTTGTCCAGCCAGCTGAAGGTGAACAAAGATAGTAGTGTGACTTCATTATCTCATCATGACAGGTATGTGGAGTTAGTTGGTATTGGTCATATTACTCAGGTGAGGAGTTTGCTTGAGTTACCAGTTGATTCTAGTTTATAGATATGGACTCGAGATTGTTATATTGGCATTTGGGATTCAGTTGACTGGAGATCTTTAACACTTTTTGGTAGTAGTGTTTGTTTGGGTGCTATCATGGATTTGATTATCAGATTACATGGTGTTGTCTTTTCTTGTACCAGTATCTTGTCTGATGTTAGTATTAGTTTTTATGCACCAATGTTGGGCTTTGTTCATATATCCAGTCGACCATACTTATTGGAATGTGTTGATGATATTTCATATTTGGCAGTGTGTATAGATGAGTCCCAAGATCATATTGGCATTGATGACGTCTAGAAGGATGCAATGGGCAATTTTGAAGACTTAGTTTCCTTGGGTATAGAGGAGTTGGACATCAATGCTAATGTTTTTGATACTCCGTATGTTGATATGAGCTTTAGATTTGATTCACAGGATATGGATGGTAATACTCTAGAGACTAGTAACTTTGAGGACACTCCTTTAGACAGTGCATCAGAGGAGGTTTGTAGGAGACAGTCAGGCCAGTGCCATCATGTGTCTAATCAGTTGAGAGTTAGTGACCAAGACATTGCTATCACTTGCCAACATTTTGATGCTGCTCGTCAGTTGTTAGCAGTTTATGGATGGGGTTCTCCTACTAGTGATGAGCAGGGAGGAAGTTATCTTTCCTTGACAGAGATCCACTCTTTATGGGAGGCTATTTGGATTTTGAGACAGAATTATATGCAGTTGGTAGCCGACAGAGATTATCTTATGGAGTGGGGCAGTACAGCATATGATGCATTGTTGGCCAAGGAAGATGAGGTGAGTGATCTTACTGAGCAGCTTGAGGTGACTTCTAAGATTTTTGAGAGTACACAATTGGCTCTCAAGGAGTCACAGTTTCATTTGGCTAAGGTGACCATGGAGTTAGAGCGACTACAGTCTTTACTTGATTCTATACAGTCACAAGCTGTGGTGTTTGGTGATCCGAGGATGTCCATGGCCGAGATTGTTAGAAACAGTGGAGATGGGGATGCATCCATCCTTGATACTAACATTGGCATATCAGGTTCATTCCCAGTAGAGTCAGGTTCAATTGAGTTGGGTGTTGTAGCAGATTTTTGTGGTGTGCCTGACATGGTGGTGACCTCTAGTACTAATGGCATGAAGACTAGAGATGTTGTATCAAAGACCATGTGTGATGTTGGTGAGCTGATAGTTGGCATGGTTCCTACTAGTAATACTACTCCCTTCACAATGTCTTCAGAGGTAGTAGTCAGTTCCAACTTGGTTAATGATCGATTGCAGTTAGTTACATCTAGATTATAGTCTAAGCCACTGACTGAGATTGGTGCATTCTATCGGCATTACACTGTGAGGTATGCTCATCTATCTACCTTTGATGACCATGTTGATGAGATGATGATACAAAGATGTACTTTGGTTCCTAGTGCTTATCATCAGTTATGGGATAGTTTGATGCCTCAAGATGAGAGTTGTGATGGGCATGACATGGTGATAGGTCCTACAATTGACAGGTTGATAATACATGACTTAGAGCAGGAGTTTTGGAGTGATGCTTTAGCAGGTGTTGTTATTGATTCTACTCCTTTGGCTATGACATCTCTTGACTTAGCTGGTGATCAGTCACAGTGGGTTGTATCACTTCTTCATGGTGAGTTGTTGACTGAGGTTGGTTTTTTTTATCAACATTATATTGCAGGGTATGTACATCAGTTAGCATTTGATCCTTGTGCTGAGGAGTTGATGGAAGACAAATTTGGTTTGGATTCCATTTCTTACTCTTTATCTTGTAATGTCTTTTCACCATCAGCAGTGTATGGGAGTTATGGTTATGAGATAGTGGCCGATGATTTGCAGAGTTGTGTTGACTGCAGGAGTTGTACAGTGTGTGGATTCTCCATACTTGGTACAGTTTCATTCGAGAGGGTTCACCATTGTTGCAGAGTTGGATTGTACATTCCATATAGGACAGTGGGATGCGTTGATGGTATTTACTGTGTTGGTAGTTTGATTTGTCCACTTTACTTGGGTTTTGATGTTCTAAGAGTTTGTGCCTCATGGGTTTTTTATTGTGGTAGTGGTGATTTTGGAGTTTGGTTGAGCTATAATTGTCAATTTGATTATGGATTCCTCTTGGTCATATTGCAGAGGATATTACAGGAGCCTGTGTTAATTGGTAGTAGTATAGTTCATGACTACATTTGGGATCCAGGTGGATTGATTGGTTTATTGTTCAGCCATTGCTTGAGGACAAGCAATTATTGGTAGGGGAGGACTTGTCATGTCCCCTTTTCAAATAATTAAAAAATAAAATCTTTGCTAAGGCAGGCAGGACCAAGAAAGTGAAGTTTCGGAAAAAGGGGGTTAATCTTTGGAAACCGTTGGACTAATAAATGAAAATTATTATTAAAATAAGTTTCATTAACCTCTCTTGGACGTGAGTTACAGTTATGCCCTCTTTTAAGGGGTTTGGAGGCATTTTGGGCTCATTCCAGAACTTGATTTTTGCTCATTCTTTGTTATTCTTCAGAGGCTGCCAAACCTGTGGAGAAGGAGACCCAAGAACAGGAGTTTGCAGGTTTCCAGGGAGACCCAAGAATGGGAGTTTGCAGGTTTCTAGGAAGGCTAAGGACGGGAGTTTGAAGCCATTCCATGTGCATGCTCATACAGAGTTTGCCTTTGTGCTGAACAATGTAGATTTGTGAGTTTTTGGGTGTGGTTTTTTGCATGAGTTTGGTGTTTTCAGTTGAGCATTTCATATCAGTTTTGGTTGCTGCTGTATTTCAGACTTTAAGCTGTTAAAATAGAGCTGAATATATGTATTGGAATGTGATTAAACTTCTGAGATATTTTATTAGTGTTTTTGTGGTGTTTTCGGGCATTTTTGTGTTAATTTCGGGAGCCCGATGAGCATAGTTTTTGTCCTACATTTGTGAGCTGTTTTGTAAAGGCTATATATATATGGAAATGAAATTTTATAGGCTGTTATGCTACTCAAATTTCTGTAAAAATTTATACTTTCAGATTTATTAATAACAGGTGAAGCTGTGAAGCTTTTTGGCACTATTTTCGACATACCCGATTTGGGGTTTCTTAAGAAATTTGGTGGATCTTTGTGATATCAGTTGTTTGATCTTAAAGATCTGATTAAAGGTTGGAAATATCATACAAAATCAGAAAAGAGACATTTCATATTGTCTTTCAATATATAACATTTTCTTCAAAATACTTTAAAATATTTCACATTAGGTGCATAACCATACCATAACTCAAAATGTTTAATACTTGTATCTTTCTTGACTTGTACTCTATTCAAGGTATAATTTCAACTTTGAATGAATGTTTCACTTTTTTTTCATGCTTGCAACAATTTTTGAAAAGAGAAGATCTTTAAATCCAATTCTTTGATAGATTTAGTGATTGTTTCATAAGGGCAACTTCTTCTCTCATTTCTAGGAATAACATTTCACCTCTTTTTGATTTCTTGCCATCTCTTGTGACTTCTACTTCATCCACACCCATGCTTTTGGGTGGAACAAAAGTTGATATGGCTTGTAAACCTCTTTATTTTGATATTTTTTATGGTTTCATATCTGAAAATTCTTCAAACAATTATTTATTAGTACTAGTTTTTAGATTTTTCTAGGGAGGATGCTTTTAGTTGATGATTTATAAAAAAAATTGTAAGTGTGATTGGGGCAACTATTTACTCCACACCATGATTCATTCCTTGTTATCTTTCTTAATTATAAGGATTCTAGTTTTGTTTGGGTTAATGGACCTTGGTTTTATGATGAATCTTCTTTATTCATGACCCTTTGGTCTCTATTTTTAATTTGCCAAATGTTTAAATTTCCTTCATTCTAGTTTGGCTACTTCTCTATAATCTAATTTTGATTGTGCTTTACTCAAGACTCATTAAATCTTTGATCAATAAAGTTGATACTTTCATTAGAGTTGAGGATGTCATATGATCCTTCATAGTGTGTGTACGGATTGATAGTTATAGATCATTATCTCATATATGTAAATGCATTTATCCTTGAGGTTTTGGAAATAATAAATTAAGTATAATGGGCCTCCATTGTACATGTCAAGTGCAACCAACTAGGACATAATATTGTTTGTGTCAAAGAAAAATTTTCAATGTATTTTTGCCCTTAATTTAAAGGGACGGGTCTATAAAGAGGGAAATTTGGATTCTTATTTTATCTAGATGAATCATGTAGATTTCATGGAAATCACATTTACAACTTCTCTAGATGATGGGGTTACCTGAAAAATACTTTGAGAGCCTAATATTTTTTATTTTTGTGCTCATTGATGTTCTTAATCAATAAGAGCATATGGATAGATTCAATCAGGTCAACACTTTGGCATTAGGAAATCGAGATCTGTCAATGGCCCTTTCAAATGAGCATGATTTTCTTTTTGATCAAGTAAAAGTTTTGATTTTCTAAAATCTGCATTCTATATAATATAAACCTAGATGAAAAAAATGATCTCAAAGCTAAACTTTCATAAGAGCATTGAAATTAGGAAAGAAAATTGAAGAAAAAATTTGAGGTGGATTTAATACATGATGCTTCTAAATAGACAATGGAAGAAATCCTCACCAAGTGGATGTGGGAACAAGAGAAAAACATATATCTTGAACTTTTGTATTGTTTATTTTAAATTATCTCTTAATTGGTTAATTAGTTAGTTAGAATCAGATCTTTGTGTGTTTCTCTATCTTTTTTCATCTAAGACATTCTTCTCTTTTATTTATGTGTTGCATAATAGTGTGACCACATCCTATACTTTACTAACCACCCACACATACATAAATACCTCTTTATGGTACTATTTTTCTAATATATTCTTTGCATTGGCTGGTTGATCTTTATTATTCATCTCACGCTCATCTTTCTCTCTTTATTTAAATGATTTTATTTATTTAATTAAAAATAATTATTCCCTCTAATTTGACCATTCTTGGTTAATCATTTCACATTTTGATTAAATAATTATATTATTTATTTAATTTCTTTCTTTGATGTAAAATTGCTCTAATTTGACCTTAAGGTTAAATAGCCATTTTAGTCATTTGAGTCCCTTGTCCAAAGTATTCTTCTAAGGATAGTTAAATTCATTACTTTGATCTCCTTTTTGTCCCACTTCACAATTAAATAAATTTAATATTATTTAACTATATAATTACTAATATGTGGATGAATTATTAATTCTCTCCATTTAACTCTATTTTATTTCCATTTCTTTACCACTCATTACTCCTACTCACTATTTTTTCTTCCCACTTAACTCTTCCCTCTTATAAATTTTAACTCCCCTCTTTCTCCACTCAACTTATTCCACACTAGTAGAATTTAATGAAAACAAATACTTTCCATAATTTTGTTCCTCTTAACTCACATTCAAACAATAGCTTCATTGAAAATGGATACTTTCCGATATTTATTCACTTATATTTCCTTCGCCTTGAATCACAACTTCAAGAGTTTCATTTAATCTCTTCATTCATTGCTTGATTCTAGAATTCATTACCTAAAGGATGCTTCATTGTTTTGGGCTCAAATTTACATAGTAAGTATCCATCACTCAGTCTTTTCCTTGGCATCACTCCTCATTCTTTTCCTTGTCATAACTCTAAAGTTTAAATTATCTCTACTAATTTGATCAGGTGCATGTTGTCTCCCTACATATTTTGCTAATGTAGGCTCAAGTCTTCTCACTTCTTCAGGTTCATCTTGTAGATAAGCTTCAAGTAGCACTTCAATTATTTAAACTCCTTCTTCTAGATATTCAACAATCACTTGCTAATTCTTGGCAAGATCTTCCTAACGCTCAACACATTGTGGCTATAATTCAACATGCACTGGTAGTTGCTACTTGAAAGATCTCTTCTCAAGTTCAAGTAAAGTGTTGGGTTCACCTTCATCAATGTATCTGAAAATTATGTAATCTTCAAGATTCTTCTTACATTCAACTTTATTCTTTTCTACATATTCACCAACTTTCACATTTTCACTTTCTACAACTTTGTTAGTGTTATAATTCAAACACTTTGATGATTTGCTCTTAGTGGAATATCCTAAGAATATACCTTCATCAATTTTTGCATCAAGATTTCCATTTTTATTGTCTTTCAATATATAACATTTGCTTCCAAATACTTTGAAATATTTCACATTAGTTGCATAACCATACCATAACTTGAAAGGTGTAATACTTGTAGCTTTATTGACTTGTACTCTACTTAAAGTATAAATTGCTACATTATTTTCCATCATCGGTGTTCTAGCACAATCCATGATTGATTTGTTCCTCCTTTTAGCTATACCATTCTATAGAGGGGCCCTTGGTGTAGACATGTGTCTCTTGATTCCTCTATCATTCAAAAATGTGTTGAATTCCTCATATGTGAATTCACCTCCTCGATCATATCTTAGACACTTGAAGCTTTAACTTATTTCCCTTTCAACTCTAGAAAATACCACTTAAACATTTAAAATGCATCAAATTTTTCTTTAAGGAACATCACACTCATCATTCTAGAGTAGTCATCATCAAATAGAATAAAATACTTGTCACCACAATAGTTTTGCACTCCAATAGGTCCACAAAGGTCAGTATGAACCAAATCTTTAATAAAATTAGAAGTATAGGTCATTCTCTTGAAACTAGACTATGTCATTTTTTCCAATTAACATTGTTTACACATCACATTACCAGGTGTCTTCAATCTTGGTAACTCTCTTACTCACTCCATCTCACTAATTCTTACCAAATTGTCAAATTTCACATGACATATCATCTTATGCCATAACCATATATATCATCATATTGTGTAAACAAGCATGTATTATTAGATAGGTCTAGATAGAACAAGTTACCTGTTGTCTAGTCTCAACTTCCAATCAGTTCACCAGAACCAATGTAGATCTTAGCCTTCTTGTGTTGAAATTCAATTTTCTAGCCAGAACTATTCAACTATGCCACACTCAACAAATTATAGCTAATACCTTCAACCTAATAGCATTATCACATCTAATCTTATTAGTCAATCTTATTGATCCTTTACCTTTCACAAGACATGGTGTGTCATTACCAAACTTAACACTACTTCTTTTATACTATTCTAAAGTTTCAAACTTACTTTTATCTATAGTCATGTGATGTGAGAAACCAATATTGATTATCCATCTATCAACTTTACTCACATATGAAATAAGTTCAATTTTCTCATCTTCATCACAATCATCTTTTATATCAACTTAAACAACTTCTTTATCATGACTATCAGAATCATCATTTGTTTCCTCTTTAGCAATGTAACAAAACTTCTTACCTTAGCCTTTGTAGTCTTTGTATCCTTTCTTGTCTCTTCCATCTCTTCTTATCTTTAACATTTTTTTTCTTTCATTTCATCCTTTTCATCCCTATTAGGACATCTTGTAGCAATATGACCAATTTTATTGCATGAAAAACATATTATAGGGAGTTTACCTTTGAATTTTCCTTTTCCTCTAGGTAGTCCCCTAGAAATTATTGATTCAAGATCCTAAAGATAATCATCAAAATATTTTCTCTTACTATCCTCATACTTTCCTTTCTTCTTAGACTTATGTAAAACCAATTGTGACTTGAAAGCATATTCTATGGTAGTGGCATTTCAATCATCAAAATTTAAAAATTCAATTGCAATGAGTCTACCAACCAAACTATCCAAGGTTAGATCATTATCAAGAGTACATTTCAGTTCTTGTATTGTAGAAAATATAATAGCATAAATAGGAAGTAAGGTTCTCAAACCTTGCTGATCATAATCTCATCACTGATCCTTTTATCAGCTCCTTTGATAGCATTCACAACTTCTTTGATTCTTCCAACATATCAAGCAATGTTCTCACCTTCTACCATCTTCATTGCATTAGACTTTCCTCTAAAGATTTATAATTTGGCTCTTAGTACATTCTTATCTCCTCCATGGATCTTTTCCAACTTTTCCCACATCTTCTGTGCATTATTGTAGTCCTTTATATCATCAACTTCTAAATAGATCAAGGTAGATACAATCTCCAACATTGAATGATTATGTTCTTGTTTCTCCTTTATCTGCTAGGATGTCATTGGTGTAGACATAATTATGTATTCATTTTCTAATTAGAATATTGTTAAATCTCCAATTCTAACAGTGTGTAGCTTCTTCAAACTTTTTCATGCAAGGAAGTTCTCCTTGTTTAATTTGGGTATCTCCTTCCTATACATCTTGATCTTTAGCTTCAAGTACCTTCAAACTATTATCTATAAGCACTACTACTCTGATACCAATTATTAGCATGCTTTAGAATAATTGGGGGGTGGGGTTGAATCAACCATCATAAGATCTAGATGTACCAATTAGACTTTTGAACTCTTCAAAAAACTTAGATCTAATCTTTAATGGACTTGGTCTCTATAGAAACTTATTAGTAACATAAACTTATAGTCCACTATCCCAAATATAACTAACTTATAGAATGTAAAGCATTAAATAGTAATGTTAGAAATTCTTTATAATAATTGGGAGGTTTGGGGTGGTGGGGTTAGGGGGGGTGGGGGGTGAATGAGTTATTCAAGGTCCAAATGTCCTATTCAAACTTTTCACTAAGTATAGTGAGCCCATTCAACCATTCATTCATCTAAGCTTTAACTTTTCTAATCAGCAAGTTACCATAAATCAACATGCAAGCATAATACATAAGAAATCAACACATAATACAATTATTTATTTGGAAACCCAATTTGGCAATTCTCACTCTTCTGAAGTGATGCCCTATGAAAGGCCTTCCCTATTAAAGGTTTACAACACACTATTAAATGTGACCTTGTCAAAGGATTTAACCACCCTGTTAGAAGTGGGCCAGGTAAGAGGACTTTAGAACATTCACTTGGAATGCCACCCTGTTAAAGGATTTACAAATGGCTATTAAACCAACCTAAGTCCATAGGATTTCCATATTTAATACAATTGCTAGAGGTATTAGAAAATATTTTACCTGACTATAACATACAACTTAACTTGTAGATCTTAGATCACTTCTCAGCTCATACCATTGCCTGGTCTTCAATCTCTACAACTCTGATAGCTTGGCCTCCTTTCAAACTTAGTCTCCTTGAGTCTTCATGCTCAATGTACTAGTGTAATAATTTCTTCTTGACCACTTGTAGAAGTAGAGACTCTATGCTCTTCCTTCTTCTAGATGTCTTCTCCTTGACACCCTTCTAACCACTTCACAATTTGGTTCTTTGGTAGCAACAACATCATCAACATTTGCTTCTTGGTCTATGACTCCTTAAATAGAAGTCTTGGAGTTATTTTCCCACTCAATTCTTCCTTCCTTTTGATTTCAATTAGTATGGATTAGGTAGGATTCAGGTATCTAACCTATATTCTGTTTCCTCTAGAAACTTCTTGAATAATATTCTTGAATTTGCCTAAAAATGGTTTACATAGAATTTTGTGCCACCAGCTCATCATCCTTATCTTCCAACTAGTTCACAATATTCAAGGTAACCACTTTGTTGGCTCAAATTCAATTTTTTTTTGTTATTTAAAATAATGCAATAGCTTGGCACTATTGAAATACTGGTGCTCGACATATACTATTTTACTTGGCATCAATTGTGTTTTTCCTTATGCTCGGTATCTAAAGATCACTCGACACCAACTAAGATTTTTTTTATGCTTGACACCTGAACTTCACTCGGCACTTGAAGATCACTTGGCACACACAAGAATTTCCTATTACTCGGCTCCAACTAAGAGTTTTCTCAGCTTCAACTAACTTGCTCGGCACTTACTAATGATCTTAGTTTAAGTTTTGCAGTCAACCTTATTATAACTTATTCCTCCAATGTTTCTAAGTGTGACCAACCTCTGTATCTTTGGGTATGTTATCAATACATCATTTAACCATTGTCTTAATTGATCCTTGCACTTTATTACAACATCATAACTCAACCTTTCCCTTAGGCACTCTTGTTACATCTTGTTGATCAAAACCTCTTCATCAATCAAGTGATAGTACTTGGATCTTATAAGCAAATGTCATTTCTACAAATAGCAGGTTTGACATCAATGACAAAACAATGATCCAAAATATTCTTTTAATAGAAAACTTTCTTCTTTGCAAAAATCTCCCTCTTTGATTTTCATCAATGAGCTTTTCAATCAAATTTTTAACAATTTCCCTTTTTGGCATTGATGGCAAAACAAACTGATCAACCATCAGACTAAACTATTTAACCAAATGCTAACTAGTTGGATACAATAGCTAAGAGGGAGAAGTAGAAATGATGCAATCAAGATAGTAGAGGGAGATATGAAAACTAATAGTAAGTCAAATGCCAAAATGTAATCATATTACCATTAGTTTTCACATCTCCCTCTACTATCTTGATTGCTTCATTTTCGCTTCTCCCTCTTAGTTGTTATATCCTTGTTCTTTGGTTTTTTTCCCCTCTGTATTTCTCATCTTCTATTGTGCTAACCAACTTTTGATTATTTCTGTCAACTTCTCCCTCTATCATTTGATCAGTTTCTTATAATTTCTCCCTCTTTGACAACAATGTCAAAGATATATTAGCATCTTACTATGAAAGTGTAGCTTTTGCAAGTTCATTCCATTTCTCCCTTTGTCACCTTGCTTGTGACTAATTTGGAACATCAACACTTCTACTAATTTAGGCATGAATCCTAAAGTAAACATCCTCTGTATTAGTGTGTAAAATATTCAACAATTAGCTCATTTGATGTAGGGCATTCTTACTTTTTCTTCAAGTAGCCTTGGCTAGGGGTATCACCCCTAACTTACCTATAAGATATTCAAAATCCTCTTTAGGTAGTGCTTTTTTGAAGATGTCAACAATCTATTCAATTGAGCTTACATATTACATCTTCACTTATTTGTCTTCCACCAACTCCCTTACATAGTGATACTTGATTGGAATGTGCTTGGTTTTAGCATGCACTACAGGGTTCTTTGATATGTTGATAGCACTTGCATTATCACAATAAACTATCATAGGCTTAGTTACCTCTTCCTTCATACCTTGCAACAAATGTTTGATCCATACAATATTGGTGCAATTTATAGCAGCTGCAACGTATTCAACTTTAGCAGTGAACTGTGAGGTACATATTTGTTTTTTGTTGGTCCATGTAATCAACCTTTTTCCCAAGAAAAGTTCTCTTCCACTGGTGCTTTTTCTTTCATCAATGTTACCTCCCCAATCTACATCAGTGTAAGCTTTTAGTCCAAATTTTTCACTCCTCTTGTAATACAAACCAAAGTCATGAATTCCTTTTAGATACCTTAGTATTCTCTTTACTGCCATTAAGTGATTTTCACTTGGATTTGCAAAAAATATTTCCACTATTCCAATAGCTAATGCAATGTTTGGTCTACTATGTACAACATATTGTAGCTTTCCAATTATTGATCTATACAATGTTTGATTTACTTCAACTAATTCATCATTCTTGGATAGCTTATATCCTATTGCCATTGGTGTGCTAACTAGTTTTGACTCTTCTAATCCAAATGTTTTGAGTATCTCCTTGATGTATTTGGATTGGGTCACAAATACGCCATGTTTCAATTAATGTACTTGCAATCCAACAAAGAATTTGATTTCTCCAAACATTGACATCTCAAATTCATGCTTCATTTGATCACCAAAATCTTTGCAAAAAAAATATTTTCCTCCAAATATTATATCATCAACAAAGATTTTTTGTATCAAAATGTCTTTACCTTTTTTAGCTTTGATGTACAAGTTGTTGTAGTCATCTGTTCTCTCAAATCCTATTTTCACAAGATATTTGTGCAATCTCATATACCATACTCTAGGTGCTTGCTTCAATCCATAAAGTGCCTTGTGTAGTTTGTAGACCATATTCTTATTGTTATCATCAAAAAATCCCTTTGGTTGTTCTATGTAGACTTCCTCTTCTAGTATACCATTCAGAAAAGTAGACTTAACATCCATTTGATACACTTTGAAACCTTTGTATGCAACATATGTAAGTAATGTTCTTACTCTTTCCATTCTTGCAACAGGGGCAAATGTTTCCCCATAATCCAGTCCTTCTTCTTGTGCATAGCCTTTGCAAACTAGTCTGGTTTTGTTTCTTTTTATCTCACCATTCTCATCAAGTTTTTTTCTAAACACCCATTTGGTACCAATCACATTCTTATCAGCTCGTCTAGGGACTAGGGTCCATATTTTGTTCTTCTTAATCTTATCTATCTCCTCTTCCAAGGCTTTATACCAGTCATCATCTTGTAGTGCATCTTTCACTATTTTAGGTTCGACCTTGCTCAACAGAAATGATTCATTCCTTATTCTATTCCTTGTCATTGGTCTGGCATCCTTGTCACCAATGATTTGATCAATAGGGTGATGTCTTCTCACATACTTGGCTAACCTTGGTTCTATCCTTCTTTCCATGTTTGATCCTTTAGTTTCAGAGTCATTTTGTTCTTCTTCATCTAGAACTCCATCATTCCTCTCATGTATACTATTTTTAGAACCAAAATGTACATTTTCTACATTTTGTAGCTCAGCTTCTAAGTGTAGCTCAGCATTCACTGGCTGCGACTTCGCAGATACTGAAATTTGTTGTTGATTCCCAACTTGATTTGCAACATTTTCTTCAATGGTCATTCCTTCATAGAAGTATACAAAGGATCTATAATCCTCTAATTTCTTAGTTTCATCAACTTGGACTTCTGCATGCTCATCAAAATTTACATTTGCACTTTCCATAATCTTGTTAGTGTTAGTGTTCAAACACTTATATGCTTTGCTTCTAGTGGAGTATCCAAAGAATATGCCTTCATCAATTTTTGCATCAAACTTGCCATTTCTAGTATCTTTAAGAATATAGAATTTACAACCAAATACTTTGAAATGTTTAACATTTGATGAGTGACCATACCATAATTCAAAAGGTGTTGCATTTGTACCTTTCTTGACTTGAACTCTATTCAACGTGTAGACTGCAATGCTTACAGCTTCTCTCTGGTACTTTAGTGCAACATTTTTCTCCATTATCAAGGTTCTAGCACAGTCAATCACTGACCTATTCCTTCTTTTAGAAATACCATTCTATGGTGGATTTTTTGGTGTTGATATTTTTCTTTTGATACCTTTGTCATTGCAGAATATTTCAAACTCTTTTGATTTGAACTCACCTCCAATGTCTGACCTTAGACATTTCAGGTTCTTTCATGTTTCCTTCTCAACTCTGGCTAAATGCCACTTAAACATTTGAAATGCATCAGATTTTTTCTTTAAAAACATAGCAGTCATCATCTTGGAATAATCATCTACAAGTAGCATTATGTATCTATCTCCTAAGTAGCTTTGCACTTCTACTAGACCACATAAGTTTGTATGGACTAACTCTAGTACTTCTTTGAAAGTGTATGTTTTTCTTTTGAAAATAGACTTAGTCTTCTTCCCTAGTTAAGATTGTTTGCACATTGTGTTTTGAAGTTTCTTTAATTTGGACAACCCTCTGACCTTCCTCTTCTTACTGATGCTAATCAGATTATCAAAGTTAACATGACAACCTTTTATGCCACAACCACACATCATGAAGTCTAACAACAAGACATGTTTCATCTTCCATATCTAGGTAAAACATATTACTCCTACTCTGTTCACCTTTTCCTATTGAATTTCTATCAGTTTCATAGATCTTGGTAGTTTTGTTTCCAAATTCTACTTTGCAACCAACATTACCTAACTGTGATACACTCAACAAGTTGTAGTTCAATCCTTCAACATAGTATGCATTATCACATGAAATTTTCTCTATGAGTTTAATAGATCCTTTTATTTTGATTTGAGATGGAGCATCATTACCAAATCTAACACTATTTCCATCATATTGAGTAAAGGTAATGAACTTACTTTTATCTCCTATCATGTGATGTGAGCATCCACTGTCTATGATTAACTTGTCATTCTTTTTCACACAGGTAACCAATGTCATTGCTTCATCTTCATCTTTATCTAATTCATCATTCATGGCCACATAGACTACTTCATCATCATTCTCATCTGAATCTTCTTCAACAATATAGCATCTTTTTCCTTTTTCTTTGTAGTCTTTGCTATCATCTTCTTTCTTGTTCCTGTACTTGTTTCCTTCTTTGTATTTCTTCTTCTATGTGTATCTTGTAGCAATATGACCTACTTCATTACAATTGAAACATATGATAGGGAGCTTACCTTTGAATTTGCCTTTGCCTCTGTGAATTCTCCTAGCCAATAGTGCTTCCAACTGTTCCACATCTTCCTCATCTGTGCTACTATCGATGGATGCATGTTTTCCTTTTCTTCTCTTCTTGCTTGATGTCTCCTCCTTAGTGTCCCTTATTTTCATCTTGGCCTTGAAAGTAGATTCAAGGTTCTCATATCTGTAGTTATCAAAATTGGACCCTTCAAATGTAGTAAATCTTCTCACTATTCCTTCAAAGATTAGTGTGTTTCCTTGTACACACCTTAGCTCTTGGATGGCTGAAACTCTAATAGCATAGATAGGGAGAAGAGTTCTTAAGTATTTTTTGATGACAGTTTCTTCTTCCAATTGACCACCTAGGATTCTTATTACAATTACCAATTCTTTTATTCTTGCAGCATATTGAGCAACATTTTCACCTTCCTACATTTTCATGTCATCAAACTTTCCTCTTAAGCTTTCTCTCTTTTCTCTTTTGACATTCTAATCTCCTCCATAGATATCTAATAAAGCTTTCCACATCTTGAATGTAGTGTCACAATCTTTGATGTCATCATATTCTACATAGCTAAGTGTAGAGGCAATTTCCAACATTGCTTGATTGTGCTCCTTCCTTTTGCTCAAATCATCTGTAGTAAGAGGTCCTACTGGATTTACATGTTTTATTCCAATTGAGGTTTGTGCATAGTCACCTATTGATCCAAGGTGCAATTTCATTAGACTCTACCATGTAGCAAAGTTGTCTTTATTGAGCTTGGGAACTTCTCTCTTGGACATCTTGATCGTCCTACTTCTAGTACCTTGAAACTAAATCAACAGATGGCTCTGATACCAATTGTTAGAATTTTTTTAGAATAACTAAGAGGGGGGGGTGGGTGAATCAATTATTTAATGTCTAGATGTCCTATTCAAACTTTTCACTAAGTATAGTGAGCCCATTCAACCATTCATTCATCCAAGCTTTAACTTTTCTAATTAGCAAGTTACTGTAAATCAACACATAGCACAATGATTTACATGGAAACCCAATTTGAAAAAAATTACTACTAACATGCTACTCAATTCTCACTCTTCTAAAGTGATGCCCTATGAAAGGCCTGCACTATTAAAGGCTTACAACACACTGTTAAATGTGACATTGTCAGAGGATTTAACCACCTAGTTAGAAGTGGGCCTAGTTAGAGGACTTTAAAACATTCACTTGGAATGCCACCTTGTTAAAAGATTTACAAATGGCTATTAAACCAACCTAAGTCCATAGGATTTCCATATCTAATACAATTGCTAGAGATTATTAGAAAATCTTTGACCTGACTACAAGATACAACTTAACTTGTAGATCTTAGATCACTTCTTAGCTCATTCCATTGCCTGGCCTTTAATCTCTGCAACTCTGACAACTTGGCCTCCTTTCAAGCTTAGGCTCCTTGAGTCACCATGCTCAATATACTAGTGCAATCATTTCTTCTTGACCACTTGTAGAAGTAGAGACTCTATGCTCTTCCTTCTTCTAGACGTCTTCTCCTTAACACCCTTCTAACCACTTTGCAATTTGGCTCTTTGGCAACAACATCAACAACATTTTCTTCTTGGTCTATGACTCCTTAAATAGAAGTCTTGGAGTTCTTTTTCCACTCGATTCTTCCTTCCTTTTGATTTCAATTAGTATGGATTAGTTAGGATTCATTGTATCTAACCCATATTTTGTTTCCTCTAGACACTTCTTGAATAATCTTCTTGAATTCACCTAAAAATAATTTACATAGAATTCTGTGCCACCAGCTCATCATCCTTATCCTCCAACTAGTTCACAAAATTCAAGGTAAACACTTTGTCATCTTAGATTTGGTGAATCTTTGTTATTTAAAATAATGTAGCAGCTTGGCACTATTTAAATACTGGTGCTCGACACATACCGTGTTACTTAGCATCAACTATGTTTTTTCTAATGCTCGGCATCTAAAGATCACTCAGCACCAACTAAGATTTTTCTGATGCTCGGCACCTAAACTTCACTCAACACCTGAAGATCACTTAGCACACACTAGAATTTCCTATTACTTGGCTCCAACTGAGAATTTTCTCGGCTTCAACTAACTTGCTCAGCACTTACTAATGATCTTACTTTAAGCTTTGCAATCAACCTTGTTACAACTTATTCCTCCAATGTTTTTAAGTGTGACCAACCTTTGTATCTTTGGGTATGTTATCAATACATCATTTAACCATTTTCTTAACTAATCTTTGCATTTCATTACAACATCATAACTCAACCTTTCCCTTAGGTACTCTTGTTACATCTTGCTAATCAAAACCTCTTCATCAATCAACTAAGTGATAGTACTTGGATCTTATAAGAAAATGTCATTTCTACAAATAGTAGGTTTGACATCAATGACAAAACAATGATTCAAAATATTCTGTTAATAGAAAACTTTCCTCTTTACAATAATCTCCCTCTTTGATCTTCATCAATGAGCTTTTCAATCAGATTTCCAACAAGTAAAATATCTCAAATAAAACCCACACAAGTAAGACACCAAGATTTAATGTAGAAACCCAATTTTATAAAAAAAAATACTAGTAACATGCCACCAATTTTTACTCTTTTGAAGTGAGATCTATTTAGGAGTCAACCATGTTAAAGGTTACAATATACACTATTAGGTGTGACCTTGTTAAAGGCTTTAATCATTATATTATGAGTGGCCTTGTCAGAGGACTAAAGAACATTTCACTATAATGTCACCTTGATTAAAGGATTTCAACTGATACAATGGTTAGAAAGTAACAAGAAGTTGATTTGATAAATACAACTCACTTTGCAAATATAGATCACAATGTAGCTCATCTGCTAACTCACTGACTAAAATTCATTCATGTATACATCACTATCTTTGGTCTTCTTATAAAATCCTTCAAGAAATCACTCTTCACCTCATCTTTTCTCCTTCTTCACAATTTTTCAGTCTACAAAATTTGTATATGCGGACCTCTATTAGGATAATCCTTATGTCTCCTTAAATATGTTGCTTTGATCTTTTTTTGCTTAAACACCATTGTTGATCTTAGGTTTAGGTCATATTCATCAAATCTTTCCATCATTTCACTTCCTCCTTCTCCTTCTAGAAACTTCTCAAAACATATCTTTGCATCTATGCTTAGAAATGCTCAAAAACATAGTTTCTCTTGCATTAAATGCTCCAACTCATTAATCCTTATCTTCAACACACTTTACACATTTCAAGAATTCAGACTATGTTGGCTAAGAATCTCAATTCCTTTACAAAATAAAAAATGTTGAAACTCATCCAAAACTGTGTTCCTCAGCCTTGGTCATCACTAGATAACTCAGTCTTCACTAACTGACCTACTTAGTTTACACCAACTTCAATCAGTTTTAATTTTTTGATACTCTATCTTAACTAGTTCTCGCTCAACACTATATTTTCTTGGCTTTTATTGTTCACTTGGTCGATACTAGTAGAACTTGACTTAAATCATACGTTCCTTATTTTTCTTCTTTCAAGCTCAATTTAGCCTCTGTATTTTGATCATCTCTTCTAGGTTTCAACTCAACTATCTTCTCCACTTAGTGTTATGAATAAACAAAAAAAATTCTTTTCAAAGTCCAATTGATCAAGTTCCTTCCACAGAACTCAACCTTTCCACTAGGTCTTGTTATCTCTTTTTCTCAAATCTTCTTCATCAATCATCTTGATATGGCACTCTACTAAGGTAGCAACTATTTTACCAATTAAGTTTCACATCAATTACAACAAAACAATTGTTCCAATTATAGTTTTGAACAATTTGAAGCAATGAATTTAATGCAAGGTTTGTGCATTGGGATGCATATAGACTGTTATGAGGTTAAACTTCTCTATTGTAGAGATCTAGAATCTTATGTAAGTCATTTTTGGCAAGTAGCTAGTCTAGTTTAGGTTTATAGGGAGAATGACATAGAAGATTAAGTAGAAGAGCCATAGAAGTTAGTAAGTGAGAGTCTAGATATCTTATCATAGTCTTATCATGTTGGATGCATTTTGATGTAATTATAATATTGTATTGGTTGTAACCTAGAAGGCCTCATAGTTGGGCATGTTTTTTCATATTATGATAGATCAATAAAGATATTGTTGTTTCTTCGCTCCTTGGTATTTTTCTTTATGTTTTTATTTTGTTTTGGTAACACAACAAAGTGTTTGGACTGTTAAGTACACCTTTGGCCCTAATTTTCCAACTATCCCTACTTTAGGTCTTTATAACTAGGTCATCTTTTTTAGACTAAGTTGACTTTAGTCAACATAACCTTTTGGACTTGGAATTTTTCACAATTAGAAGGTATAAGTGTTAGAGTTCCAAATCCAAAACCATATCTGATTCTAACACCTCTATGACAATAAAAACTTGATCTAATGTTTACTCTTCCTCTCCTAGATTAAAGGTACGTTCATTCTTCCTATTTTCCTCTTGTGCTTGCTTTTATACATCAGATTGGTATTTTTTGTTACAATTTATTAATTATGTGTTGTCTTTGATGTTACACAAATGTCATATCAATTGACAGTTAGTACATGTCAAGCTTACTTGGTCAATGAAGATAGCTTTCCTAGTTTACCGAGCATTCCTGAGTTTACTCTATGTAGAAGACAATTTCTACCAAGCTCACTTAGGTGTCGAAGGAAGATAAGTAGAAAAGAGTGTTAATTGAGCTCACTTGGTTAAAAAAGGAAAATTTGATCAAAGCCAGTATTAACCAAGTTTACTCGATTACCGAAAGAATTTTTTTAGTGCATAGTGTTAACTGAGCTTTTATTGGTTAACACAAGAAATCACATCAAAATCAATTTCTACCGAGTTGGGTTGGCTACCAAAGGATTTTTTTATTTTAGCATAAAAAGCTTAATTATTTTACCTATTGATTCTAGCCAACTAAGGTGATAAATATTGGTCATTCTAATTTGTATTTAAGCTAACTTGACAATTTGGAAGGTATAAGTAAAAGGTCAAGTTGTGATTTCAAAGTGTTTGGTGTATGCAAATTGAATGAGTTGAAAGAGATAAGAAGAGGAAGTGAACTTAAAGGATAAAGCAGGTATCCTTGTGGAGCAAAATAGTGTTATATGATCAGGAAGGATCAAGTATGAGCCAAAGTAGAGATCTTTAATCAAAAATTTAGTTGCATCACAATTAGGTAATTTCATTGTTACTCTCTAACCATTATTGCAGTGAACTAAAATCTCTTAACAGAGTTGGTTTAATAGCCATTTGTAAATCCTCTAACAAGGTGGCAATTCTATTGAATTTTCTCAAAATATTTTGCAAGGCCACTCCTAATAGGGTGATTAAATCCTTTAACAAGGTCACACCTAACAATGTGTTTTTTAACCTTTAATAGGGTTAGCTCCTAACAAGGCTCACTTTAGAAGAGTGAAAAATAGTAACTAGTTACATTGGTGATTTTTCCCAAATTGAGTTTCCATGTTAAATCCTAGTGTCTCACGTGTTCATGTTATTTCTTTCATGCTTGCAATTAATTACTGATAACATCTTAAGATTTACTAAAAGTAATTCACACTCTGCATTTACCAAGTTATAGAAAAAAATTTGTGTTTACCGAGTAACATCAGTGATCAATTTTATTAGTCTAGATTTGAAGATTGACATCTAAGGGATCTAAAATATTTTAGTAGTAACTAATTCACTCCTTCTCTCAGTCACTCCTCTTATATTTCCAACAATTGGTATCAGAGTTTTTGGTTCTTGCAGAGAAGGTTTTAAAGCCCTAAGCTAAAGATTAGGATGTCTTACAAGAGAGAGATTCCAAAGTTGAATAGAGATAACTTTGTAGCATGGCAAGGACTTATGAGGCTTCACCTAACTACCATCAATGATTCAAGATGTAAATATCTTGATGAAGAATATGAAACTCCCACTAGAACATTATCAGTTGATGATATTTCTAAGAAGAAAAACCATAACATCATGATGATTGACATTGCATCTGCTCTCAGTTATGCTAAATTTGATGAGGTCAAAGACTGTAAAACTTCTTTTGATATGTGCAACAAGTTGAAAGAAATTTATGGAGGTGATGAAAATGTAAGAAGAGGCAAAGTATAAAGCCTTAGAATATAATTTTATCAAATGAGGATGAGAGAAGATGAAAATGTTGCAAAATATGTGGAAAGAATCAAGGCCAGTATTAGTGCAATCAAAGCATTTGGAGGAGAAATCAGAAAAGAAACTGTTGTAAGTAAAGTACTCAAAACTTTTCTTCCCATCTATGTAATTAAAGTGTCTACTGTTCAAGAAAAGAGATGTGATCCAAATAAAAAGATATGTTTGGATGCTCTAGTAGGAAGATTGACAGCTTTTGAACAAGACAATTTTGACAACTATATTCCTA
Organism: Cupressus sempervirens; assembly: GCA_028749045.1. NCBI lineage: Eukaryota > Viridiplantae > Streptophyta > Pinopsida > Cupressales > Cupressaceae > Cupressus > Cupressus sempervirens. The sequence goes on along the minus strand of CM053784.1, from coordinate 633,737,345 downwards.
CTTCCAAGAATATTGAGTTTGCATTTGAAGCTAAACTCTCACTCAAAGAAAAAGGCAAGAAAATAAAAGACAATCAATTAGAAAGTGAGGAAGAAACTAAAGAAAGTTTAGACAATGATCTTGTAATTGTTGAAGCTCTACTTGCAATGAAATATTCTAGGAGCAGAGGAAAGTACAAAGCAAAAATCCCTCTAATCTATTTTTATCATGAAGAAATTGATCATATTGCTACTAGGTGTCCAAACAAAGAAGGCAAGGAAGAGAACAAAAGCCACAAGTACAAAGGCAAGAAGTAATTCAGAGGTCACAAATCCTACAAAGAAAAAGGTAAGAAAACTTGTTTTATGGCCAAAGATTCTAATAATAGTGAAGATAAAATAGTGTATATTGCTATAAAAGATGAATCAGATGATGGAGATAAGATCGTACTTATCTCTCATGTTAGCAAAAATGACACATGGATCATAGGTAGTGGTTTTTCTCACCATATGATTGGAGATAGTGTAAGGTAGATGTTTCAACATTTTGAACACTATAATGGAGGTAGTGTAAGGTTTGGAAACAATGAACCTTGTTTCATAAAAGGGAAAGGCCAAATCTCTTTAACCAATGAACTTGTATGTGAAAATGCCTATTGGGTTGAAGGACTAAAACACAATTTGTTGAGTGTGGCACAACTTAACAACAATGGATTCAAGGTAGAATTTATGAATGGCAAAGCAAGACTACTAGATAACTAAGAAAATATGATTGGATCAGGCAAGTAAACAAAAGGTAACCTATTTTATCTTGATATTGGTGATTGTTCATGTTTCATTGCTCAAGTAGAAGAAAGTTGGTTATGGCACAAAAGGCTATGACATGTAAACTTTGATAATATGGTCAAGATTAGCAAAGTCAAAAGAGTAAAAGGTCTTTCTAGTTTGAAGAAACCTGATGTTGGATTATGCAAAAATTGCCAAATTGGTAAAATGGGAAACATTAGTTTTTTTAAAAAAAACTATCAGTTAGAAGATGTCTTGGAAATTGTGCATACTGAGTTATGTGGACCCATTGGAATAGAAACCTATGGTGGAGAAAAGTTTTTCATTCTTTTTGTTGATGATTATTTTAGAATGATGATTGTCATGCATTTGAAAGAAAAAATAGAAGCTTTTGAAAAATTTAAATGGTATCTAGCTAGAGTAGAAATAGAAACTAAAAAAAGATTAAAATGCTCAAGATTAGATAGAGGTGGTGAATTCATCTCAAATGAATTCAACAATTTCTGCATCAAAAGAGGAATCAAAAGACAAGTATTAGCCCCTAATACTCCTGAGCAGAATTGAATAACTAAAAGAAGAAATAGATTCATCATGGATTGTGCATGGACACTAATGATTGAGAAAAATGTTGCTATCAAAAACTGGAAGGAACCTATCAGCACTACAATTCATACTTTGAATTGAGTTCAATTAAAAAAGGACTTAAACAAAACTCTCTATGAACTATGGTATGGTTACAAACCCAATGTAAGTTACTTGTATTAGAGTGAATAATTAATTAATTATTAATTTTTTATTCTTTGACTTAAGCTTACTTAGGTTAATGCATGTAGTTAATAGTTGTAGTGATGAGCTGTTGACAACATAGGAGTTTGTTCCCTTCTAACATGTTCCACCTTTTTGTGGAAGTGTGCTTAATTGTCGACCTTATCTTCTACCACATTCTAGCTTGTTCTACAAGCTTCCTTGAGGCCTTTATATTCAGTCTCTCTCTCATTGTAAATTCATTCATTCACATAGCAATTTCATTTTTTCCTATTGTGAAATATTTTCTCTTGCATTGTTTTCTTCAAGCTCTTGCTCCTTTGGTGTCTCTTCAGCAAGCTATTTGCATGCAAGTGATCTTGGCACACTATGGAGTTGAATTTTATCAACTCCTACATGGTATCAGAGCCTCCTTGTTGCTTCTTGGCTAAAGAATTTTTGAAGCCACGATTTAGAGACACAAATCCTACTTTGTAATTTTTTCTTCAATTGGGAGGAAGAGCATTTTTTCAATATTTGGAGAAAAAGGAGAAAGAGGGTTTGACATAATAGATTAACATTTTTTGGGCTTTTTTCTTTTTTTTTTGGAGGTGTGATGGTGGTGATTCAGAAAAAAACTATAGAAGTGATTTTCAAACAATGATATCTCCCTCATACAGACTCATTTTTTTGAGCAATTTTTTTTTTTTGTTTTGGGGTAGAATTTCATGATCTACACACTGGTGCAAGAAGGTTGACATCTCTATTCCTTAATTTTTCTACAATTTGAAAATCCCATTTTTTCCACCTTCAAATGTTTTATTTGGGGTCATATGGACACATATTTCAATGTTATTTGTTTTATAAGTGCATGATTTATTATCTACTTTCTAGATCTAGAATTAGTTTGGAGTAATATTGAGCTCCTATTTTTGGTCTTGAAGAAGAGGCTTTGGGTTTGTCCCTCTCTGCATCCAAAATCTAGGTTCTTTTTACAATTTTTCTTGCTTTCCATAGTTGTTCTTTTGTGGTATTTGAGGGATATCATTATCTATTGTGGGGGGGGTGTATTTTTTTTTTGTAATTTAATTCAAAATAAGACCCTTCTACTTTCATCTTCTTCTCTCAATGACAGATCCATCCACGACCTGTCTCATGCCACACAACTATCACACCTAGAAGGCATAAATGACTAGGCTTCTCATGTTAAGAGGCTTATGGTCATGTCTTGATGAGAATCAACTTGTTCTTACATACCCTTTTGAGGTTCTTCAACACGGGAATAAAATGAATGAGGCCATGGGATTGATTGCATTGAACATTTTAGATAGTCTACTATTTCACTTGGATGGTTTGACCACTCCATGGGCTTATTGGCTCAAATTTCAAATTTTGTTTGGCACAATGAATGAGTTCCAAGAACTTTAGCTTGATACAAAATTAACATCTTTGACACCTACAGATTTTCCCACCATTGAAGGACTTCTTGATGAAGTTCAAATCTCTGCATACACTTTTGCAGGGATGTGGGAAAAATAAGACAGATGATGAGTGTATCTTTTTGATACTCTCAAAGTTGAGAGGCCAATATCAGATCTTCTCTTCCACTTTCTACTCCACTATGGATGCCTTGGGTGACAAACACATGATGCCTTCATTTGAGATATTTTGTGATCGGTTAACTCATGAATAGTCCAAGATCAATTAGATGGATTCACTTTCAAGTTCACAATCATAGCCATTGCTTGTCAAGGATACACAAGAGCAGAAGTCAAAGCAAATATCAGATCCCTCTTCTACTGGTTCATCATCTTCTAAGAAAAAGGAGAAAAAGAAGACTGAGACTCCTACCTATTCCTATTATTAGAAAGGATCTCATGATGAGGCACATTGTTTTAAAAAGAGATTTGATGGCAATGAGAAACAAATTGTAGATTTGCAAGCTCTTCTTTAGAAGGACACTGTTTCTTCTCCATCCTCTTCTACCTCATAGGGGTCTACCTTTCAGTCTTCTTCCACATCTTTTCCATCTAAATTGGATCTTGGAAAGGGTCATGCATTATAGGCTTCCATTGCATCTCCTTCATAGGTTCTTTGGATACTAGATTCAGGTGTGTCTCACCATATGACATCTTCTCAAGGTGTCTTCTCTACTCTTGAGGCTTCTCCTATTCCTCATATTCTCATGGGGAATAATAGTACCATACTAGTCTTTGGGAAAGTTTCAATTCACATCTAGGATGGTATATTCAATGATGTATTGTATGTTCCATCTTTTTCTACCAACCTTCTCTCGATTTCTCAAATTACATGTAGCGGATCAGGGAAGATAGTTGAGTTCACTACTGATTTAGTCTTCATTTGGGATCATGCCACAGGAGACCTTATTTCTATAGGGAAGGTTTATTATTTCACCTATCTCTATACCTTCTCACACTTTTTCCCTCCATCTCCATTTTTAGATCATGGCTCATCTCTTTTGCAAGAGCATCAAGTGGTGTAGTCTGGATACTTAAACCTTTGTATTGTTCCCGAGATCCCTATTTTGATTGCCACACCACATCTAGTTGATAGCTTTTCTCCTCTATAAGATTCTTCTTCTACTTTACCTAATCATGTAGCTTCATTCATCAAGGTGCACTTGTTGCTGATACTACAGTGGACATTTATGATAGTGCCATCACACCTACCTTGGAGATTCCATTTCAAGATCTTCATACTTGTTCCTTTGGGCATCAGCTAGGCCTTCTAGTTTTTCCTTTCATTTAGGGATTCCCTTGTTTTGTTCCCTTGTTTACTCCACATTGGAGTTTCATTGGTTCGATTCTTTCTCTAGGGGCTCCATTATTCTAGGGGGGCTTTGGCATCTTTTCTATATCTCATGGGGGGCTAGTTGTACTTATGGTTTTGAGAGAGTCTCTTGAAACATTTTTGATGGAAGGTGTCCTTGGGGGGTCTTATTGAGGCCTTCCTTCCTTCCTGCATTTTTTTAGCATGTTTGTATTTACCTCTTTTTGGTGGAGGGTTTTTCCCATGAGATTTTCCCTCTTTCCCCATTTTTTGAGGTTGCATTTCTTTGTATTGTACATGGGTACCAAACATGGCCTTGTTGTCGGGACTCATTCTGCATTTTATCTTAGTTTTTGTGAGCTTAAGGCATTCCCCTAAGTTGTACTTAAAGGGGGTGTTAGAGTAAATAAATAAATAATTATTTATTATTTATTCTTTTACTTAAGCTTACTTAGGTTAATGCATGTAGTTAATAATTTTAGTGATGAGTTTTTGACAACATAGAAGTTTGTTCCCTTCTAGCATGTTCCACCTTTTTGTGAAAGTGTGCTTATTTGTCAACCTTATCTTCTACCACATTCCAACTTGTTCTACAAGCTTCCTTGAGGCCTTTATACTCAGTCTCTCTCTCATTATAAATTCATTCATTCACATAGCAATTTCATTTTTTCCTATTGTGAAATATTTTCTCTTGCATTGGTTGATTCAAGCTCTTGCTCTTTTAGTTTCTCTTTAGCAAGCTATTTGCATGCAGGTGATCTTGGTGCATTGTGGAGTTGGATGTTATCAACTCCTACAACTTGAAAGCATTTGGCAACAAATGTTATATCTTAAAAGAATCTAGAAAAGAAAAATTTGATGTAAATGGTGATGAAGGTATATTTCTAGGATATTCTTGTAGAAGTAAAGCATACAAATGTCTGAATTTGTCCACTCACAAAATCATAGAGAGTATACATGTGAGAATTTGTAGAAAAGATTGAAGAAGAAAGCAAAAAGGAACTAGAAGATTATAGAAGATCTATCTACTATGAACTTGATATATTGTCAAACACATTTGACAAAAGAGAGACTTCATCTCCTGAGTTGAGCAAATCTTCACTAGTTGTCGAGTTGCAAGAAGTGTTGACTGAGTCATAGGGACTCGAGTCACATTCAAAAGCTACTGAGTTAGTGCATACTGAGTCTAAAGAACCTAAGCCATAGATTAAAGGACTCAAGCTAGAAGTTGGAATCCAAAATGAAGATAGTACAGTTCATTCAAAAGTCAAAGAACCTGTATTGGCTAAATATGTCAAAAGGCATCATGCACCTAATCAGATTATTAGAGACAAATCTAATGGAATAATGGCAAGAAGAAAAATAAAAGGTACATGTTTACTTGTTGAATTTGCACCTGGAAGTGTTAAAGATGAATTAGAAAATGAAAGTTGGATTGATCCTATGAATGAAGAAATAGAACAGATAGAAAAAAATAAAACTTGGACTCTTGTACCCAGGCCCAAAGTTAAAAATATAATTGGTACAGAATGGGTATTCAGAAATAAGCTAAATGAAGATGGAAAAATGTCAAGAAACAAAGCAAGACTAGTATGTCAAGATTATTCTCAAGAAGAAAGTATTGATTATGGTGAAACTTTTTCCCCTTTTACAAGATTAGAAGGTGCTAGGACTTTACTGGCTTATGTAGCTCACAAAGAATTCAAAGTTTATCAAATGGATGTTAAATCTACATTTTTGACTGGAATTCTTGATGAGGAAGTATACATTGAATAGCCAAAAGGTTTGTTTGATCTAGACAAAAGGGACATGGTTTGCAAGTTACAGAAAGCCCTATATGGTCTAAAAAAAGCTCCTAGAGCCTAGTATGAAAGACTACATAACTATTTGATATAGATTGATTGTCAAAGAACAAATGATAACAATAGCCTATTTATTAAGGAAGGACCAGATAAGAAGATTGTGTTGGAAAAAATATTTGTGGATGATACCCTATTCATAGGAAATGATGACCTATGTAAAGAATTTTCAAAACAAATGAATAAAGAATTTGAAATGTCAATGTTTGGTGAAATAAAATTCTTTGTTGGATTGCAGATACAATAGAATAGAAATAGTATTTATATCACTCAATTTAATTATATCAAAGAGATACTCAAGAAATTTGGAATTGAAGATTCAAACCCAGTTGGAACCCCCATGTGTACTAGACTGAAGCTTACAACAGATGATGACTCCAAAGAAGCATATTAGACCTTATATAGATCAATGATTGGGAAATTATAGTATGTCATACGTACAATGCCTAATATTGCCTTAGTAGTTGGGATAGTGGCAAGATTCTAAGCTAAACCTAGAGAAAACCACATGATGGCAATAAAAGGAATCTTGAGATATCTAAAAGGTACTAAAGACCATGGCTTATGGTACAAACTTGGAGGCAACCTTGACTTAAAAGTATTTATTGATGTTGATTGGGCGGGAAAACTTGATGACAGAAAAAGTACTAGTGGTGGAGCATGCTTTCTTGGTAAAAGGCTAGTATCTTAGACAAGAAAGAAGTAAAACTACACATCTCAATCTACAGTGGAAGCAAAATATGTAGTAGTAGCAGTGAATTGTTCTAACATTTTTTGGTTCAAATAGTTGTTGGAAGGAATGAAGGTTGAAATCAAAGACCCAATAGTGATGTATTGTGATAGCACTAGTGTAATCAACATATCAAAGAATCTAGTGATGCATTCCAAAACAAAGCACATTGATGTCAAATATCACTTTGTAAGAGAATTAGTATAGGAAAAAGAAATCAGACTGGAATATGTGCATACAAAAGAACAAATTGCAAATATATTAATCAAGCCATTACCTAAGGATGCATTTTTGTATATAAAAGGTAAGCTAGGGTCATTCCTCTATTAGAAGGTCACTAAATAAAGTTTAGTGATGCATCAATAAGAACCAAGTTGAAAATCAATCAGTTGATGTAGTATTGACAAGAACATATTGTAGATGAATTTGTACTCAAGGTACATTGGTACTAATTAGAATTGTCTTTAGCATGTGTTGTCAAAGAGGAAGAATTTTATTGTCATATCTTTCTAAAATTTTGTAAAGAGAGAAGTTAAGAAGTTCATTCAAAGAGGGAGAATACTATAAGAGAAGTTTTCTACATAAAATCAAAGAGGGAGAAAATTTTTGACATAGGGAGTCTTGTTCTCAAAATTTCATTGTGCTATAACATGTTCTCTTGCCATCAATACCAAAGAGGGAGATTGTTGGATATAATTGATTAGTTGTGTGTTGTCTTTTATGTTATGAAATGTCATATTAGTTGACAATCAATACATGTTGAGGTTACTTGGTTAGTGAAGACAATTTTCCTATTTTACCGAGTGTTCCTAAGTTTACTCTATGCAAAAGGCAATTTATACCGAGCTCACTCGAGTGTCAAAGGAAGTTAAGAAAAAAAGAGTGTTAATCAAGTTCACTTAGTTGCCAAAGAAATTTTGTTAGTTTGCAGTGTTAACTAAGCTTCTATTGTCTAACATGGGAAATTGCTTCAGAATCAATTTCTACTGAGTTGGGTTGGCTACCAAAGGATTTTCTTATTTTTCCATAAAAAGCTTAATTATTTTACCTATTGATTGTAGCAAAATGAGGTGATGAATATTGGTCATTCTAATTTGTATTTGAGCCAACTTGACAATCTGGAAGGTGTAAGTAAAAGGTCAAGTTGTGATTTCAAAGTGTGTGATGTATGCAAATTGAATGAGTTGAAAGAGATAAGAAGAGGAAGTGAACTTAAAAGATAAAGCATGTATCCATGTGGAGAAAAAAAGTGGTATTCGATCAGGAAGGATCAAGTATGAACTAGAACAAAGATTTATAATTAGCACTTTAATTACATCACAATCAATTCATTTCATTGTTACTCTCTAACTATTGTAGCAGTGAACTAAAATCTCTTAACAGAGTTGGTTTAACAACCATTGGTAAATCCTCTAACAAGGTGGAAATTCCATTGAATTGTCTCAAGACCTTTTTCAAGGCCACTCCTAATAGGGTGATTAAATCCTTTAATAGGTTCACACCTAATAGTGTGTTTTGTAACCTTTAATAGGGTTGACTCCTAACAGGGCTCACTTCAAAAGAGTGAAACATAGTAACTAGTTACATTGGTGGTTTTTCCCAAATTGGATTTCCGTGTTAAATCCTGGTGTCTCATGTGTTCATGTTATTTATTTCATGCTTGCAATTAATTATTGATAACATCTTAAGATTTACTAAAAGTAATTCATACTCTACTTTTACTGAGTTACAGCAAATTTTTTGTGTGTTTACTGAGTAACAGTAGTGATCAATTTTATTAGTCTAGATTTTAAGATTGACATCTAAAGGATCTAAAATATTTTAGTAGTAACTAATTCATCCCCCCTCTCAATTACTCTTATATTTCCAATAGCTATCATGTCTTTTTATTTTTCATTTTTTTAAATCACAGTGTCAATTCCTTTTAAATATCATAGTCACACCATATTCCATAAGGTAATACCGAAATCTCCCTTTTACCTAGATCTTGCATTAGGACCCATTTATCTAGTTTGGATTTTGCTAATCAAATTTATTTGAGGATGGATTTGTAACCCAATGGAGAAAATAATTTAGTGAGTAATATACAAGATAGCAATGCTCACCATTTTCTATTTTGCATGAAGTAAAAATATACTTTAAGGTTTTGTGAGCTTCCTAGTTTTCTTGATTTTTTTGATATGCATTTTTATACTCTTTCATTTAACCTTTTCTATATCAGGATCATTTTATGACTGATGATTTAAGATTAAATGTGTTATAGTTATAAGTTCATTTTGAAGTTTATTATCAATAAGAGAACATCTTTTTTGAAATAAAATAAAATGATGTGTGTCATATCCATTTGTTAGCTTATAAGTGCAAATAAATATGCTTAAGTTCTTAATTATATTAGAAGCAATAAGAAGGGAACTTCTAATTTATGAGAGGAGAGATTTTATCTCACTATACTATGGTTGAAAGAACTATCCTATAATTGGTTGATTGAAGTCAATTACAACACATTCACCCAACAATACCATATCACCTATTCTCTTTCTAATAATTTATCATATGCCTTAAAAGGAAACTCTAAAAGAAGAAGCTAGTAGATGGAACGACATCACTATTGGTAGAAGTATGCCAACTATTACTCAACAATTATTGCAAAAAAGTTGATCAACACTCAATGACTAAATTAGATGCTTAAACCAATTAATAAAGAATGAAATCTAAGATTTTTTCTTTAATATGAATAAATTATCCGAAAGAAAAATCACAACTCTCCTTGACTTAAATGTTGATAATATTACAAGAAAGTAGCATGACACTCCTCTTTTTGAATGAATCATTTATTTAACCAATTAATAAAGAACAAAATCTATGATTTTTTTATTTAATACAAAGAAATTAAATCAAAGAAGGACCACAAATCTCCTTGACTTCAAAATTGATGAATATTCCAAAAAAATATTGTAGCATTCCTTTATTTATAGAAGTCATCCATTATGAACTATGGCTGAATTTGGTTGGAATATGTGAACAAAAACTATAAATTTGGATAGAATTCTAAATAACATTATCCAAGAGAATCACCATAATCAAATCCATTCTTACAATCATCTTAATATATATTTTAGAACACATGGACAAACTAACAAAACTAAAAAAGGTCAATATGATTCATTCTTCACATTTTTCATGTAGATCTCAACAAAATTAAAAGAACACCTTTAACTTCTTAAGATATGCTTAATAAAAGAAGAGTAAAGGATAGATTGAAATCAAAGATATTGAGGCTCATAACTTTTCTTTGGTTTGAAGTTGTCTTGGATATTTTTTGAGAGTCTGGATGCTCTTTGATGAAGAATTATTTAAAATATATTTTACATGATAAAGATCTAAAGTAAAATTTTACAATTACACATCTATATAGAGGATTTCATTTATAGAACTTTTTCACTAAAAAAATGAAGAAATTTTAATAATCTTTATGAGAAAAATAGTCTAAGGGACCAAAACCTACAACATTAATATATTTTTCATATTGATTTCTATACTATCTCTTCTTTTTTGAATCTTGACTAAAAAACATATGAACTTGTGAAGCTATGTCCTCTCAAAGAGCTTATTTAGACTATCTACCTTCAAAATGTCTTCCTATATTATGCAATCTCATAAAAAATTTATATAATGCAACAATGTAGTTCCATAATGCATCTCTTAGATCAATAATGGAAAAAATACTTCATGTCATGCCAAAAAAATAGAGCAAAAACACACCAACAATTTTTATTTTTTCTTCTTTTTATTTTTCTTAATTTTCTAAAAAGAAAAAGTTACATGGTTTTAATTTCAACTTCCTAGTGATGATATTAGGACCATTTTCAATAATTTTAAGGGCAACTTGAGAGGTAAGAAGAATGTATTCCAACTTATATTTAAATCTAATGATTTATCAACATGTCTATTAAGAAATTTATCATATCTAGTGTAGGTTAATCCAAGGACTATGTTCCCAATTAAATTTGCACTTGATCTCATATTGAAAATTCACAAAACATACTTAGAGTAATATCCTTTCATTCTTTCATCATTTATACAATTTAAAAGGGATTGATTTTACTTTTACTATAATGTAAATCAACATTTAAATAATCATGTCCTTTAATTTTATTTACTAACAATAACCATAATGAGAGGACCATTAAAACATTACAATAATTCAATGAAAAAATTATCCTATATAAGGGACTATTATTTTCTTTTTCTAAACAATAGTGGGCTAGCCACTTCATATTTATTTTATTTAATACCTAATTCAAAGACTTCATCAAGAAGGAACTAGGGAAGAAAACCCAATATCATTGTCATTTCGAAAAAAAGAATTCACAATTTGAAGTTTACAACAAGATCATCATCCCAAGGAGAAGTCTCTCGAACATTTGAATTGAAACAAATATTCTAAATTCCTACTTGGCTCCATATTAAGGTAGTCACTACAAAATCTACAAATTATATCAAGGTAACCATGGAGAACCGAAAACTAACTAGAAGACAAACAGATTTAATAGAAGGACACATATAACCAATTACTCCATCCTAGGTTTGCACAATAGGTTCATTATCAAACCATATTAGGGAGAAGTTGGATATTTCTAGGGTAGGACAAGTTAGTCACAATACTAAAATAGATGCCCCTTTCGAAGCTATAATAATGAGAACTTTTGTTCCCTCACTTCTCAATTTTCAAAACTCAAAATGGTTTGTATTGACAAGTAGGGGCCCATATCACCCCACTCTCTCCCTCTCCTCATCATGAGGAGAGACTCTATATTGCCCAGAGTCCAACTGAAGCCCTCCTCCCATACATCACCACTTCTACACTATTCGAGGGTGAGTAATGCCAAGACAACCCTTATAGTTTCCATCATAAACCAAAATGTAAAACATGAAAATAAAACCATCACAATCTCATCTCTTACATGTTTTAATATACATATGAATACACACACATGTAGAAAGCCTACTTAAGCAATGGAAACATAGCATGAAGACACGAACTTGAAGGATTTCTAACTTCAAAAATGGTTATGGCAACTAAAATTTTGAGAAGAGTTATCCCTTCTACCCCTTCAATCCTAGCTTTACTCTCTCTAAAAGTAGAGATTGGGTGAACACTCTTCAACCCTCAAATTTGCAACTAAAAAGGGTCCTAACTCAACCACCTAAAAATTGCAATAACTCCATACTTGACTAAGGGCTTCTAGGGTCTTCTAACTTAATCCTATCATTAAGGCAAACTTTATGGTGGAGTATAAACTTGTCAAACTCATAGTGAAGTTCCAATTTCCGCACCAAAGTAAAAATGGGATATTTTGATGGTCACAAAAGTCAACAAAAGGGTCTAGGGGGTGGAAAATGCCCCCAACCCATACATACACCCACTAGGCACTTAATCTTCATTAATTTTTGCCCCTATGACCTTTTTAGGACCTAATAATTTTCGTAAAATATTTGAATTTTCTAAAGACCCTAGGAATGCAAACATACAACTAACCTCTAATTAGGGTAATTAATCCTGGTTACCAACTAATTAGTCATAGGTTACTAACTTAATCCATCTCAAATTATCAAGTTTCTTAGCTAACCTTAATTATCATGCTGATACACATATACAAATTATGAGTGTCAAGTGACACCATAAGATCATTGTTACATAACATTAAACACTTTTCAATTACAAAATGATACGCACATTCCAATTATGATACAAAGAAAATATGAAACAATGGGGTCCACATCTTTAATTAGACTCAACCCTAGGTTTCACAAATAGTTCATAGGGTCGATTACTGGTTCTCCATTAGATTTTTTGGTTAATAATCTTGTACACTCATTTCACACATCAGTAGTTTGAGGAAAATCACACACATATATTTTAAACTTATCTGGATAATCACATAAATTGAAACATCAATCTTTCATTTAAATAACCTTTATCTCATTTTTTTTTTCATATATTTAACCATTTAAAAAAGTGCATAATTAAAGCATTAATCATATTCCTAATCCTACATTCATTTATTGTACTACACCATCAATATGCATATAACCTAATCATCAAGGTACCATAATTAACATTGTCATCATAAGGTGAAACACCTCGTATCATTGTTAGTGCAAATTAATATTTAAATAGTTGAGATAATGTAGTAGTTCTCACATCACAGAGTATTTAAAACATGAATGATCAACTGATCTCAATTTTCATTAGGACATCTATAACATAAAAAATTACTTCATATCTATTCTAGTCTCCTATAATGGATTTAAAAGAGAAATCCATATTTAATAAGTATATACGAGGAGGGATCTTACACTTCACTCTAGTATAATTCCTCAAATGTGCATATCTACATTATGGAGGTCATGGAAATGGAAACAACACAATGGAGTAAAGGCACTTTTTTGGTGTCAAGGTAGGGAAATAGGATCCTTGGTATGTCTCAAGTTATGTTCACTCCTATGGCAATGTCTTGGTGTCTAGGTTTTGATCCTCTCAAGTTGGGTATTGTTGAGCACAAAAATCATGAACATTGTTCATCTCATTTGCCCCTCATGAAGGTGATAGAAATTAGAAACCATAATTTCAACTTTGAAAGAATATATCACTTTTTTTTCATGTTTGCAACAATTTTTGGAAAGAGAAGATCTTCAAAATCAAATTCTTTGACAGATTTAGGGTTTGTTTCCTAAGGAAAACTTCTTCTCTCATTTCTAGGAAGAATATTTCACTTTCTTTTGATCAATCACCTCTCTTATGACTTCTACTTCATCCATCAATGTGGATATGGCTTCTAAACCTTTTCATTTCCATATTTTTTATGGTTTCATATCAGACTTGTCTTTAAACATCTGTTAATTGGTATTGGTTTTTAGATTTTCTAGGGAGGTTTCTTTTAGTTGACGATTTATCAATTTGATGCAAGAATGACTAGGAAACCTTTTACTCCTAACCATGATTCATCCCTTGTTACCTTTCTCAATTATAAGGATTATAGTTTTTTTTGGGTTAATGGACCTTGGTTTTATGATAAATTTTCTTTATTCATGACCCTTTGGTCTCCATTTTTTAATCCTACAAATGTTAAATTTCCTTCATTCTAGTTTGGCTACTTCTCTATAATCTGATTTTTATTATGCTTAACTCGAGACTCATTAAATATTTGATCAATCAAGATGATAATTTCATTAGAATTGAGGATGAGAAATGATTTTCCAAAGTGTGTGTCTTGATAGTTATAGACTACTATCTCATATGTGTGAATGCATTAATGCTTAAGGTTTTGGAAACATTATATTAAGCATAAGGAGCCTAAATTGTGCATTTCAAGTGCAACCAACTAGGACATAATATTGTTTGTGTCAAAGAAAAATTATCAATGTATTTTTTTCCCTTAATTGAAAAACATGGGTCTACAAAGAGGGAAATCTAGATTCTTATTTTATCTAGAAGAATCATGTAGTGTTAATGGAAATCACATTTACAACTTCTCTAGATAGTGGGGTTTCCTAAAATAGATTCTGGGAGCCTAATATTTTCTATTGTTGTGCTCATGGATGTTCTTAATCAATAAGAGTGCATGGATAGATTCAATTAGGTCAACACTTTGGCATTAGATGATTGAGATATTTAAATGACTCTTTGAAATGAGCATGATTTTATTTTTGATCGAGTAAAATCTATGGTTTTCTAAAATATGCATTCTATATAATATACCCTAGATAACAAGAAAGATCTCAAAGCCAAACTTTGATAAGAGCATCAAAATCAGGTAAGGAAATTGAAGAAAAAATTGAGGTGGATTCAATACATGATGGTTCTAAATGGACATTGTAATCAATCCTTGCCAAGTGGATGTAGTAACTAAAGAAAAACATATATCTTGAAATTTTGTATTGTTTGTTTTAGATTATCTCTTGATTGGTTGAGTTGGTTTGTTGCAATTGAATCTTTGTGTGTTTCTCTATCTTTTTCATCTAATACATTCTTCTCTTTTCTTTATGTGCTATATAGTAGTGGGACCATATCTTATAGTTTACCAACCGCCCACACATACGTAAACGCCTCTTTATGAAGCCTTATATATATATATATATATATATATATATATTGCATTGGTTGGTTGATCTTTATTATTCATCTCATGCTTGTCTTTCTCTCTTTATTTAAATGATTTTTTTATTTAATCAAATATAATTATTTCCTCTAATTTGACCATTCTTGGTCAATTGTTTCACATTTTGATTAAATAATTATGTCATTTATTTAATTTCTTTCCTTGATGTCAAATTTCCCTAATTTATCTTTAAGATTAAATTATTATTTTAATAATTTGAGTCC
Source organism: Cupressus sempervirens (assembly GCA_028749045.1). Lineage (NCBI taxonomy): Eukaryota > Viridiplantae > Streptophyta > Pinopsida > Cupressales > Cupressaceae > Cupressus > Cupressus sempervirens. The sequence goes on along the minus strand of CM053784.1, from coordinate 633,722,072 downwards.
CTTATCCAAAGTATTCTTCTAAGAAAAGATTAAATTCATTACCTTGATCTCCCTTTTGTCCCACTTCACAATTAAATAAATTTAATATTATTTAACTAGATAATTACTAATTAAATAAATTTAATATTATTTAACTAGATAATTACTAATATGTGGATGAGTTATTAATTCTCTCCACTTAACTCAATTTTGTTCTAAAACTTGACTTTATTCTTATTTCTTCACCACTTATTACTCCTACTCACTTTTTCCCCCAACTTAACTCTTCCTCTTACCAATTTTAACTCCCTTATTTTTCCACTCAACTTATTCCACACTAGTAGCATTTAATGAAAACAAATACTTTCCATAATTTTGTTTCTCTTAACTCAAATGATATCTTTATTGAAAATAGATACTTTCTAATATTTATTTTCACTTATATATCCTTCACTTTGAATGAAAAATTCAAGAGTTTCATTTAATCTCATGTGTCTATCACTTTGAGACCCAAATCAATCTCATATATCAAAACAATATCAATTTTCCTATAAATTACAAATCACTTCCTTATTTCAGCCAACCATGATGACACTTTCAAATTGCAATTGTGCAAGTAAAAATCTAAGAAAACTATCCAAGGAAGAATAATGATAATGTAGGCCACATTATATAGATGCAAAGTTCTCTTGGTTTGCATTTGTTTTATATAAATTTTATTTCATTTATTTCATTGGTTTTGTAATGTCCCTACTTAGTAGGTTCCAGTGCTTGGTGATGTTAGTTCATCATCATGACCCCTGTGACCTGACAATGTGTTATGAGGGTCTCGATTAAGTGACTTGCTATTTATAGTAAGTTAGTTATGGTCTAGTTACTATTTTTAACAATGTAGTTGAGGCACTTGGTGCTTGGATTCTTCAATGATTGATTGAATAAATTAATGGAGTTCGTATTGTGAGTTATTTGTTAAATCTATCTTAATAAATAACTTTATTATTATAGTATTCTAATTTGAAAGTGTGTGGATGGAGCCTTTTTAAAGAAAATTGTGTGGAAGATGATACAATTCATTTTATTATTAGAAAGAGGCCTTCTCTGGGAAATCAAGCCATTCCTATTTCCTTTTCTTTTTAATGAAGTTGGAGATTCTTGAAGAGTTTTAACATTGGAGTTTTAGAGGAGTGATTCCCCCATCCTTCACACTTTGAGATATATATGTATGTATGTATGTATATGTATGTATGTATATATATATATATATATATATATATGTATGCATATATGGATATATGTATATATATACATATGTATATGTATATGTATGCATATATGGATATATGTATATATATACATATGTATATGTATATGTATATTACATATGTACATATACATATACATATGTACATATGTATATGTATATGTATATATACATATACATATGTACATATACATATACATATACATATGTATATGTATATATGTGTATGTATATACATATATACATATACATATGTATATATACATATGCATATACATATGCATATGCATATGCATATGTATATATGTATATATGTATATGTATATATACATATATACATATACATTTACATATACATATGTATATGTATATATATGTATATATATGTATATACATATATATACATATATATATATGTATATGTATATATATACATATATATACATATACATATGTATATGTATATGTATATATATACATATCTATATATGTATATATATATATCTATATATATACATATAGATATATATATATGTATATATATACATATACATATACATATGTATATGTATATGTATACATATAGATATGTATATGTATATGTATACATATATATATGTATACATATACATATACATATACATATGTATATGTATATGTATATGTATGTATGTATGTATGTATGTATATGTATATGTATATGTATATACATACATACATATATATATATATATATATAGTGAATTGTGCTATGATTCTAAGGATTATTTTCAAAATTTAAGATTGAAAGATTGGGGTTAAAGTATATCAATTTGATCACATTATTGTTGGAAGTATAACTAGTTTGGATGCCATTATTTGGGCCTTAATTTATGTTTCATTTATCGTTGCTTGAAGACATTAATAGTGTTGTAGTTAGGCATTTCCAACCTGCAAGTGGATATTTCCCTTGGGTGGCCAATTCGGGAAGATAGTGTGAGGTTTATGAGGAGCAAAGTCTACATTAATAGAGTTGTGTTTGAGGGCTTTGTTCCCACATGTTGCATCCACTAGCAACATCCTTTTCTTGGATTCCATATTTTGATATTGGGATAGGAATCTACATGCTTCTATAATAATTGTATGAGATGCATGTTAACCAAAATTGCCTCTCGCCAAAAAAATTGAATTTTAATGCCAAAGCCCACCTAATAGTCACTTTTCATATTTAAATATTCAAATGCCAATTGAAATACAAATAAATGGGATTAAAACCTTATGTATTTCCTTATCCTCTTAAGTTTTCTTTTGGCACTCCCACAATTTTCCACACTGTTAGATCTTGCACAAATCTACGACGGGTGCTTTCCCGCTTCTTCAAAGTGGATGACCTTTATATAGAGCAAGCAAGCACCTCATTGCCATGTGGCATGTGGGTTTGTTTTCTCTTTGTGGGCCACAGAAAAGGAAAGCTATCAGTCAAGTTGGAATTTTTTGATTGGTCATCATTTTTGACAATGCGGGAAAGCCACTTTCCACCATGTAGATTCATTGGTCCATCTTCTTCAGTGGGCTATTGCAAACAAGGTGGATGAGCCATCAGAGCATATTAGCATAAGGAAGCAGTTTGGTGTTATGTCATTGATCGAAGGTATTCACATGGAAAATTGTTGATTGCATGTTTTTGGGTTGTCCAATCTCAGATGGATCAACGATAGGCACTTTCTCGCTTCCTGAAGATGCGATATGCTTAAACATTGTGGGGAAGCAAAAATGTGACACATGGCATGTAGGACTTGTTTCTAGTATGGTTCATTGGGATTTTAAAGATAGTGTCAATCAGGGTGCCAGGTAGTGCTGAGGTGGAAAGTATGTGCCAGTTACTTCCTACTAATTTTCCAGAAGGGTTGACATGCTTGATGAAGTTGGATGCTAAGTGTCTGGTGGGCCCAAAAGTTTTTAAAGTAAATGTTGTGATAACTGGGATCTTCCATGATCATTAATCTTGTAGAGAACAACAATCAATGCTTTCCCACATTTTGAAGCTATGAGGATTTTAGACAATGCAGGAATGTGCTTAATCACTATGTGTCCTTGCAGGGCCAGGTGGTAACAACTACAATCACATTGCAATTAGGTCATAGTTTCTTGGGTAGCCATAATTAGGGATGGTGCAGTTATATGGATAAGACAGTCAAACCATGAGGACTTTGCAAGGTGGCAGAAAGATAAAGTGCTATTGGCCCATGTGGCTTATCCCAATTTTAGAACTCAGTTGACCTATTAACTTCTACTAATTTGTCAAGCCAACTATGGGAAAGAGATGGTTTTCTGCATGATCTAATCTTCATGATTGATTCTAACCACTCTTGAATGAATTCCATTCTTGGTAAATGAAGGAAACACTTTACCACCTCTGGTTTTATCCATCTACCTAGTCAAAGTGACTTAAATAGCACCATTTATGTCTTCTCAAGGCTTTGTTTTTGGTAAAATATTAGATTTTGTTGCATCTAAATCTGTGCCAAGATACATATTTCTCTAGATCTGTATGATTGTCCTCTATAATCTTAAATGGTAGTGGTTGAGTTTAGTTTAGGACAAAAAATATCTCAGTTATGCTTGAACTATAAAAGCAATTTTTGTAATCTTTTTAAGGATCGACTCTTCTTTTTTTTCTTGATATTGCTCTGAAATTTCACTATAAATTCCCTTTTCCTTTGAACCTATATGACATTCTACTTTATCATGTCTAGAAATTGATGTATCATGAAAGGCCTATTTAACTCTCATTAGTGTATTGTGGATATATATAATCTTGCATGACTATATCTCTTTTTTGCCTATGAATGATATATAAGTGAATTCTCTTCTTCCTTGTGTCATTTATTTGGGTTTTTTGATCTACATGTGATTGTTAGATTAAAACAAGTCTAGATGTGTATATGTTTGATGTCATCATGGTTCAACTGTGCATATATGGGTAGAGATTGGTTTGAACACTCTATTTTGGTGCACCCTAATAGTAAAGGAACTCTACCTTCTCTAGAGACTCAACCTCACAGTTCAAGTCCCATAGCTTGGAGGTTGTTTCCATGTTTCAAAAGGTTGTCCCTAGGTAAAAACTTTGGACAAGGGTACAAACTTTTGTGACAACAATTTTTGGCATGCCTGGTGGGACAATATTCTAGAAGATTTCAAGTCTACTGGTGTCAAAAGAGGGGAAAAAAATTCAAGTTGATGCTAAGGAAATAGTGTTTCTCTCAGTATTCCAAGCCTTCAAGAGGCTCATTTCTACAAAGCACTTGGCAACTCTACACCCTTCATATCTAGTTCTAGACCAAAGTTGTAGTGGTTCATGCCTAAAGCTGAAAAAAGGGCATCTTTTAGAGGTTATTTTCAGTATCAAGAGCTTTCATTCTCAAACCCTAAAAGAAGAGAGACTAGATTGTCTCTATCACCACTTAGGAGTATAGAGGAAATACATACCCCTGCAAGATCCATTTCCACTCCTCCTATTGTGAGGTCTCAATCTAGAAGGTCATTACCTCATATCAATAGATCACTTGCTTATATGGCATAGCCTAGAGCTCATGCTTTTGCCACCTTTAATGGGTGAAGTCCTCTCCTATTAGCTCAAAGACATGATAAACCAATATTAGCTCTTAAGAGTATACCTAATTTTACTAGTGAAACTTCTATTTCCCCCTTAGAGAAAATTCAAAAGGTTGAAAATATTTGTAATATACATGGAATATCTAAGGATGATGTTACAGTTAGGCTTCTAGCCTCATTCTTGAAAGGAAAAGCATTACAATGGTATAGAGGTTTAGCTCATAACTTTATAGCTAATTGGGATGGGTTAGGAGCAGGACTATGTAAACATTTTGACGATAAAAGTGATCACCTATCACTTTTGGAACAATTAACAACTATCAAAAGAGGTCCCCATGAATACATGACTAATTTTAACTACAAATTTCAAAAGACATGGGATAGAATACCCACTGTAGTTAAACATTCTCTTGGTAATGCTTTCTTGTATTACCTTAGAGCTTTTAAGAGTGACATTTCCACCACAATCCAAAACATGGGAGGAGACACCTTACCTGATGCTTATGAGATTCCCATAAAGGTAGATAATATTTTGATACAAGGAGGAAAATTGGCTCCAATGCCTCTAATGCCCTTCTTCCCTGATATGCCTAATCATTAGCCTATTATAGCCCCCATCCCTACCATGTCTACAAGTTAACCCTTTTCTCTAGCCCCTCAAGCCTCTACATCCTCCAATGAGATAGATAAGATTGAGGTCATCATACAGATGTTGATGTAGAGTATAGATAAAATACTCTAAGACCATAGTTCTAACATGGGTAAGAGATTCCAAGATCAAAGCTTAGAAACATAATCTATTAAGTAAGCTATTGGTCAGTAGCAATCATTGATTCAAAACCTTGGAAATGAGGTAACAACCCTCAAAGGATAACAATCCTAGATTTTTAGGTCCCCTCAACCTTTACATTCATATGGGCCAACACATCAAGGGCCAGCCCCAAGGGCACAAAATAAATCTTTCAATGATATGCCTTATGTAGCTCCAAACTAGTCGAGGGAAATTTTTCATCAAAACAATCTAGTTCAAGAATAATAGGGATATAGTTATGGTTGTCCATCTAATAATCAAGGTTAATTTCCTTAGGCCTTAACTATACAAGATATTCCAAAAACTTTAGGGAAACAATGCCATGCAAGTTAGTCCAATGTTGGATAACAAGCCCAAGTGTAGGGGAATGCTTCTTATGCCATTTTTGGTAAAGAAGATATTGGTAATAGAGTTCAAAGAAACAATTGCAATGCAACATGAATTCCATGGACCTAGGGATAGAAAGAGGGGAACTACACTAGTTTAGGATCAAAGTAAGGGACACAATTGCAAGAGGAGGGAACACCCTAGGGCTATTTCTATGTCAACATAAGGTGAATCTTCAAGATCAACAATCCATACATTGCCCCACAAGGAAGGAGATAAAAGTAAGAAAATCAAGCCACCTCCTTTTTATATCTCTTTAGTCGTAGGAGATAAAATAGTTCATAATTGCATGATAGACTCTAGTGCTTGCACCCCAGTCATGCCTAAGAGGATTGTTGATTAGCTAGGCATAAATTATGAGCCTGTGACTAATGGGATTATTCAGTTGGATGGAAGTTCTTGTACAACTATAGAAGTATTCAAATATTTAGAGGTGACCCTACATACATGTCCTGGCTAAACTATGTTGTAGGCTATAACTATTATAGATCTCCCTCCACACTCTACCATTTGTTTATCCAGAGATTTCACTGCCAAGGTTAGTGGTGGATGTAATTCTATTGATTGATCCCAGATATTTCTTAAAGATAGGAATGGCATAAAGACCTTAATCATGGTAGAGGCATTCAATGACAGGCATGTGAAGCCCTACATGGTTGACCCTTGAAATATCAATTGCACTATATTTGATAGGGAGGAGGGTCACTGTAGTCTTTTTGGACATGAAGATGAGGTTGAACTAGAGGTCTATGTTATTCATGAGCTGAATGCTATCATCCCAAATTTGATTCAGGCTAAACATGAGTGGGTCCTATCCAATTCATCACTATCATGATGGTTTGAGCATTAGGAACAAGCAGAGCCACTAGATGATTCATGGTTTTATCAAGGGTTTGATGAGGACATTTTTTGTGTTCAAGGATGTAAAGGAGGGTTCTAATTATTAGGATGATAGGTATGAGTATAGAGATGAGCCACATTTTTCATTTGATCTTGGTGGGGTATGGTATTATAGTCAGTCACTCAATGGTGGAGGGATGACATTTGAACATGTCATACATTTCAAATTTAGAAAGAAAGGGAGTTATTTCAGCAAGCTAGTTGATGGCTTTGTTTGACTTATTTTCCCTATTGTTTCATGTACATAGTTAGAATATTTTTTCCTTTAGTTGTTTCCTTTTTTCCAAGAAGTGCATGAGTACATGCTATTTTCACTGGAGATGATGAGTTTTAGAAGTAATGAAGTTTCAAAATTCTTGTTTTGTAGTCAGAGCCAGGATTTTCAAAGTTTTTTTGTTACAAAGGTAGGGTTAGGTTTTCATTATGCACAAGATCCACATTTTTTTATGACTCTATAGCCCAATAGATGCATAAGGTCACTAGTCTTATGCATAGCATGCTTGCATCCCCTCTAAGTTGCCAGAATTGTAAACCAAAATTGCCTCCTGCCAAAAAATTTGAATTTTAATGCCAAAACTCACCTAATAGTCACTTTTCATATTTAATTATTCAAATGCCAATTGAAATATGAATAAATGGAATTAAAATCTTATGTATTTCCTTATCCTCTTATGTTTTCTTTTGGCACTCCCATAATTTTCTGTGCCATCGGATCTTGTACAAATCTATGGCAAGTGCTTTCCCACTTCTTCAAAGTGAATAACCTTTATACAGAGTAGGCAAGCACCTCACTACCATGTGGCATGTGGGTCATTTTTCTCTTTGTGGGCCACAGAAAAGGAAAGCTATTAGTCAAGTTGGCATTTTTAAATTGGTTGTCGCTTTCTCACATTTTGTGTTTTGTCAGATTTTTTGACAATGCAGAAAAGTGACTTTCTACCATGTGGATTCATGAGTCCAGCTTCTTTAGTAGGCCACCTCAGACAAGGTAGACAAGCTGTCAAAGCACATTACCATACAGAGGGAGTTTGGTGTTATGTCATTGGTCAAAAGTATTGACATGGACAATTGTTGGTTGCATGTTTCTAGGTTGTTCAATCTTAGATGGATCAATGATAGGTGCTTTCCTAATTCCTAAAGATGCGATCTATTTAAACATTACAGGGAGGCAACAATGTGACATGTGGCATGTAGGACCTATTTCTAGTGTGGGCCACTAAGATTTTAAAGATGGTGCCAATTAGGGTGCTAGTTAGTGATGAAGGTGGATGTTGAGTGTTTGGTGGGCTCAAAAGTTTTAAAAGCAAACATCATGATAACTGGGATCTTCCATAATCATTGATCTTGTAGAGATCAATGATCAATGCTTTCCCACATTTTCAAACCGCAAGTATTTTAGACAATGCAAGAATGCGCTTAATCACCATGTGTCCTTGGGAGCCCAGGTGGTAACATCTACAATCATGTTGTAGTTAGGTCATGGTTCCTTAGGAAATCATAGTTAGGGATGGCATGGTTATGATGGATAAGATGGTCAAACCACAAGGACTTTGCAAGGTGGTAGAAAGATAAAGGGCTATTTTCCCACTTCGCTTATCCTAGTTGCAAAACTCAGTTGACCTATTAACTTCTACTAATTTGTTGGGCCAACTATGGGAAAGAGATTGTTTTCTTGTACGATCCAATCTTCATGATCAATTCTAACCACTCTCAAATGAATGTCATGCTTGGTAAATGAAGGAAACACTCCACTACCTCTGGCTTTATCCATCTACCTAGTCAGAGTGACTTAAATAGCATTATTTTTGTCTTCTCAAGGCTTTGTTTTTGGTAAAATATTGGATTTCATTGCATCTGAATCTATGCCAAGATCATATTTTCTCTAGATCTATATGATTTTCCTCTGTAATCTTAAATGGTAGTGGTTGAGTTTGGTTTAGTATAGAAAATATCTCAATTATGCTTGAACTATAAAAGCAATTTTTGTAATCTTTGTACGGGTCGACTCTTCTTTGTTTTCTTGATATTGCTCTACAAGTTCATTGTAAATTCCCTTTGCCTCTAAATGTATATGACATTCTATTTTATCTCCTCCAAACATTGATGTATTGTGCAAGATCTATTTTCCTTTCATTAGTGTATTGTGGATATATGCAATCTTGCATGATTGTATCTTATTTTAGCCTATGAATGATATATAAGTGAATTATCTTCTTCCTTGTTTTATTTATTTGGGTTTTCTAGATCTACATGTGATTGTTAGATTAAAACAAGTCTGGATGTGTATATATTTGATGTCATCATGGTTCAAGTGTGCATATATGGGAAGAGATTGGTTTGAACACTATTTTGGTGAATCACCCCTTAGGTTAGAATAGGTAGATTTTCTTTCATGCATTCCTTCTCCCTTTTCCTCTCCAAGTATAGTTAGATGCACTCTAAAAGTAAACAAAGCTAGCCTTCTCTAGAGACTCAACCTCACAATTCAAGTCCCATAGCTTGGAGGTTGTTTCCATGTTTCACAAGGTTGTCCTTAGGTAAAAACTTCGAACAAGGGTGCAAACTTTTGTGACAACAATGCTTAGACACATCCAAATTCTATAAATTTTTTACTTGTTATCAATTATTTCATTTCATGTTATTTGTAAAGCATTTCTATATATTTTGAAAAGTACTATATATATTTCCCAAACCAATCTCTAGTTTGGGCCATACGAATAGTAGGTCACTTCCAAATATGATTAAATAGTCCCACCCTATACACGTATATTACATATACATATACATACATATTATTTGTAAACATTTCTATAAATTTTGAAAAGCACTATACATACATACATACATACATACATACATACATACATACATACATACATACATACATACATACATACATACATACATACATACATACATACATACATACATACATATATATATATATATATGCGCACACACACACACACATATACAAAAAGACAAAAAACTAAAAACTTTCAAAAAAAAAAAATATTCTCCAATATTGCTATAGAATAAGCGAGCAAGGCTCTTACATGTTGATTAGGTGTAAGCTTGGAACTTGAGTTTGTTGGTTCCTTTATACTTTTAGCTTTGTTTTCCCATTTCCTACTTTAACATTTTTGAGTGAACTCGATCCATAATAGTTTAAATATGGTAAAATATTGAGTTTTATATATACTGGAAAGTGAGCCACAACCATCCTACAAGTGTTGCATCTAATCTAATCTTCCACATATTTGATCTAATTTTTTATAGGATCGTGACATGGATTAATTTCTTAGTTTCTAATGTGAATTAGATCTATCAATTTCTTTCCTTCTAATCTAAGATTACTAAAAAAATCATCAAATATTTGTAAGAATATTACCAAAATGAAATTAAAAAAATGTAAAATAGAGCTTTCCAAGCATCAACACAAGAGGAGACAAAGAGATTTTGAAAGGAGAAAGAAAAGAAAACTCATTGTGAATTATATGAATGAGGCAAATGCCTAGAGAGAGAGAGAGAGAGAGAGAGAGAGAGAGAGAGAGAGAGAGAGAGAGAGAGAGAGAGAGAGTCATAAGCTCATTACAAGCACTACATAGTGAGTGTGTGTGGTTAAAGAATGAGAGAGAAGAATCTCTTATATAGAGATGAGAAGAGGAGTTATTTATTAACTCCTATGTGAATGATTTTCACATTCATTAGTGTGTGCATAACAAGTTTCATAATACTCTTAAGGAGGAATAAACTATTTTCCTTAGTAAAGGAATTACAAAAATGACTTGTCATCACACATGGACAAGAGGACAAAATACATAATTGATACCTTGGTTTATCCCATTTAATAAATACAACCAAGGAAAGATTACTAATTCTAACAATACCACACAAATTTAATTAGATAGATCAATGAACAAAAAAAAATAGAAGTAGGTAGTGCATTAGCTCATAATACAGTGATTAGTTTGAACCCTTGTAATAGAAAGGTTCAAAGTTCAAACCACAACAATTGCACTCAAACTAGATGGTGTATGCTAGGCATGGGAATGTTAGAAAATAAAATTGGAACAATTTTTGTGTTGTCATTGATGTCAAACCTTATTGGTAAGACATTTACTAATAGTGTAGAGCACCATATCTATTGATTGATGAAGATGATTTGAAGAGTTAGCAAGGTGAGCTAGTAGATTTGTTGAGTAAAGAGGAGTAAGTATAATGGAATTACCATGGACACTTTATCATTTAGTCTTTGACAAGATAATGTGCTTTTTGATCATTGGATGAAGTATGGAAGAGATGAGTGAAATACTAAACACAATCGAGTACCAGTTACATGGTCAATGAAGAAGTTGAAGAAGAAGACTAAGGAAATTAAGAGATAGCTAAGAAAATAGTATTAGCCCAGTAATAGTAATGACCAAGCAAGATGAAGGAGAAAACTGAAGTAGTGACCAAGAATAGTGAAGATCGAGTGAGATAGTATAAGTTAAGCATGACAAAATTAGTAGAGACCAAGCTAAACAGTGATGATAGAACTAAAGAACATAGTGATGAAAAAGTGTCAACAAAATAAGAATTTGTGGAAGAATCTAGATTTGAGGCCAACATAGTTGAATTTTTGAATTTTTCAAAATGCATGAATGATAAGGTTTGATGAGCTAGTGTATTTAATGCACAAATTGAGTTTGTTAAGCAATCTAAAGCATGAATTCAAGGATAAGTTTCTAGAAGTTTCAGGGAAGGAGTAGAAGGAAAAATTCATTAAATTTGATCAAACCCTAAGATATACAATGATGTTTAAGAAACAAAATATCAGAGCTACCTATTTAAGGAGGAAAATAGATGTTTATGTTGTTGGTTGATTGGAAAACTTATGAAGGATTTGTAAAGAATAGAGTAGTCGAGGAAAAGTGAAAATTTGGTGAACTGTGATTTCTTGAACTGTTGCCAAGTAGTTTAGAGATGGATAATATGATGAAGTCCAGTCAATGAACCAAGAATGAGATGAATGGACATCTAAATTTGCAAAGTGGGTTGTCTTTTAATAGATCAAACCTAGCCGTTACTTTCTACCCACTGTGGCAATAAAATCCTTTAATCAAGGTTGACCTGATAGTCATATTATAAATCTCTAATCAAGGAGACATTCTAATAAAATCATACACATTTCTCTAACAAGGCCACTCCTAATAGGGTGATTAAATCCTTTAATAGGGTCATACCTAAAAGTGTGCTTTGTAACCTTTAACATGGTTGGCTTTTAACCAAGCCCACTTTTGAAGAGTAAAAAGTGGTAGCATGTTACTTGGTGGTTTTTTCCAAATTGGGTTTCCAAGTTAAATCTTGGTGTCACAATTGTGTGAATATTATTTTCATGATGCATGTTATTTATTATTTTATAGTTCTATTAGTCAACATATACTAGACATAAACTAAGGGTTAAATGAATAAGTTGAATTGTCGATGGGTTTCTATATTGGCCGAGTGAGTTTATAAGTTTGATTAAGTTGTTTGAAGTTGTTTGAAGTTGTTAAATGTTGAGTTGGTACATCTGGACCTGAGGATAACTAATTCACCCCCCCTCCTTGGTTATTCTAAATATTCTAACCATTGGTATCAAAACTTGTGGTGCCTATAAAGGAAATTTTTAAGGGACTTAAGATAAAGATCAAGATGTACAAGAGAGAGGTGCCTAATTTGAATAAAGATAACTTCCTAACATGTCAATGCTTGATGCGATTGCGTCCTTTTAGAGTTGGAGATTTTGCATTATACTACCTAGACAATGAATAAATTGAAGTACCTAGACTCATGACTATTGAAAAAATGTAGGAAAAGCAGGAGGATAATCAAATGATGATAGATTTGTCATCTTCCCTAAGTTATGTTGAATTTGATGATGTGAAGGATTAAAATACTACAAATAAAATGTGCGATAAGCTAGAAAAAATTAGGAGACAAAAATGTGTTGAGGTATACAGAAGAAAGTTTGAGAGGCAAGTTTGATGACATGAGAATGAAAGAAGGAGAGATTGTTGCACAATATTGTAGCCAAATCAAAGAGCTTGTGAATACAATTAGAGGAGTTGAAGGAGACATATATAATGAGACAACTATCAACAAGTTATTAATAAATTTATTTTCTATCTATGCAATTAGAGTATCTGTGATATAAGAACTAAGATGTACACCCGGTAATGGTATGACCTTGGATAGTATAATTGGTAGACTCATGGCATTTGAATCGTCAAATTTTGATAATTATACATCTTCTACTATTGAATATGCTTTACAATCTCAAATAACCCTTGATAGATTTAAAAGAAAGAAAAGTTCAAAGAATAAGCATGTGGATAGTGATAGTGAATCAGATGATGACCTAGATGATCTTGAAGCATTATTTTCTAGAAGGCCACCAAGAGGAAAAAGAAAATACAAAGGTAAACTTCCTATCATTTTTTTAACGTGTAATAAAGTTGGTCATATTGCTACAAGATGTCCTAACAAAGATAGAAAGGAAGAAAGGAAATAAAACCAAATACTGAGGAAGAAGAAACAACATATACAACTAAGGTAACAAAGACTACAAAGAAAAAGGTAAGAAATCTTGTTACATTGCTGAAGAATATGGTTCTAATAGTGATTTCAATGATCATGATGAAGAAGTTGTTTATGTTGAAATGAAATATTAATTTGATGAATATGAGAAAGCTTCTATAATATCACATGTGAGTAAGAATGATAAATGGATAATTGATAGTGGCTTCTTGCATCATATGAATAGTGATACAAGTAATTTTGAAAAGATAGAACACTACAATGGTAGTTGTGTTAAGTTTAGAAATGATGTACCATGTTATGTGAAAGGTAAAGGATAAATTATATTGAATGATAAAGATCATATGTGACAATGCATATTGGGTTGATGGTTTGAAATATAATCTATTGAGTGTGGCATAGTTGAATAGTTGAAGATACTGAGTTGAATTTCAAAATAAGAAGGAAATGATCTATGATGCTACTGGTGAACTAATTAGAAGTGGAGAGAAAACAAGAGGCAACTTATTATATCTAGACCTATCTGATGATACTTGTCTATTTGTACAATTTGAATAGATTTGGTTATGGCATGAGAGGCTATGTCATGTGAACTTTGATAATTTGGTAAGAATTAGTAAGATGGAAAGAGTAAGGTGCATAACCATATGATTAAGAAAACCTAATAAGGTGATGTACAATAGGAAGTTTATCAATTTCACCAACTTTATTACATAACCATATCATTAAGAAAACTTCCTATAATTTTTTTTACATGTAAGAGTTGGTCATACTATTATAGGTGAAAGAGTAAGGTGCATAACCATATCATTAAGAAAACCTGATAAGGTGATGTGCAAACAATGTCAAATGGGAAAAATGACAAAATCTAGTTTCAAGAGCAAGACCTGTTCTTTTGATTATATTTTGGACTTGGTTCATATTGATTTATGTGGTCCTATTGGAGTGCAAATTTATTATGGTGACAAATATTTTATTCTATTTGTTGATGATTTCTCTAGAATGATAACTGTGATGTTTATTAAGCAAAAATTTGATGCTTTCCAAATGTTTAAGTGGTATTTGGCTAGAGTTGAAAAGGAAACATGAAAGAGTTTGAATTTCTTGAGATTAGATAGAGGAGGTGAGTTCATATCATATGAGTTCAACATATTCTACAATTACAAATGAATCAAGAGACAAATGTCTACACCAAGGAATCCACCATAGAATGGGATATCTAAAAGAAGAAATAGATCAATCATGGATTATGCAAAGACACTAATGATGTAAAATAATGTTTTACAAAAGTATTGGAGAGAAGCTATAAGTACTACTGTCTATACACTGAAGTGATTTCAAGTCAAGAAGTGTATAAACAAAACCCCTTTTGAACTATGATATGGTTATTCACCTAATGTCAAACATTTCAAAGTTTTTGGAACTAAGTGTTATATATTGAAAGATATAAGGAAAGGAAAACTTGATGCAGAGACTGGTGAAGGTGTATTCCTAAGATATTCCACTAAAAGAAAGGCATGTGAATGTTTGAATTTTAATACTAAAAATTGTCGAAAGTGCAAATGTTAGGATTGATGAATTTGTAGAAAAGAATGAAGATGAATGCAAGAAAAAACCTAAAGATTACAAAAAAATTGCATACATCTATGCATGAGAACCAAGTACTTTAACTGAATCAAAGATAGTGATTGTTGAGTATCAGCAAATTGGCACTATCAAGCTTTAGCAGACAAGCTTTACTAAGTCTCAACGTGTTGTCAAGAATTAGGTTGTAGGAGCCAAGTCACACAGAAAGGAGGTTGAACACTAGACATAAAATTTCAAGTTACAATAGGAGCTACCAGAAGGAGTTGAACAAGGTGAACCAACTGAATTAAAATAAGGAGAAAGAAAATTTGAACCTATCTTAGCAAAATATTTGAGAAGATATTATACACCAAATCAAATCATTGGAGATAAACATTTAGGATTCATGACAAGAAATAGGTTGAAGAATGATA
Organism: Cupressus sempervirens; assembly: GCA_028749045.1. Classification (NCBI taxonomy): domain Eukaryota; kingdom Viridiplantae; phylum Streptophyta; class Pinopsida; order Cupressales; family Cupressaceae; genus Cupressus; species Cupressus sempervirens. Next base: position 633,706,576 of record CM053784.1, on the reverse strand, counting down.
CATGTTTACTATGTGAGTTTGAGCCAAGAATAGTAAATGATGGTTTGGATAATGAAGAATGGACTAAAGCAATGAATGAGGAAATTGATCAAATTAAGAAAAACAAGACATGGACATTGGTACCAAGACTAAAAGACAAGAATGTGATCAGAACAAAGTGGGTATTCATAAAAAAATTGAATGAGAAAGGTGAAGTCACAAGGAATAAAAAAGACATAATTATGCTTCTTACTAGTCCATGAAATAAATTTTTACTAGTAATAATCACTGACCAAGAAGTGCATTGTGCCAAATAGTTGCTAATAAAGATGAAGATAATGGTGTTTACATTGATCCAACTAATGTACCCTTTCTAGGCTTGGAGTTCCTATGAATCTTCTGCTAGAATGACATTGGGTGTGTGTCTCTTGCACCTCTTGGGCTTGGTGTCTTTTCTAGGCTTTCATGTTTGTGGGTCTAAGGTGTTGGTTTATAGGGGATGAGGTTCCCCAAATTTGTGGCTTCACGGGTTCATAGCTCAAATAAAAAGTGACTTTTTACCAATAAAAAAAAAGTAGAAGTAGGTTGTCAACAAACAATTTTCATTTTCTTATAGATTAATTAGAAGGTAAATTCAAAACTACAGTTTACATGTGTCTTTAGGAAACAAAATAATGTACAATTTTGATCAAATTTCCTTTCTTGGCTAAAGGAACATGTGTTTGATGCATATGGTGCACTTACACAATCTATTACTTTTTATCCATTTTTTAATTTTATTAGAGGCCTACTTGGGAATTTCATCACCTCATGTGAATAAGCCAAAATGGCATATTATTTGAGCTGCTATAAAAGAGTAGAAGCAAAATAAAAACTTAATCCTATGACTATATGTTGAGAATGCCACAGAAGTGTTCACAAGCCCCTTAAAGGTTTCTTAGAGCCTTAAGTGACACACTTTTAAATGTGCATATAGTAGTGTTTCCTCAAATGCAACTAAGATCCTTGCAAGTAGTAGCCTAGAGATCTTTTGACCACTTTTCGTATGATACAAGAGATGTGGATCATATGTAGAATTTACTCACTACATATTTTCGTAGGTTAAAATTAAAATATCTTCATTTTTCTTATCTCACCACTTAGGAGAGAGAGTAAAGGGGAAAAAATTGTAGGTCCATATGTCTACCTATCCCGCTTTGAAGGAGGTGTCTAGCACCACTCTTGAGGTATTAGCCCTTGTATTGGAGATATTGCATTAATTTTTCACTCTCACTTAAATAAATCTAGGTTTTTAATGTATTTGAAGTGTTTTCTACTATGTTAAACAAGTGAAGATTTGGGCTTTTGGGAGCCTCAGTTGTACCTAATTTGATAAAAAAAAAAATCAAATTCCTAAAAACATTGTCTCAATTGTGATTTTGCATTGAAATTGATTCATTAGGGTCTAAATTTATATAAAAAGATGAGATCATAAACACATTTGAAACTTACAATTTCATTTTTTCCAAACATTGCATTTCAAAAATTAGGTCTCATTCTTAGGTAAAAACCTTGCATTGTTATTTAGCTTGTATTTTTATGTCCTAGAGTTTAGATTCTATCATCTTTTGTCCTAAGTCCATCATTGGCTTAATCTACATTTCTCAACATTGATCTTGAAATGTCCAAATCAATCTTTCATAATCATCATTTCATTACAATCCTTTAGGATTCCATCTTGTATTTCCAAAATCATAATTGGAGAATCCCAAGGTCAAATATTAGATTAATCCAAGTTATTGTTAGGTTTAGACCTTCTCAAGATTTCCCTTTTATGGACATCATCAAGAAGTCATCACTCTAGCTCATCAATCTAGTAATGAGTAAGACTATCAATTTTCAACAAATGTCCCTCAATTTTCTTTTTAGACTATTAGGTTGTGTTCATATATTTGTGTTCCCAAGATTTTTAAAATCTCTCCCTAACAATCTCAAATATCTTCACAACTTATAATTAATTCTCCAAGACATCTATGAATTCATTTCTCAAATTTCTAATAGATGTCAACCATTCTCACACTTTCTAAAGAAGAACAATATTGTGTGCCATTGTAATGAACAATGCCCTAAATAGTAATTCCTTTAAAGAGTATCTTATGAATCCCTTGGTGCGTATTCCTCTAAATTTAAAAAGATCATTATTGCTCTACATTAAAGTTGCATAGTTTTTAATAGGATCTCTCTTAGTTAAACATAAAGATTAAGGGAAATAAAGGGTTATCTATTATCACAATAGAACTTTGGTCTCTTGAGAGCTTAATTTTATCATCATAGAGAGAGTGTGTCAAACTATAATATTTGCATCATAGAAGTTGCATTATTACATGCTCAATAATAAAACACAACCCATTGCTAAAATTGAGACTCTTACATAACTTCTCTACTAAACAAAACTTACTGTAAGAATGATGAAATGTATATTATTTCTTGGTGAATTTGAACAAGTGCATAAACAAAAAGGCAATTAAGGGATGGGCTTTTTTGAGAAATTAATCAAGGCACATTTAGTGGACCATCACCCTTTAGGAAAATTAAAATAATATTTTGATGGCACATTTACTTCTCATGGATTTGGGGAGGCATATAATTTCTCACACCACATGGGAATTGTGTACCAAAATCCTTTAGATTAAAATTTCCTTGTGCAAATAATATAGCATAATACAAATCACTTATCTCAAGACTAAAAGAAGGGTAATTTTTTTATTAAAACAAAGAGAGGTACAAGAGGGAGAGCTCAGCTAGGAGCTCTATCCCTACCAACAAGATCATTGAAGAAAATAGCTAATTGAGGGGTAATTTTCCCATATCCATAATATTCCAATCATGCACATGATCATAAGCCCATTTAGCCAAACAATCAACAACTCCATTCCATTCTTGAGGAATGTAAGTAAATTGAGCAGACTCTAGAGATCTACACAAGAGGAGAATTTTATTCACAATTGAAGCTAGGTGCCAACTACCATCTACAAGTTCCTTCAAAGTAAGAAGGTTCACAACCACTTGGGAGTCAGACTCACAAATAATCACATGCCATCCTCTCATAAAACATTGTTCCCCAACATGTAAAATTGATTGAGCCTCGATAAGATCATTAACATGAAAACCCTTATGCACTGAAAAAAGAAATTGGACTTCACTAGATCTATAGTGAGCCACTCTCCAAATACCAAAAAGACTAGGACTCCCCCAGGAAGAGCCATCAATGTTCAATTCTAGAACTCTAGGCAAAGGAGGAGACCAATTCCCCTCACAATTTGCCTATTACTTCACCTATCGCCTAGTCTATCTGTAGATGCTTAAAATCATCCCAAACACTATATTAATTTATTTAATATTTCCTTTAACATTATAATTATTTATTTATTAATTAATTGTATTTTTTATATTCTTCTAATTATTTAATTAAATAGGTTCATTTCCCTAATGTATTTAAGTTTAATTTAAATGCATCCCCTTTAATGTATTAAATTTATTTAATACATATTGCTCCATAAAATTCCCTTTTAAATAAATCTCAATTTATTTAATTCCCTCCACTTTATTAAATTCTTTAATCTCATTCAACATGAACCCTGACAAATCTCCAGGTCTAGATGGATTCCAGACATTCTTCTACCAAAAAAGTTGGGACATTATTGGTGTTGATCTTTGGAAAGTTATTGAAGCATCAAGAAATGGTGGATCATTGTTGTCTAAAATCAACTACCCTGAAAAAGATGATTCTAAAAACCTTGAGGATTTTAGACCTATAGCTCTATGCAATACTATCTATAAAATCTTATCAAAAAATTTAGAGAATAGACTTAAACTAATTCTCCCCAAGATTATATCAAAAGAACAATCAGCTTTGTTCTAGGTAGATCTATCTTAGATGGTATACTCATTATACAAGAAACGCTACATTTAGCCAATAAGAATAAAGTGGGAAGCATGTTCATGAAATTGGATATCCAAAAAGTATATGACATGGTTGACTAGAGGTTCTTATGTAAAACTTTAAAATCCTTTCAATTCTCACACCAATGGATTAACTTCATCTATTAGTATATTTCAACTACTAAATTTTTTGTCCTTATTAATGGAACCCTTGAAGGTTTCATTGAAACTTCAAGAGGTATTAGACAAGGAGATCCTCTATCTCCATTCCTATATATTATTATGGTAGAAGTCTTCAGGAGAGCAATTACCAAGGCTCACAATGAGGAAAAAATAAATGGAATTACTATAACTTAAAATATCCCCAATATTACCCACCAATAGTATGCAGACAATATCATTTTGCTTAGTGAAAGTACAACAAAAGAGGCCCTAAACATTAGGTCTATCATTCAACAGTTTATGGAAGCGTCGAGTCAAAAAGTGAATGTAGAAAAATCTGAAATCTTTTTCATTAACACCAAACCTAAAATGGAAATGCAAATCTACGGCATCATGTGGTATAAAAGGGGCACATTCCTATGTAAATACCTAGGTATCCAATTTGAAAAAGGTAGTAAATCCAATAAGGCATGGAAAAGTATTCTGGATAGATTGGGTGCTAGGATAGGAGGCTGTAAAGATAAATGGCTTTCAAAAATTGGTAAAGTTACCAAGATTAGATTAGTGTTCTTCATTCTCCCAACATATCTACTCTCCTACCTTCCTTTGTCTAAACATATCAATAAGAAGTTTGAGGCAAAACTTAGAAGCTTCCTTTGGAATGATTGTGATAACTCAAAAAAATTGGCCCTCATAAGATGGGATAATATTTTTAAACCAAAGGAGTTTTGAGGTTTAGGTATAAAAAACTTAAATTGGCAAAATGAAGCATTAGAGGCTAAACATACTTGGTGTGCTTTTGTAGAAAGGGATCATAAATGGGCTAAAATTATGTATAACAAATACCTTAATGTAGTTGATCCCTACTTCATCTTTATAATAAGGACCCTCCCCAAAGGATCTAAAAGCTAAAAATTTATAGTTAAAAGCCAAGCCCTTATTAGTAAATATCTCACTTGGGACATTGGAAAAGGTAATGAATCCTTATTCTGGGAAGATTCGTGGGATGGGTATCCCTTAGTAGACAGCTTGGGGATCCCAAAAAGCATCAAAGAGAAATTAGTCAAATATTGGAGGTGCAAGGTCAGTGATTATAAAACCAAAACAACTATTAATGGAATCACAAGCTAGGAATGGGAATCTATGGATAATATATACTTGGAACTAGTAGCAAAAAAGGCATATGCAAAAATAATCAATAGTAGAAAAATTAAGCAATTAGAAAGAAATGACAATCTCATATGCACAGCATCAAAATATGGTAGGTACAATATTAAACATGGTTATAGACCAATCACTCACACCTAAAGATGGGAAGAAGTCGAAATCCCACTTAAACTCTGTTGGGATTCATCCTATTTTTCAAAGGTAGGTTTCTTTTTATGGTTGGCATTTCATAATAGGATCCTAATAGCCGACAGACTTTGCAAGTTGGGTTTTGAGGGCCCATTAAGATGTGTGCTATGTAGACAAGATAACAAAGACACTAATCACATCTTATATACATGCACATATATACAATTTTGTTGGGAATGGCTTAGGCAAATGTTCGGCTGGAATATTCCCATGCCAAAATCCCTAGTTGATTTTCTTAAGGGCTGGCCAAAAGATAGTAGTAAAAGTATCTATAGTAGGATATAGAATATTTTCCCATCTACCTTATGTGGGAGGTATGGAAAGAAAAGAATAGAAGAATATTTCATGGCCAGGATATGCAGCTAGATGAGATTATCAAAAAAATTGAGGCATGTATAGTTGAGACTTTAATCATTCACTTTATAAATACCCAAAAAGAAGAAGGATCATTCTCAACCTAGGATGGTTCAATGAAAAAGAAATGGAAAAACCTTATTAATCCTCTGCTTATTTATAAAAATAAGAATAAAGAGGTGAGGGATAATTACAGATAGATCCTACCACCGATTGGGTGGACCCAATTAAAATTTGACAAAGCTTCAACAGCCAACCCTAGCTCTGCAAGAATTGGTTGTATCATTAATAATGAGTCAAGCAAGTGGATTTCCAAAAGGGCTAAATCCATAGATCCAACGACTAACAATCTAGCTGAATTAGAAGCATCCAAATTTGCCAAAATTTAGGCTTATCCAAGGTTATTATTGAAAGAGATTCACATATTTTACTAAATGTAATTAGGAAAAGATCAATGCCTAATTGGGTCTTAAAATCAAAATTAGAAGAATTTCTTAATATTTTTGGACCTTTTCATATATACTCAGTTTTGTCATATTTTTTAGAAAGGTAACAAAAAGGTCGATCAGTTAGCAAATAAGGATGTTGATGGTGAAAATATTTTAGTCTTCAATGATTGTTAGTCTTAATAGGAGCCCCTAGTTCTTATTATATCTATTAATATTTAATTGTAAGCATTCTAATCAACAACATATAGCAGCTCTAATTATAACTAGATAATTCATCTAGATCAACCATGAAAAACAATTCAAGTATTTAGGTTACAATTTAAATAGCATCCCCATCCTAAGTAAAAAAACATACCCTAGTACAAACAACACTTAGACCTCCCATTTATGTGCATATCTTCATGTATCTATATATATACATACCCTAGTACAAAAAACACTTAGACCTCTCATTTAATCTTATTTATACAACAAATATAGGGGAAGATAGAGAGTAATTATGGATCTATCAAATGGGTAATAAAATTTTAAATAGAATATAAAAAGTATTTCTAATTTAGATGACCTTCTCAATAGGAGTGAAGTTTTGCAAATTTTTATGAGAATGTCTCTATAATATTAACCAATTATACATCAATAGAACTAAATATCTCTAAATATGTTTTTTTTATCCCCTATTAACATCTAAAGCTTTTTATTACTCCCCTGACTTTTCCATCATGGCATGCCACTAGGCTCCATCATGTATCATCCCATATTGGCATCATGAAGGTGGCATCAACTAATGTTGGCATAAATCCAGGCATTTCTAGATCCTTCACTTGAAGATTATTGTTATTTATAGCTATTTTATCCCCATCTCTTTTAGCCTGAGCTAAGTTTAACCTTATTATGGATACCAATATTAGCGTATTCCATGCATTGGAAGTGCATACCATGACATTTCATGGTAATGTAAAACCTGAGAGATGGAGCTGATTGTTAAAACTAGTGGATGATATGACAAGGATTGTGGTGAGTCATGTCGTAGGGGAAGGTATTTTCAAATATGGTTTCTCATGGAGAACTAACAACAACATTATAGGGGCATTCATATGTTGTCTAGTCAGAGCTAAAGTATATAAATGGGCAATGATCAAACTTGCAGCAATGTTTTTGACCCAATTTACTGTGCAGGATCAGAAGAAGCCATTATGAGTTTAGATGAGAAATTTAGGGTTCCTCTTCCAGAAATGTATATGTTGCATCCACCTAGGAGTTTTGATTTGGTAATTGTACCTAAACACCCTTCTTTGATTATTTTAGAGTATGTTGTCTTTGATCAAGAATGGCCGAAAATGGATGCTAGCATCCATTTTCTCCTCAGGTGGAGAGGGATTATAGAGGATGGAGGCAAGGCTTGGCTTAAAAACTACCTTGGCATTTTTAAATCTTATATCAACCTGGGCGTGGAGCTTGAGAATCTGGAAGCACTGGAATTCTGAATCCCTAACATATAAAAGTCAAGCAAGGAAAAGAGTCCCTTCAAACTTCAAATTCCTACCATATTTCCAATTTGAAAATCCCAAGGACATCGCAAAAATTATTATGGTTTTCTAGAAGTAGAAGCTTGTTACACATATGAGTTATGTATGGATGAAAAAAATTTGATCTCTAGTAATTGGGTTGAGGGTTCCCCTATTTTGTTTCCTCTATTCTGCCCTCAACCCCTTGTGTTTTGTTTTGGTCTATGTTAGGTCCTTTTTGTCTCTTCCTTTTCACCTTGAAGGCATTGTTTCTCAAAGGTTGCCAGGTTGGTATGCCACAGGAAATCAATGAATGTTTCTAAAGTTTATTATTTTGGAATAGTGTTTCAGATAGTATGCTCTATTTATAGTCTTTGTAGTATATTAAGGATAATATTAGATCTAATATAGGTCATTGCTTGATACATTGAATTTTGGCATCCTTTTAAGAAGAAGATTAACAAGCTTGGCTATACTGTATAATAGCTTGGGTTCCCCCTAATCTAAATCTCTATAAATTCATGATGATATTAATATATATGAATGTTATTTCTATATCAGTGGTGAGATTAATTTTTCCCTTTTGCCTCCTCTAAATGGTGTAGTGTGTTTGAATTGAATCTTCTTAGGTCATATTTTTTATTTGATTAATAATACTAGGTTTTATTTTCAACTACAATAGAAGAAATGTTTTGCGAATGTAAGAGTATATCACACTAATCTTGATAACAAAATTGAGCAGAATTAAATGATCCAAATCATCTTAGAAGGGTAAGTAGGTTGTCATATAGAGCAATCCACAAATGTAACTCTAAAAAGAACAAATTCTCAATATGATGTTTAAAAATAAGTAAGGGTAGGAATCTTATTTCATATATGAAAGAATTAATCAATAAAAGTTTAGAGATTCTCAAATTAATATATTAAAACTCATTTTAGTAGGATTTAGAATAATTGAAAATGTTTATGGTTTTGACGCAAGAATGTTAGGATCAAACTTACATTAGAAATGAATATTATGTCAAAATTAAGAGAGATCGGCTTCTAATTGGGATTGACTCTAGAATTCTTGTCTCACGTGGATAACCAAAGCATTTTAGTAATATCCTACCAAGAATTCAAGTTATCAAATGTTTTTAACTAATAACACTAACATTTTCTTTAAGTTGTATAATTGATTAGTAGGCTAGTAAGGTGTAAGCATCTCAGGAAAAATAGCTAAGAAGAGGTACCTACTAGGAGTATAAAGTTCAAGTTGAACTGATCATCTTGGACACAGGATTATGATTGATTAGAATAGGAATCATTAAAGATTACAAAATTTAGAAAAAGATTATAGTCCTTTTTCCTTGTAATGATAATAAAACTTTGAAAAATAACAACTAGGGTATGCCTCTTTTAATAATGTAATAATAAAGGACTTTGGTCTCGAGCAAGACTGGAGGTTTCCTTCTCTATTCTTTCCTACCAATGCCCATTTGAATGGAGATACTCTAATGTTCTATTATTAATTTTTAATATATCAAGGCTTTGGCTATTTATTTATCAAAAAAAATCTTTAGTCTCATGATTAAGTGAAATCCTATTTAATTGAATCCTAATCTCATCTTAAAACCTAGTCTACACCCATGACTCTCATCCTTCTAAGCCTACTCATTAATTAATCTCACTTAATTAATCCTAAACATCTTTTTAAACACATCTTAGTTCCTAAGTATTTGCTCACACATGTGTGACTCAAGATCCAAGAAAGCTTCCATTTTATTATTTTATTCAAAAAGTCTTACACTCTTACACACTTGTCCCCCTTTCCTTTCTCCAAGATTGCTCACACATGTGTGAGCAAACCTTGAGCCATCCCTTTCACCAAAATGGCTTATGTTGACCCTTGCATGGCTTGTCTCCTTAGCCCATGTGTCTCTCTTGTGGCACCTATGTGGATACCACATAGATGCCACCTCCCCAAGGCCTCTCTCAAACTTATAAATAGAGCACTTGTCTCAAGCATTTCACATCTCCCTCATTTGCATTGTTATCATGCTAGTGTAATTCTAGAGCTCTTTAGTAATTTTATGCATTTTCACTAACCCTTGGTAGTTTCTAGTTCATTTTCATTTCAATTGTTAACTTGGTTTATTTTCTTGCATCCATCACTCACCTCTTTGAATGTTCTCAAGAATGGTTGTTTCCATAGCCATCTCTTGAGGTATTCTTGATCATTTAGCATAGGTTTATATTCATTATTGTATTTTCATATCATTGGTATTCATAGTTATATTTGGGAGAGCACATCCACATCCCCAAATCTTGAACACACCAACAAGGCCTCTTGTGAGTGCCCTTGTTGCGTTGCTCCAAGGTTGCACGGGGACTCTTGTTTATTGATTGCATTCTAGTATTAAAACACAATGTTAGTTAGTAGTTATCTTAATTTTGGTATTTATATATGCACATGCTATTAACATTTTATTATTTATGCATGGTCCCTATAGAGAAGGTTTTTACGTATACATTTTAGCATGCCCAGTGGGACCCACATCCCTTTTCCAAACTCAAAATTTGGTCAAAAACTTAGGTTTATCTATAAAAATTATGTATTGATGTCTGCATTATGATGTAGTGTCATCTATGAAGACACATCATCATCTCTACAAATTTTCATCTCCATGTTTTAGCATTTGCACCAGTGATAGACTCAATAACCCACAAAAAAATTCATTTCTTTTTTTAAATTGTCAAATTTTTTTAAAAAAAATTGTCATCTCTGATATTTGGTCATCTTAGCAAACTTAACTATCATCTTCATAGTTTAACATTTTGTTCTCTACATTGTGGGTAGATAAAAATTAGCAGTTTTACTTGACTCTTGTCTTCACCTTTGAACTGATGTCTCTACATTTAGACCGTCATTTGTGATTTCCTAGGCACCCACTATTTTGGCATCTGTGATTTGCCAATGACTCCTAGTTTTGTCATCTTTGATTTTTTTGTTAGCTACAAGTTCTATCATTTGTGTGGTTTGGAATCTTCTCTCTACTACAATCATTTGTGATCGACTAGAGTATGTATCAGGTATTTATTGTTTCGTCTTCTATCGTCTCTATTCTGTCATTTTTGAAGTTTTATCATTTGCACCTACATTCTGTCATCTGCATTTTTTAATTTTTTTTAAATTGACTTTCAGTGGTTTTGTAGGATATGGGCTATTCTAAGTTGATTTATGTGTATAAAAATTACAAAAAAAGTTCAAATACTCTTTTCCATAGTTAAGCTTTCATTTTTGGGAATTTTGTTGAAGCTAATCAAGTTTTTTATTGTAGCATTGCATATGGGAGCCTTCTAGAAACACCTAAACATGTTTTCTTGCAAGTTTCCTTAATGTTTTGTTACTCTTGGGAATGAACTTTAATGCTTAATCATTTTTTTTTGAATGAATGTTGCAATTAAATTCAAAAATCAAACACACTCTTGAATGGTTAAACTTAAAACAAGAAAAATCCAATTTTGAATACATGATCAATTGAACAAAACCTTTCATTTGGATGAATGTTGTTAAAACATAATCTTGAATGCCTTAAGGAAAGTCACAAACTTTTTTTGGAATGGATGCTTAGAAGTCAAATACACTGTTGAATGCTTAAGGATCAAAGAAGAATGAGATGAAATATTTTGATTTGGGTTTTAAAAATGCTCATACAATATTGAATTCTTAAGTGACAAAGAAGCTTGCTATGAAACATTTGGACTTGGTGCTTAAAATGAATACACTCAATCTTGAATGACTAAGCGAATTTGTTCTACTTTCATCAATTTTCTTATGTTAATGACAATTGATTTATTTTGTTGATGAATCATCACTTTTTATTATGTTGATGACGCCATCAAGTTGGAAAGAACATTTTATGCTATAAACATGAGTGTCTTCAAAAATAGATTACAAAACCTAAAGCTTCATTGGGAAAGAACAAGTGTCTTTTAAACCCAAGACCACTTACATATTCACTCCTCTCACAACTTTGGGTGATCTTGAGTGCATAAGAAATAAGTGGCCTTGTTTTACACTTTTTAGGAGGCTTGTTTGGGGATTTCATCACCCCTTGGGATGACCTCAACTCTAGAGTTCTAGCAGAGTATAAATATCAGGAGATGAATCAAAAGACACCTCTCTTGGAAATAAAATCTTGTCACTCTTGGCTAAGCCCCAAAGAATTTAATACCTTTGGGAAGCAAAGGTGGAGATTTGGGTTACTGTCTCCTCCCAATTGTGTGGCATTATTTTCTTTTATCTATAGATTTGGGCCTCACATACCTTGTGTACATCGAGGACACCCCTAGTTGAGCTTGTATATCCTAGTCAAAACCTTATAGCATTGTTGGTGTGTTTGAAATGCTAAGTGTTCCAAAACCTCCCCATTTGAAGGGGATGCACAATCTAAAATTTTCTTGTATATATTTCATTGTATGCTTTTGCATGTTATGTTTCAAAAAAATCCAAAAATAACAAAAAGAAGCTCTTGCTTTCCACATCACTTCTTCTATTCATTCATTTCATCGCACTCTTCAAAATCTCAACCCTCCTAATCATTTATTCATCTTCTTAATTATTCAATCAAATCCCTAATAATCATCCTAGTCATGATTCATAATCCACATCAAGATCCAATGATTTATCCTCATGATTCTTAATCGAATCCCTTGTCAAATTCTTTCCTTTCTAATCAATTCCTAATTTGATCCATTTGCATCTTCATCCAAAATCAACCTCTCTAATTTCATCTATTCAAATTTTCTTCTAATTAAAATTTTCATAAAATCTTTCACTTTGGACATAGGAGAACCATCATAATCCTTGGACTTTAATCCTAGTTATCTTGAATGATCCAAATCTTATCAAGGTTATCTCAAACCTCCATCCAATATCAAATCAAATCCAATCAATACCAAATCAAATCAAATACAAAGTCAAAACTTGCTCCTAGTCCCAAGTGCATATTTCATTTCTCATAAAATCTCTCATCACCCCTCATCTAACTGCCATGTATAAAAAATGGCTTAACCAAGTGGTTTGGCACCTTCAATGGCAATATGGAGTCACACCTTTAGCACAAACCCCATATCAAATCAATCCTCAAAACTTCATATCTAATTTTAATCCATCTCATGTTCATTATTCTTATACCTTTGACAAGGGAAATCAACCTCATTATCCTTCAACCACATATGATTCCATTCATAGCCCACACAATTTCCTCAAGCTAAAATGTCATTTCCAAATAAATTGAGGAACTCAAGAATTCTATCTTGAGCCTAGAAAATCAAAATAAAAAATCTACCTTCCAAGACATATGTCTTCTTCCCCCATGCTTCCAAGTCCATAATCCTAATGTCCCATCCAACCCAAATCCTCCATGTAATTCCCCATATTTTGAACTTAATGTCCAAAACATCATCCCAATCCCCTACCCATACCTCCACCTTCACACAATCTTAATTCTCCAAAATCAACATCATCCCCACCTTGTAATAGGTTTATCTCACTAGAAATCTTGTCTAAGTATAAAAACAAAAATAAAGTGATCCAATCACCCAAAGTCATACACCCAATTCCATCTCAAGACCTTCCTCCAAAGCATGCCACTATGTATTCCTTTTCTCCTCTAGATCTAAGCAATTCCCCATCCCATGATTCCCTTATCCCTAAAAATCCATTTATTACTTTTCATCCATCTCATGATCCCCTTCCTAATCAAGATCAAGACATTACACCATTAATGATTCCATTCCATCTCAAGAGTAAGCATCCATAGATCCTCAACTTCATGAAGATACACCTTCTACTTCATCCACTAATACTCCTACATGTCCAGATCAAATCAATGCATCTCATGGTTCCATTGCCTCCACTCCATTCTATGATTATATTCCATCTCATGATCCAATCATTCCTTCCATTCCACCACATGTTTCTCTTAAAAGTCAAGATCAAACTACCCCTTCATTTTCATTTCATGATCCCAATCCATCTCAAGATCCTATTATCCCTCATAATCCCCCTCATGATCCTAATCGTTCACATGATCCTATCAGACCTATCCAGTCCACTCATGAACCCCATATACATGGACTCATGTCTTGTATTGAAAATGATAAGTATCCCATTAAAGAATTAATATCTCAAGATTTTGGTACACCTTCCACTCCTTCCAAATCCAACATTCCTTGATCCAAACCTAAATGTTCCCATCATCCCTATTCCAAGTCCATTTTGGGCCCTTATATCCATATTCTCATTCCTTCCTCATCTCCGTCCATTTTGGGTCCTTATGTTCCAAAGAAAAACCCTCCATACCTTCCATCCATTTTGGGTCCTTACATACATCCATCTACCATATCCAATTCTTCCACTTCATCCCCTCATGCTCCTAATAAAGATCAACAAAGGAACACATCCTTGAATTCTTTCCAATGTTTACCCTCCATAATTTCATCCACTATCTCTCCATACCATTTATCTTCATGCACCCATACCATGGCCAATGGAAGAAAAAATGATGCCAATGATAAAGTGGGTCAAGGCAAAAATCTACAAAAATCCAAGGATCAACATGTCCCCTCTAAAAGACATGTTCACGAAAAGAAAAATACAATCCAAAAGAAAGAAAAAATTAGAAGGCCACAAAGGTTGACAATAAAAATTGCAAAAATCATGTGGATTCCAAAGCTACTTAAAGTAGGAATTTTTCTCAAAGAAAATTTGTTCCTCAAAGAAAATTCCAACATGGCATCCAATTTCGCTAATCCAAAGGCTTCCTTCTTCTAAAAATCCTCAAAACTTCCATTTACCAACACTATTTTGGGTCCTTACATACCCAAATCCACCATCCTAAATCCATCATCCCCTTCATCCATTTTGGGTCCCTATATCCCAAAATTCAAACTTTCTCCTACATACCCTCCAAATTTTCCTCCTTTCCATCACCCTTCAAGGTGTATACTAATGACAATCTTTCCGCCTCCTTCATCTACTCTCTCACAATTCTTCCAACCTAGCATCCATCAACCATGTCTTCCTTCCAACCACTCCACCCCCTTAATCCAAAAAAAATCATAATCCTTGACCTCCATTTACCAACCTATTTCATCCTTCTTTTCACCATCCTACCAACATCTATGAGAAAATAGTAAAAATTCCTTGAAAAGAAGAAAGGCAAATAAAAAGGGATACCATTCATGTACCTTGATGCTTGAGTCCTCCCTTTTTTTTTTAATCATGAATCCCATGTCTTCCACTTCCATTAATCCATCCATTCACTTTTCCTCTTCCACTTGCACTCTACACTGGGGGCAAGTTTCGTCCTTCCATATTCCTCTCTACCATTCATCATCCTTGTCCATCTTTGATCTTGACAATGCTATTCCTTTCATCCGTTCATGATCATTTTTCATGTCCATCCATTATGCTACATGTTTCCGTCCACTTTCACGTATTTGATCTTGATATCATATCCATATCTTTTATCCATAGTCCTTTGCATTTTCCTTTCCTCTATCCTCCATCCATACTCCTACATACTTCTATCCATATTTCATATGTCCTTGGTCTTGGTTATCCCATCCATTTCATGTCCCACATTTCATCCATACTCTTCGTATCGTTATCCCTATCATATTCATACCCTCCCTCCCATATCCTATATTCATTCCATTTTCATTCCTATGCTCATGGTCAATACTAGAGGCACAACAACAAAATGTTCATCCATGCATTGGACATCCACATTCCTTCACTTCCTCCATACAATAGCCTTCACACCATATTTTTATGTTCATGCATCCTTTCCCACCATATTTCCTTCCATTTTCCTATCCTTGATATGGCACATTTTTGGTCACTCCTTTGAAACATAGTCCTTGGCTCCCCATTTTCTTATACCATATCCTTTGGTCCCCCATATTCTTTCACCTTTCATTTCATCCCTATATATTCTCATTCATTTACCGTTCCTTGGTTCTTCCTTGTAATTGGTTCTAATTTATTCCACCTTCCATCAATTTTTACTCTTTCCAATTCAATTCAATCAATTATTTTATCCTCTAATCTAATCATATTCCCTTCTTCTAATCATTTCCTACAAATCAATTTCCATCTTATATAAGTATCTTTTTTCTTCTAACCCAATCTTATCCACATTACTCGGCTCATTCAATCAAGTTCTTCCATTATCTGATTACATCTTGTCCAAATTCTTCTGATCATCATCTAATCTCATGACGGTCAGCTTCAATCCATTAGACTAAGCTTATCAAAATAGTGATTGCAAACAAAATTATGCAAATTTACACTAAGAATAAATGATTTGAGAACCTTTTTCATTTCACACAATTGCTTGTAAACAATCACAAACATTTCAATACAATTTTAATCAAACAATCAATTTTTGCCTTGCAAGATGAATCCTTCCTTCACGGGTTTTATAGATTCACCATCTAAATAACATTCATGGCAAGAACTATGGACTAAATGACTACTTGGTCATAAGGTCTTTTGTTGATTTTATCTTTCTCTGTTAGTGATAGTCTCCCCAAGTGTGCCTTGATCTTCAATATCTTGGTATCATTTGAATGGCTTAACCTGATTACATGGGTCATTTTGCAATATGATCTATTTTAATGATTCTTTAGCACATATCTATCAGTTTTTGAGTTATGGTTATGCATTGCTCACGAAGGGCAATAGGTTAGCACACTTTCCACCAAGATTTCTAACAAGACTTTGGGTGTGCATAGACCTCTACTATGTGTATATGTCATTTGTTCCATCATGACTATGAAACCTACATCTATGTTCCTAAAGTCTCTATTGTGTTGAGAGTCTAGCCCACACAAAGGAACCTTGTCATCTATGCTACTATAGCATTTGACACATAACTCCTCTTGCAATATTAGACTAGGGTGTGCTCTCCCATATGAACACAATTGAATCCCTAAGTATCATCTAGTTACATTGCATTTCAATTCATCATTTAGATTAATCATTATCCAATTCACCCTGCTTCATTCTAGTCTTACCAACAAGTCATGCAAAGCCTTCTTTTATGCCTTTTTCCTTCCCATGTCTATTTTTGAGAAAAAAAGGGGTAAAATATATTCCTTTTTTACCCCATTTCCTTGAGGGGGTACCCTCCTCCCTTGTCGTCGCTATGACATGACTCTTTCCACTCCTCTCCTTGCTTGGGCAACCTATATTTTATTTTCTTTGATGCAATGTCATCCTAGCACCACATCAAAGAGGGGAAAAATGTAGACACTTAAAATCATCTTAAATAGTATATTAAATAATTTAATATTTCCCTTGACATTATAATTAATTATTTACTAATTAATTATATTTTTCATATTCTTCTACTTATTTAATTAAATTTATTTAATTAAATGAGTTCACTTCCCTAATGTATTTAAATTTAATTTGAATAATTCCCCTCTAATGTGTTAAATTTGTTTAATGCACAATGCTCCATAAATCCCCTTTTAAATAAATTTCAATTTATTTAAGTCCCTCCACTTTATTAAATTCTTCAATCCTATGATTAAGTTAAATCTTATTTAATATAATCCTAATCCCATTCTAAAACCTAGTCTACACCCATCACTCTCATCCTTCTAAGCCTACTCATTAACTAATCCCACTTAATTAATCCTAAACACCTTTGTAAACACATCTTAGTCCCTAAGCATTTGCTCACACATGTGTGAGAAACTCAAGATCCAAGAAAGCTTCCATTTTATTATTTTATTCAAAACCTCTTACAATTCTTACACACTTGTCCCCCTTTCCTTTCTCCAAGGTTTCTCAAACATGTGTGAGCAAACCTTGAGCCATCCCTTTCACCAAAAAGGCTTATGTTGACCCTTGCATGGATTGTTCCCTTAGCCCATGTGTCTCCCTTGTGGCACCTATGTGGATGCCACATAGATGCCACCTTCCCAAGGCCTCTCTCAAGCCTATAAATAGAGGCCTTGTCTCAAGTATTTCACATCTCCCTCATTTGCCTTGTTATCATGCTAGTTTAGCTTTTGAGCTTTTAGAGATTTCATGCTTAGAGCTAACCTTTGGTATCTTTCTACATTATGGTATTACATATTACATGTTCATTTTAGATTTGAATTATTAGTTTAATTTCTTGCATCTATCACTCACCTCTTTGAATGCTCTCAAGAATGGTTTTTTCCATAGCCATCTCTTGAGGTATTCTTGATCATTCAGCATAGGTTTATATTCATTATTGCATTTTCATATCATTGGGATTCATAGTTTTGTTTGGGAGATCACATCCACATCCCCAAATCTTGAGCACACCAACAAGGACTCTTGTGGGTGCCCTTGTTGAGCTGCTTCGAGGTTGCATGGGGACTCTTGTTATCAGTTGCATAAGTATTAAAACACAATGTTAGTTAGTCATTATCTTGATTTTGATATTGTTATATGCACATGCTAATAACATTTTATTGTTTATGGGTGCTCCCAACAAAGAAGGTTTTCATGTATACACTATCTAGGAAAAGTGTGGAACCATTAGCTTGTAGCCACTGGAGCCCTATCATGAAGCTAAAAATTGAGGCAATTGAAAATGACAAGGTCAACAGGAGCCATACCCTTGTCTAGCACACACTTAGCCTAAATTGTCTCCTTCAGAGAATGGGTAATCTTCCACCAAATTTTCATGACTCCAATCCAGACATCTTGAAATATTTGTTAGTTCCTCTCTAACCAAATATGCCAAAGAATAAATGAAGGACAAACTATCCACATAGCTTGAAGAGCAGAGGTAGTAGAGGGGACACTCCCCAAGAAAACCAAGAAAGAAGACAATGAAGGAACATGCCAACAAGGTCTTCCCCATGCATTCCCCCAAAGGTGCCAAATCTGGATAGAATAAGAACATTGGGAAAAGAGATAAGAGATAGACTCCCCTCCATTTCTACACAACACACAAACTAAGGGCCCCGAGAACCCACACTTACAATTTTTTTCCCATGCAAGTCACTGGTTATGGACCACCAACAAAATGAAAAAATTACATTTGGACCAAGAAATTTAATTTCAAAATTATTTCCACCACGACACCTCAGCATCTCCAAACAATTGTCTAGAAATCTCCTAGTACCCAATAGAAATAGAGTATTTACCAAATAGGCCAAAGAATAAATGAAGGACAAACTATCCACATAGCTTGAAGAGCAGAGGCAGTAGAGGGGGAACTCCCCAACAAAACCAAGAAAGAAGACAATGAAGGAACATGCCAACAAGGTCTTCCCCAAGCATTCTCCCAAAGGTGCTAAATCTGGATAGAATAAGAACATTGGGAAAAGAGATAAGAGATAGACTCCCCTCCATTTCTACACAACACACAAACTGAGGGCCCCTAGAACCCACACTTACAATGATTTTTCCATGCAAGTAACTGGTTATGGACCACCAACAAAATGAAAAAATTACATTTGGACCAAGAAATTTAATTTCAAAATTATTTCCACCATGACACCTCAACATCTCCAAACAATTGTCTAGAAGTCTCCTAGTACCCAACAGAAATAGAGTATTTACCAAACAGGATACAACACCCCCCCCCACCCCACCCAAACCAAAACATCTCATCCCTCCAATGAGAAATGCTCTCCAAAATTATAGAAAGATCTTGGCAGTCCTCCTTTGATTTCCCAAGATGCCAATTTGAAGATTTCTTACATATGTAGCCAACAACAAGATCCAAGTGATAAGGAGTCTTATAATGAGCCACCTTATCCCATCAAAAATTATGAAAATAATTATAAAGGGTCTAAAGATGAGGGAACATTGGTACGATAGGAGGGTTGTTATCCTAGGTATTAATCTAGAACAAAGCCTTAGAGCCTCCCTTACATATCCAAAAAAGGCCTCTCTTAACCAGTTGAGCACCCTTCTTGAGAGTATGCCACACCATAGATCCCCAACCTTCCAAAGGAAGTGAGGAAATAGAGTGAGGATCAACACCCCTAAAATACTTGTAAGTGATTATGCAGGCCCAAAGTTGACTTTGTCCAAAGAACCATCGCTAATAAAGCTTAGCAACCAAAGCTTGGCCACTCAAGATAGTAGCGCATAGACCAGGACCACCCTCCTCCTTAGGCCTACAAATAGTCTCCCAAATGATTAAACTCCATTTTTAATTATGCAAATTACCATTCTATAGGAATTGTCGAGAAATAGCCTCAAACTCCTTGAGAAAGTAGATAGAAGTTGCTTGAACTATGCTTCAAAAAATTGTTAAAGCCTAAATAACACATTGAAGTATAGTGAAAAATTAAGCACTTATTATTTTATGGTGATTCTTAGTTGCCAAACAAGTCAATGATGAGCATCACACGAAAGGTGAAAAAATTATTCCTTGTCAAAGAATGGTTGATGTTTTTCAAGACCATTTTACTTATATCTAGTTTGAGAAAGGTTTGTGTATCCAATATGCATGTAGATATTATGGTCAACATTGGTTCTCTTTTAAAAATAGATAAAGACATCCCACATTATCAATTCTTGGTTGATTGATTGTTGATGCCAAAGATATACTAATAGTCAATAGGGTGCGTAAGGTTATTGGTCCCAACCCCCCTTGTATTACAATATTTACCCTTACCATGATGACCAAACCTTCCATCTAACTTATCACATAACCAACAAGTTAGCATATGGAATGGAAAATTTAAAAGGGGCCTTCAATTGTTTTCCCAAAATCAAGAAAAAAAAAATTTGATGATAACTTGAAGACAAATACACTCAAAATTTGAACATGTGACAATAATATGAGTTGGTATTTTAAATTTACTTTCCTACATAATAATTTATTTTAAAGATGATGGAGATTAAAAGATCAAAATAGGCGAAATAAAAGAAAAATTACTCATCTTTTTTTAAATTAAAAATTAAACATATTATAGTGTTTTATAGTGTTTTATGTGTTCCTTGTTAAATCTTAATTATTTTCTAGTATTTCAATAAATCACTTTGGAATGAAATTAGCTAGCACCATATAGTTTATGCCTTTTTTTGTTAAATCTTTAATGAAAATATAAGTTTACACTAATGTGTAGAATAGATACATTTTGGAAAGCAAAATAGTGAGCTTGCCCCTACAATTTTTTTGAAACTAATTGAAAAACATTTTTTGTGTGTATACAATAGAGTCTAGTCTAAAAAAAATGCATTTTGTTTCAAATTCAGGTAAAGGGATAAAATTAGTACCAAATATACAACACAAAAGCTTTTATCAAAAAATGGAATTACTACTAAATAAAATAAAGATAGAAAATGTAACATAATTGAAATGTAGAAAATGTAACATAATTGAAAACTAAGAGAGATTTATGTTATTGTGGTATTTTTAAATGTAGGGTCATTAACTTTGTGAGTTCATCATTTTGAGTCGCATGGTTTTACTTTTCCACTTGATTGTGTTTGTGAGCTTGAATCTATGTAAGCAAGCACATGCTTAACAATCTAGGTTGGTTGGTTGAGTGGTCTACTATTATTGAGTCTTAATGAGGAGTGCATATATGAAGCATGACATGGGATGTATGTATTTATGCTTGGGCAAATGGAGAAAGCATAAGAGAGGCTTGATGTTTAACAAGTATTCATTGTAACTCTATAAGTGTTTTCATATTGCTTTATTGCCAAATAATATTATGAAGTGTGAATATTTTTAGAGATTGGGTGTTTTTCTCATTAGGGTTCCTTAAATATATATATTTTGTTAACTTGTGGTTTGGATATAATCTATGTATAATAGCTATTTCATAATCTTGTATACATGTTTTTCTCTCATGAGTTATCTAGGAATTGATTAAATAAAATTGGGTATGAAGCACATTTCCTAACAAAAACAATATGGAAAGAGGAAGAGGGAGGAAAATACATGGATAAAAAGAGAGAGATTTATCAAGACATAGATGTAACCTAGGAAAGATATAGGGGGAAGAGTAAGGGAAGTAGAGAGGAAAATACACACACAAAGAGGTGTATGTGTGTGTATCATGTGTATATATACATATAGATATGTAAATTTGAGGATTATAGGGAGAGATAGGGATCTAAAGAGGGTAAGGTGTGTGTGTGTAACTTGGGAAAGAGAAAGGAAGGGAAGGAGATAGATGAGTAGAGAGAGAGTGAAAATGAAATAGGTAGGTAGAAAAACATAGAGGGAGACAAGGAGAGGGAGAAAACTATAGGGGTAGAGAGATGGGGAGATAAGGAGAATTGTGAAGGATAAAGATAGATAGAGACAAATAGAGATATAAAGGTCAATACAGAGTGAAGAGAGAGGGATAGGTATCCATAGATAGAGATGATGGAAGATAGATGTAGAAATGAAGATAGAGAGGGTGGGGGGATTAGAAATAGATAGAGGGAAAGATAGATGTAGATGGGGAGGTAGTGTTCCCTTGAGCATAATTACTTTCTTCATTTAGATTAAAAATATTGGTTTTATTTGGATCTTGGTTCTTGATGAGGACTATGGGTGGGCTTCCCATTCCATTTTTAGAGGAAGACATGCACACACACTCACACACTAATTTGCATGTTGCTTGCACGCCCATGCACACACACACGCGCGCGCGTGCACGTGCACAAGGCAAGATAGAATAAATAACTATGTAAAAATTTTGTGATATTCATTACACAACTACGTTAAAACATTTCATTTTAAAATAGAAATCAATTATAATAATAGTGCATTATGATGTACATATGTTATGTAGATGGACCAAAAAGTGTTGTGGCCACTTTTTCAATCACCATCTTTTTTTCCCATACCCTAATGAGAAAATCTATCCAAAAGATCTATTTCATCTTCCTTGATGGTGCCTTATATCATAGAGGTATGAAAAAACTCTATTATGTTTCGTAAACTTGGATGAGGTCAGCTTGGCTATCAAAGAAGTCTTCTTTGGCCATATCTACAATTTCTCATTGGAGTTGTTCCCTCAGCTAATGATGCAGGAGCATCCTACATGTAAGAGCAATCTTGAATCACCCAAAAATGTTTCCTTTATGTTTCTTGAATAAGGGTTTTCTTAGTGTAGATTTGTTGTTTGGGGAGGATTGCTACTTAGCAGATCGATCATACTAGCTCAAAATTTCCTAATTTCAAAGTTGGATGTTCATCTTGGATATATCATCTTGCCATTTGAAGCTTAGTGCAATATCATGAGTATTCATGAAGTTATTGTGGATTTTTAGTGTGTAATTGTGGTATAAAAACATCAGGCTCAATTTTGAAGGCCATAGAGGCTTCAAATGGGCTCTGAAATAAGGTTGACTAGATCTCGTGCAAGTTTGGCTATGTTGATCATGAGTCAAGGATTTTAGAATGAGGTTATAGTAGCCAATTGGATCAATGGTTCGCAAGTTATGGTCTTCTGAAGTTGGGCCAACCAAAATTTTCAAAATAAATGTCATAATTGATTTGAGCTAACTCTATATATAATTTTAGGGGTTTTTGGCCTCACGGGTTAGGGTTTGATATCTAGAAACTTCCTAGATGGTGGAAAAATGCTTATATAAGGAATGCTTGTGGATTGTCTAGGACAACTCTGGGTGATAGCTCACAACTTTGTCTTGCACATTATTGTAAGGAACGTGCCCTTGAGGCTTTGCATATTGTATTTTAAAATTATGCAATTCTACATTTGTAATGATAATAAGCAGCCCATATTTTGTTCTCACAAATTGTTGTTATTTCTATGTTTATGTTATGTGTTTATGGTATTAAGGGGGGCACCCTTCATCAAGTGGTATCCTAGAAGGAGGTCATGAGTGTGTAAACAGATCATCGACTGTGAGGCATTTTGCACTAGAACTATGGTTTGAGCTAAGTGTGTAGACAAATCGTTGATAGTGAGGTAGTTTACACTAGGATTTTAATAGAAGAACGAAAGTTCCTGCACAAAGAGAGTGTGGTGGAAGAGTCATAGGTGTTACACTTGAGGGTTTTAGAGCCCTCCAAAGAAAAATGCAAGCATTGGAAGAGAAAATGTGTAGAGAAATAAATCTTACCATAAGAGATGGATAAAGGAGAAGAAGAAGAAAATGTTGAAGAAGAGTAACTATGAACCTAGAAGAAGAGAGGCTTTTTAGGGCCATATCCAAGATTGGAAAAAGACCTAAGTTTGAGGTTCCCACATTTTAGCAAATCTTAACCCAGATGAGTTGATCAATTGGATCTATGAATTAGAAGAATACTTTGAGTATGAAGATATTGAAGATCTGAATACGGTCAAGTTTGTGAAGGCCAAACTGATGAGTCATGTGAAGATCTGGTGGCAAGAGATTTAATTGGAGTGAAATAGAAGAGGGAAAGATAAAATCATAGGATGATATTGGATGATAGCTAAATTAAAGAAACATTTCATTCTCATTGATTATGAACTAGATCTACTAAAGAAAATCCAAAGGTTGAAGCAAGTGGGAAGATCTGTTCAAGAGTTTACTGAAGATTTCTACTAAGTTCTCATCAAAACAGTCCATGCAAAAACTAACAAGGAGAAAGATTCACATTATCTTAATGGGTTAAGGCCAAGCATTTAGGAGGAGTTGAGCCTAGTCCAAATGAAAAATATGAAAGAGGCCTACTAGTTTTTTCTAAGAGTTAAGGAAAAGTTGAACAAGAAGTTTGATAACAAGAATAGTGGTAGAGGTTGTGGTGGAAGATCTAGCGAATGGTCTTATGGAGACCGAAATTTTGATCAGAAGAAGAAGGATGAAGCTAGTAGTAGCAGTCATAACCAGAGGGGAAATAATTTCAATCAATTCCATTATCAAAATAGTAGAGATCAGAGAGGAAGAAGAAGAGGGAAAGGATCTAGTAGAGGAGGTTTTTGTAGAAACTATTTTCACTATGGAGAAGAAAGGCATTGGAGATTTGAGTGTTCTCAACACCAAGGAAGGATAGATAGGAGAACTGAAGGTCAAGCTAGAGGTACACATGTTGATGAAGATGTTGAATCATCACAATTTGAAGATGCTAAAAGAGGAGAAATCCTAGTTAGCAATAAAGTCTTGTTGAGTGGTGAGAATGGACCTAATCAAAGGAGGAGCCTGTTTCACACAAGGTGAAAGTGTCAAGATAAGTGTTGTGATGTGATCATTGATGGTGGAAGCACTGACAATCTAGTGTTAGAAAATATGGTCACAAAGTTAAAACTCAAGAGGCAAAAAAACCTGCATCCATATCATATTGCTTGGGTGTAGGATGACCACAAGGTCATGGTCAATGAGTAGTGCCTAATGAAGTTCATGATTGAAAGCTACTAGGATGAGGTACATTATGATATCATGCCTATGGACATATGTCATATGCTACTGGGTAGGTCATGGCAATTTGACAGACATGTTGTGTATGATGGTCTTGCAAACACCTACACTCTAACAAAGGATGGAGTGAAACATAAGATGAATTAATTGAAGGATACACATGAAAAGATATGTAATGCAACTAGAGTATGTTTTGTTGATGGAAGAAGTTCCTAGAGGGTATGAGGCATGACCATATGTGTTTTTCTATAATTCCAAGAAGTAGAATAGGTACCTACAGAAGTTGTAGATTTGTTGGAAGAGTTTCCATATATTGTATCTTATAATGTTCTTGAAAGATTACCAATAGTAAGCAAGATCAATCACTAGATGAAATTGATTCCAGGAATCATTTTGCCAAACAAGGCAAGACAAAAAATGACACCAACAAAAAGCTAAGAGTTGGAACATATAAGTGCATGAGTTATTATAGAAAGGCTTGATTCGAGAGACTTTGATTCCATGTGTTGTACCAATAGTATTAGCACCAAAAAAGAATGGATAATGGAAGATGTTTCCCTTGTAGATTCTCAAGATATCAATGAGATTACAATCAAGTACATATTTCCATTGCCAATGATGGATGATATAATAGATTATTTGAGTGGAGCTGTATATTTCACAAAGATAGATATAAAGAGTGGGTACCATCATATTCGAATCCGAGTAAGAGATGAATGGAATACTTCCTTCAAGACAAGAGAAT
Source organism: Cupressus sempervirens (assembly GCA_028749045.1). Classification (NCBI taxonomy): domain Eukaryota; kingdom Viridiplantae; phylum Streptophyta; class Pinopsida; order Cupressales; family Cupressaceae; genus Cupressus; species Cupressus sempervirens. The sequence goes on along the minus strand of CM053784.1, from coordinate 633,680,758 downwards.
GATTGTATGAGTGGTTAGTCATTCCTTTTGGGCTAATCAATGCACCAAGCACTTTCATGTAGCTCATAAATGAGGTACTGAAAGAATTTCTGGGTGAGTTTGTCATTGTTTACCTAGATGATATTTTGATCTTTAGTAAGATATTAGAGGAGCATATAGTGCATATTCATAAGGTGTTTGAGGAAATGAGGGAAGAAAAGTTGCTAACAAATATGAAGAAGTGTAGTAAATGTGAAGAAAGAGTTGGTGTACTTGGGATTTGTAGTTTTAGTAGAAGGTCTAAAGATGGACCTTGAGAAAGAAGGCTATTCTCGAATGACCTACTCAAAGGAGTGCAACAGAGGTAAGATCTTTTCATGGTTTAGTTATCTTTTACAAAAAATTATCAGAGGTTTTAGCAATATTTGTGGACTTTTGATTAAAACAATGAGGGGATAAAAAAGAGTTTAAGTGGGTCATAGGAGCAGATAAAAATTTTAATTTGTTGAAACATAAAGTTACAGAACAATCTGTATTAGCACTTCTAGATTTTAATAAGGTGTTTCAAGTAGACCATGATACTAGTGGTACTGCAATAGGAGTTGTTTTGAGTCAATTAGGTAGACCTGTTGCTCATTTAAGTGAGGAGTTGAATAATACCAAAAGAAAGTATTATGTTTATGAATAGGAATTTTATACTATAGTTCACGCATTGAAGAAGTTGAGACATTATCTTCTTCCTAAGGAGTTCATCTTGTATAATAATCATCAAGGTTTGCAATATTTGAATAGTCAAGGAAAGTTGAACCAAAGAAATTTGAAATGGATTGAGTTTTTGCAAAGTTATGTAGTTGTTTTGAAACAAAGAAGTGAGAAGTTTAACAGAGTTGCAGATGCTCTTAGCAGAAGACAACTTTTACTAACAAAGATACTGATTAAAATGGTCAGGTTCAGGGAGCTCAAGAATTTGTATCCAAAGAATCCTAAATTTGGTGAAGTTTGAAAAAGATTGCATTGAATCTATTAAACTTGATAGGACAAAATAGTTGGATTTTATAATCCTAGATGGTACTAGACGGTATGTTGTTCAAAGGAAGTCAATTGTGAATTCCAAGAAGTTCTATGAGAGAGAATTTCATCAAGGAAAAGCATAATGGAGGATTGGCTAGACATTTTGGTAGAGATAAAACCATTGCTTTGGTTGCAGAGAATTATTATTGGTCATAGTTGCAACAAGATGTGAAGAAGTTTGTATAAAGTTTTAGAGTATGTCAGATGATGAAAGGAGTGAAGTAGAAAATGAGGTTGTATCAACCATTGCCTATACGAGAGAAGCCATGGAGGATGTCAGCATGGATTTTGTTGTTGGTTTACCAAAGACTCAAAGAGGGCATGATTCAATATTTGTGGTGGTTGATAGATTTTCAAAGATGACACATTTCATTCCCTAGAAGAAGACTAGTGATGTTGTTCATGTGGTGGAGTTGTTTTTAAGAGAACTAGCGAGACTACATGGTCTATCAAAAGCATAGTTTTTGATTGAGATACCCAGGTTGATGGGTATTTCTGGCATACATTGTGGAAGAAGTTGAAGACAGATTTGAACTTTAGCTCATCACATCATCCATAGACTGATGAACAAACAGAGGTTGTGAATTGAAGTTTAGGGAATTTGCTAAGATATTTGGTTGGAGATAAGCCAAAATGATGAGATTTGATTTTACCATAGGCAAAACTTGAATACAATAATTCTATCAATAAGAGTACTGGTAAATCACCATTCCAAGTTGTATATGGGAGCAGGCCCAGAAATTCTTATGAATTGAGGAAGTTGGATAAATGAGAGATAAGTAGAGTTGAAGCAGAGGATTTTGTAAAACATTTGAAGAACATCCATGTGGAGGTGAGGAAGCACATAACACAGATGAATATACAATACATGGCTAATGAAAATGAGAAAAAAAGGATGTATAAGATTTTAGGTTGGGGATGCAATCACGGTTCATTCGAGGAAGGAGCTTTTTCTAGCGTGTACATATAATAAGTTGAAAATGAAGAAGTTTGGGCAATGCAAGATATTGAAAAAAACACGATTCTAGAGTTGCCTGCTAAACTATATATTTCACCAGTATTTAACATTTCAAATCTTATAGAGTATAATGAAGGAGATGAAGTTGTAGAAGAAAAGTGGAGTATTCTAGTAGCTACTTTAGCTACAAAGGAGATAGAGGACATAGTGGACAGCCATGTTGGCAGAAGTACAAAGAACAAAACATATGAAGAGTATCTGTTCAAATGGAAAGGGAGGCGCATAGAAGATTCATCATGGCTAGCAAGAGAGGAGGTTGATCATCCTATTTTTCCTTTGAACACCTAAGTTGTGATAGGGTCACTTCTTGAATTACCCTGAGTGTCTGATGCATGAGCATCTTGGGTGTAAGAGAAATCTTGCATCACCCAAAAAGTATTTCCTTTATGTTTCTTGAATAAGGGTTGTCTCAATGCATAGTTGTTGTTTGAGAATGCTTGATACTTAGTAGGTCAGTCATACGAGCTCAGAATGGGCTCCAAAATGAGGTCAACTTGAGCTTGTGCAAGTCAAGCCCTATAGATCAGAAGTTGAGGATTCCAGAACAGGGTTATAGTAGCCAATCAAATCAACGATTTGCAAGTTATGGTCTTTTGAAGTTGGGCCAACCACACTTTCCAAAATAAATGCCATAATTGATTTGAGCCAACTCTATATGTAATTTTAGCATTGGTCGGCCTCAAGGGTTAGGGTTTGATGTCGAGAAACTTCCCAAGCGGTAGAAAAATGCCTATATAAAGAATGCCTCTAAATTGTCTAGGACAACTCTAGGTGATAATTATCAGCTCTGTCTTGCTGATTATTGTATTATCCATGTGGGTTTGCATATTGTATTTCAAAATTTTGTAATTTTGCAATTTCTGCATTTGCGGTAATAATAAGACTATATTTTGTTTACTCAAATTGTTGTTATTTCTTTTTTTATTGTTATGTGTTTATGATATTAAGGGGAGCACCCTCCATCAACCAAATTTTGGCAAACATCCTCACCAAGACCTAGCTATTTCTCTTGTTCGTACTAAAAAACTTGCAACTTAATGCAAAGAAGAAGCATATACACTCAATAATTGAAATTGATTAATGGTGACTCCATCTTGATTGATGTATTAGGTAAACCAAATGACCATGATCCCCTCTTCTGATGCTGTTGCTCTTGCTACTTGGTCTTTCTTAATGTTTGTATCTAGTCTTTCTTATACTTTTTCTCATCTTTTATTTAAGACTTTGTGCCTAAATAATCCTTAAGGGCATGCTCTACTACCCACTCTTTTTAAGTGACTAGTATATTATCCTCTTCTTAATTTATAAAAATTAATAAAGCCCCTTTATAAAATTATATAGTTAATCCAAGTTATAAAAACACTTAATTGGTGGAGTAGGGAAAAGGTACTAATAGTTATAAGGGTACTAATACATGTTATAGTAGGTGGACAAAATTTAGTGACACATTAACAATGTCATATCAATGTTTTTGCCCAAAAATATTCTTCTAACACATTATTGGTCTTTTCACCTTTTGCAACTATTTTGGACACCTTCACAAAAAGCATGTCGATATGGCATCATATTTGACCATGTGGACTTGTAAATTATTTGTTTAAGGAACTTGACAAATAAGCTTATGTACAAAATTGAAAGGAATTAGAAATGCTCACATAGGATTTTGAGAAGCCCAAAGTAAGAGTGTGCAAGTATTGGACCCTCTCCCCTACACATAATGAAATTCAAAGTCACAATAAAGAACAATAATAGTAGAAAAGGTCACGTGTGCTAGAGGAAAAGGAAGTCTCGAATTTTGAGATATTAAATATTTTTTAATTATAAGTTTCCTTAGTAGTGGAGAGCTTGTATTCTTGAAAGAGAGGTGAAGTTCAAATCCTACGAAGAGGTAGGAATGTAGTCTTGAGGGAGTCCCATGTCATTGTCATCATATATAGATAAAGCATTATTACTGTTTCTTCTGGAATTGTTAATTGGGATAAAAACTGTGCCTAAAACCAGTTCATTTTGAATTTTTCCTGCCTTTCAAAATTCCAATACTTTTTAAGCGACATCTATTTTGTCATTTTTTCCCAATTATTTCCTGCAAATAAAATCTTCCTAATTTGATCATTTTTCTCTAATTATTTTCTGCAAACAACATCTTTTTAATGTTCTCGAAGCAATTGTAAGTACAGCATTATACTGATCAAATATTAAATATAGACTTGCACATATTCTCAATAAGCATAGTGACAATTTTTAGATGTGTAAGGTCAAAACTTGAAAATTTGCTATACACCACAATGAATCTTGTAGACGCGATGAATGTAATTCCTGTACATTCTTCCCATCTTTTGTCATATGACGACAGCCCGTAAGCCAGAAATACATGCAGGAATTTATACAAGAAATCTTTTCAATACGCAGGCAACGGTATAGAGAAAACTGCAAGAACTTTTTTTTGTCATATTTTCCACATAAAATCTCATCTGTCGCTGGTACCACGCAAGCAAGCCCTGGATGATTGTGGCTGACTTTCCATCTTCATATATATTTGCATTGAAGCTCTTTTACCTGATGTTTACACCAATGGAAGCCTTACAAAATGGATGCTTTAAAAAACATCAGCTTTAAAATAAACAAAACTTGCCAGTGTCATAGTGCAGCATTCACCGTAGTATATATACAGAGCCAAATGCTCAAAGAACAGATAGAAAAGCCCATTTCTTGAGATTTAGAAAAAACAGTCTTCCATCGCTGGTAAAAATAGTTCAAGCTCATACGCTTCATGTCTCTTGTGGAGAACGGGGAACTCTGTTTTCAAGGCACCAACACGACATTTATTTCATTGAAGTCTTTCCCACCCAGAACTAATTGAGAATATATATATATATATATATATATATAAAACACCCGAATCAGTACATGTTGCATAGATATGCTTACCGGCAGACTTCAGATAGCTCAGGTTGTGCCAACAGAAGCTCCTCTAATGGTTTCAAAGCATCCATTCTGTCACCACTGCTAGGCCTGTAAATTTGTGGTGCTATTCAGTTGGCATGTTACTTTGTGCTAAATTTATTTAAAATTTATAGTTGACAAATATAATTCGAAAAGAAAGGTTACAGTTTCGATTCCTTGTGGAACATTTTGTCAAAGCATGTATTAGTTGCTGTCTATTGAATCTTCTCTAAGTAAGTCGTCCATTTCCTTGTTCAGGTTGAAAGCGTATTTGCTGCGGTTGCTTTTCGAATGACATACATTTAATCCAACTTCTAAATTGTTTCAGGGTGCCATCCTTTAAGGTGAAAGGTCTTACCCTCTATCAATATTGTAGCTATAAAATACGTGGACTGAATACACTAGAAGCAGGAATCATGCCACAACCCTCTTTAACACCATTTTTAATGATAAAGAAAAGATACATATATTAATGTTGAAAAAGCTACAAATTCACAAAACCCTAGCATCAGCTGGGAGAGTACATATATTACAAATGCATCTCTTATCAACCAGAGCAAAACGGCAAACCTAAAATCCTATAAGCTTATTTATACTAGCTGAAATTAGCAAAGGTTCCAGACATATAATGTAAGAGCAAAAATATGAAACAAATAAGAAATGTCGACTAAGGCTTTCGTTGGCCAAGCATTGCCTTTTTCCCATCTTGAGCTTTAGTGGTAAATATTGGCTACAGAGAATGAGATCAGATAGCCTCTTTTCTCCACATACATTTTGATGACAAAAAACCGTCTAATCGAGAGGCCATCTGTTTGTTTATAACTTGATATATCTGAAAATGCCCTTTCAGTTTTTTTTGGTGGCCTGAAAACTGTGAGGCTGGGCAGCTTGAGGCATAGTAATGTTATTTTCAGAGTGGCACAGTGGGTGGGTGAAGTCGTGTTTTTGATATTGCCTTGGCATCCAAGGGTCTTCTTAATGTGTGAGTTTCATCTGAACATTTTACTTCACGATGTGGCAGGTTTTGCTTTCAATTATTCTAGAATGAGCCACAGAGCTACTTGCAGATTTATATGGGATCCTGGTATAGGCATGCAGATTCATCATTGCTCAAGGACAAACGATCTCTAAGGAGGGAGGACTGTAATGTCTCTCTTTTTAGAGATATTAAAATTTTAATGACAACTTGATAAAGTTATTTGAATTAAAAAAAGAATAATAAAGAGAAAAACAAAAGGAATTCCAAGAGACTTGCAATTGGAAACAAAGGGTCACAGGGATGCTCTTTAAAGACCACGTAGAGGCTCCTTTGGTTTATGCTTTGGTATATGTTTGTTTTCAAGCTTTGGCTTTCAGCACATTTGAAGAAGAAAAACCTCGAGCTTGGAGCAAATAGATGGAAACCCATTGGGTTTTGGAGATATCATTCAGATGTCTCACTTGTGCTTTAAGTTCATATTTGTGATTTTCCAATCTGACTGTAAGTTCTGCGACTACAATTGGATATTTTATGCAATGTTCATATCTTATTTCAGTATCTTTTTTCAACCGAATATTTTATAATTTTAAGTAGGATGTGCTCACTTGTGCTTTATGTTCATATTTGTGATTTTCCAACCTGACTGTAAGTTTTGTGACTACAATTGGATATTTTATACAATATTCATATCTTATTTCAGAATCTCAATTTCAACTGATATTTTATAATTTTCAGTATGATGTGCTGATTAAATGAAATCAATTGCATGTAAATTATTTGTTTAAATTCTTGGGGTAAAAATCTAGAAACAATATCTTGGGGATACCACATTCAATAGTAATGTTTTAATAATGATTTTTTTTATAATATATTAATTAATAGTGTGTGATATTGATAGTTACTTGAACATTTTTTTTAATAATTACAAACAATTATGATAATTAAATTTTCTCTTTTCAACATATTTATAGGTGATCTATGATATTATTGGTTTTTATTTTATGATGTTTTATATTTTACAAAATTTAACTTGATGTATTTTTAGTTATATGGAGTAAAATTCTATATATATGTTTCTTCTATGCAACTTGTAAATTTATTGTTTCTCGTCATGTTGTTGTAATCTCATTTCTCACATCTCATTTTTGGTAACATAGGGTCCAAGTCAACATCTGAATGGTTGTTTTTTCTATTAATAAGCAACAAGAACTAGGGTGTTGACCCCTTACAGTTCAACAACCAGAGGGCATACACTCACAACACAATAACAACAAATAAACATAAAAAACCAGCCTAGAACAGAGCTAATAAAAGATAAGCAAAGGCCATAGATCAATAATCTATACAGATGAAAGTTACTATCTTACTAAGTACTACTAGTCAAAAGAAAACAAACTGAAAAGCTATCTAAAAACATACTAGTACAGCCAAAGTTGTAACATAAACAACAAGATTTCAAAGAACCACTTAGGCCGAAACCAAAAGCAAACAGGAAAGCCCCAAGGGGTGTAAGGGGTTTGAACCCCACTAAGTCTTACATGAAGATTTAATATCAGAACCCGATTGATGCAACAAATATGACCAGCCGTTGATGAGGAATTTGAACAAATCCTTATTCTTACCTTCCTCCTATTTATCTTCACCTGAAATCTCACACTGCAACAACTAAAGGGAAGTTGTTTAAATCTAGAGATGCTTGCAAGCTTCCTTTCGGCATCGCCCGCTCTATTTAAAACTATTGACCTTGTTCTGCAAGCTTTCCAAATTAGTGGCCCAAGCCGCATCAAAGCTAGACATGACAGTTTTCCCCTCGGAGGGCAACATATTGGTACTGGGATAAATAAGTCCCTCTTTCAATTTATCAGAAGTGTTTGAGTTGTGTGAGGTGAATTTATTCGAGCATCCACTATCATCAATTCTGTATCATCATCCTCTATGTTCTCTTTTTTCTTAGACTTGTAATCAATAGCCCGGTTCCCCTGTTCTGTGTATTTCTCAGAATCATAATCCACAAGTAGGTATTTTCTCTTTATTGACAAATCTATTAACCAGTCTAATAGATCTTCAAGAGGTGCTATGCTCCTCATCCACTTCCTCATCACCATCCGTGTTAATCTCTAGAACCAAGAATTTGGCTTTTCTGGCTTGGGGGGAGGGTTTTTGCCTTTACACTTGGGAGGTTGATGGCGATGAATGTTTGCCCTTAGGTCCAATCTCAGGGGCAGCAAGATCAGAATTTAGAATTTCAGGGGTGCTTTGTTGTGAGGCAGTCTTGCTAGCTCTTGGGCTCTTAAAATACCTTTTTCCTTAGACTGGCTAGGCATGCCAACAATGCTAGTAGGTGTCAGGGAAGGAGGTGTGTGTGTGGGCAGGGGTTGTGACATAGGGGCCTTATAAACAAGGATGGGTTTAGGATGGCAAAGGGCCAAGTGAAAATTAGCAGCCTAAAAAAGTGGCCTTATTGCAAGTAAGTATGTTTCTTACCCTAAAGGTTACTGTCCCTGACCTCAAACATAGAGTTCTCAAGAGAATTCAATAGGGAAAAGAGAAAAGAGATGATTTCATAGTTCCTAAAGTGATTAAGAAGTGACAGATGGTAAACATAGTAAACTTTAAAACACCCTTCCAATGTAAAATACCACATGATCATATAACAGACCTTGTCCCTAGAAGAAGGTAGCTCGAACCTATCATAACTGCCTTGCCTCTTAACTGAAGCCTCGTTGCCGTTACAGGACCTGTTAAGATTATCATTGTCCACATCACGGCTCGTCTTGTTCCATTTCCTACCCTCTGTAGAAACCCTAGTGGCTTTAGCAATGACCTCTTCATTGATTTCAAAGGAAATGCTTCCAACTGAAACCCTTCTATTATTCCAAGAGCTAGCGAATTGTGGAGAAAATCCCTCATCAAATCCATTAACAGATTCAATAAAATTAGTAACCTCACCCTCTTTGAGGATGTGCCATTTTGTGGGGTTCTTAAAGCCATCTGGTTTTTCCAACTCGATGTGGTCCCAATCACCCCTATACAATTAACAAAATACACATAGTCAACACTAAAGTGAGAACTGCAACTCTTGATGTGACAATGGGAAGTTGCCATTACCACCAGACGATGTAAAGGTAGGCAGGGCACATGTCCATCTGGTTGGGTGAAATATCTCCTCAAAAAAACTCACTCATTTTAGGCTTTAGCTATAGCTTCACACAAGCAAGAGTCTTTTCAATAGACATATACCGTGCCTTTCATTATGCAAGGGGTAATGATAAATACAAGTCACAACAATCATGCTAATCCATAATGTCATCTCATCATGTTGTGGTACTCTTTGTGACTAATGTTTGTTACATCTGCATGGTTGTTATGTTCCTTGCCTCTGGCCAATTCCATGGTGATGCAACTATGACAACACAAATATTACCAAATTGTAGAATATTATTTTTAAGCAACCACATAGTTCCTCCAATCATCTCATTAAGACAATATGCCTCATATAATCTTAACAAGTACTCGGCCAATGTAATCATGTGTATGGAACAAGGGAAATCAATCTTAATACATGACCAAATATCATCACTAACCTCATAAGTAGCCTCATCACAAATTGATTCCCCACCAATCAGTTGTTGAGCTGGATCATGCAAGTGCAAGAGAATATTGGTTAAATCCATATTTCCATGTAGCTGATCAATCAATGTTCACTTGGAAAACTCCATGAAAGCATTTTGTTTCACTTTGTGCCACTGTGAAGACTAATGTGTTCTCTACTTGAAGGTTCAGTTGTTGATTCTTCCTTTTTCATATCCTCATGTGGCTGAAGTGAACTTGTGAACATCTTCATCCTCCTTCGGGCTCAATGTGCCTTGTAGCCTACCGTCCTCGTTACTATGACCAATTTCCTTATCCTTATACAAGACAGACTTCAATTTCTCCTCACAATGTTTGAATACATTATTAAACAATCCATCTGCAGAAGTAGAAGGGACACATTCTTGTTTGTAAACACCCCATAGCATAGATCAAATAGGTTGGTATATGACATCCATCTCATTGACACACAAGAAATCTTCTCCATTGCTGCAATAATTTCCCGTCATGATATCCCCTGATCATGACCGAGAAATGATGAAACATGTTGTAGATCTGCTTTAGTGATCCTAAGTCCAACGAAAGGAAACTCATTTTGTATCTTACAAAGATCTTCAATATTGCAAACCTTTTTGATGAATGAATGCTACTGATTTCATCAAGACCTTGTAAGCTATCTACTATCAAGTGCTATATCTCCTTCATGATGTCATCATCATATGGTACATGAGCAATTGAGATTCTCAAAATCTTGCTTAGGCATGAAGTAACAATCAACTTGATCCCCTTATCAAGATGTCTCAACCACCATTGTTAACTTGACACAATCTCAATAGGAATAAGGGCCAACTGCAATGAAATTGAATGTGATTGCTCTACTATACTCAAATATGCTTCCAATTCATTCAGTGTGATAACATCATCATCCCTTTGATGATGGCAGAAATGGAGCTAGTCACCAGCTTGTAGCATCTTCACCAACTGCTGTCCATCACAAGGTTCCATGCTTTGATCCAAATCTAAATCTTCTCGACATAATAGCTTTAATACCATTATAATATGCAGCACTGTTCTAGTATGAATTTTTTGTGTTTTGAATTATTTATGCAATATAAACAATAAAAACAATAGTGCAAGCAAAAAGATAATATCACAACACTTTTACAAACTCAAAAGACAAGTATTACTCAGAAATAGCATTGCTAATAATTCCAGCATTGATTTCTGATCCAATTTTACAAAATCTATCAAGTGTAAGAGCATCCCGGATAATAAATTGTTGTTCCATGTCTAAATCCAACATAACCATTTTTTGATTTGGTGAAATGAAAATCTTCTACAGAAATGACCAGCAAATAAAATGTCCAAAAACCCTGGGTAATTCACCAATGATAGTGCAGTTGAGTGTTGAACTAATTCGCAACAAGTAGTAAACACCAAGAATGCAGAACTAAACCCTCAGACCAATCTTCTTCCTTCAAAGCCTCATATCCAAGCTCTTAAAATGGTGCAGCTAGCATGAGGAAGTATGACCAACATTAATGAGGTGTGACTAGCAATAAACAGCCGCAAAAGCCTCCACCTTCCAAATCAACCTCTACTAAACAGATATTTGATGAGCTAAACAAAACTAAAATGTAGACCTCCATTGAGCACAACTATGACCTTTGAATGAAATCACCACGAAATTATCTAGATAGTGTCTTTCAACTATGTATAGAATGTCACCTACGAAGGTTTCTATCCTCACAATCCAGCAAGAATCTCCTTCAAGAACAGAACTGTTACCAATAACAATCTTCAACATCCCAAATGAGAGCCCAAATCCTCCTTTTATAGGTTTTTGTTGCATTTTCATAAAACACCCTTTCTGCAACTCCTTTTTTTTGAGAATGCCTTTTTCAGCTAATTTTTTGTGATCAACTTTCGCTATCTTTTTGGGAATGCTTTTTCCATTTCATTCAATAAGAATCACTCCCCTTTCAAATCTCCCAATGTAGAAGAAAATAATAAAGGACAATCCATTAGATTAAATCATCTATGCTTTAATATTTGACCTCTATAGTCTGTTCGTTAAATAAATAAAATAACAAGAGTTAAATCTTTAAATTAACTTCATTAACTCATAACATTATTATCATTTAATAACTTCAGATTATATCCAATCCTATGATAAACAACAAATCCAACTCTACCGACAGTACTAAACATAGCAACTAATTGTGTAAGTGTGTTGACAAGGCTATGAAATAGAAATGAGATGTCACTTCATGAAGAAGCATCAGCTGACTCTGCCTAGAAGAGGTTACCAGGGAATGAATTACCCTACCTCTCAAGCTCTTGGTAGTTAGGTCACAATGATGTTGAAAGGGTTGAGTTGGGCAAATGGTAGTTTATTCAAGAGGGCCTACAGGTTACGGGAAGGTTTTGACACAAACACAAGGGTATTTCTACAAGAAACTTGTTAGATCATCATAGTAAAAAAAACTAGCAAAAGATAGGATAGGGGACAGATCTACCTATAATTACTTTTAAATGTAGAACCATCAACAATAGTCAAGACTGGACAAGAAACACACTTCAATGCAAATAGTCAACAACCATAAATACTTTAAAGCAATAGATTCATTCAAAGATCCATTTCTATCCATCATATGATAAAAAACCCTTGACTAGAGGACAAGCCTACAATCAAAATGAAACAACTTTATTAATGACCAAAATGAAAGACCGACATTTAGAAGTTTAAACGCGAGCCCTTGATTCCATCATTGATGGAAAACCCAACCTTCATTGGTCGGCTTCACAAAATCTCTGATGATCATATACTTCCACTTGAAAACGGAAAGAAAACAACTACTAATCTAGCAACTATTGGCTACCCTAAGATCCTACACAAGTCGGCTTGGTTAACTACCACTATCACTACTGTTATAGCCTTCAAAATTGTCAAATTTGCAGACCCTAAGTTTACAAAGCACACAAACTTCCTTTTCCAAAAACTATAATCTTATTTACAATATTTATAGCTATTTACCACTACTGAAAACCATTTATAGCTACAACTACTCACAGCTGCTATACATATTTACATGGGTGTACATTATGTATAAGTACAATTCCGAAAGGGATGAAAGAGGCAAGAAAGAGCTAATAAAGGGAAAAAAGAAGAATAGAATCCCAAGAACAAGGTCGTCTATGCATGTGAGTGTTGATTTGTCACATCTATAGGTACTTCATTAGGACGCCTTACAAAAAAAAGCTTAATATCTGTCCTGAAGGTCCACCTTGTCTCTGAGCCTTTTATCCTAGATCAATGTCTTTTGCAGTAAAAATGGTGCTCACAATATATCCAAATCATCTTTGCACACCTTTATGTTAGAGAATACATGTCCCACTTCTGACATAGTTTAGTTTATCAAAATACTGGGAGACAGTTGGTTGGATCTGGGTAGATACATCAACTCAAATGTTGGAATTAATAAAAGAATAAAGAATCTAGACTATACATTCATTGGGATCTGAGAATTTAGGATTTAGGGAAATCTTCTCCTTGACCAAAAATAGAAAAGGGGGAACACAAAACCTGCTACCCTGAGAACCGACCCTCCACATATTTATTGTAGTGTATGATGCACTCCACCACATCTTCCTTGATTTCTTTCATGCATTAGATGCGGACCTAAGCTTCCTCTAGCCCATTCTGAGCTTGGGTTCTACAATTTTGCTATTGAGATGTTGTCTTGTTGGTATCATGAGCTTCTATGATCAACTCGGTGCAATCTTTCATTATCATCCCATCAAAGTTTCTGGTCGGACAGAACTTCCCTTCCATGTGCTCATCAAAACCAATGAGAAATAAATCCAAGGGTGTAAAGCCTTCCACCTCTTCAACAGCCATCCCCATGACTATGCTTATGAAGGTCTCATAATTGTCGGGGGATCATTTGATGGCCGTAGTGAAGGATCTGATTGAATTGTGCTTTGTGCTTTATATGGAGATCCAATTTGAGACCCATTAGACTACTAACCTGAGATACTTGAAACTCTCTTCCAGGAATACTTGTTTCATCTATCTAGTTTGGATCCAAGTTGGTAATCTTCATCATTACCCTTTTCTATTTGGTGTGACGATCAATACCCTAATTAAACACCTCCACTTCCTATTTGATTTCCACATGAAGATCCATTGCCTTAAAGTACACTAGAAGGGGTGCCGTAAGGAAACTTCGGACCATCTTGTAATTGTGTGTCTATCTAGTCATCCACAATCAATGCCTTCTTTTTCATTGTTATTAGGTGAATGAACTCATCTAAGGGAATTGATTCAGACATTGATGTCCAAGACATCACCAAGCTAAGTGGCGAAGCTACCTCTCGTATGAGTTCATTCCATTTTCTCTTTGAGGCTTAGGACTCTTTCTTTTTTTGATATTATTTTTTGTATCTTTTGTGTTGCACCAACTACCTCGTGGGGGTCTTTCAACTTGCTCCACTTATCCCTCTGTTTGAGGGTCACCTCTGGTAGCTCATAATCTTCGGGCCTTATCTTAGACTCATCCCTATCCTCGGGTGGAATTGTTGCTGTAACTTTGGTCTTGCCTTCTTCAGAGTTCCTCTTTGTATAATAGTACATGCAAGCTTTCTTCCATTTCTTGGGTTGGGGGTCTATGTGTTCCCTCATAATATCTTTGAGTGAAGGCGAAGTGTGGGGTTAGCTTAAATTTTTCCTTATGTGTCACTCAACTAACTTTAGGGGGTTGGGATGCGAGTCATCTTCCTCTTCTATATTGACCTAAGCAATCTCTATGCCATGCTTTGGGCTCTGGTCTCTATTGCATGATGTAGGCTCCTCAGAAAGAGGAGGATTCTCCAAATTAGGTGGTGGTACATTTTCTAGCCTTGATTGCCCCTCTAATTGTAGGTCTAGCTAATCATCTGGGTTTGAATTTATCACGATGGAAGACAAATGAGGAAACTACATACTCGAGGCACTCGATACTCGAGGAGGGGTTGTCCATGGGGGCTCGACCTTCTTTACGACCTCAAACTGCTCCTTGGTTGCCTATTCACTTTCAGCCCTCTAGTCCTCTTGTCTTGAGGCTTCAATGGCCTTACGGAGAACCTCATCTGGTTACCTATCTTCTTTAATTTGTCATTCTTCTTCAATCTTTTCCTTGGGTGTTGCGTTTTCCCTTTCCTTTCCTTCTCTTTTCTTATTTTCCTTAAACTATTGAAGGAAATGTGCTTGATCTTTAGGAGTGAGCTCATTGTCGAGGCCCTTGGTGATCGAGATCTCTACGTTGAAGCCAACTCCAACTCAAATGAAAGATTGTCCATTAGTATCTCGTCGTAGTTCTGAGCCTACGCAACATTAAACACTAGAGCACCTATTTGGTCGAATTTGATAAGGAATTCCTCCAAGATGACTTAGGTATTCTCTTTCTTTCTTTTTTGAGGATACGCAAAGGGTATTTCCATCTCCTTGAACTACATTACATCTTCTATATTCATTTGTAAGGGGCTTTGAGTCAGACTTGTTGTGCTACTTGTTGCAAGATGTGGTGGTGTAGAAACCAAAGGTTATGCACCAAGTCTAGTACTCCCTCTTTGGCAACATAAGCGATCTTCTAGGATTTTACGAATTTGTGTTCCCAACTCCTGTATGATTACTCTGGTTGAGGTTGACTGGCAAGGTTTGACTAAGTGGATGAAGAGGCATCCACCTCCTTTTTGAGTCACCTCTCATATTGTTGGGAAGGTTGAGTTATGATCATAATACTTTTGGGGTGGGCCTTCTCAAAATGAGCATAGTGTTGTCCTGCATTTTGTCACCACAAAATGTAGGTAATGGTACAAAACTTTTCCAAACTAGTTTCGCATTTCTCTAAGTTTAGTTCGTTATTTAATTGGTGAGTATTGATCAACCAATCAACTCCAATAAATATAATAAATTCTTTTACTGAAAGTTTTCGTCAAGTCTTCCATTTTTCTATTTGTCAAACCTATGCTTGATTTTTGAAGCCTTCATTGTCATTTTCTTTGTTTTTGAGTGTGTTTATTGATTTTTTAGTCCTTTGGTTTAGTTCAAGTCATTGCTTTCAGTTTTCCCTTCGATTTGATCTATGTTAGGGCTTAATCGGAGTTGGCAATCAAAAGATATGACCAATTTAGTGCCCAAAAAGTGGACCTTTTTTATGCAACTACACGAATTAAAAATATCATGTTATATTTTTAATTTGACTTTCACTTTTTGAAAAATATAACTTAAATTCACTTTATGTTATGTTTTAAGTTACTTTATCATTTAAATTTTCACTTAAAGTAACTATAGTGCAATTTATGTTATATTTTTAAGTTGAGTTTGATTTTTTTGATTTTTCACTTAAATGACTATATTAATTTATTAACCATATAGTTCAATTTGTTTTTTGATTTTTAAATCAAATGCTCTAGCAAATATTACTTATTAAATGATATTTGCACATTATATTTTAAATATGATGATGTGAATATTATTTTTGTCCCATTTAAGTGATATTTCATCAAAATTAAATTGACATGTGCTTAATTTACCACTTAAGTTATGTGCAACATGTTTACATGCAAATATGCAATCACCTCCAAAAGGTGTGTTTTGGCCTTTAGGTTGCGACTGCAAGTTACTAAAACATGTCTTTGCACCTAAAAGGTGTGTTTTGTCAATGAGTCATGTATATGCATCTCTTAAACCCATTTTTGGGCAAAAAGAATATTTTTAAAACATGCGTTTGCACCCAAAAGGTATGTTTTGTCAATGAGTCATGTATATGCATCTCTTAAACCCGTTTTTGGGAAAAAAACCATATTTTTAGAACATGCATTTGCACACAAAAGGTGTGTTTTGGTCTTGGAAAAGCTCATTGCATTTTTTTAATATATGCAATCACCTCCAAAAGGTGTGTTTTGGTCTTGGATGCATGTTTTAATATATGCAATCACTTCCAAAAGGTGCATTTTGCATTCAAACATATGCATTTGCCCTTCTCAAACCTATTTTTGGAGATTGAAGGCAAAACTTCATGCATTTGGCCTCCAAGAACACGTTTTTGATGATTTTGCTTGGATTCTTTTATGAATTGTCTTCAAATCTTCTCCTCTAGAGGTGTTTTTGCAAATCCAAGTATTCTCATGCTAAAACGTTTAATCTCCTTGCAAAAAACATTATTTTTCATGCCCTTTTGGACCCACGTCGTTGAGAAAACATCCATTTTTGGAGAATTTTTTATCACATTTTGGGGCAAAGAAGGTGTTCTGGAATTTTCTTCTATATCCCTGCTATTGGAAAGCACATTTTTACATTCCATTTGCAAAAAAGGCTCATGTAATAGCAGATTTGGATCACGTTTTTCTTTAAAAATGTCCCATTATCTTGCATTTATTGAAAACGTTGGAGTTGGGAGGCATTTTAGGGTAAGTTTTTGGGATTGTGCATGGAAAATGCCTTATTGGGTGCTCATTTCAAATTCCTCTTTGCAAGGTTGAAGAAATCCAAGTTTGTTTGAGAATTTTTCAAAATTGGAGTTTCTTTCTCCTTCATTTTTGGTACACAATCATCATGTAAGTGGACATTTTCCTTCTTGCTAATTAATTTGTGCTTATCTTGCTAATTTTATGCACGTTTTAGCTTGATGCTTTACAATTGTTGATTTCAATGCCATGGAAAGCGCATTTTTCTTTTAAATATGATGAAATGGTTCATTTTTCATGTTTTTAGTTTTTTCCCAAACTCCAAATTCGAATTTGCATGTTGAAGTGGCTTGCTTGTTGATATGTTTAAGTCTTTTGCCAAAGGTATATTTCTCTTTTGTGTTTGTGTTTTGCTTGTTTGCTTTTCGATTTTTCTTCATTTTGAAGAAGTTGCAAGTTCTTTCTTAAGAGCTTGAGCATGTTTCATTTCACTTCACCTTCCATTTCATGCAAGAGTAGCATTTCATTCTATTTTCATCTTTCCATGCCACAACAATTCACATCTCATTCTTCACATGTGATTACATGTATTTCCATCCATCCTCTGCACGTACATATAATCTCATTTCATTCCATTTCCATTCTCACTCATCTCACTTTTCGTACCCAAACGCACGTCATGATTACATGGAAAGTCTTTTACATGTAATTGCATCTCTAGAACCTATTTTTGACTTAAAGTCACTTTTTAAAGGTCAAAAAATGTCATGTGGATGTTTTCCCATGTACTTTGACTTTACCTTTCGTCAAAGACATCTATAAAGATCACTTTGTTTCAAGGCACATTGCATTTGTTCCTTCATATGCACTTACACCTCCATGAGCAAAAGACATGTCATTCCACTTCCCTTGTCATTACGCATTTCATCACATTTTTCATACACACCTACATGTAAGTTCATTCTTCATCCACATTCGCATGTCATCTCACCTTCCATTCCTCATTACATGTTGCATATACATGTAACTCACTTTCCGTGCAATGACATCTTAAAAGCCCAAATCACTTTTTAAAAGTCAAGAGTTTTCATTCACACAAATTCCCATGCATTCCACCTTCATGGTTTATCTTTCTTTCTCCATTTACATCCTCTGCATATGAATGATGTCTTTTTTTTAGATCATCTTATTGGGTCCCTGAAGTATCTAATCCATACTTGAACCTTTGTTGCTTACCAAGAATCAACCTTTTATGGCAATATCCTCTGATGATGTGTTTAAATTTTGGGATTTTTGTGTTGCAACACAAGCACAAGAGATTCCCTCACCATCAAAATCTAAGGGCAAAATGAAATACCAATTTGATAAAGAGTTGGCTCATGTGACTCAATCTCATGTCATCTCCATTCTTGACAATGTGTTAGATACAAAGATCAAACATGTAGACATGACTGACGTCCTGCGAAGAGTAGAAGCTCCTGTTGGTCATGAAATAAAATGTATTAAGAGGAGTCATATTCACTTGGTGTGTACGTTTCCCATGGCTTCCATGGAACCAAAGTTTGTTCTTGGATGTGCAAAAAATTTCAGTCCAAAGTCAAAGACGATCAAGGATGTTGATGGCAATGTTATAATAAGCCTTGATCTAGAGGTCATTGAGCAGATTTTCAAAGTGTCATAGGGTGCATAGTGCGTAGATCTAACCAAAGAGTCCTCTTTGGAGATATGGAATGAGAATAAGGGAGATTATCAGAAGTATGTGAATCTATATTGGTTGGATACCAAGAGAAACAACTTCACGAGATGGTCAAAGACCGTTCATAGATCTAATTTCAAGCAAGAGTACAAAAACCTTATTATTCTTCTTAGTAGCATCTGTGGTCTTAAAGATTCGACTGATTTTGAACCATGGATGTATAAGTTCATCTTCCAAATCATGGAGAATAAGGAACATGTCTTTTGGGGAGAACTAATCAGCATTGCACTTTGTCAACAGTTGCTCAGTGTAGGGACTTCAATCCCTTTGTACATGAATTCCTACCTCGTTTATATTGTTGCTGCCATGTGATCTTTTTCTGGACTTTCAACCAAAGGAGATTGTCTTCAAATTCCAATTTGGGATTACTCTAGCTTATAGGAAGTACCATTATAGAAGAGTTTAGGATGCTTTCATTGGGCACTTTCGGTGTCTATTTGATAGATAGTTATCCATCAAAAGGGTATCTGATGAAGCTTGGAAGAAGGTAAATCAGTATGGTTGTATCTTTATCCAGTTTCCAACCTTTACTTACTTTAGGGTTGGGTACTTTAAAGGTGAGCCATATACCTTAACTAGGTATTGTTGATGTCAGTTTTGTACCACTACATAACATATAGAAATTGAACACTTGATATGGGATATCAAATACTCAATTCCTCTCTTGAAAAGTTAATACTCATGAAGACATGAGAAAAAACTCCAATGTTCCTTACACCTGTGGATACTAACTCAGTTATCGATGTGATTTGTTGGTAATCATGTAGGCGGCCTTATGTTGTTCATTCAAGGATAATTTGGATTTTGGGTGTGATGGTGATGTTGATGGATTTGTGAAATATACGAGTGTCAAATAATGTTGATGGTGGTGGTGATGGGGGTGGTGTGTCTACCAATGATGCCTTTTTTTACTTCCTTCTTCAAAGCTTCAAATACTAAACTATTCACTGCTCTACTCCTAATCCTATGAATGGAAAGATTAGCAAATGGATGGTGATTGAATCTGATGAAAGCTAACTAGCGGCTCTACCTCCATAGATGCAATGATTCAAGGGAAACAACCAGTTTACCATGCAAGGCTTCTCAACAAGCCACTAGGATGCTACTAGCCTAGTTATAGATCCCTATCAAATATTGACTAATATCACTATGCAACTATCCATCTACTCTTACTAACTTTCTTGAAATGAAATCTACTTTAGCAACTTCAAAAAAAATCTAATTCTAACTATTGAAAGTAGAAACCATGCAATAACACCAAATGTTCTTAATTGCCATGCAAGTCACAGCAATGATAAAAAAAGGCAATTTTGGTATTATCTTAGCAACAATTTTCTTCGACCCTTTACAAATGAGAGCAAATGGCCTTATATAGAAGCCAAAATTACAACCAATGGTAGAGATTAAGAGGCAAAACCAATGATCCAGATTGGATCCTAGAAACCCTAATTAGGGTTGCCACCCCATCGGCCAATGAGAAGATGCCACCTCATCAATGGACCAATGAAGAAAGGAAAAGTGACAACCAATGAGAAGGCACCAAAATGGTAGCCAATCAGAATTAGACACCTATCCTACCCAAGAAGGAGAATTTGCCACCTGGTTTTATATCAAATGATCTTCTAATATAGTTCTAACCCTTTCTTTCATCTTTTTAGCCAAAGTAATGAACTTGGCTAGCTTGTTGTTGACTTCATTCATAGGAGGGCAAAGTGTATGTTTCATCTTGAGCTTAGCTGAATTCATCATGTTGCTTGCAACTTGTAGTGTCTTTTCATGATCTTTCTCATATTCTTTCGCGTATCCAATAAAGGCATTGAGGGAGGCAAGGGTGCCCAAATGTTTTTTCTTGATGGCAACCTTCCCCAACTCATCCAATCTCGATCCAGATTCTGTCTCATTGACGTTCTCCTCTTGTCCACTTGAATTATCCCTTTGGTCTCTAACCTCAAATATTTTCAAATCAATTCCTCCAAATTTGCTCTTCCTTGAAATTCAGTCTTCCTTGAGATTCACTTTTCAATTTTCACCACCTCTAAATCAAATAAAAGAGGTAGGACCCCATATAGAATTGCTTTTGATTTTGCACTGTCCTAAGTTGCAACTCTAAATTTTCGCTTATAATCCTAGCCCAATCAAATTTTCTCTTTCCATTTTCAATTCCATCAATAAAATAATACATCTAGTTTTCAAATTGCATACCTTGAGCTAAGCCCATGATCTGGCTGAGAAGTACAATGAGATTGCCATACTCTGATTTGGAGTCTGACTTGGTGAGCTTTAACAACTTGGTAACTCCCTTCTTGCCTTCGTGTAACTAATTCTGCTTTAGATGAATGAAGTAAGCCTCCTGATTATCCTATAATAACTTAGCCTCCTGATCCATCATTACCACTGTCATGCTTTTATACTAGGGAATATTAAATGTTTCTTCGACCGTTTGTCCATCGATGTTGGCCAACACTCTCTTCCCTTCATCAAAAATGATGGACTTAGTAACAATATCAAATTGGGATGCACACTCCATTACCAATTTTGGACAAAGCAAGGTAAGAGGGAAAGCCACCGCGTGTACAACCTTGCTTTTATAGATTTTCTTTGCCATGGGGATTGCCATTCCTTTAATCTATCCTCTAACTGCATTATGTTTACTGTACCGATATTGGTGTCACTTATTCACCTCATGTTCAATAAGAAGGTGGTCTTAGGCATCATGTCTTCCTTGTCTTTTTTGGTATTCGTTCCCTTTGAGTTCTTGCTTGCACTAACATCTACCATCCTAAACACTTATTTCTGCCCCTTAATTCTAAATGATATGGACTACACTTATCAATCTCCAACCTTCTTTCTATTGATGGAATTTACCTTATTTCTACCTCACCAAGTCCTATCTCTTCACTTATCAATCTCCAACCTTCAATCCAAGAATGGGACTACCACTTATTTCTGCCTCTTCGTTACCTTAGGATGGACTACACTTATATCTCCCAACTTCAACCTAGAGTGGTCTAGCTTATTTCTACCTCACCAAGTGTCCTATCATGGAATCTACACTTATCTCTCCAAACTTCAACTTATCAATGGAATGATGAAGTGGTGGACGATGAATGCAAGAAGAATATAAGGAAAATGAACCAAGCAAGAACAAGGAGTGGAATCTGCCTTTAAATCAATCTTCACCTCTAAAATGAATAGAATTTTATCTTAATTTTGTCTTTACCAATAATCGCGCTCTCTTCAAGTTAGAATCAGATTTCAAAAATTTCAAGCCTCCTTGCAAATAATGATGCCCTTAGCAAAAATCAGAATTTTGGCCTCCTTGAAATCGCCCACATATGTCAAAATCAAACCCTTGGATCATGTAGCCTCTTTACCAACAAAATCACCCAAATCTGGAAATTGAAATCGCAGCCTTTGGAAAGAAAATCAGACTCCAAGAAAAATTGCCTAAGCAATAAAATTTCAGATCTGACCTAGGGCAGAAATTCACCCAAGATAGAAGAAGAAAAATAATGCCAAGCAAGGAAAAATTTGCCCATGAAAATGGACCACGTTTGCAAGCTGCCCTTCTAGAGAAAAATCGCTCAACACATGAGGAAGATGGAATGGGGAATGAGAGAAGGGGGAGCCCCTCTTATACCAAATTTTCATGTCCCTCTAAGTTGGCTGACTTGCCCTAGAGGAGAGCAAAATTAAATTGGCCCTTTATTAATGGCCCAAATCTAAATGCCATGCTAAAATTACTTAGCTCAAAGTGAAATTAGCTCATTTAATTGCTAAATTTAATCAAAAATTGCAAAATAAAATAAGGAAAGCCTATGAGATGTCAAAATTTTCATTTAAAAATGTTTTAACAATTAAAATATCATTAAAATTGAATTTAGCAAGCTAAAATCAATTTTCAATTCCAAATTACCAATTTCTTATGATATTTAAAGATCTCCTAAGCAATATTTCAACCAATTTAATGACATTTTGCAATTTAATCCACTTTCAATTTTGCAATGCAATTTAATTTTTTAAATAAAATAAATCATTTTTCGAGCATTCAAAATTGATTTTCCAATTTTAATTTCACTATCAAAATTTCTCTCTTCACCGAAAAATTCAAGATTTTCCAAAACAATTAAATTTAAAAAAATTCATTTTGAAAATGCTTAAGTCTAGACAATATTTCCAATTTCCAAAATCCATCTTAAGTCAAAAAATTTGGAAATTCATCATATCGGATATTGTTCTAAGTTCTAACCATCAAAAAAATGTTGCTATTGAAATTTGTTTGGCCTAAGGACAAAGTTACATATTCCGGAAAATCAAGTTAAGACCGGGTGAAAAAAGAAAACCAACTACATCCCTCCTGGCTCGAAGGCATCCAAAGTATAAAATTTTCAAATTGAAAACTTTTGGACAACTCTGAAAACTTGCTAAGGCAACCGAAAAATTCCAAAATTCTGCGAAAATTGCCAAGGCTTGCTCGAAAAAGGGGTCCCCAAAAATTTTGGGGCGATGATGTGAAAACCTCACAATAGGTATGCTATTGACATGATCATTTTAATGGAATTAGCTAGACAACTCATGGAAGTTCAATCTAATCAACATGCTTTACATAGGCCAGGTTTTGGTATTTCTTTTGCCAAACCTCTGGTAATTGGTAATTATATGATTAATTCTGTACACAAAGAAAAAACTATGGAAGTGGAAGTTCAGTTGATCACTTTGAAGAGATTCAAAGCTAGATTTGACTTTGACTATAGAGAAATGAATTCTCAAATCAAGAAGGCCTCTACACATGTTCATCATATCGAAGATGTTTGGATTGACATGGGAACAACATTGGATATAATGAAGATGGATTACTACAGATTAACTTCACAAAAAATCCTTGATCTTAATATGCTTGAGATCTCGTCAGATTTTCAAATAAAAAATATTCTTGATCTAGAATATCATCAAGTCGGTTTTGATAAAAGATGTCTTTTTCCCATTCAATGGCAACAGAAGGAAGGTACATCTATCCTTGATAGATTTCAATCCATTTTAGCAAACACCAACAAGTGGTTGAAAGTTAAAGGCCTAAAAAGGGTTTATTCGAAATTGGGTTTGGATTGTGGAAGTTTTGGTCCTCCTGGAAGGAAGTCGTAGTTGGAAATCACAAGTAAAGATGGAGCTTCTTCTGATTATGAAGAAATCTCTTAAATTCAAGTTGAAGGGCGAAAATGGATAAATCATCTTGGATTCCTAAACTAGTTCAGGAGTCCGAGGAAGAATTAGACGAAGAAGATGAGGAAGAAGAGGAAGTTATGATCATATCTCCTCGAAGACCTACACAAACTCATGAACCATCCATGCAAGAAGCACCTTTTTTGGATGAGATTGACGATGATCTAGATTCATTTTCCACTATTTTCACACCTTCTATCCTAGCTTCAGAAGTCAATACATTGGCTCTTCCTATATCTTTAGCAACTCCTCCCATTTTAACAAATGACTAATATGAACATTTGGGAAGTGTGTTAGAGGATTTTCCAACTCTTACAAAGGGTCAAGTTTCTCAAGTTGATACATCCTTAACAAGTTTTTAATTATTCATGACAGAATCCTCTTGCCATGTACCTATGAATTCAGTTATGCAGACTAAATCTTGCTCAGTTACGATAGAGAGACAATCAAGATCAATGCCAATGGTCTCCACTATACCTGCTTCCAGAAATGAAAGTTTTAGCTTGCCTGCATGGTTAAGGAAGATCACAATAAAGAGAAGGAAAGTGGTCGTACCCCTAGATAATCTTCTTGTAAGAAAAACTAAGTCTAAATCTTTGAAAGATAAGATTGTTTCAAGGATCTTAGTTGATTCAGAAAAAACCAAGTTTGTAGAGGTTGTTGAGCCACTGGTGGACAAACTTGTTGAAGAGCTTACCCATTTTGATTAAAAGTTCACCAAGATAGAGATCAGAAAGCAGTCACGACTTAGTTGCTTACAGGATGCTCAAGATGCACTTGTCAATGTATCAATAGCAACCATGAATTATGGGGAAAGAAAAATCAATTCAAGTTTGAGGTTGCTCGCTTAAGTGAAGTAATTCAGCAACAATCTTCTCAAAATGCTATTGTTGTGTCTGTGACATCTAGGGAGAAAAGGATAGTTGAAGCTGCTAATTCTTGGATAGGAGAAGTCATTTTTGAAGGAGTCCAAGCTATTATAGATATGATAAAAGTCCTTAGACATATCAAAGACATGGATGAAATGGAACAAGATTTGATTTCCTCCTTCACTCAAGAAGTTGATGATTTGAAAGGAATTCTTAGTGACTGGGATGAGATTGCTAAGTTTGATCTAGATGCTATGGTTTCATGTGGCATTCTTCCATCCTATGAAATGGTCTTCAGCTATCAAGGAATTATGGACTACAAAGAAGAAACATTGAGAAAACTAATAACAAAGTTGCAGGCAACCCTTGGAGATTGCTAGGCAATAGAAACAGGGATCACATATGACTTAGAGCAAATGGGATGTCAGATTCTTGATGAACACAGTAGTTTGATTTCAGTTGAAAGAATGACTTTAGAATATACAATCAGGGTCAATGCTGATTTAGATTCTGAAGATTTCGGTTCTCACATAATGAACAAATTTGCTTTGCATAAATCTTTGGCAAAACACTTGTAAGATTCTCTAGTGGAAAATTCCAAGGTTGTGCAATTAGCATATGTAGATGCAATAAGGATAGAAGCAATATCAAAGACAATGGCAATTTCTAATCTTCCTACAGTGCGTGATGTTATCATCAAATTCAAGGCACTAAAGAACAATCTTTAAGATTGTTATTTTGTTATTTATTTTTGTGTAGATCAAAGAGGATGCAATGCATGAAAATATGTAATTAAATGTAATGCAAGTTTCATGTGCAATTGCATGTAACCCAATACTTTCTCTTCTAGTTAGACTTGATCAAAGTTGGTTGAGTTGCTCCCACTTTTTCTTCCATCTTTTTCTCAACTCTTTTGCCTATATGAAGGAGTGCCCTCTTATTGTAAAATCATCTTTTGTTGTATGCAAGAGAGCTTTGGAGAAATTGTGCCAGCAGAACTTTGATTGTGTAGCATTATTTTGATAGAAAAGTGAATACAAATGAGCAATTGAAGTTGAACTTTGATTGAGTACAATTGTTACTTATGTGAATTGGAAGCTTTGTCTGTGATTTGCATATATTATCTTTGATTCATGTAATCTTGTGTTCTTGATAATTGAGTTTAAATAGAGTTAAGAAACAATTGGAGCCGCAACTTTGACTAGGAGCAATTGTAGAGATATATAGTTAGAAGCTTTGTCTGTAGCTTATATCTCTTTCTTGATTCAAAAAATAGTTACGATATCTTTACTCTTGGAAGTCTTTGTACCCTATTAGTTAAATTTATTCTTATAGAATTACGACTGGACTTAGAGCCAAATCGGTACACTTTCAGCTAGCCTTTGAGTTAGTGTTAGTTTATAGGTATCACCGTTTTCAGCTTTTAGATAGAAGTATAGTTAGAGATTTCACCCTGCCCATTACTCGCTCCATAGGTAAGTGGATTCTTTCCTAAAAGTTAGAGGAAAGAATATTAGTAACACCCTTTTACAAAATCTGTCAACTTCTTGCTTACCTTGAGTTGATCCAAGGAATGGTGAGAAGGGGGAGCCTTCCCTTTAAAGTAGGAGAGACTTTGTCTCACACGCTGTGGTTAGTCATCCTATTTTGGGATTGGATTTTACCCAAAACTGTCAGTTGCAAAATATCCACCTAGCACATAACACTTGTCTATAACTTCCTGGTTAACTACCTCTATGTTGTATTTCTCCTAGGTCTTCCAATCAATAGGGTCCAACAAGAGGCTTCCCATGTTTCGATTGAGGACTGGATCCAAACCGTTGTCTTATCTTTGTAATTCTTTGGGAAGGATTGCAACCCAAACATCTCCATTTGTTCTGCCATATCGAGGTTGAGGAACCTCCAACTCCGCCTCTGCCTCCTTTTTCATTTCTAGGGTGTATTTGTAATCTCCATAGAAGAATGGAAATCCCATCACCCTAACATTCTTGAGCATGAAGATGCATAATTCCAATATCTATCTACAAAACTCCAAAAGGACTACTTGGTTACTGAAGTGTCACGTGAGGAGGGCTTCCTCGTGAACTCAACCATGCGAGTGTTAGTGTGTTGTCAAAACTATAAAAACCAACACACCCAATCTCTTATGAGATCCATTGCATTCTCAGATAACTAGAAACCGAGGTTCCCTTGTAGACAAGTTATTCTGTTATATATAAAAGCATTGTTAACCCTAAAGAATGATGCAAATAAATTTTTAAACCAAATATAGGTCTAATAATCCCATGGGAAGGCAGTATTGATGGTGTCATCTATGTGATCCTATGCGTTGATTCCTTCATACTCTTGGCATCGAGCTACCAACCATACTACATAGGAAGTCATGTAGAACATTTTGACTTCCTAGACACCTTGGATCTATCGGCTCTTCTGGACTTGCTTGTGTTGTCAATCAAAGATTATCTAAAATTATTCAGGCCCAATCAAAATGAATAGTGGCTCAAAAATGTTGAACATGAAATAATACATCTAGGGGGCATACTCTTTCACATTCAATTGACCAATGATGCGACATAAAGAAATGATAATTCCCTAAATGGACAATATGAACTCTATTCTAGCAATGTTGCGGCTAACTTGGCACATCCTTGTGGGGATGGATGAGCCATTGTGTGTTCACTCACCTCTTGCAATTAAAGTTTATAGGCTAGTATTCCCTTACGATGAAATCTTTATTAGGTGTTGTCATGTCCTTGTTTGGGAGGTGGAGAACTGTTGCTATTGTATTGGGATCAAAAGTCGCAATAGTGGTACCATTTGGCAAGGAATACGTATACGTGGCCTCTTAATAGCGCTTTATTAAGGTGTAAATGAGTTCCATGCCTAGGCAACAATTGGAAAAAGACATGCCTGAATTATGCCAAACCTAGAAAGATTGGTGTGGTCCTCCCGTTGGGCATCTTTTCCCTGCCAAATATTCTCTTTAATATCATTCAGACTACAGTTCCCAGTGTTTGTCAGTTAGGAGATAGACTAAGCTTTCCATCTTTGATGTTTGGTTGACACCATTGGTAATGAATTTCATGGTGAGAGGCATCCTTTCTTTCTCTCTATTTTCTTTTCTTTTCTTCCAGGAAGGTCAAATAATGCCTACCCTGAGGTCTCCTCCTTGCATCTATAATAACCCTGACTTGTTATAGCTAAATCAAGCATCAATTTCTTTCACATTTCAATGGTTTGATATTTTCTCAAACACTTGGCAAGCAACTTAATGGCACTGCTATGAATTCCAAAATGCTATTGGTACACCATTTACCCCAATTCCAAATAATTTAAAGATAAAGGCAATTTCAATTGCAGATTATTACACCGCTATTAAATGAGCAGCAAATCTGAAAATGTTGAAACCTGAAGACAACAATGTAGACCTCCACAATTTTGAACGCAGGTTTGCAATTATGTTTGCAGATTTCAAAGATGCCCAAAATGTTGATTACTTGGGCCACCAAACAGTAGTATTAATCTGGTGTCCAATGCCAAATCATCCACTCACTGAAATATCATAACCGAAACTTCAATTAGTAATTTCTTCGGCCAATAGCCACCTCCTAGCAATGGCAAAAACACAGATAGAGAGATGTCAAATGCATATAGATTCAATCACCCAACACAATTGAATTCAGCTTGACCAATCCACAGTATTACATCCACCACAAACTCTCAACACCATTGATTTATAACACAAGAGGAAGGATGATCAATCCAATGCAATCAAAGTCGAACTCCAATCTGCTATAACTCTGCAGCAAATGAAATGCAAAAATCAAAGATTCAAAACCCTCTTAGGAAATATCAAGCAATAAACAGTATCTCCCAACCACAGTATATACAACAAGAGATATCAATAATAATTTTCAGAACTTTAATCCACAATACCTCAGCTATGGATTAAAAGCACATCCCAGCTTCAAAACCCTTATACCTTAGCAAGCGAATGGAAATCAGAACTTCAGAAAAAGCCACCAAGCCTGCTTTTCTCAACAAATGGGCTTGTATTTATAACCTCCACATGCCCTTTTTGTTGTCAAAATATAACTTCACTCAAGAAGCTTCACCACGCAACATTAATTAGAAGCTTCCATTAGATTCTTTCACTTGACTTGGCTTAACTAATTAATAAATGTCTCTTTTCAATGATAACTCAACTCTCAACTTAAGTGAAATTATAAAGTTAAATTATAACTTTATAATAAGCCATTTAATAAATTAATAATAATTTGGCCACTAAAAATATAGTAACTCCCAAAATACTCATCATTTAAATGTCATTTGAAATAGGAGTTATACTTGTTATTTCTCCATGTGACCAAATGCACTTTCCAAAAATAGAAAGGATTCATCTCAATCAACACCCAACTCATTCTAACTCATGCGAAAAACCCTACTACAAAATTGGGCACACAGACCACCATCATAGGCAAAGGCATGAAATTAAAAACCTACTGCAAAATTGGGCACATAGAGCACCATGCCTACAACTGTTCAAAACTGAAACACCTTAGGGTATGCAAAAACCGAGAAGGGAACCCTAAGCACCAAATGCAAAACTAGTAGTGTTGAACGCTCGACACTTGCAACTAGGACATGAACAAAAAGAGACCCTAGACTAGGGCATGAAGGGACCTTGAATTAAGTTTAGAGGTTTGAGGAACTTCCAAAAAAAATTATCTTATTAACTCTACTTTAGGAAACAAAATGTGAAAAGAAAACAGTCAAATGAGCAAAGCAAAAAGGCAAAACCCAAAAAAAATTCCTAAATGAAACTCAAAGGAGAGCCAACCTAAAAGAGCAACCACACTCCTTGGTCAAGAAATTTCCCAATCACATCCAATGAATAACCAAATTCACTTGCCAAAATAACAATGCACAGACCCTGGAACTAGATTGCAAAGGGAGACTTTTAAGATCAACTTCAACTGCTTGGGGGCGAAAATGATAGCTAATGAGCCCTTTATAAGTGGCCTAGGAAAGATAGATGACATGTAGCATGGTTATTTCATTACACATGCTCTGCACTCTATATCCCCGAACATTCAGATCCCATAATACT
This sequence comes from Cupressus sempervirens, assembly GCA_028749045.1. Classification (NCBI taxonomy): domain Eukaryota; kingdom Viridiplantae; phylum Streptophyta; class Pinopsida; order Cupressales; family Cupressaceae; genus Cupressus; species Cupressus sempervirens. The sequence goes on along the minus strand of CM053784.1, from coordinate 633,650,773 downwards.
AAAAGCATTACGGAATCCCTCATTACAAATACCAACACACTTGGCAAAGAGGGCAGGCTCCGGGAACCCAAACATAGTAGTTAAAATAATGAGTACCTAGCTATGTGAAATGGAAGGTGGTTGTAGATCCAAAAATCTCCAATTGTAATTTTCGGAGCCTTATGCTCTTTATTCTAAATCATTCTCACAAGTGATGGTTGGGCACCCAGAGTCATGCCAAGAAAAAGAAGGGAATCTAATGTGAAATTTTTCTTAAGAATCCAAGGCTCAATTCAACACAATCCCAATACCACCACTTGTAGATGGAGGCAATGGAGGTCAAGGATTTGAAGAGGCCTCTCCGCCAATGTTTTCCATTTCTTGTTAATGTCTTTATTCTAATCCTTTTTTCTCTTGGAATTCCTCTAAATGAGCTTACATTTCATGTATAGCATCCTAGGGTGTTTCTTTGCGTGGTTTGGCATCATGCCCAAGTTGTGCAAGGTGATATTTCAATCAGTTAATAACTCCCCCACTATATCTAACTTTACAATGCCAACATATAGCTACTCGTTTTCTTGATCCAAGGACACCATGTTTCCAAGCCTTATCCTTTTGGCATCTAATAGGGTTAGCATCTGCACTAGGTGCACTACTCTACACATTCTAACTAAATTGAAATAAAGAAAATAACAAAAACAAAAACTAGGGTTTCTCACTTTTCCATCAAAATAAAATGAAAAAAACCTAAAACAAATGTAAAAGAATTGGAAATATGAATGTAAAAAATCACAAAACAACACCAAAAAATGTTAAATTGCATATTCAAATTTGCTCCAAAAATGAAGAAGTGCACTTCAAATTTGTAAAAGCCTCCTCCAAATACTTCTTTCAACTCCTCCCTATGTATGTATGCAAGTTACTAGCTCGCACAAACAATCAACAATTAATATTTGAGAGCCAAACAATTTTCTAAAACCCCAATATTTTTCTCTAACCTCTTTTTCCTTCTCTTCCTTGTGTTTGCAAATGAAATAATGTTTTTTTTTTGTGTTTGAGAAAAAAGAATAAACCCAAAAAGACCAAATAGATATTCTATAAAAATGTTTGTTTTCCCTTCATTACCTTTGCTATTGCGGTCGAGTCCTAGGCTTGAGACTTAGAGAATTAGCGAAGTCTGGCTGATTCGGCAAATCAGCCCAGACTAAGGCTTACATGGCCAAGAACAAGCTGAGAGGCGATTTGAGCCAATTCACCAAGCTCAATTCTGGACTCTATGAGTCCTGCCAAGACTTGCAAAGTTCTTGTAACTATGATAAATATATACTAAAAATAATTCTGAAGAATATATTTGAATGCTCTATAATATATTTTTTAATAATCTAATATGTGTGTGTGTATTTTTTATATATATATGTATGTATGTATGTATGTATGTATGCATGTATGTATGTATGTAATAGTAAAAATGAAATCAGAATTAAATATTAGTTATGTTATATATATTTTATACATAGATTGTTAATATATAAGAGAGTAATATACACTTTTTCGATTCCTTAATCACTTGCCAATACAATTAAGAGGATAGGGAGTTTGTGAAGGGAGAGAGTAAATTTGATCACATGACAGATCGGTCCCAAGATGGGTAAGGAGCCTTTAGGAAGCTCACTTGTAGATTGTTTCATGCATCAGTAAATCTACCATCCTCCTTGTTAAATATCAGACTTTTGTTTAAATAGATTTATAATTCATATATATATATATCTTGAGATATATGTATTCCTTGGCAATCAAGCTGAAGAAGGAAGTGTCTAAAACTGAACGTGTGCACCTTTGTAGAATAAAATTAAAACTCAGAGAGATGTCAATATACTCAAGGACTGTTCACTGCAAAATGTCTGTAACGATATAATTATATTCTATCACAGTCTGCAATTATCACTGTAGAAGATTGAGTATTGTTCGCATTTATCGTAGTGTTTTTACTGCAGGTCAAAAAGGCAATATAAGTATATACAGTGGGAGTCACGTCCCATTGGGCACGTGACTCCCGATTGAGTTTATTACAAACAAACATAATACTGTCAACCAAATTATATTTTAAGCTGTCAACTATTTTAGTCGCTCAACCATGTGTTTTATGCAATCGTCCCTTGTTAATAATATTTAGAATAGCCTTCGGTGAATTTAAGATGTGTCAATAATAATATCACCATGTATATATATTGAAATATATTGCACAAATATTGATAGGTATATTTTTTCAATGATATATTTAAGCCGAGAGGCTTTCGACAGTGGAAGCATTCATCAATGTAAACTTTTAGACATTTAAAAAAAATTGATGGTCGTTTCAACATTTTCAGACTATTGCCCTTCCAATCATTAAAAAAAATTAAATTAATGCAAACAGTCAGATACAGTAGTAACATTTTTAGTCGTATGTAGTCCGATACAGTATTTTTAAAATGACAGCTATAATGCCAGCGTAGAAAACATTATAAAAATGCAAAAGGATTCCTGACAATAATTTGTACCGACAAAAATAATTAGCTTAAAAAATCTGACATTTATTTCCCCATCTGCATAAATTAGAAACCCTTTGCATGTCTGACGGTTACAAATCTGAAAGATGAAATGGTTGTGAGCTCTTTGTATTTAACATAGGCATTTCAGATTGATATTTCCTTCGGATTAGAAATCAGGAGTCTGTTTAGTGTATGACTTTATGTGAGTAGGATTGCATAAGATGAGGGCAGCTTCGTTCAGCTTACTATTGAATCTACTTCCAATGCTCCCACAAAAATTTGGCCTTTCTACCCTGCATTAGAAGAAGAGCATCACTTTTTCAAATCAGAGTGGAGCCGACGTTGATATTCAAATCTCGCCGCCGCTCACATTTGGGGAGAATGCTTTTCAAATGGAAAATTAGGCTTCTGTGTTGGACTCTATTTCTATTCATTATTCGAAGAGGCAATACCATTCAGTCCACTATAAGTACTCCTACGAAGAAGACGAAATCCTCAAGGACGAAGGTGAGATGGAATACGACTTTTCCCCTTTCTTATGTGAAGCCCAATATGAGATTGAGTTTTGTCATTTTCCTTTCCTAGAAAATCATGACATTGATTCCTATTTGTTTTGGTAGTACTGAGACTCTTGTGTTAACTCTAAACAATCTCTTTGAGATCAAATTTAGAATCCAGTTTCTGCAACCTGAATTAAAATGTTATGTTTTTCCTCATTATATTCTATTTTCCTAGACTTTGTATGCAACGATATATACTACTGCTAGGCATTTTTCTGGCATAGCTTACTTGCAGCTGTTTATGTTGGGTCATTGATTACTGTTGCCTCTTTTCTTTCACAATCTTGAAAGAAAATTTCATAGGATTAAAATGTTCATTCTCCAGATCTTAATTGGTTGGAAAACACATAAAAATTAGTTGGTTTCTTAATGATAGAGAAATTTAAAATTTATTTCTAAATTAGAGGAGATTTTTCAAAAGTTACTAAAACAATATCAGTGCTTTTGTAAGTTTTATTTTTATTTTACTCAGAAATATGATGGAGAACTTAAAATTTTATTTCTAAATTAGAGGACATTTTTCAAAAGTTATTAAAACAATATCACTGCATTTGTAAGTCTTTTATTTTTTTTAACAATAAAGAAAAATAAAATATTTTTAAAATTGTTTTATTGTAAAATTGATTATAAATTATTTCTTACTTTCTATTATTAATAATATTTTATGAATTCTTTAGAAGTAAACACATATATTATTAAAAGGGATAAAAAATAAAGATTAGAGACAAATAATTTTATAATAAATTAAAACTTTTGGTATAAAATTAAATTTTTTATTTCTATCTATTTGTTATGATTATTTCTATTATTTAAAATAAATTAATTCTATAATATTTCTATGACGAGCTATTTAAATTTCTAAACTTTACATATTTTAAATTAGATATCTCTCGGCTTAATTTATCAAAAAATTTAATTAAAATTTTAGGTATGCTAGTTATTCTGATTGAACTAACACATGTAAATAAAACACCATTGAAAATATTTATAAATCACACACATCAAGGAAATCTTTGATCAAAAGACTTCCATTATATAATATCATATGGGCTATCAGAACATCAACCAAATGATATTCACCAAGTACTCCAAGTAATGGCCTATCACAACATCAACTAAATGATATTCACCAAGTACTCAATATGGCAGTGGCCTATCAAAATATCAGGGCAAGATATTCACCAAGTACCTATCATATATCTATATAAACAACTTATAGACAATCAATTAAATGACATCTAACACTTAGTTGTTGATTTATAAGATAAAGCCTTTCATGATCTATTTCAACATTTACACAAAAATGTATGCCACGATTTAAGTTATTGTAAGATTGTCACCTTCTAATTATTTTTGTAAGTACAAGTGAAAATCATTTGAAAGTTGTCACTTTCTTATGATGTACACAGGTTTCATAAATTCATAACATTTATAATATATAATGTACAATAATCAATTATTCTAAGACATTTTCTCAAAGATTACAATCATACCAAGTTCCTTACAAAAATATTCCACCTTTATTTTAGCAAGTGGTTTGGTAAGAGTGTTTGTAATTTGATCCTCTGCACTAATATATCTCAACTTGACCACATTCTTCTCAACCATATCTCATATATAATGGTATGGTATCTAAATGTGTTTGGATCAGTTATGAAATACTGGATTCAAAGAGAGTTTGATGCAGCTCTGGTTATCACAATGGATAGTAGTAGGAGGTAGAGGCTTCCCAAACTATCCAACTAGAAACTTTCTCAACCATATGGCTTCCTTGGTTCCCATGGATGCTTCTATATATTCTACCTTAGTGGAGCTTTGAGCTATAGATGACTATTTCTTACTGAACCATGATATTATTCTTGATCCCAAGGAAAAACAACACCCTAATGTACTCTTCCAATCGATAGAATTTCCTGCCGAATCAGAGTTTGTATATCCACTTAGATTTAGTTCAACATTTATGAATCTTAGACCATATTCAATTGTACCTCGGAGATATCTAACAATGTGTTTTGTTGCTACTAAATGAACTTGTTTGGGTTCACACATGAACCAACTTAGAGCATTTATTGCATAACAAATGTCAAGTCTTGTATTCACCAAATACATTAAAGACCCAATAGTTTGTCAATAGAGAGTAGGATAAGCATTTTTAGAATCTTTAGTTGCTCCTTTTAATTTCTATAGATTTGTTTCCATAGGAGTCTTCATAGGTTTTCTTTCCATCAATCCAAATTGTTGAAGCATATCCACGGTATACTTTCCTTGATTTAGTAAGATCTCATTAGCATGTTGCCATACTTCTAGTCCCAAAAAATAGTATAGTAATCCCAAATTCTTCATATCAAATTCGTATGTTAGATCTTGTTTACATTGGCCAATTAGATGATCTTCTCCTGTAATTAATAGGTCGTCTACATATAGTACCAATATCAACATATCACCTTGTTGTATTTTGAAATATAGGTTAGGGTCTGCATCATTCTTAAAGAAACCAAATTTAGTTAAGTGATGATCTATCCACTCATACCAAGCTTGGGGAGCTTGTTTTAGCCCATATAATGCCTTCTTTAATTTACATACATGTGACTGTTTATTATGTATCATAAATCCATCAGGTTGTTCAAGATAGACTTCCTCTTATATTACTCCATTCAAGAAGGTGGTCTTGACAGCTATTTGATGAACTTTCCATACTTTAGAAGCAACAATAGCTATTAAAGTTCTAATTGAGGTATATCTGGCTACTGGAGCGAAAGTTTCTTCATAGTTGATTCCTTCCTTTTGAGAGAAACCCCTTGCAACAAACTTAGCTTTGTATTTTTCAATACTTTCGTTTGAGGCATGTTTGATTTTAAATAACCTTTTTGAAGATATGACTGATTTGTATTTGGGTCTAGGAAAAATATCCCAAACGTCGTTCTTAAGGATGGAATTATATTCCTCTATCATGGCATCTTTCCAAGATTGTCGTTTCATGGCTTCTTCTACATTAGAGGGTTCAGATTTTGATATTTCACTCATGAGTGCAATATAGCTAGAGAATATATTTGGTCATTTTATTTCTCTAATAGATTCAGGAGGAGCTGAACTATTTTCTTCGATTAGTTTTCTGGCCCATAGTGGTCTCTTCTTTTCTTTAGATATGTAAGTCATATCCATTGGTTCGAAAGATTTATCTTCTTCCATTTGATTCTCCCTCTCAATTTTAGAAATTGAATCTTCTAGGGTTTCGTCATCATTTGATTCAACTTTGGATATTTTGTAAACAATATCTTCATCAAATATAACATGTCAACTTAATTCAATACTTCTTTGTCCAGGGATATATAGGATATGCTTTAGAAGTTTCACTGTATCCTACGAAGATTCCTCTTTTTCCTAAAGGTTCTAGTTTAGTTCTTTTCTCCTTAGGAGTGTGTATATAGACATTGTACCCAAATATTCTTAGATGACTAAGATCAGGTTTCTTTCTAGAAAATGCTTCTTCAAGGGTTTTACTTTCAAGATGAGAGTGTGGACACCTATTTTGAATAAAAACAATAGTGTTAGAGGCTTCACCCCAAAGTAAGGTTTCTAGGTTTTGATCATGTAACATGGCTTTAGCAGCTTTGACAATAGTTCTATTATTTCTTTCTGCTACCCCATTTTGTTGGGGATTGTAGGGAATTCGAAAAATCCCTCTTGATCCTAACACGTTTGCAAAAGTTAAGAAAGATCTCAGAAGTATATTCCTTACCATTATTAGTTCTTAAAACTTTAATTTTCTTTCCAAACATGTTTTCTCCAAGAGCTTTGAATTCTTTAAATTTTGTCAAAATTTCTTTAGACTCTTTACATTTTAGGAAGCAAATCCATGTCTTTCTAGAGAGATCATCTGCAAATATGATGTGGTATAAGAAACCCCCTAAGGAAGGGACAAATGTTGGTTTGCATAAGTTGGAGTGAATGAGATCTAAGAGTTCTTTGATTTTGCTCTCACTGTTATGAAAGGTGGTTTTAATTTTCTTCCCTAAAGCACAACATTTACAGGTTCCTTCATGGTTAGGTTGGAGTTTGGGTAACCCTATTACCATTATCTCTAAAGAAGGTAATCCTCGGAAATGAAGATGCCCTAGTCTCTTGTGACAGATTTTATTTTCTTTGAAGGAATCATGAATTGGAGTTGTAGGTGAGCAAGGGTTTAATTTGTATAGACATCCACGTTTAGAACCAATTTTGTGAGCATTTTTTATATTTGAGCTCTTAGGCCATGTTAAGACTTTTCCTTCCATAAATGTGACCCAATATCCTTCATCTTCAAGTGCGGATATAGAGACCAAATTTCTCTTAATGCCAGGTACATATAGTACTTTAGTTAGTTCAACTAAGATTCCTGATTTAAGATTTATAGTATATGTTTTGTTTAAACCCCAATCAAGCTCACACAACTAGAACTAAGGAAATTCGTAACTAGATGCTTCACAACTACTACTTTTGTTTCCAAGAAATTTCACCCTTAATTATTAAAGAATTAGAGGCAATTTTCTCTAATCCCAAGAACCTCTACTAATATTGTAATCAGATTTTGCAAGTAAAGAATTCTCAAACTATGGCTTCACAACTAGAAAAGAGAATGGGATTCTTAAAGATTTACCAATTCCCCAAATATTGAATATCGAATTGAAATTTCTTAACAATATCCAATACTGAAAGCAGTAGCAATATCTTATTAATTCATGCTGATGCTGGTACAATATATAAAAAATGAGACAAGTGTGAGGAACCTGGAAATAGCTTTCTTTAATTAATTGCAAGCCTTGAAAAAATGTATCCGCAACAGCCTAGATGTGCAGAAATAAATAACGCACAGCAGCACAATATTGTCACTTAAATTCAGAGTGTTACATGCCCAAGACAAAGATTTTATGGTATTCAGATTCAGAAATAATATCGTTCTAGAATGCGGTTTGAACAACCCAAATAGCAGAGATAAACCCTATCAATTGGCAAATATAAATGCACTCCAAATAGGGCCCACGAACATCCACTTCACACCAATTCACTCACCCAGTCATAGAAAATACAGTAGGAATGATGCTTGATTTTTAGACTCCCAATACCAAATTCTTTAGCAACACTTTGCTTCTCAGCTACAGGAAATACAGTACGAGAAGCCACTATGAGAATCTCAGAATTCACAAGAAACCAGTCTACTCTATACTTCAGCAATGGAGAAAAAACCTCAGATCAAACCCTTATACCTCAACAAGGGATTTGAAAATCAAAACCTCAGAAAAGCCACAAAGGCAACAAAAGCAAATAAATATTCAAACATTTTTTTTCTTATCAAATGGGCTTGTATTTATAACCTCCAAATGCCTTTTTGTTTCCAAAATGTAACTTCACTCAAGAAGCTTCACCACACAACATTATTTAGAAGCTTCCGTTAGATTCTTTACTTGACTTGGCTTAACTAATTAAATAAATGGCCCCTTCCAATGATAACTCAATCTTCGACTTAAGTGAAATTATAAAGTTAAATTATAACTTTATAATAAGTCATTTAATGATTTAATAATAATTTGGCCACTAAAAATATAATAACTCCCAAAATAATCAACATTTAAATATGTCATCTAAACTTGGAGTCATACCTATTATTTCTCCACATGAGCAAATGTATTTTCCAAAAATAGAAAGGGCCCATCTCTATCAACACCCAACTTACCACAGATAGTAAGTACACAAAACTAAGCCCAAATGAAGTCCCATCTAAGCCAAACAAAGTCCAATTTGAGCCAAACGAAGACCAACTTGTAGCTTACTGAATTATAGAGAAGACAAGACCCTCCCAAGTCAAGCCACTGCCTTAGAAGACCCTCTATACACAATAATTAGCCTACGAGGATCACAATAATAAGATAATCTTCCAAACTCCAACACTGGCAAAAATGGGGACATTACATGTTCCAATGCCTTTTACTAGATAGCTGGTGTCATCTCTAATGGTTACATCATCAACATAGTCTTCTTCGATTGATTCCAACTGTTCTTTGAAACTAGTAATATGTCGAGATGCTCCACTGTTAATCACCCAAGTACCTGATCTATTTAATACTTCAGTAGATAAAGCTGACTAGAAAGCATTATTTTTGAATTTTCATTTGAGTTGCTGACTTGGAAAAATGAAGCTTGTTGCTTGAGTCTAGCAAGACATTTAGATGTTGGATGACCATACTTATCGCATCTAAAGAATTGCATTTTGGAGTAGTTTGGTTGCTTCCTCTTTCCTTTGAATTTTTTCTTCTTCTCTCTTATTTACTTGAGTTGAAAGAACTTGCATATTTTCTTTTGTGGAAGAGATACTCATGCCTTGAGATGTTTGCATGCATTCTTCTTATATGCAATCAGCTTTGAGTCTATCTAGTTTGGGAAACCTGGATCGAGAGAACACTCCTTGTCTAAAAGTATCCCATGATTAAGGAAGACCTTTTAGGGCCATTATGGTTAATTCCTTGCCGTCACAAATATGACCTATTGTAGATCGTTGGTTTCTTAACTTAGTTATTCTCATAAAATAAGAGGAAATGGTCTCTCCTTTATTCATCTTGATGTTGGAGAGTTTGTCTCTTAAAGTGATAATTCAAATAGTATTGTTAATCTCAAACAACTCTTCAAGAGCTTTGTACATTTCAATTGTTGTGTCTAGCTCTGAAATGATTTGAAGTAAATGGTTCTTAACACCGTCCACAATTATCTTCATGGCTTTGGTGTTATCACTTTCCCTTTTTTTTTAATTCATCACTTCCTTTGGGTGGTGGTTCATATTTTTCAATGAATTGTTTTAAACCATTCTCTTTCAAAGTTAACTTTATTCGCAATTTCCATCCCACAAAATCCGAATCACCTTCGAGCCTATCTTCTAACCTCATTCTATTCACCATTTTGAATAATATGAATTTTAATAATATTTGAGTGCACTATAGGTAAGTCTGATAAGGATCGTCTCTTAGACCTGCTCTAATACCATGTTAAATATCAGTCTTTTGTTTAAATAGATTTCTAATTTATATATATATATATATATAGAGAGAGAGAGAGAGATGTCTTCCTTAGCAATCAAGTTGAAGAAGGAGGTCTCTAAAACTGAACGTGTGCACCTTTGTAGAATAAAATTAAAACTGAGAGAGATGTCGATATACTCAAGGACTGTTCACTACAAAATGTTTGTAACGATATAATAATATTGAATTGCAATCTGCAATTATCACTGTAGAAGACCTCTATTGTTTGTGTTCATCGTAGTGTTTTTACTGCTGGTCAAAAAGGCAATATAAGTATATACGGTGGAAGTCATGTCCCATCGGGCACGTGACTCCTAATTGAGTTTATTACAAACAAACATAATACCGTCAACCAAATAATATTTTAAGGAGTTGCCTACTTTAGTCGGTCAACTATGTGTTTTATGAAATCATCCCTAACTTGTTAATAATATTTCAAATAGCCTTTGGTAAATTTTATATATATATATATATCATTTAATATATGTTATACAATAATATCACCATGTATATATATTGAAATATATTGCACAAATATTGATAGATATATTTTTTCAATGATATATTTATCCTGATTGAACTTACATATCAACACTTCTTAAGGTTATTGAGTAGGAGTGAAGTAAGGAATTAGGGCCTATGTATTATGAATTAGTGATTGTTCTTTAAGATAATCTGATTTAAATGCATATCATTGTATGTTAATCATTGAGAATCGGCATTCTCCTAGTAGGAAACATTACAAATCATCATTCCCAAGTATAATCCAAACCCTAATTGGGAATTTTAGGGAAAATTAAGGTCCTAGTTGGGGACATTACATTATTCCATCTATGGTTAATTGACTAGTAATTAGGTTACTCTCTTCTCATGAATGCGTGTGGATCCTTTTTGCTAGATTAAGATTACAATTTCACCTAGAGGCATTCTACAATGCTGTTAACAGAGGGTCATGCTGTGACCATATACGTGAAAAAAGGTTGAAACCAAAAATGGACATATATTTCAAAAAAAAAACTATAAAGTAACTCCTACGTAAATAAGTAAAAATGCTCCAAACTGATATTTCTCAGCAATTTTACATATATCAATTTGATATCATATCTATAACTCATCTTCAGAATTTATATAACATAGATCTATCCTATCAATAAAATTTAAAAAATTCATTAAGATGACAGCAACCTCTATGCCTATCAAACTTCTAAGAATTATTTTGATTAATTTACATTGTTTACTTTATGTTGATCTTAAGTGAACTTATTTTAAGCTTGATTTGCAATTTAAATGAAATAGGTGCTTTGAATCAAATGTAGGTATGCTAGTTGATATCTTTTATAACTGCATATTTTTTCTAATTCTCACAGAAAATGATACATACAAAAATACATGTTTTACTAGTTACAGAAATCAACCTTCCAAAAAAAATTCTTTATAATTTGTTTTAGAAAAAAAATTCATTAAGGACAATAAAAAAAATGTCAGCCTGCTTTCCAATGAACTCATATTTGCAGAAATCATATTCAGAAGATAGTGTTTTTCAACAAGAATACAATCCACACCCAAGAAAAGAAATCACGCACCTTTCTTCAAGTGACAAAATCCTATGGTGTAACTCATGATCTGTACCAATATAAGTAACAATCAAGGCACCTGCATCTGGATGTGGCCAGCTGCGTGAGCTAGGAAACCTAATTATAAATGATCCAGGTTTTACAGATCCCCCTAATGTACTGAGAAAAGCTTCAGTTTCTTCACATGATATCATTCCCTCAATCCATCTAGGCTCCGTACTTTCCCAGGCTCTCTTTATCTGGGGGTTAGACAAAGACAATGCTACAGGGAATAACCACTGCCATAACTGGTCAAACTCTTCACGAACAATAGCCTCACTACAGCCAGCTATTCTCCACAAGAACTCCTTGTCCTGCTAGTATCATGCATGATTATTCTATGGCCAATAATGCTTGTATGTTTAAAAAAAGATATTCCAAGTTATCAAAATGAACTGAAAGGTATTTTGGAGTGCTCCAACCAAACCTGAGAGCTGAACTTTCTTCTTTTACATTGTGTAATCGTAATAAATCTCTTTTCTATCTGATGTATAACAGTGTCCCATGGCAATGTATACATCTCTTTAGCAAACATGTTCCAGAGATCAATTCCCTCTTGGATCAACTGCTTTGCAATCAAAATCTGATACCTGATTTTTTTTGGAAGCATAATAATTATCAATCATTTAAAATTTGCCAAGCAATATGAAATTGTAACAAGCATACTGATTTGAACCCAAAATGATTGAATTGTTGACATAGTGCTTTTAAAAGAGAAATTTACTTCCTAATGTTGTCTTATAAGCCTGCAGCTCACTCTGACAAAACATCAAAAATTACCCATTATGATGACATCTTGTGTACTGAGAAACACGTGCTGCAAAATCCGCCACATCCTGATCACTTCTGGACATCACAGTATTTTTCAAGAAAAGGGAACGATTAAACATATTTTCAAGACAATATCTAAAAACCACGTAGTCTGAAAATGCTCCCTCTGATGCTCCAAGTCTCATGGCAGCTGGCTTTTGTGTATAAATGTTCTCACAAAAACTAGTATTTCCTTGAAAGTTTTCTGACCTGATTTCCAAATTTGTACTAAATAAAGAATCTGTTTGATCACTTTGATGTAATTTTTTTGGCAAAGGCATTGCATGATCTGAAGAGTCAATTTTGCAATGTCCATATGCAGTTCCCAAGGGACTCTGCCCATGTAAAACCTTAGGCACTTCTGTAGGAGATGCAATTGATGGATCACTACCAGATAAGTTGCAAGCATTACCCTCTGCATTAGAATATTGATCTAAATTGCTATTACTATTTGCAAGTTCTGTGGGCAATTTTTCATGCCCCACCTTTACATGCTTCAATACTGGTGTGATTTTTGTGGCTTGAGTGGTTGATTTATGAACAAGGTTGTCTCCTTTTACCAGTTGTGATTCTGAAGTAGGCTCATCAGTTCTTGAGGAGCATGCTGTGTCAACTTGATATGCAGAAGAGTTAGGCTTTTTCCATGATACAGATAGTGTTCGACTGTTACGGTTTCTTGAGACACAGCGGATTGGTCGTGAGAATGCTCGAAGAAATGGATAGTTCATGCTGTGAAGTGAATCAAAACATACACGAAACAGCCTATTGTCACATTTAGAGGACAGCTGTAAATTAAAAGAAATTGCACAATCAAGGACCATTATAAGTTAAAGTTTAACTAATATTTGAGTCAACCCGTTAAAACTTTTAAAGAATCAGATAACACAAAATTATAGTAAGCAAATAAGCAGAAAATTACTCATCCTAGGCATCAGCGGATTTACCTGGGATATTTTGAGCTTAAAAGATGCACGCCCATGAATAAGTTTTATTGGACACTCAGTTGAAGGAAACTCAACACCATCAAAGGTGGTAAGAAGGGGAGCTTCTGCATTGTCTTTTGATTTCTCAACAAGGGCTCCACTATCCACATACACAAGTAATGCAACAAGCTGGAAAATATAGTTTGAAGTACGCATACATTGCCTAGGTTAGAATCATAGGACAGATTAAACACCAAATGAAACCATTCACATAATAAACAAATCCTTAGAAATATTCAGCACCTCCATATCTTTGTGAATGGAACGACCAAGTGCATCCAATAAGACGACATCAAGTGCAAAATTCCTGCGACATGATGCCTGGAAACATAAAACAAGCATTTCAGACAAGGTTCACCATACACGACCACAAATTCTGTCTGGTGAAACTGTACCTATTTTGTAAAATTGAATTTTTGGTATGTAAAACAAACTAAAAGCAAAAAGATGTTCTCCAAATCAAACTTTTTGATATATCTTCAGATTAATTTACTAAATTTTTAACCTCCAAAGAGACTTTAATATGAATGGTAGACCGAAAATTGAGTCTTGTCCCTTAACCTATCTTGCAAATTTATGGTCATGGAAGTTTTGTTGCAACCCTCACGAAATGAGAAAAAGATTTTCAACCACACTGAATTCTCTTCTTCTTTCAGACAGTTAATTGTTTAATCATTTAAAACAAGATTGAATAGGAGTAAAGAAATTTGAGAAAAGAAACAGACGGACCTTGCCTCCAACAACACTCCATATGCCATCACCACTTTCCTCAAGATTGTAATCATCTGAAGCACCACATGAACCATCAAGTGCCAATTCCAGAGGTGGATTCTGTTAATCTCAGATAAGCAAAAACTTTGAAAATAAGTGAATTTTCTTACAGTAACAAGTTCTTGATATTTATATCAATCTACAGAATAAGAACATAATCTCTTCAAGCATCTAGCTTCCATTTTGTATTTACAGTTATGCACCTTGACATAATGATTTGTAACAGCTGGTTGGCTCAAGATCCTAACATAATGAGCATATCCTTGTACACCATTACAGTTACTGTCAGCACCAACTAAGTGTAGAGGTTTCAATGTCTCCTCTATGACACCATTCTGTGATGCATACACTACTCTCTTTTCTCCAACCACTACTCCATCAATGTGAAGACGAATAACATTTGTGCTAACCTGTTCCAAATATCAAAAGAGAAGAAAAAATCATCATCATATAAGAAACAAATAGGAAACATCATAACCCAAAATCTTCAGTATATTTATTCTTTGGTCTTTATTCAAATTAGTTGAGGATAACCTTTTAAAAAAAACTGTTTCAGAGTTACTGTTTCCATCCACTAATAGGCAGAAGTTTTAAAAGCATATACACATATCATCAATCTCCAAAATTGACATGGAAAAGCACTCATGCAATCACGACAGAAGAAGACCAGGGATGATCAGCTAGAGATCAAAATTGAACCAACTAAATCATACTCCTTACTTGATGATACACGATATATTTAAAGAACCTGGCGGTTGCCAAGAGAAACACAATCGTCAACCAACTAATGTTTATAATTGACGAAAGCTTATAACCAACAATTAATATGGATAATTATTACAGAGTTGGATAACCAATATTGTCAAACATCGATACACATCATACGCTAACAACAATTGTTAATTCCTAGGAACTTTTGTTATACCCAACTCACTGTTGTCCGTGAATTTTCCCATTCCTTCATTCTATTTCCCTTTCATGTTTTTCATATAACATCAAGCCTGGCCCAAATCAAACACAAACAAGAAAATTTCAGCGTATATGGCTGCCAAACCTGTTGCCCAAATTCTTGATAAATTTAATATAAACTTTATATGAATGAAAAAAAAAAAACATTTTCTTAAAACTTATGGTATCAAGTCGAAGGCAAAAAAATTACTATTAGGAGAGATTTGCTCTTATAAACTTCTGTTTGTTCTACAAAGATTGTATAAATTGTATGAGCATTCTAGGGTATACATTAGTCAATCCAGTATAAAGAAGCATAATGTCCTATTCAACAGTTTATATACTGGAAATCAAATTTTAGAGTGAATGGCATTATTATTTCTACACAACCATTTTTCCACAATTCAGAGACTTAATTCTTCTATCAATATATAACTTGTATGGCGATCCACTATTTAAAATTTCTATCATTACAAAATTGTTAAGTGAAGATGTTGAGAAAGGGCAAGTAAAGAAAATAAAACACTGCAACTGATGAACTAGACCATAGTTCCGAAAATCACCATAAAATCCCGTGAATCGCAATACGATTCAACCTAGCCAAGTTTTTGTGAATCTTGCATCGTAATCGGCAATTTTTTGGGATGAATCGCCTGACTCGCCGATTCAGGTGATTCATGCCAAAAATTGCATGAATCTCCATTGTGAATCGGCCACAAAAGCCATAAAGTTGCATTCAAATTTTTTTTTTAAATGCATATTTTTATTGTTTTCTTTTTAGGCTTTCCTCTTTGTAATAACCCTAAAGGGCCTTCTAATTGTTAGGCATGAGCAAAGTGAGAGAGAAGAAGAGAAAAGAAAAACCACAAGTTTCCAACCGGCAAGAAGGAAGAGTACCAAAGAGATCAGAAGTCCATCTTGGGAGGCCATAAATTGCATTGAGAGCATTAAAAAGTCAATATCAACACTCCTCAACTCATTTGCAAGAGGTAACTGCTGATTTTTTTTTTTCATGTTAGTGTATTATGCATTTTTTGTTAAATTTTTTTAGTTTTCATTTGCAAATTTTGAATTTTTTTAGTTTTACTAAATTGTAAACTAGGGTTTGTTGTTTTGTAGCTTTTGTTTATTAGTTTCAAACTTTGATATTTTACATGAATTTTTTTATTATTGCAGCAGCCCTTTGCTTTCATTTTCTGCAATGAGTAAAAAAGATGAATGTTGGAAATATAACGAAGAGGTTTCCGGAAGAACCAAATTTCAAACAAAATGTATATTTTATAAAGAAAACATAAATTCTAGAGGTATTTATAGATTGAAATACCACATTGCTGCTATACCTGGACATGATGTTACAATTTGCACTCAACAAACTGCTGAGGCAAAATGCACTTGTTTAGTGGCATTAGAAAAAATTGAACAAGACAAATTCAATAAGAAAATGCAACTTGAAGGGTTAAGGGGTATTGGCTCCCATGTTCCCGCAATCGCATCTACATCAGCTTCCACATCCGTAGGTTGTGTTGGAGAGGGTTCTTCCAGGCCTCTTTTTTGTCCTAGTTCTAGTGCTCATGCGAGTGCTAGTGCTAGTCGGTCTTATACTAAGACAGAGTCCAACACCAACCTATTGCAGCCTAGAGTGCGAAAAAACAGAATAGATAGTTATTTTGTGCCCCGCACTACTCCTGGCTCCCAACTCACGCTTGAGGGCATGGGTTTGAACAAGGAGATTCATGATGCTGTCAAAAAAGAGATTTGCAAATTTTGGTACTTTTGCAACATTCCATTTATTGCAGCCAGGTAATTGATTCTTTTTTCTTTGTTTTCTTTAAAGTTAAACTTAAAAGTAAAAGTAAAACTTTAATTATATCTACTTGTTTTATGATTTGAGTCTTTGACATCTAAATTTCTAATCATTATCTATTTGTGACAGGGCTCCTTATTGGCAGAACATGATAGATGGAGTTGCTATTTGTGACCCGAGGTTTAAAGTCCCAACTGAGGCTGAGTTGAGTGGATATCTCTTGGATGAAATCGTAGAGGATATGAGGGTTGAGCTTGAGGAGAACTGAAAGAAGTGGATTGAAAAGGGTTGCACCATTATGACTGATGGTTGGGTAGATAGAAGGAATAGAACACTCCTCAATTTTCTTGTATCCTATGGAGGTGATTGATCATTCTACTTTCCTACATACATAATTGTGAATCGTGATTGACTATTTCAAATTTTGATTTGTTGATTGCTAATTTGTTGATGATCCATTTAATATTATAATTCGTTGTTTTGTTACTTGTAGGATATACCATGTTCCTCAAATCCATTGATGCTTCCACTCATGTAAAAAATGCCACATACTTATGTGAGGTTATTGAGGAATTCATAGCAGAGGTGGAGGAACAACATGTGGTGCAAGTGGTAACGGGTAATGCAGCAAGTAATGTTGCTGCAGGTAAACTTTTAACTTTGCAAATTTTGAAAATAAATTTATTTAAATTTTGAACGTTTTCTAATTTTAAGTTTCCTAAGTTCTAACATGTTTGAAATTTGAATTTCTAATTAACTTAAAATTGTTGTAGGTAAAATTTTGATGGAGAGGCACCCCACCATATTTTGGTCCCCTTGTACAACACACTGCATTGACCTCATGTTGGAGGAAATTGGCAAACTTGAGTGAGTCAAGTCATGTGTGGAAGGGCAAAAAACATATGCAAGTTTATTTATAATCATTCATTTGTCCTTAGCACAATTAAGAAGTATACAGGAGGCAAGGAGTTAGCTCATCCAGGCATCATGAGGTTTGCCTCAAATTTCATCACCCTATAGTCCTTGTTGACATCGAGGGGCAATTTGAGGAGCATGTTTCTTGGGCGGGAGTTGATGCTTTGTCGATTCAACGATGCATACACAGAAAGTGTGATCTATTAGTTTTGAACACTTATGTGATTGGTAGTGGCATCAGCGGGTGGAGCATGTAGGAATGTTGAGTAATTGATAGCTTGGATATGATAGGTTCATCAATAAAGTTTTTGAAGGTAATGTAGCCTACTTTGTGCTTTATAGATTCAGTGAGTTGGTCTACGTGGACAAAGTAACAAAGTTAAGTGGGGCCCAATTTTCATCGCCAAGAGTTTTTCAAATTTCATTGATGGTCATTGATCTTATCAGATTGGCGGTAGGAATTCAAACTTTCACACAACTAACTAAGAGTTTTAATGGTTCACATGAATTGGCACTAATAGCGACAATGAAGGTTTTAAAAGACAAGTTTATTCAACACAAAAGTAATTTGCAGGCAAGATATTTCTTGGGCTCCTGACAAGATTCCAAAAGATCTACCCTCTTTTGTGTATATCTAGGGTTTTATGTTTCCGGTTTATAATTGCAAATGAGAAAAATTCTTGTTAGATTAGTGCATGCCCTAGTTTGATAAAATTCCATAAGAGTGTTGAACTAAGGATAAATGCCTAGGGGATTTGGATGTATGGAATTAGGGTTTGTGTTGTATCAATAGGGATTAAATTCTCAAAAATCGAAAACCCTAGATACCATATAGTCAGAATGGTTGGTTCCTCTAAGAGCTTTGCTCAAGGTGAACCTAGGCCAAAGAGGCCTAATTTTGTTGAGGCCCAAATATCAACATAATGGGAATGCCCAACTAGATAGGCTATAGGATAAGCAATAAAATTGCAAAGATGTCATTGTACCTATGGATGGTTATGCACTATTCAAATATTATTATAGGAAATCACAAAGCTAGCCACCTGTGTTAGATCCATGACATTGTAAGCTAACAAAGTTGATAGTTACTAATGTTTTTGTTGACATGGATTTGGTAATGGCTTTGGTCAGAGGTTATGTGCTTGAAAAGAAGGCATTCTATGATGGAGAGGGGAAGGTAATGTTGTCCTTGACAAGGAGCTATATGTTGAAAGTGTTTGAGTTAAATGAGAACAACAAGATGCTATGACTATTGGTGCACTCACAAAGGAGTACAATGATTTTAAATATATTACAAAAGAAAGACATGTCCACAACCAAGATTTGTGAAGCAAACACCAAATGGGATAGAGAAGCATTTGCAGAGATTTTTTTATTCTTACAAACCACCCTTGTGCTAGATCTGTTTGAGGATTATTACAAGAAGACTTCTTAGGAAGATGCTCATTTTTCTATTTCTATTAGTATAGCAGTTTAACACATATTAGGAGTTGTTACAATAACTAGGCATTTGATTATGTTGGATGTTTATAAAAAGAAATGAACAAGGCTTTAGCTTCTGCAAAAAGAAACATATCTTCTTGTATAGAGGAAATGAATTAAAAGTAAGGAAGCCACTAGTGAAAAAAAACCCAACTACTGCAGAGGGATATCCTCTACCAATTTAGTTATGGGCTTGTGTTTGGGACAGTGGTTGCAAAGATGGATCTATCCACATGGTTACGAAGAATTCTTTATTAAAGAATTTTATTTAGCTTTGGGAAACCTCCTTGCTAGGATATTTGAAAATATAATGAAATTCTTAAGATCCAAGGATTTTGAGACAAGGGTCACCAACTATCATAATTGGGGAGACTAGTATTTGTATGACCAGTGTATAGTCATAAAAATAAATTGTTTTGAGGGATAGCCTCATAGTCTTCCACCTCATGTCCCTAAAAATTTAGCAATCGTGGAGGCTGAGAGACAGTTAAATGAATCAGATATTTGCATTTTAGAAGTAAAGAGAAGGCATCATTTATGTCTAGCACTTTGAATATTGGAGATTCCACGATCCCATCAAAAGAATGGTATAGCTGCATTCAAGGGAGGTTTAAGCCCTGTAAGTTGCACTTGGGAAAGCCAAAAGGTTTGACCCAAAGGGATTTATTCATTATGCAAATAGTGCACAAGGTCTTAGTGGTTACCATAATTATTTTTTGCTACCATAGGTTTTGATTAGAAATTGTCCAAAGAATGAGCTTTCAAAGAGAAGTCAAATATATGTAAATATATGCAAATATCACATAGTTACCCACCCGTCAGAGACACGTTGACTAAAAATTTTGTGCATTACAAACGACAACTCACAAAAATTGCAACTTTAGGCAACATTTCATGAGATTTCACTCTCTTCTCAGCAATAGGGGAGGCTCCCTTCTTACCGTAGGTGGCTTCAATCAGAACTTAACTGAAATTACAAAAAGGATAGTTCTCTTCATCAATGCCTCTTTTTTTAAGAATGATTTGAATACAATTGCAACTTTCCAACTTAACAAAAAGTGTCTTATTGCTAGGACAATACTAGTGACCCTAAAATTGATGTAAGAACAACCCTAGGGGCAGTAGTTTACTTCTTTATATTTTGTGACACAAAAACAAGAACCCAAAATCTCATGCACTTGTCTTGAATGAGGATTGAAGTAGAATTACTAGTAAGGCACAAAGTCTCTTAATCGATACTCCCAAATTCAATAAAAACAATTACAACTATAGCCCAAAGTCTTCAACTCTAAGTGATTACAGCCACTACTATCCATTATAATTTGTCCTCCTGTAACACAAGTCTTCAAAAGTTCAAATTGGCTCTGAATGCAACAAAGTTTGTACAATTAAATCCAAATCCCTCTTGAGAAAAGCTCAGAAACTCGCTATCAATATGTAGAAAATGTCATCATGTAACACCTTGAATCAACACAAAGTTTGAAGGCAAGTTGCATCATTTATTGAAAGCAATCTGATTTATATCCAAGCACAAAGTCTTAGATTGCACAATACAAATTGGCAGAATTTTCTTGCCTTGCCAAACGATGATTATTTACAATGAGCTCTCTCCTTTATATAAGAAAATAGGAGAGAGAAGGGTGGAGGGAAAAGAGAAAATCTTCAACCACCTCAACTTATTCTCTAACAAACTTCTAACTATCTAATTTGACTTATACAAAGTTGCATGCCTAATGCGATTACAACTTGATTATATGAGCAGATTGTACAGGTACATGTTATCATGTACTTACAACATAATTCCTCTTTACATGTAATATTCCTACTGCCATTCTACTTAAAGCGTATGATAAATTTGAAGTGTTCACATAGTATCAACTAGCTCCCCAAACTTTTACAGTAACTCGCGTACAACTGCAGCATCTGGTTCACCAGTGTATTGTGCAATCATTCTAACTTTTTGAAGTGTACTTGGTGTCTCTGAGATTTCTTTGTTACAAATCCATTGCTTTCTTTGTAAATCATTTAGTGAATTCTTCTAGCTTGCAAATGTATTCAATGCACTTATATTGAAGTCAACTGCTTCAAGCTGTAAGCGGATTGCTCATATGAACCCTATAAGGATATCTTCTTCATTTCTAAGTTCATTGTTTTCAATGATAACTTCACATGACATCCTTTTGAAACCTTTGTTGATCATGCCTTCTTGGTCCCTGATAGTTCTAGAGGTTGCATCGAAATGTCTAGCGTATGCAAGGATGGACTCGGGTTCATGAGCTACCAAGAGAAAGGTAGATAGAAAACGAATATGACTTTGTTTGGTCTAAGTCATATTCTCAATGGCTTTAGCATTGACTCTTATGAGAAAATCTTCCATATTCATGTGCACTACATATGTATCTTGAACCTCATCACTGTAGGAAGTTAGTTGAGATGGTGGAATGGAGTTATGGTATTGATCATACTGCTACTTCATCTTTTTCTTATCTTTACCTTTTGCTGGTGCAAGTTCTTTTGACATCGCAAAATGATGTACCTATGCAATTGTTAAATGAAAGTTCCATAGTGTAAGAACATCACATGAGGAGTCCATAGCAAGCTTTTGTGGTGTAAAAACACAGATTTGGAGGTACGAATATGAAAAGCGTATGGGATGATTGCTGATAGTAAATGAGAAAATGTGTTAAACTCATAAATGCTAAAAAAAGACTAGAAAAACCAAAACAGGTTTTTTCTGAGTACATAACGTATGTGGACAGCATGCTTTAAGTTATGCAAATGAGGGACAAATGAGTAGCAAAAGAAAGGCATAGCATGCTTTTATAGATGCAACTCCTAATATTTTATCCGACAAGCATGTGAACTTTTGAGAGCCAAAAACATGTGTGTTGTGGGCTATAAATTGCCATTTTGAGGTGTTTGACCAAAAAGCCTCATATTATGAAGTAAAAACACACCTTTTGGTTGCATTTACATGTTTAAAACAAATGCGATGGTTGGAAAAATCATCACTTTGAATTTTAATGCACTACAAGTTGTAGAAACAAGTTTTCAGAAGCCATTTGCATGTTTAAATAATATGGAAATGGGTCTAAATTCGCCACTCTTGCTTAAACGCACTTTCAAAAGTCAAAAACATGTTTTAAAATCACATGTTATGCATGAAAAATTGCCACTCTTGACCTTTAAGTGAAAAATAGGGTTTTCTCATGCATATACACATTTTCTTTGGCTTTTAAAAACACATGCAATGGGGTCAAAAACTGCCACTTCTACTTTTGGACTATAGAAATGGGTTTTTACTTACCAAAAACATATCCATTAGGGTCAAAAAATTGCCACTTTTGGTTTAATTAAGTGAAAACTCACTTAAAACATGTATTTGCATGTTATAATAACGTGTAAGCTGATCTCAAAAGTCCACTTAAGTGGTAATTTTAATAATGCATATGTGCAAAGGTTTGAAAAACTCCACTTAAATGCATTAAAGATTAAAAAATGAACTTATATGTGCAATATGTGTAAATGGATTCAAAATCTCCACTTAAGTCAATTTAATAAGATTTAAATATGCAAAAGCATATTAAAAATCCACTATACAAATGAGAATGTGTTATTGTATTTAAAAAGTTCACTTTTATGATGTTGGGACTCATATTTTATTGGAAGTGAGTTCTCATATAGTGATTTGCATGTTGAGATATGCAATGAACAATTAAAACCCCGCGTAAATGCTTTTAGAGTCTCTCATGTAATTAAATTTAGTATTTAACTATAATTTTCAAAAAAGTAACATGAAAATAGATATGAAATAGGCTAATTTTCATAAAACATAAAAAAAGCTATGGTCAAATCAACTCAGAATGAGTTGAAACTTGAAAATGGATGTCAAAATCCACTTTAGATATTAAATATAATTTTATATCATACAATAGTAAATAAAAACCTCACTTTTATGAGATCTTTTAATAAATTAATATAGTCATGTTGGGTGGATATTTTGCCACCAACAGTTTTGGGTAAAAATTCAATCGCAAAATAGGATGACCAGCCACAATGTGTGAGACAGAGTCTCTCCTACCTTAAAGGGAAGACTCCCCCTTCTCATTGTTCCTTGGATCGATAAGCAAGAAGTCGAGAGATTTTATAAATGGGCGTTACCAGTATCCTTTCTTCTTAATGAGTAGGGTGAATCTCTAACTACACTTCTATCAAGAGTTGGAAATAGTGATACCAATGAACCTTCACTAACTCAAAGGCTAGCTGAAAATGTACCGGTTTGGCTCTAAGTCAAGTCGTACTTCTATATGGAAAAGCTTTACAATTAGGGCACAAAGACTCCTAAAAGTAAGAATAACTGAACTATTTTGCGAATTAAGAAAGAAATATAAGCTACAGACAAAGCTTCTAGCTATACACTTCCACAATTTCTCCTAGTCAAAGCTCTGGCTCCAATTGCTTCTTAACTCTTTTATATTCAATTCATGAGATATAATTACTAATAACACAAGATAACATGAATCAAAGATAACTTGGATGAATTATAGGCAAAGCTTACAACACAAACAAATAACAATCTCACTTAATCAAAGTTAAGTCTCAAATGCTCCTTTGTATTCACTTTCTCTCAAAATAGTACTTATACAAACAAAGTTCTGCTGGCACAATTTCTCCAAAGCTCTCTTGCATAAAGATAATGATGATTTTACAATAAGGGGCAACTCCTTTATATAGGCACAGGAGTTGAGAAAAAGGTGGAGGAAAAAGTGGGAGCAACTCAACCAACTTTGACCTAGTGTAACTACAGAAGAAAATAAAGGGTTACATGCAACTCACATTACATCCTTTAACAAACTCGCATTACATCCTTTTACATGCATGTAATTCGCATTACACATAACTACACTTTTTGATGTAATGCATCTTTTACAACTTCTAACATGAAATAAAAACAAAAACAACAATCTTAAAGATTGTTTCTCAGTGCTTTGAATTTGACAATGATGTCACGCACTGTGGGAAGATCAGCAATTTCCATGGTCTTCAATTGGCTTCTCCTCTCACTGCATTTGCATATGTTGTTTGTACAACTTTGGAATTTGCTGCCATAGTATCCAACAAGTGTTTTGTTGAGAATTTATACAAGACAAACTTGTTAATCGTGTGTGAACCAAAATCTTTGGAATCTACATCAACATTGATCATGATTGTATATTCTAAGTTTACTCTTTCTACTGCAATGAGATTACCAGATTCATCAATAACATGGCATCTCATCTGTTCCAAATTACAAGTAACACTTGTTTCAACTGTTTGACAATCTCCAAAGCCCGCTTGCAACTTTGTGATCAGCTTTCTCAATGTTTCCTCTTTGTAACCAATGAGCCCTTGATATCTAAAGAACATTTCACATAACGGAAGAACGTCACATGTAACCAAGGCATCCAAAATAAATTTTACCATTACATCCCAATCATTGAGGATTTCCTTGAAAGATCCCTAATAGATGCCCTTGCTGATCTGTTGTAGTTTTTAAATTAATAAACTATATTTTCCTGTGATTTCTTTGATGGTCTTTGAGAATAGACAGAAGTTGCAGCAGGTTTTGTTTTTGTTTTGTGTTTTTTGATAGTTTTCACAATAGTAATGAATAATGAACAATAATCATGAGAGGAGACTAAAAATAAATAAGAAAATAGAGCCAAATCAGAATTGCTATAAATCGTACCAAGCAAATTTCTGATTTATAAAGCCAAATAATAAATTCAATGCAGTTCCAAGGAGCTTACATCCAACAATGATGCCAAACTGCTGCAAATGGCAGCCGTAAGACTGCAATGAATCATGTCCCAGCTGAAAGAATCAATCTGTAACGCTGAAACCATAAATCTACAACCTGAATCCACAATAAAGAATGGTGTACTCTATCCCTGATAGCAACGCACACTATCTGAAGAATCCAATGCCAATAACTGCTGAGGGCTACGGCCCAGCCTATCCAGAACCTGGGGTTTGCGTCCCAGATGAAGAATTGCTCTCTCAGAGCCAATTCACAAAAACAAGTTTTTCAATATGCAAAAGATGATCTTAGAATGATGCTTCCATCTCCTTATAACCCCGTCTCAATTGCAAATCGAACCCTAAGTGTCTTTAAATGGTGTTGTGTAGTGAAAATGTTATAATTTCTTATTTTAAAGTGGTCATGTTAATAGAAAATGACCTTTTTCCTCATAGATAGAATTCCATTCACTGAAATGCCCTGAGACCAAAGAGAAAGATTTAGAGAATTTTGAGACCTTTCCAATGAGCTATCACACCATAGGATGCGCATCCAGATGAGGCCAAAAAACCCCTTATTACTCCAAAATGGCTAAAACTTAACCTTATTTAATTTATTTAATCACCAACTTAGGAAATCTTTAAATATATTAAAATATTTCCCAAATGGTCCCAAAATGACCAATCAAACATGAATCTAACCTTGTCACTTGTCTGTGACTGATGCCGAACAAAATGGGTCTACTGGCAGTCCATCCCTAAAATTTAGGGATGCTCCTAAAAAGTAGGAGACAACCCCAATCAACCAAAATTGAGTCCCAATAACTCTCCCCTACTGTGTGCACCTCTGAGAGAACTGTCACTGAACTAGGAGTTCCTCCTAAAAAATAGGAATGCCTCCTAAAAATTAGGAGATGCACTCTAAGTTTCCAAAATGTTCGCCGAGGTCTCCAAATGCTTCCTAGACCACTCCTAGTCAATCCCTACAAATTAGGAATCCCTCCTAAATTGTAGGAAACTATTGTCTACTGCTCTAAACTACTTGGGAAGCTCATGCATGACTCTCAAAGCCCCTAGGTTGGTTCCCTCTACGCTCTGTTGGCCTAAGGGAACCAGATAATAGATCAACCCTGCTAGAAATGTTGTCACTAAGGAAGGGCAGAAATTGAGGACATGACAGTCCTCCCTTCCCAAAGATTGCTTGTCCTCAAGCAATGTCAATCCAACTCCACAAACATCAGGCAAGTCCATACCATAACCAAGAATGATCTCAGGGTCCCAAGCCATCCTGGAAGGTTTGTAGTTCCATCTTCTAGAAACACTATCCTGCACTGCACCCAAACAAGTAACCTCCTGAAAACCCGCTGAAGGAAGAGCAATCAAATATTGTACCAACTCTGTCAACTCCTCAATGAACTGCTCTCTGAAAGAACCAAACTAGAACACTAAAGGCGGAAACTCTAGTAAGCCTACATTGGCTTCAACGTCCTCAACTATTGAATTGCAAATCCAAGTGATTCCAGGATTCCAAATCCGCCTCAAAAGGGAACCACCACACTGACGCTTCATCACTCTGATATAAATATTAGTGAACCACAAGTTGTGAAGCAATTCATTAGGACCCTGAAGCGCCAATGTATCAATGAGACCAGGGCCCGGATCCCAAACCGAAATACCAAATGTGCTGAATGAGATGAAGAAGTATCTCAACCACACTCCATGAAACATGCATACAATGAAGCAGACCAGCAAGGTGTGAAAGTGAACTCCCATAAACCAGTATTCCAACCCAAATGACCACCTAACAATGCTGCTATAATTCTGACCAGCAACTCGAATAATATCATAGACGTCATCATACCAATGCCAAACAACGAATGTCCCAAAGAAACATTCCTCAATGCCCTCATACTGAATCATGGATGTAGTCAATGCCAAGTCAAGTAGTAAATGATTCCAGCTTGGACAGCCACTAGTCCATAAGGAATCGAAGACTATGGAGTCACCAATCAACAAGGATACCACTGCCATATCAATGGATGTAGATGACAAACTCGAAGATGAAGTATGTATGCCATCATGAGAAAAACCAAAGCATGTGTCATTTGTACCCAACATTGTAGGATTATCAATTCTTGAATCCCATATCGATCTGAGAAATGTTGCTTCACCCAACCATTGCGCTACTCTGATGTAAACATCTGTATACCAAAAGTGAAGCAACTCAACATGAATCCACTGAAGAAATGCCCAACACATGTTGATACCAAGATCCCAAATCTTTGCACTGACACATCCCTCCGCCATGTTGATACTCATTATGTTGCTATTGTGAAACTGTACCTCATCTAACCAACTAAGAACTTCACTCCAAATGAAGCCACAATTACTACCAACGACCAATGCTGTTAGGAATTCACATATAAGCCAATCATCGGCAAGGAAAGTTTGGTGAATACTTTTACAAGTCCTCCAAACAGCTGTTGCAACTTTACCTATATTTCCACAAATTAGTGTGCCTTCGTTAAAGGTTGTTAAGTAAATGTTTTGTTTAACCATGTAACCAACGAATTCCCTTATATTCTGATCTTGAAAGCCCAATGCAATATTTAAAAAGTCTGAATCTTCAATCAAAAGGTACATCGCTGCCCTATCATATGGAAGAGGTGATAAATCCATTGATGAATGAGAGATGTTTCTAATTCTCAACAAAGACAGGCTCTTTGTGGCTGGTCCACTAGGTATGCAACTTAATATATCATCAACTCTTGGTAGGGAAGGATCAACTTCACACTTGAACACCCCAACTTGTAACCAACCCAAGGTTCAAAGTTTGACTCATGAGATGAAAGAGAATTGCTGTTCAAAGTCAGAAAATCAGAAGTATGTTCATACCTTTCCACAATGTTTTTGCGGTCTTCTCTTGCCTCTCCTTCCAAGGTAGGTGACTCCTCTAAAGGTGCTGGTCCATGGGGTGTGTTCAAACGAATATAACATGTCCCATTAACTGCCTTAGCTGCCCAAAATCTGATCCATACCTTTATCTCCATAACTGATATGTTTTCCATTACTAACAAACTCCAAGGTGTAGTATGCCAAACAAACCAAACATTATCAAAATGCAATATCTTCTTAGTAAACAGCCTCTTAGTCTCCCTAATCATCTCTTTAAGACAAGATGCTTCATATGATCTTAACAATTGTCCTTCCATTATAGATGATGCATGACTAACTAAATCAGAATCAATAATGTTCCATTCCACACAACTGAAAATAACACTTGTGGCTGGTCCATCAAGTGTGAAACTAATATCATCATTGTTTGGAGCCTTTAAGGGGCTCTTTAAAAGAGGAACGTCATAAACTTTATGATGCAAACTAGACCAAACTGAGTTTTCTAAATTATAGCTCTTTTCCTCTTCACACATCTCAACATGCTCTTCTTGTGGACTTACCTCAAGAAGCTCTTCCCTTGTATGCTCAACATCCTCACTTTCTCCCCTTGGAAGAAATAAGGATCTAATGTATGACTCTCTTTGTCTTCTTGCATTATCAAGCTGATTACATCTTTCCTTGACCTCTTGTAAGTGTTGTCTTGCTTGGGCAGCAAGCATCTTGGCCTTCTTAGCTCTATGTGACCATCCATTGCACGTCTCTTGAGCCTTTTTCACATCTTCCAAGGTGGGGTAAACACAATCAGAACCTTTGTGGTTTGAATCCACAATATAAATCTCATGTGCAACACACTTAACCTTAGTACCATCATGTGAAATGGATGATACCACATGACTAGAGCTACTGTTGCAAAAATTAGAATAGGTATCAGACCTTGGAGACATGCTTTCAGCATCCCTAATGGATTGATCCATGATTGTAATCTCTTCCATTTTGTGATCAACGTGATGAATCAATGGTGTGCTATGTGTCCCCTCCTGATCTAGAGTTATTTCTTCTTTAGGAATCCCACATGATGACTGATTTTTGTTTTTCATAGGCTGCAACTCAAATGATAACACATCTTCATGCCTTTCTTCTACATACCCTGCAAGTGACTGATCCATTATGGTGTTTTTATCATGAACATGGATAGGTTGACACAAATCTCCTTTTTCACATGAAAACATATCATCAACTATGGCATGGTATTCCTTTTTTGCAAGCTTAACCTTATGACAAATTTTTTTGATGCATGTCAATGTAATCTTTAAAATGAAAGTTCTCCCTAACATATTGAGGAAGAGTATTATACTCCTCAAGTATGCTAATTACTTCCGTTTTCCTGTCTAGTGGCAATGGATCCTTTCTAGAAGAAGATGATGATCCACTAGCATGTCCAAATTTCCTTGACATAGAATCATTGAACTGCTGCAATTGAAGCTTGAATTTTTGTTGTGACTGTTCCCATTCTTTCCACAGGGTTATATCTCTTAACAATTTTGCCATAATGAACTACCACGCCGACCAACTGAAACTAACATGCAAGAGCAAAAATCGACCCTGTACTGCTAATATGAATTATCAAAACTTTTGATCCAGTACCCAGATGCCAAAATGAATCATCAAAAAAATTTATCCAATACCCAGATGCCAAAATGAATTATCAAAACTTTTAAGCCAGTACCCAGATGCTGAAATGAATTATCAAAACCTTTTATCCAATACCTAGATGCAAAAATCTGTTGTGACAATTTCTTACAAACCCTATAGGCTGGCAGGATGTAGGCTCTGATACCACTGAAAGATCCCTGATAGATGCCCTTGCTGATTTGTTGTAGTTTTTAAATTAATAAACTATATTTTCCTATGATTTCTTTGATGGTCTTTGAGAATAGAAAGAAGTTGCAAAAGGTTTTGTTTTTGTTTTGTGTTTTTTGATAGTTTTCACAATAGTAATGAATAAT
Organism: Cupressus sempervirens; assembly: GCA_028749045.1. Classification (NCBI taxonomy): domain Eukaryota; kingdom Viridiplantae; phylum Streptophyta; class Pinopsida; order Cupressales; family Cupressaceae; genus Cupressus; species Cupressus sempervirens. The sequence goes on along the minus strand of CM053784.1, from coordinate 633,620,652 downwards.
GAACAATAAACATGAGAGGAGACTGAAAATAAATAAGAAAATAGAGCCAAATCAGAATTGTTATAAATCGTACCAGGCAGATTTATGATTTATAAAGCCAAATAATAAATCCAATGCAGTTCCAAAGAGCTTACATCCAACAATGATGCCAAACTGCTGCAAATGGCAGCCGTAAGACTGCAATGAATCATGTACCAGCTGAAAGAATCAATCTGTAACGCTGAAACCATAAATCTGCAACCTGAATCCACAATAAAGAATGGTGTACTCTATCCCTGATAGCAACGCACACTATCTGAAGAATCCAATGCCAATAACTGCTGAGGGCTACGTCCCAGCCAATCCAGAACCTGGGGTTTGCGTCCCAGATGAAGAATTGCTCTCTCAGAGCCAATTCACAAAAACAAGTTTTTCAATATGCAAAAGATGATCTTAGAATGAAGCTTCCATCTCCTTCTAACCCCGTCTCAATTGCAAATCGAACCCTAAGTGTCTCCAAATGGTGTTGTGTAGTGAAAATGTTATAATTTCTTATTTTAAAGTGGTCATGTTACTAGAAAATGACCTTTTTCCTCATAGATAGAATTCCGTTCACTGAAATGCCTTGAGACCAAAGAGAAAGATTTAGAGAATTTTGAGACCTTTCCAATGAGCTATCACACCTTAGGATGCGCATCCAAATGAGGCCAAAAAACCCCTGATTACTCCAAAATGGCTAAAACTTAACCTTATTTAATTTATTTAATCACCAACTTAAGAAATCTTTAAATATATTAAAATATTTCCCAAATGGTCCCAAAAGACCCAAAATGGCCAATCAAACATGAATCTGACCTTGTCACCTGTCTGTGACTGATGCCGAACAAGATGGGTCAACTAGCAGTCCATCCCTAAAATCTAGGGATGCTCCTAAAAAGTAGGAGACAACCCCAATCAACCAAAATTGAGTCTCAATGACTCTCCCCTACTGTGTGCACCTCTGAAAGAACTATCACTGAACTGGGAGTTCCTCCTAAAAAATAGGAATGCCTCCTAAAAAATAAGAGATGCACTCTAAGTTTCCAAAATGTTCGCCGAGGTCTCCAAATGCTTCCTAGACCACTCCTAGTCAATCCCTACAAATTAGGAATCCCTCCTAAATTGTAGGAAACTATTGTCTACTGCTCTAAACTACTTGGGAAGCTCATGCATGACTCTCAAAGCCCCTAGGTTGGTTCCCTCTACGCTCTGTTGGCCTAAGGGAACCAGATAATAGATCAACCCTGCTAGAAATGTTGTCACTAAGGAAGGGCAGAAATTGGGGACATGACATTCCTTCAAGTTATCCGCTTCTTGAGTCAAAGAAGAGATTAAGTTTCGCTCCATTTCATTCATCTCTTTGACACGCTTAAGGACTTCAAATGTTTTTGTGATGGCTCGAACTCTTTCAGAAATGATTTCTTGTATCCAAGGCTTAGCGGCTTCAATCAACTTTCTCTCCTTAGATGTTTGAGACATAACAACAACACTCTGAGAAGCTTGCTTCTGAATGACCTCATTCAGACGAAAGACCTCTTGTTTCAGTTGATTTTTTCTTTTCCCAGATATCATGATTGCTCTTTGATATATTAGCCAATGCATCTTGAGCATATTGCAAACAACTCAAATGTGATTGCTTTCCAATTTCAACTTTAGTAAACTTGTAATCATAATGAGTAAGTTTCTCAATAGGTTTGTCTACCAAAGGCTCAGCAACTTCAACAAATTTGGTTTTATCTGAATCAACCAAAATCTTGGAAACAATCTTATCTTTCAAAGATTTGGATTTGTTAAGAGGATTTGGTCTTCTTAACAGGAAGATTGTCTGGTAGAATAACCACTTTTCTCTTCTTCATTATTATTTTGCTCAACCATGCAAGTAGGCTAAAACCTTCATCCATAGAAGCAAATACAGTGGAGACCATTAGCATTGATCTTGATTGTATTTCCGTTGTTACAGAGCAGGATTCAATCTACACAGTTGAAGGCATAGGAACATGCTGAGAAGACTCTGTCATGAAAAGTTCAAACCCTATCAAAGATGTATCAAGTTGAGAAACTTGACCACTAGTAAGAGTTGGAAAATCCTCAAACACATTTGCTAAATGTTCATATTGTTCATTTGCAGAGATGCGAGGAGCAGCAGAGAATGAATCCACATCATCATCAACCTAATACAGAAAAGGCTCTTCTTGTATAGAAAACGTACAAGCTTGTGCAGGCTTTGGAGGAAATATGATCATGATTTCCCCTTCTTCATCCAAATTTTCTTTATCAGATTTTTTTTCCAATTCCTCTTCTGATTCTTCCACTGATTCTTGAATTGGTTCAAAAATTTGAAATGATTTAGCTCCTTTTCCACCCTTCAATTTGAATTTGAGGGAACCCTTAGCATCAAAAGATGAAGCAACATCTTTCCCTGTGATTTCCAATTGTGACTTTCTACTATGATAACCAAAACTTCCACAATCTAAGCCCATCTTAGGATTCACTCTTTTAAGGCCTTTACTTTTCAACTATTTGTTGGTGTTTACCAAAATGGATTGAAACCTGTCCGTGATAGACATACCTTCTTTTTGTTGCCACTGGATAGGAAAAGGGCATTTCTTATCAAAACCAGCTTAATGAAACTTCGGATCAAGGATGTTGCCATCATCTTCAACTTGGAAATCTGAAGGCATTTCCAACATGTTAAGATCAACTATCTGCTGCAAGGTTAATCTGTAGTAGTCCATCTTCATGATGTCAAGTTCTGTCCTCATATCAATCTAGATGTCCTCGATGCGATGAACATGAGTGTAAGTTGTTTTCATTTGAGAGTTCATCTTTCGGGAGTCAAAGTCAAATCCGGCCTTAAACTTCTTCGAGGTGATCAACTGCAACTCTACTTCCATGTTCTTTGCTTTAGGCATAGAAATGATCGATTAGTTGCCAATAGACAATGGTTTAGCTGAGGTAATGCCAAAACCAGGCCTATGCATAGCATGTTGATCACTCTGCACGTCCATAAGCTGTCTAGCTAGCTCCATCAAAATAATTCGATCAGTAGCATATCTAGGTAAGGTATACGACTCCCCTTTGAAATATCCAACTCTCAAGTATGTGAAAGTGGGAAACTGAATAAAAATACAGTCGTATTGGTTCACCTTCTCCCATGCCATATCAAATACTCTTTTAACAAATAAATGTTTATTGAACAAACATCGGAAATGCCCAAAGAAAGCATCTTAGACTCTTCTATAATGGAATTCATTATTTGCCAAAGTGATTTGGTCATAGTAATCCCAAATAGGTGTGATGATCTTGTTCCCTACAGCTTCCCTAGAAAAGATCTTTCTCCGTCAGATACTGAAAATGTCACTCAGATGGAGCTACTGTGAAGGCAGTACAATATACTAGAGCTAAGTGGAGATGTGGTACGAACGCCAAATGAGGAGATACGGCAAGGGAGAGGTCATACAGTACAACCCATACGATGGGAGGGTGAACAGATATGTCATATAGAAGGGTGTTGAGCAGGTTGTATGGTGGAATGGAGAAATGTACAGTGGGCAGAAAAATGTTGGTTGTACAATATGCAGGCATAGGAAGTTTGTATGGTGTCAAGTAGTAGGCACACAAGATGGTCATACGGAGTGTGGAGAGGGTCATATGGTGGCTAGAGCAGGAAGACCATCGTACAAGGGAGACAAGGGGATGGTTGTACGGTAGGCTTAGATAGTCGTACGGAGTGGTGAGGGGAAATTGTACGATGATGTTACTAAACCACGATGACGGATGGTGTGTAGACAAAAAGGGAATGCCAAGTCCTGTAACAAAAACACTTATAGATCCAAATTCATAAACCCCAAACAAAAATGAAATTTGAACACATATAATCTTCCAATTACTATTTGCCAAAAGATGGTGCTCCAATTTGCTAGATCCGAGTGAAGTATTACAAGCGACGAAATAGGGTAAGGGTTGAATCCCACTGAAACCAAAAAGACCAAATAGGGAAGATCTTTCACTTCTGAAATGGCAAACAACAAAGAATCCCAATAGGAATTTGCAATATAGAGAAAATAATCCAAATTGCATACCTAATGACTACCTACAAGCCATGCTTAAATACCCATTGGGAAAAACTTTCTGAGGGTGTACAAAGATAACCAATGGCAATACAAGCTACGAAAACAAAATAAAAATGGGTCCAAGATATATCAAATCAACTAGCCCAATTACAATAGCTTAATCAAAATTTATTTTATAACAAGAACATTACAATCCTCCCGTCTCAAAATTTGATGTCGGATGTTGTAGAATGTGCTTGCCCTCCCCCGTCGCATCATCCATCGGCAAGTGTTTTCAACGTACCATATATTCCTTCACCGTATGGTTCTGCAGGGTCTTCTCACGTACTTCAATGATCTCGGTTGGTTCCAATATGAGCTTTCCTTCTTCATTGAGTGGTGGAAGGTCTGCAGCTACTATGACATTCTATCCCATAGCTTTCTTAAGGTAGGAGACATGAAAAATGATATAAATATAACTCCCTTCTGGAAGTTCCAACTCATAGGCAACTTCATCGATGCAACAAACTAGCCGATAAGGACCATAAAATCGTGATTTCAATTTTTCTTTCCTCTTTTCCTTCAATGAGGATTATCGGTATAGTTGTAAGTCTGAGATAGACCAAGTCTCCCACTTCGAAAGTTCTCTAGATTCGATGTCTGTCAACGTAGATTTTTTGTTGATTCTGTGCCCGTTGTAAGTTTTCCTTCAAGCATCTCAATATGTTTTGTCCCTCCTGAGGCCAGTCCCTCGCCCTTGATGTGCGATTGTCACCCAAAACTGTGTCGATGAAGGAAAGGGGTTCATACCCGTATAGTGCTTTGAACGGTGCCATCTCGATGGACATGTGGTAAGTGGTATTGTAACAATATTCCCCTAGGTGCATCCATTTGACCCACACCCATTGCTATGTCAAAATGTAATTCTAAAGGTAGCCTTCAAGCCACTTGTTCACAATCTCCGTCTATCTGTCTGCCTGAGGGTGATAACTAGTGCTTGGTGACAATTCTATTCCAGCCTATCGAAATAGTTCTGTCCAAAAGATACTGATAAATCATCCATCCCGATTACTAACAATGTTTTAGGGTAACCTATGCAGACGAAAAACTTCTCTAAAAAATAGATCGGCTACCTGTGTGTCCTAAAAGTCCAAGGAGATGACGAAGAAATGTGTGTACTTCATAAGTCTGTCAACCACCACGTAAATACAATCCTTTCCATTCACCTTGGAAAGTCCAGTAATGAAATCCATCAAGATACTTTCCCACTTCTGTTCTGGAATTGACAGAGGTTGCAGTAACCCAATGGGTAGAGTATGTTCAGATTTGTTCTACTGGCAAATCGTACACTCTCTTACATATTGCAATGTCTTCTTTAAGACCCTTCCATGAAAACCTCTCCCTAAGACGTTTGCAAGTTTTGAGGAAGCCCGGGTGTCCTACCAAGGGTGAGTCATGGACTTCCTTCAAGATTTTCTACTTCAATTTGGATTCTAACTCTTAAAATATCTGATTTTTATAGTAAATGATGTCATCCACCACTTTGTATCGATCATCCTAGGTGTTGCCATCCATTAGCTCAAAGGCAAATGTGTTTTTGGAATATTCTACCAACAAATGTGCTTTCCAGTCAGCTAAAATCTGGGTCAGTAACCAGATAGCAGGTTTTCTAGACAAAGCATATGCAACCACATTGTTCTTTCCTTTCACATATTCAATGTCAAAATCAAAAGCCTAAACCTTGCTTACCCATTTTTGTTACCTCTCATTCAAGTCCCGTTGCTCCAGAAAAAATCTCAGTCTATTGTGATCCATATGAACAACAAACTTGACGCCCACCAGATACTGTCAGAACTTGGTTAGAGAATGTACGATGGCCAACATCTCTCTGTCATAAATAGAATATAAGCGGTCTGTTTGCAAAGCTTCCCGCTCTCATAGTCTGTGGGGTGTCTATCTTGCATCAATACCGCACCAATGTCTTCTTTCGATATGTCACACTCCAAAATGAAAGGTTGAGCGAAATCAGGCAATGCAAGTATGGGACAAGTGCTCATTGCTTCTTTTAGCTTATCAAAAGTGAGTTGTGTTTTTTCATTCCACTAGAAGGAACCCTTTCTTGTCAAATCTTTTAATGGGGCACTAAGCTAAGAGAATCCTTTTACAAACCTCTGATAATAACTATACAATCCAAAAAATCCTTGCAACTCCGTGAGTGGTTTTGGGAGAGGCCAATCAAAGATAGCCTGAATCTTCTAATGAATTTGAACTCCACATTTACTAACAACATGCCCCAAGTACAATATTTCTGTCATATTGAATTCACACTTGGATCGCTTGGCGAACAAGGACCGATCCTTCATGATCCGTAAGACTTCATCCAAATGCTTCAGGTGCTCTTCCCATGTCCTGCTATAAATAAGAATATCATCAAAAAGTACTAGTAAGTACTTACGCAATTGTTTGTTGAAGATGCGATTCATGCATGATTGGAATGTAGTAGGTGCATTTGTTAATCTGAACGGCATAACTAGGAACTCATAATACCCAAGTGAAAACGCAAGGCCATTTTTTCCATGTCTTTCTCCCTCATGCGGATCTGATGCTATCCAGAACGAAGATCTATTTTCGAAAAATACACTATGCTATGTAATTCATCTAGTAACTCATCTATCCTTAGAATGGGATATCTATTCTTTATTGTATTTTTGTTCAACGCACGGTAGTCCACACACATGTGCATCATCCCATCATTTTTGACCAATACCACTGATGACGCAAAGGGGCTAGAACTGGAACGGATCCATTGTTTCTCCAGCAATTCCTAAATAGTCTTTTTTATCTTATCTTTGAATTTTTTGGGATGGTGATAGGGTGTAGTTATGACCAGCTTGGCTCCAGCTTCCAACTCGATAGTATGTTCAAGCCCTCGATGAGGCAGTATGCCAGGAGGAATGTCAAAAAAAAAATATCATGTTCACTCAAAATATTTTGGAGATCATCATCCTGGGCAAGTGTTTGTTGCCCTTGTATAGGTTCCGCCAAGACAAAAGCAACATGTAGCCCAAGCAACATCATTATGCCAAAAAATTGCCTCCATCCGATGTGTAGAGACTTCCTTCAAACCTTCATTTTCCATTCCGCAGAGAACAACCTTTTTTCCATTGACAACAAAAGTGAAGTCCGTCCATTTGAAGCTCTGAGTGTATTCATCAAGTGTCTCCATCCACTGTATGCATTGAATAACCTCCATATCATCAAGGTCCACTATGAAGAAATCTTTGGTCACCATGTGATTCGCCATTATGATACTTAGCTAAAGAACAAGGTGTGTGCAAGGCAGGAGAGTCCCTCCGGCAACCGTGACCTGAAATCTTGCGTGTGTCTCTATAGGTAAACCTCTTCGTTTCACCAGAGAGGAGTTTATGAAGTTTAGAGTAGCTCTGCTATCGAGCATCGCCATGTCCTTGAAGGGTTCCCCATACATGAATCACTGTGCACCTCGGGCTACTAGTTAGGGCAATAGTTTCTCCGCATCGTACCAATGCTGCAATTCTTTCTGTACAATTCAAACTAACCATTTTGGTGTCCTCTTGGGGTTGGTTGTCTTCGATGGGTATATCTTCCTGTTTGTCCTCATCCTTGATCACGACCTCAATGTAGTGGATCCTTCCTTTCTCGAGGCATGTGTGTCCAAGTTCTCATGGTCCTTTGCAGTTGAAACATAATTTCTTCCTTCGGAGCTCTTGTCTATTAGCTTCGTCCAATGACGGCTTCCTTGGCGAAGTTTTATTATTTTTGTCCCTCAGAAACATCGGGGGTTTGGAATGTAACCCCGGGAGGATGATGCCGACGATGATGCCATACTCTATGCTTTCTTAATGGCCTCCATCACGGTGGCAGGATTGAACCCCTTTACCCAACCCTTCAGTAGTTCTGTCAGCCCATCCATGAAGAGCACTATCCGTCTTCTTTCATAAATGTTCGCAACCAAAACAGAGTTTCTGAAATTCCACAATGTACTAGTCAACCGATCCAGTTTGCCTTAGCTGTGGCAAATCTTTGAAATTAAATTCCAGATCTTTACCATCAAATCGATCTATCAATCTCTCAGTGAATTCTGCATAGGTATTTATTTGATCATGCCCCAGTGTGATGGTGTCATGATGCCACCATTCATGCACAACTCCCTCCAAGTGTAATGCTGCAAATTTAATTGCTTCTTCTAGCATAGGATTCAGCTGAATGTATCGGCCTTCATTATCCATGTTGGATCTAGATTCCTCCCATGGAGACAAATTTACTTAACTTCCTCTTGAGATCATTGTTAAAATATCCTCGGTTTCCGCCTCCGGAATATCTTATTCTTAGATCAGCATAGTCTTTGTAAGATATATCTTCCTCAAAATTTGCATTCTTCCAGTCCTCTCTCAGTTGTTCTTGAACCTCCTTAAAAGTTGGTTGCTTCCATCCCTATGGTGCCTCCGTCTGTAGGGGAAAAGACGGCATGGAAGATCGTGAACGTGTAGGATGAGGATTTGCTTTAGCCAACACAGAGTCCACGTTGTGACTATTCTAGTCACCGGATACTTTATTGTTTGCCAATTCCTTGAGAGTTTCTTCCATGAGTCGTTGAGTAACATTGATTTGTGCCTGATTCCTCGCAAGTTCTCTTAGCAGTGCCACGAGTTAGACCACTATGGGTTCCAATTCTGTCGCCATTCTATCAACTAAATGGGTTCTCCTTCTCTTCCATCTATAAACTCTCATTCACTGTTCACAGGCTGGCAAGATCGAAACTCTGATATCACTACAATGATTTTGTTCCCTACGGCTTCCCTGGAAATGATCTTTCTCTATAAAATACTGAAAATGTCACTCAGATGGAGCTATTGTGGAGGCAATAATATCTACTGGAGCTAAGTGGAGATGTGGTACGGACACCAAATGACGAGATACGACAAGGGAGAGACCGTACAGTATAGGCCATACAGTGGGTGGGTGAGCAGATATGCCATACGAAAGGGTGTTGAGCAGACCATACGGTGGAATGGAGAAATGTATAGCGGGCTGCAAAACGTTGGCCATACGATATGCAAGCACAGGAAATCTGTACAGTGTCAGGTAGTAGGCACGCAAGATGGTCATACAGAATGTGGAGAGGGTTGTACGGTGGTTGGAGTAGGAAGACCATCGTACAAGGGAGACAAGAGGATGGTTGTACAGAGTGGTGAGGGGAAAGTTTACAGTGATGTTACTAAACCACAGTGATGGATGGTGGGCAAATAGAAAGGGAATGCCAAGTCCTATAACAGAAACACTTATAGATCCGAATTCATAAACCCAAACAAGAATGAAGTCTGAACACATATAATCCTCCAATTAATATTTGCCAGAAGATGGTGCTCTGATTTGCCAAATCCAAGTGAAGTATTACAGGCAACAAAATAGGGTAAGGGTTGAAACCCACCGAAATCGAAAAGACCAAATAGAGAAGATCTTTCACTTCCGAAATGGTGAACAACAGAGAATCCCAACAGGAATTCACAGTACACAGAAAATAATCCAAATTGCATACCTAATGACTAGCTACAAACCATGCTTAAATACCCATCAAGGAAAACTTTCCGAAGGTGTACAAAGATAGCCGACGACAACACAAACTATGAAAACAAAATAAAAATGGGTCCAAGATATATTAAATCAACCGGCCCAATTACAATAGCTTAATTAAAATTTATTTTATAACGAAACATTACAATAAGAACCTGAAGAAGATCTCCCTTGATAAAAAGACCAGAGAAAGATCCCATGGTAGCAACAATGTAAACAAGATAAGAATTCATGTAGAAAGGTGTCAATGTTCCCACGTTGCCTATCTATTGGCAAAGTGCAATGCTGATAAGCTCTCCCCAAAAGATCTGTTCTTTATTCTCCATAATTTGAAACATGAACTTATACATCCATGGCTTGACATATCTTTAAGGCCACAAATTCTGCTGAGAAGGATGATGAGATCCTTGAACAATCTTTGGCCATCTAGAGAAATTGCTTATTTTATCGTCTAACCAATATAGGTTGACATACTTATGATAATCACCTTTTAGCCCATTCCAGCTTGCCAAAGATGATTCCTTGGTCAAATCTGCACATTATGCTTTATATGGAACCTTGAAGATTTGTTCAGTGACCTTAGGATCAAGGCTAATGATAACCTTGCCATCAGTGTCTTTGATAGTCTTCATCTTTGGAGCAAAATGCCACACACATCCGAGAATGAAATCAGGTTGTATGGCCGCCATAGGAAACATAGACACCAGGTGACTGTTGCTTCTCTTAATACACTTCATTTCTCGACCAACTAGAGTTTCAACTCTCTATAAAAAATCAGCCATGTCCACATGACCAATCTTTGTGTCCATCACGTTATCCAAAATAGATGACTGATGAAGGAGCCGCATGAGCCAATTCTTTATCATATTGATATTTCATTTTGCCTTTGGATTTTGATGGTGAGGACATTTCTTGTACTTGTACTGCAACACAAAAATACCAAAACATAAATACATCATCAAATGGAATCGCCATACAAGTTGATTTGTGATCAACAAAGATTTGGAAACAAATTGGAGACTAGATAGATTTGATGAAATGATCTCAAAAAAATCATATGCATATGCAATGGATGAAAATGAAATGAACGAAATACGGAATGAAGTGTTATGAAAATGGAAGAATGAAAAATGAAATGAAACGGAATAAAATGAGAATGCGTGAAGGTGGAATGCATGGGCATGCGTGCAAATGAAGATTGCTGATTTCAAAAGTGAGTTAGTGTTTTCAAGGCATTGTTGCATGAAAAATGAATACATGTAATAGGAGATGGAAGGTGAGATGAGATGCAAATACAGGTGGAGGATGCACTTCTCATGTAAGTGCAATGGAGGATGAGATGGAAAGCATGGAAAGAAGCGAAAATATGTATTTGCTCATGGAGGTGCAAATGCATATGGGGGGATGGAAATGGAAAATGGAAGAGGGATAATGAGTTTTATAGTCACTTTTGGTGAAAAGGGGAAGTCAAAGTACATGGGAGATGAAAATGACATCTTTTTGACTTTTCAAAATTGTGACTTTTAATCAAAATCAGACCTTTTGGATGCAATTACACATAAGGCATTTCGTGTAATCGCATTGTGCGAATGGATGCAAAAAATGAGATGAATGAAAAAGGAAATAGAAAATGAGATTTCATGCATGAGAGGATGGTGGATGAGATGGGAAACATGTAATCGCATTCATTGAGTGCGAGATGAGGTGTTGTGACACGGTAAAGGAAAGTGGAAAGTAATGATGCTTTCACATGAAGTGAAGCAACAACAAGTTCTTGGGAAAGAACTTGTGACTTCTCCAAAGAAGAGAGAACCGGCAAGAAAACACAAAACACAAAAACACAAAGAAAAACATACTTTTGGAAAGTGATTCAATCATGCCAAGATGCAATACACTTTAGCACTCAAATTTGAAATTGGGACTTGGGAAAGAACCAAAAACATGAAAATGAACAATTTCTTCATTTTTAAAGGAAAAATGCACTTTCCATGATGAAGATTTCAACAAGTGGCAATCACCAAGCAATTACGTGCATAAAACCAGCAAGATAAGCACGAATTAAATAGCAAGAAAGAAAGAGTTCACTTACATGAAGATTAAGTGCCAAAAATGAAGAAAGATGCTCCAATGTTGAAAAATTCTTCAAAAATGTTTGAATCTTTCAACCTTTTACAAATTTGAATGGGAGAAGGCAGCAATCAAGGAGAAGTTGGTAAAAGATGTCAAAATGTGCCCTAAAATCACTCCAAGATCCAACATTTTGAAGAACATATGCTTGGGACATTTTTTGTAAAAAAACGTGTTTTACCATGATGCAAGATCAAAAAGTTTTGGTGTTTAAACACCAAAATATGCATCAACATGTAACGCAATCCCAAGAAGAAGCCAAATCAATTTGCTTTGGAGCCAAAAAATGGATCAAAAATGAAGTTATTTGCTGATTTCTTCAAAAACATGCCCTAGATTGGAGCTTTTAAAAATGTTTTTGAGCTTGCTAAATCCATTTTAAATGCAAGAAAAGTCATTGTCAACCAAAAATGCCTCCAATGGAAGAAACCTCATTCAAATCCATTGAGAAAATCTCCACTTATGATCAAAATTGAGTTCTTGGAGGGCAAAAACATGGAGTTCTTCAAAATCGGACTTTTTGGAGGCCATAGCATATATTAAAACATGTCTTAGTATAAAATCGAACCTTTTGGAGGCAAAAACATGTTTTAAAATGTGCATACAAGTAAAATTGCACTTTTTGGAGGAGGATGCATGTTTTAAAATAAAATGTCTACAAAAAAAATTGGATCTTTTGAAGGAGGATGCATGTTTTAAAATACGTCTCACATTTTAGATGTACAGGCATAAAAACTTCACTTTTGAAGCAGTTGCATCAAAAAGGTCCACTTATGATAACCTTTTGATGTAATGACATCAAAAAAGGTCCACCAAAATGAACTTTATATACAGTGTCATGTAAAATGTCCACTTTTGATCGATTTTACATGTAATTGCGTATAAAATGTTCACTTTTGATGACTTTAAATCATTTTATTCACTTAAATTTATAAAAATGTTACTAAATGAGCCATAAACAATATTTATCTATCATATTTTAAAATATAATATATAAACAGCATTTAAAAAGTAACATTTAAAAAAGCATTTGATTTAAAAACCAAAAATTAAACTGGAACTATATAGTTATATAGTTACTTTTAAGTGAAAAATTAAAAAGTAACTCAACTTAAAATTATAACATAAAGTGCACTATAGTCACTTTAAGTTAAAAATTTAAAATTAAAGTAACTTAAAAACATAACAAAAAGTGAATATAAGTTATATTTATCAAAAAGTGAAAGTCAAATTAAAAATATAACATAGTATTTTTAATTCGTGTTGTTGCACCAAAAAGGTCCACTTTTGAGGCACTAAAACAGACATCTCTTGACTGACATCTTTGATTGAGCTCTAAGTTAGACCAAATCGAAGGGAAAAGCGAAAAGCGTGACATGAGCAAGACCAAAGGACAAAAAACCAACAAACGCAAACTCAAAATCAAAGAAAGGACGACGAAGGCTTCAAAAAATTAAGCAAAGGCTTGATAGAAAGCAAAATGAAAAAGACTTGACGAAGGTCTTTAGTAAAAAGATTTGATATACGAATTGAAATTGATCAATCGATCAAAATTAAGCAATTGAATATCAAATTCAAGCTTAGAGAAATGCGAAACTAGCTTGAAAAAGTTTTGTGCTATTACCAATATTTTGTGGTGACAAAATGCACATTTTCCTTTATAACTTGAGCTAAACAACTCCGATTTAGACCTAAGTTAGCTTGAACAAGTGGAATTCCAAGAGCTACTAACCTAAGGCAAAAACAAGACTAAAAACTATTTACAACATAGAAAAATGAAGAAATGACACAAATTTTTACCAAAAATCAAGCGGTTACAGTCAAAGAAGAAAAACTCTTACTAGCAAACAATTGAGAATTTAACTTGACAACAAGCTTCAAAAGAACACATAGATAGAGCTACACAGAGTACAATTCAAGGATAACAAATTGTCATTATGATACCTTATTGATGTGCTATAACAAAGAGGATTCACCTATGAATCTGTGGGAAAATTGCATAGGGTTGCCCCAATTCTGTGAAGCCAAAATTGAGGACAATAGGATAGCGAGATGGGGGTACATCAGGATGGGCTTTTAGGACAAGGAAACAAAGGGCCTAAGTTTGGGAATGTGGCAGGGGATATGGGTCCTATATACTATACATATAGTACTTGAAATGCTAGTTATGAAAAGATATATAAGATATTACGAAGTGAAATATAAAAATTACATATACATACTACTATTGTAATACTAAATACTTAGAACATTGAACATTGAATATCAATAGAATCAGAATACTAATAAAATTTCAATTTGAAAAATAAAATTGTTGAATTGGTAAATGGAAGATCTCTATTATATGAATATCAAAAATATCATAAAGATGATCGCAATGAGTAGCATGATATCAAAACAAGAACAAATTGCAAAATGTAGTGGAGAGACCTCTAATCATCCCTCAAGCTAAACTCCTCATCACTAGATCTCAGCAAAGTGGGTATAATAGCATAAACTTGACCCCTCTAATCATCCCTCAAGGTAAACTCCTCATCACTGGATCTCAATAAAGTGGGCATAAAAACATGAACTTGATTTGACATAATTTCCCCATTAATCTCCTCTTTTGTTTTTAAATTTAAAAGCGGGGACCTAGGGTTTGAAGCCCCCACTGGGTTCAAGGGGAAACACCTCATGGGTTCCATGGCAATTCCCAAGGTGTACTCCTTATCGTGATACAGTGTGGGGTTGAGGGCAAGCCCCCCGCAACCGAGCACATTTTCCCTCTTGCATGGCCTTTGGGTTCTTCATTTTTGAAGTATTTGTCTATGAAAATCAGCGTGTTTGAACTCCCTTGGATGCAAGATTTTTAATGTTTTTGTATGCAAATTGAATGGAGTCCAAAATTAAATTTGAAATAATGCAATTTTTGGAAACCGTTTTATAATTTTCCAGCCATCAAGAAATGCACAGGCATCCCCAGAATAGTCAAGGGACACTTATGCATCCCCCTCACCATTCTTGGGATGTCATATGTCACCGCATTCAATGAAGGATGGTAGTGGGAAAATTTGGGAACATCGTCTCCACATCGCGGGAACGGGCAAGTTTAGGGTTGAGGACGTATCACTGGGGTTCACTGAAATATCATGAAGCTAGAATACTTAAGGAAACAATTGGATCCAACTTATAAAGGTGGTCTCATTGATAAATAGAATGAGATTAAAGAGCTAAGATAATGCTCAAGAATGTATCTTAGCTACTTTCTAATTTGCCAAAATGGACACCTCAACCTCCAAAGGTTGCCTCCTTCGAGACGTTGTTATGCCACTTGATTGGGTTTCTCAACCAACTTCAAAGCCAAGTTTTTCAATAGATGACAATGAGGATTGGGATGTAGCAAGTGAATGTAATAACCCCAACAGGTTATAACTTCTTTGAACACCAAAAGCTTCTCTAGTTCAGTTGTTCAACATTTTGTCAAACACTTTGCAAGCAAGCTCTAATACCAATGTAATAACTTCTTACAAGGAACTAATATGCAAGTACAATTCTTTTGGTATTTTCAATGCAAATACATGGAAACTAGATATGAAATGCATACCTACAGCCAACTAACATTTTGACAAATAATTGACATACAATAATGACTATAATAATGCCAAAATTTGATTCTGAATTATCACAGCAAAATCATATGCTTATAAAGTACAATAATAGCTACTAATAGTTATAAAGGAACCTGATAATAGTGATGCCCAAGAATGGAAATGAATCAAACATAGATACTGCAGCGCGGCATCATGCATGTGTACTATAGCAACCAAAATCTATTCTCCAATTTAAGCACAAATAGAACTCCTGAATTGAAGCTCTCTTAAATACCAAATTCAATGGATATTTCACCACCTCAAATGGTGACAACATTGAAGAGTTAACGTTCTCCAATGGCTAACTAAAATCGGAAACCTTAGTTTCTTCTCGCAACTTAATATCAACTGCAATTCACAATAATCGGATGATAAACAATGAAGCTCTCACCTCTATTTATACTTTTCCTTCACCCTTCTAGAAGGAAATAAAATATTTAATAATTGCATTCCCTAGAAGTTTCTCCCCTTCCAATGATTAATGTGCTTTCAGGAAATTAAATTACTAGAAGTTTCCCCCTTCTAATAATTAATGCTCTCACTAGAAGCTTCTCTCTTGCAATACAATAATTAATTGTGCTTCTAAAAAATTAAATTATTAGAAGTTTCCCCTTCCAATAATTAATGCACTCTCAATTAATTAAATTAATTAAATATAAAGTCACATTTTTATTTTTATTTATTTAATGACTTTATAAGAAATTAATTTAATCAATTTCTCCCTATTTCTCCACTTAGCCTTCGGAGAATGTCAAGGCTAAGAACTCCATTGAGATGCTGAAAAGATGGGGACATTACAGTCCGCCCTCCCTAAAATTGCTTGTCCTCAAGCAACTTCAAGGCTGGATGCTGCAAAATCTCCTCATTCTCCCATGTCACATCCTCTACTAGCATGTCCTTCCATTTCACCAAATACTCCCTTATAGTGCGCCACCTCAAGTTCCTTTCCCTGAAATCAATGATAGCCTCTGGCACCAATATCAGTTTTCCCTCATCATCCAAGGGTGGGAGCACTATATGAGGAACAATATGATGTCCTAGCGCCTTTTTCAGGTGTAACACATTAAAAATGTTGTGCACCTTGCTCTCTGCTGGCAAATCTAACTCATAAGCCACCTCTCCCACTTTCCTAATAATCCTAAATGGACCATAGTATCATGGCTTAAGTTTCTCGGCACCACTCTTCTTGAGAGTGGATTGATGGTAAGGCTGCAACATAAGATACACCATATCTCCAACCTCAAAATTTCGCTTTGTCCTCTTCTGGTCTACATACTGCTTCTGCTAATTCTATGCCTTGGTCATATTATCCTTAAGAGTCTTAACAATGTCTTGACTCTCCTGTAACAAATCACCTGCACTAGGCACTCTATTGTCACTCAAAAGCAGATCCATAAAATTGGGTGCGTCATACCCATATAGGGCCATAAAGGGTGACATTTGAATAGACATGTGATAAGTGGTATTGTAGCAATACTCATAGAGATAAATCCACTTTACCCATGCCTTTTGTTGCCCTGCTATATAATTTCTAAGATATCCCTCCACCCATTTATTCACTATCTCTTTTTGACCATCTATCTGAGGATAGTAGCTAGTACTCGAAGTGAGCTCTATCGCACACAACCTAAATAGCTTCTACCAAAAATGACTCGTAAACCTCTTGTCTCTATCACTCACAATGCTATGAGGTAAGCCATGTAGTCTGAATATCTCCTTGAAGAATAACTCTGCAGCCTGTGTAGCAGTGTATGTTGTCATGATCGGAAAGAAGTGTGAAAACTTCATACAGCAATCCACAACCAAATATATGCAGTCCTTGCTTTGGGCTCTAGGTAGTCCTATGATGAAGTCCATAGATAAACACTCCCACTTCCTATCAGGAATTGGAAGTGGTTGAAGTAAACCACCTGGATAGGAGTGTTCCTGCTTATTCTTCTGGCAGGTGGGACACTCCCTAATATATTGAAGTACTTCTGCTTTAAGCCCTTTCCATGTGAAGCACTCTTTAATCTGCCAATATGTCTTGTAGAAACCAGGATGTCCTACCATAGGTGAATCATGAAAAGATTTCAAAACCATCATCCTCACTATTGAGCCTAGAACCAAAAATATTCACCCTTTGTAAATAATGAGCTCATTCACAAGGGTGCATCTGCTGTCCTGAATAGTTCCATCTATGAATCTGGCAATTCATGCATCCTTTGTATATTCTGCAAGGATCAAGTGTCTCCAATCCTCTGATATTAAGCTCAAATGGGGCCTACTTGATAAAGCATCAGTAACTACATTCTGTGTCCCCTTAAAATAAGTAATATCAAAGTCATAGGACTCTAACTTGCTCACCCACTTTTGCTGCCTATCATTGAGATCTCACTGCCCCAAAAAGTATTTTAGGCTATTATGGTTGGTTTTGATACAAAATTTGCTACCTACCAAATATTGCCTAAATTTAGCCAAAGCATGCATAATGCCTAACATCTCCTTATCATATATGATGAAGCTTCACTCTAGCCCTCTTAATTTCCTACTCTCATAAGCAATACCATGCTTCTCCTGCATAAGCACCACTCCAATGCCCTCTCTGAAAGCATCACAATGTAGCTCAAAAGTTTTGTTGAAATCTAGTAACACTAACACTGGACAAGAAGTCATCAACTCCTTAAATTTCTCAAAACACTCTGTGCCTTAGGTGTCTACAAGAAAGCTCCCTTTCTCATCAAATCTGTCAAGGGTGTTGCATGCTTGGAATATCTATCCACAAACCTCCTATAGAAACCACATAATCCAAGAAAGCCCCTCAAGTGTGTAAGGTTCACCGGTAAAGGCCACTCCACAATGACACGAATCTTTTCAAGATCCATGTGTACGCCTTTTGCACTGATGATGTGACCCAAATACAACAACTCTGTCATACCCAAATCACATTTTGACTCATTTGCATACAAGGACTCTCTATCCAATATATCCAACACCATGTCAAGGTGAACCAAGTGCTCCTCCCAAGATCTATTGTACACCAAGATATCATCGAAGAAGACAAGTACAAATTTCCTCAACTGAGGATGGAAAACCCAATTCATTGTTGCCTAAAAAGTAGTAGGTGTGTTAGTTAGCCCAAATGGCATAACTACAACCTCAAAATGGCCACAATGACATCTAAAGGTTGTCTTCTCGATGTCCTGCTCTCTAACTCTGATCTGTTGATAACCTGATCTCAAATCTATTTTTGAGAAGAAGCAAGCTCCATGAAGCTCATCTATCAACTCATCGATCCTGGGAATGGGGTACCTGTTTTTAATTGTCTTCCTATTAAGTATCCTATAATCAATGCACATCCTTAATGTCCCATCCTTCTTCTTCACCAACACCACTGAAGAAGCGAAAGGAGACTTACTTGGTCTAATGTGGCCCATAGAAAGTAACTCCTTTATGTTTTTTTCAATTGCATCCTTCAACCTCTTCGGATGCCTGTAAGGTGTGATCATGATGGGCTTAGCCCCTCCCCCTCCTCTAACTCAACAATGTGCTCAATACCCCTATTAGGTGGTCTACCTGGTGGAATGTCACTGAACACCTTAGAATGTTTAACTCTAAGTTTCTGAATATCAGGAGGATATTCAGTCTTCTATTGCCCCTCCTATGATGGCATTAACATGCACTCTGCTGCCCAGTCTACCTAATCATGTCGAATCAATCTAGCAATCCTCTGGAAAGAGACCATTCTGAAGTCATTGTTCCTAATTGCCTTAAGAATCTGTGTCTTCCCATTTACTTTAAACCTCATCTCCATCTCCTTGAGATTAAGAGTGAACTCACCAATAGACCGTGCAACCAACTCATTCCAAGGACTATATCTGTATCTCCCATAGGCACAACATAGAAATCTGCCTTAAAGACATAATTATTAACTTCCAATGGGAGTCCAATGATCTTACGATCCCAATTGAGGACATACCCATCAGCTACCCTCACTCTAATTCCCCCAAACTCCTCTGTTTGTATGCCACACCTTTCCACCAACCCTTGCATCAATGAAATTATGAGTAGCACCAGTATCAACCAAAGTTATAACTCGCTGTCCAGAAAGTACTCCTCTCATTTGAAATGATCCTTCTTGCTTAATACTAGTGAGACGAGCTTCCCTAAGTTGGCCATCTCCTTCCCTATCCCTAAACTCCATTTTAGACAAGTTTTCAGCCTTGTCTTCCTTTTTTTCACCATCTATTTCCTCTATATCAGATTGCTGGTCTGAATTATCTGATTTTGATTCCTCATAGTATGCCCACATAACTCTGTTAGCCTTGCCCTTTGGTCTAAGAAGATAGTCATCGTTTGCATCATAGGGTCCCTTGCAGTAGAAACATAATTTTTTCTTCCTCAAATCATTTAATGTTTTCCTGTCAAAAGGTGCTGGAGTTTTATCTTTAGAATCATTTTTAAAATCAATCCTCTCTAGTTTTTTATAAAATAGTTTGTTATCCTTACTAGAAGATGCTCCTTTGGATTGAAATTTGTTTGTTAGGACTGCATATTCCATACTTCTTTCTTTTTTTATAGCTTCCTATATTGGTTCCTCTCTTACAAAAGTAGGACGCGAGGGCCTGTTTGTTGTTCTAGAAAGAGTTCTATGCGCTCTAGGTGATCCCACTGCACTCCTGTTATCCCATTGTTCCTGATTCCATCTGTCTTGTGGGTTCATGCGTTCAACCATGGTGGTGAGTGCCTGCAAAGCCTGTGCCATTCGCTCTTGTCCTATAACCATTGCTCTAAAAAGTTCTCTTGTTTCCTAATCCTCATTCCTATTGTCTCTTGGTGCGCTATGCTCTTGCCTATCACCTATGGTGTCTAGTTGCCTGTAAAAATCTTGTTTCCTATCAAATAAAGCTTGCCTGCGAGTGGAAAATCTGTGAGAGCCAACCCCAAGTGGCTGCATGTGATTGCTAAACCCTCAAGATGGTAGAACCTGGCTTTGATACCAATGTAATAACCCCAACAAGTTATAACTTATTCAAATACCAAAATCTTCTCTAGTTTAGTTGTTCAACATTTTGTCGAACACTTTGCAAGCAAGCTTTAATACCAATGTAATAACTTCTTACAAGGAACTAATATGCAAGTACAATTCTTTTAGTATTTTCAATGCAAATACATGGAAACTAGATATGAAATGCATACCTACAGCCAACTCACATGTTGACAAACAATTAACATACAATAATGACTATAATAATGCCAAAATTTGATTCTGAATTATTACAGCAAAAATCATATGCTTATAAATTACAATGATAAATACTAATAGTTACAAGAGGAACCTGATAATGGTGATGCCCAAGAGTGGAAATGAATCAAACATAGATACTACAACATGGCATCGTGCATGCATACTATAGCAGCCAAAATCTATTCTTCAATTTAAGCACAAATAGAACTCCTGAATTGAAGCTCTCCGGAATACCAAATTCAATGGATATTTCACCACCTCAAATGGTTGCAACATTGAAGAGTTGACGTTCTCCAATGGCTGACTGAAATCGGAAACCTTAGTTTCTTCTCCCAACTTAATATCAAATGCAATTCACAATAATTAGATACAATATTCGGATGATAAACAATGAAGCTCTCACCTCTATTTATACTTTTCCTTCACCCTTCTAGAAGGAAATAAAATATTTAATAATTGCACTCTCTAGAAGTTTCTCCCTTTCCAATAATTAATGTGCTTTTAGGAAATTAAATTACTAGAAGTTTCCCCCTTCGAATAATTAATGTACTCACTAGAAGTTTCTCTCTTGCAATACAATAATTAATTATGATTCCAAAAAATTAAATTACTAGAAGTTTCCCCGTTCCAATAATTAATGCACTCTCAATTAATTAAATTAATTAAATAAAAAGTCACCTTTTTATTTTAATTCATTTAATAACTTTATAAGAAATTAATTTAATCAATTTCTCCTTATTTCTCCACTTAGCCTTCGGAGAATGTCAAGGCTAAGAACTCCACTGAGATGCTAAAAAGATGGGGACATTACAATGAAGTTGAAATTCTACAATAACCAATCATTAAGATGATAAGCCCTCCACAAAGCAGAGAAATAACCTTTGAAGGCCCAAAGGAGTTATCAAATGATGTCAAGGAAAAGGCCTACCAAGAGTTTATTTGAAATATTGTTGTTCCCATATCTATTTACATTTAGTCCCATACCTGTAATACCTATAAAATTTACATCAGCAAATTCAAAAGTATTGGCATTGTCAGTGGATCTACTACCGTTATTATGTGGGGTATTCCAAGTCTGATTAGGTCTAGGCTGTCCATACTGGTTATCATGAGGATTGACATCATTTCCATTACTGTTATTACTGTAGCAGCTGTAATTTCTATTCTGATTTTGGGAATAACTATTTTGGGCAGCAAGATGTCTAGGTTTTAATTGCCTTGATTAGAGGAGGTATTCAACTTTATTTTAATGAGTTCGTAGGATAAATGAGATATTGTTTCTTCATGGATTCAACCTCACTGGCCATATCATTAGCCGGTTCATCTAGAGTGGTAGTTTGCTGCTCAAAGAATGTAGTTCTATGTGATTCGTAACAGGGGTATGTAATGGCTAATGGTGGAGCAACAATTTGTGGAATAGGGAAAGGATTCGACAAAGGTGTAGGATTAACCAAAGGTTGATTATTTGCTGAAAACTGACTTTGGGCAGCAACATTACCCAAGGTAAATGGAGTTCCAAAATTTCATCCACTTTGGAGATCCATTTGTCGAGTGAATGTGATAGCTTCATTGCAAACCTTTTCCAAGGTATCAATATCAGTTGCAGGAAGATGTCTCAGGAAAATTGAAATGAGAGGAACCAAACCCTTTAAGGAAACTTGGATTGTAGCAGCCTCAATTATAGTGTATGGAGCCTGAAGATTTTGGTTCAACTTATGGAAATAATGATTAAACATGGCAATTAGCTCATGTGGATTCTTCCTTGCGGTAATAAGATGGTAGTGTAGTACAAAAGGATCAACATAAAGCTTGAACTGATTGAGGAACTTGGCCGTCAATTCAGCCCAATTGGAAATAGATGCATGCGGCAGATTTAGGTACTAGTTATATCCAAATACTCTCAAACTGTATGGAAACCACCGACAGACCACGTCTGATATGCAATCTCCTTGAGATTATAGATTTCCTTGAAGGCATAAATGTGCTCTTTCACTGTTTGTGATTCTCCATACATGAAGAGAGGACAAAATGTTTCAATATTTTTTGATAGATCATATAGTTGACCAATTAGGTTCAATGGCGAACTTTGGGCAATTAGTGAAGAAGGCCATAGTGCATGAGGGTGGTGGTAGCGGATTTTGACTAATCAAAGAGATGGTGGCAGCAGATGAAGATGATTGCAGATGAAGATGATTTTGACTAATCAAAACCGGATTTAGAATTTTCTAGCCTTACTTCTTTCAGAATGTCTTATTTTTTAATTTTGGAAAGTCCACAGCCTCCGTTTAGTGCAATTTCTGTTGAGTGTCATTTTTACTCAATGGTAACAGCAGAAATCCAAGATAGATTTCTCTCTTGAAAAGTTGATGAAATCAACTCCAAGGTTCCTTTAGGTTGTTTGTCAACCACCTAAGTAGCTCAATAGTAAATAAATGTGCTTGTTCACAAGGATGCCTTTGCTGGTTAGAGAAGACTACGATGATGAAACCTATAAAGCAATGAGAAAACAACAATTTTCCATTTTTTTTGTATTTTCCTATTTCTAATGAATGCAGATTTTACCATGCAACTGCTATGAGTTTCCTAACTAACTAGATTTGTAAATAAATGCAACAAGATTAGGGTAACGAGAAATAATGAAATTTGTAGAAATCGAAAATCTAAATGGACATAAGCCACTATTGCAGTGCAACTACATATTAAATCTTCAAGCAAAATATGGAAAACCCATGTAGCTAGGAGCAGCACTACCATGACTTCGTGGATGCAATTGTTGTGAAGGAACTTTTCAAAGGTTGTGTGATGTTTCACAGTTCATCAAATCGTGCAGCCACTCAGATGTACGCACACACAAGACAAATTGTTATGATGACACTAACCAAAATTCCCTCTCCAATTCATCACAATAAAGGAATTTGCAGCAATTATGACAAGCTCCAATAAACTAAGATCGAAAAGAGTCACATGCAATAAACAACTAGATGTTCATCATTTATAAACATAAAATTTACGAAGACGCAATATTTAAGCAAGAAATACCACACAAAGAATAGGAGCACCAATTGTATATCTCTTATCGCACTGAACATCGACCCTCATTACAATATACAATCGTGCTTATATAGAGAACGAACCTCAAATTTGTGATTTTGGAAGTAGATTTTCTCCCACGCAGAAAATATTAAAAATAATGCATTTCAATCTAATTATATGCAAAACTAAGTCCTAACATGTTGCTAATTGGCATATACTTATTTTTATACATTTATTATGTGTATGGGGCCATTACATAAGCAGGAAACTAGAGAAGAAGAGAAGAGAAGAATAAGATAGAAGTTCAGTTGAAACTAATCTTCATGGTGTTATTGAACTTGCTTCTCAAAATATGGCCGCTCTTAATAGGAAAGCCTTATCTCTCCAAGGGAAACTCTTAGTTAACTCCAATGTATCCCATTTCCTTCAAAGACCTACAAGAAAATGCTCTAAAATAAGCACTGGTGGTGAAAAATGCGTAAACTCGTTGTCAACCGAAATTGTCTAAAGATGACTCTATGTCCACAGTTTATGCATCAAAATTTCAAGTGTGGAGTATTTTTCGAAGTTGTGGAGTTGGTGAAGATGATGATGGACCTCCGCACCTTTGCAACTCTGAAGTTAGAATTTGAAAATAAATGGTGGAGTTGGTGGAGATGGTCGAGCTCCACAACTCCACAACATTGAAGTTGGAACTTGAAAATAAACAGTAGAGTTGGTGGAGATGGTGGACCTCCACAACTCCGCAACTCACAACAGTGAAGTTGGTAGAGATAAGTTCGCAACTCACAACAATGGAGTTGGTGGACCTCCGCAACTTGCAACGGTGGAGTTGGTGGAAATGGTGGACATCCACAACTTTGCAACTCTGCAACTTCACAACTCCGCACCTCACAATGGTGAACATGGTGGAGATGGTGGACCTCTACAACTCTCAATAATGGAGTTGGTGGAGATGGTCGACCACTGCAACTGCGGAACTCGCAACAATGGACTTGGTGGAGATGGTTTACCTTTGCAACTCCACAACTTCTCAACTCTACAACTCCATATCTCTGAAGTACACAACTGAAAACACCAAAAAGATTGAAATTGTTAGAGTGGTCGAAGATAGTGGAGTTCCACAACTTTGTGACTCAGAGATTTCTTACAACTTTATAGAAATGGAGGGAGGACATCCATCGAAGTCATTAGAGGTGTAGACATCCACAACTCTGCAATTTCAATGGGGACTTTAAAACAAACAAAAGAAAACAAAAGGAAGGTTGGACTTGTCGGAGTATTAGAGCTTTGCAACTTTGACATCTTTGCAAGTCCGCAAAACAAAAAGACTTCGAGAAATGAGAAAACATTAATTTCTAAAACACAAGGGATTAACTAGAATTGACCAAGGTAACCTAACACTAAAGATGACTATCAAGAACACTTGGAAGTATACACAATTTGACAAATCAGGCAAAGGCAACCTGTATAATAAAGAAAGAAAGAGGGGGTCCCCATTTTCGTAAGGGCTTGAAATAGGGCGTATGTTGTGAAACCACAAGTACCTAAACAATAATAAAACCAAAAAAGGTCTAGGAGAAAATTTACCTCTTCTAGTGGATTGTCCCATTACAATAATTTTTTTAATCTAGTAAATTTGATATATAACACTAGAAAACTCTTTTTCCAGCCCAGACACATTTTTCCTCTACTAGGTTATTATCCCCGCAACCTAATCATTTGCTCATATAACTCATGTAAAGCTTTTTTTTATTACTTCTAAATTGTTACAATGACAAGGAATTATCACTCTTAGGACCCACTAGAACTCTTTGGG
The DNA here is from genome assembly GCA_028749045.1 of Cupressus sempervirens. NCBI lineage: Eukaryota > Viridiplantae > Streptophyta > Pinopsida > Cupressales > Cupressaceae > Cupressus > Cupressus sempervirens. Next base: position 633,595,131 of record CM053784.1, on the reverse strand, counting down.
GAGTTTTCCAATGAAACAATTGACCAATTGTAATTGCCCTGCATAAGATCAATTCCACCAGATACCAACATAGTTGGAAGATTTGCAAGCAAGGTTTCCATGAGACAAGGGCTGGTCCTCTACTCATGCAAATGGGGTCGAATACGTTCAAGAATTAGGAGTGTCCTCCACATCCTCCTAAACTAGAATTTCTCAAAGTAGGTGGTACTAACCTTACTAGCTCATCATATGAGACAAAGCAATATTGTGCAATTCATCGAATTCCCCATAATCAAAAGCTCTCTTTGGCTTCGTTCTTTAGCAAAAGAAGGCATTTATAGTTTACAATGTTTGGATCAGGCTCAATCTTTTCTCACATGGAAAAACTTTGGCAAACCTCTCAACCATTTTGTCCATTGTACATATGAATTTCTATTGGTGCCCTTGCCAAATTACATTGTGGGAGACAATCAAACAAAGTTTGAAAAATTGACCAACTATGGCCTTGATGAATAATTTTTCAAAGTCGTTGCACAAGTAGTCTCAAAAAAATTGTAGGCAAGGGTTCTCATTTTTAAACTAATCATATTTCACAATCCTCTTCCTTAGCCTGCATCATGGAGAGAAATCTGCAATTGTCAAAAAAGGTTTTTGGGTCCTTGTCTATCTTTCAAAAAAATTGTAGTTGATCAAGATACAAAACACAATTCGCAAGTTCTCTGAAGAAGTGTTGGTTGAGAAAAAAGCCAATGAGGATTGTGATTGAAAATGGAAAAAAGATCACAAATCTTAGAAGCGATACATGTATCTCAATGATCCTATAAGGGCACCAAAGATCTGAACAACTCTTTTAGTGAGGAAGAAGAGTTGACTACATAGGAGTAGATGTCCCCTATTAATGCCTATATATCTATTCATGCTCTAGCTAGTTCCTCCTCCTTTGTTTAAGTCAATGACCACATTAAATGCTAAAAAATAAGTGGTCTTGATTAATGAAGCTAGCGTACATAATTTTATCAATATAAAACTTTTTAACCAACTACACTACTATGTCTCTGCCTGCAACATTTTCTTTTATCATGCTTGTCAATGGAAATGCTTTGCCACGTAAATCTTACTATAGGGGACAGTTAGCTGACCACTATTATGTTTTCTCTTTCTTAGGCAAGGCAATTGTAGTGTTGAGATTCTGATGGTGTCCAGCCTTAGTTACACTCACTTGTAACTACTCCTTGATTTCCATCTATGAGTTGAATTCAACTAAAATGTAGAGAGTATGCATTACAAGGGGTAAAGGTGGGAGATGTTCAAATGGTCGGAATTTTTTTGTATGGAAGAACTGTCACAAGGGTTTTGGCATCTTTCCCTAGTTTCACACTCTAGAGACTTAACTTCTTCAAATTCATCTCCTTTATCGAAATCGCAATGCCTTGCAGATAAGAATCAAAAAAGTATTTGGGAACCCTAGCGGATGACCCCCATCATAGTCCCATGACCATTCCATCACCTTCATTGATAATAGCTATCCTCCAATTTTTTTTTCCCTATTGATACCCCTAAAAGAAGAAGAATGAAACTGAGAAGATAGTTAAATGGCTATAGAAGGCTGGTATTATTTACCCAAGCACCTTATTCCTCTCTTACAGTTATAGTTCCCAAGAAAGATGGCGAATGGTAGATGTGACTCAATATCCATTAACTTGATAAAATAATGATTTGGAATAAATTTCCAATTCCAATTAATAATGATCTGTTGGATTTGCTTTCAAGGACCAAATTTTCCATAAAACCGTATCTTTGCTCTAGGTATTATCTTGAAATTCATGTCAACATAATGGATATTCTAAAGAATTCCTTCAAGACTCATGAAGAACATTATGAATTTTCAGTAATGCCCTTTAGCTTAACTAATGCTCCTTCTACTTGTCAGCGCCTCATGAATGTTGTGTCTGTTTGCACAAATATATCTCAGTCTCCTTTGATGACATTCTCATTTATAATCACACCTGGGCTGAACATCTTCACCATATGGAGATCCCACTCAAGATTTCAAAGGAGCATTCCCTTTTTGCTAAAAGCCTTTGGAGCTTAACAGGTGCAATATCTAGGCCGCCACATTGTTTCGCATGCTTATGTACAAGTTGACCCAAGGAAGATTGCACTGATACAAAATAATGTTTTCTAGGCTTCACAAGGTGTAATTGCAAGTTTTTCTATCACTATGGAAAAATTGTTGCACCCCTGAGTGCCCTGCTCAAAAAAACCTCCTTAGTCTGGACATTTTAAGGAGTGCTAGAGATCTATGTTACTTTAAAGAGTAGGTTTGTGATAAGAGGCACACTTTATGCCCACATCAAACTTGGAATTTTGGTGTGTGATGGCAAATGAATAGGAACATTGACTACCAACATTGTTATACATATATAACTATCTTGATAGGGGGAAGGGGAGAGAGAGAGAGAGAGAGAGAGATGGTTCGAGACTCAAAAAGATTAGGTAGAAACAATCTACAAGTCAGTGGTCTCTAAGAATAGTAGCTATAAAGCAGCTATGATAAGTCTATTATTGGAACAGATACATCTTAACATGGATCAGAGAGAGAGAGATTGTCCAAGATGGTAGCACATTCAAGACTCAAAAAGATTAGGTAGAAACAAACTACAAGCCAATTGTCTCTAAGGATTGTAGCTATAAAGCAGCTATGATAAGTCTACTGCTAGCACATATACATCTTAACATAGATCTCATATGTGTTGAGAGTTATCAAAATGATTTGAGGCTACTCTGTCATAGAATAATTGTAAGAGAATAATTGACATCTCAAGTTTTTGGATAATCCACAGCATACACACAAGATCCATGATAAGGTGGATCTCTGCTAATAAGAAAAGATTTTGGTAACATTCAAACCAAGCACATACTATTTCACATGGCTTAACATTTTCACATTAGTAATGAAGCACAAAACCATGTTTTTATATTAGAAATTGATTGACTGAAATAAATAGTAAGGGCTAACCTCACATCCAACGTGAACCCACTTATCTAAAGAGCATGATAGTTCGGCAGTGACAGACAACTTGTCAATAGAAGTATCAAGAGCACCATCAATGTCTAATTTAAACAACATAGCAGGAAACAGTGATAACTTCCTCTCACCATCCAGAGTGAGAAAAGGAAAAGCAGCTTCATCACTCCCTTGAACCTGACAAAATCAAATGCAAGAATTTTTTTAGCCAATGAGATTTCCCCTAAATTCATATTCTTGTGTATTAATCGTGTATTTGAATTTTATTGCTATACAAGATCGTCAACAAACCGGTGTCTATATTGATATGCAGAAAAACATAAAACCAATCAATCAAGAGTATCAAAATTAAATACAAAATAGAGCAGCAGACAAAAAACAGGTATCTTGATATTATATTTAAAATAAAATAAAAGGCCAGCTTGTATAGCCAGAGACGAAACACAGAAAGTGGTAAGATGATGGCCCGAGCTCAAGTTCCATTGTGCACACCTATTGTACTAAAGTAAAATACCATAGTCGTGGCTCCTAATCATTAGGTTGCTCTTAGCTTGATGGTGCATTACCTGTGGATCATAATATATTTACATTTCACTGAAAACAAGATAAAAGAGCCAGGTTGTGTAGTAGGCCACATGCGAGTGACAAGATAAAGCAATTGGGACAATGATAGCCCAAGCGAAAGTCCCATTTGGCGTGCTCCTGTACTAAAGCATAAACACAGACGCAATTTCAAAGCATAAAGGTATTCCAATCTTTCTGGTAAGAGTACCAAGGATTGGCATATATTTCCATTGAATTCAAACCAGATTAATGGTCTGAGAAAACTATAAACCTTAACCTAGAAAAAAGCTACTTAACCAGCTGAAAGAAATAGCTAGAAGAACCACTTTAACCTGGTTTATGATAACGTTTCCTTTGCTGCTTTTCACGAGATAAATCCACATGCAGAGAGTGAAGCTTCCATCGGAAAAAGTAACATCCTTTGTTAAACTGAGTAACAGTCGATCCAAAGTCAGATAATCATCATCTTCGAATATTGCAGCAGTCTTCTTGCATCCACCTTCGGATGCCATCAGAATCCCCAATATCTTGCTTAACTTGCCAGTAGAAAATACAGCTATATCAAACTCTGGTCTCCGTAACCATAAAGGCCACTTAATTTAATCGTGCTGCAGAAGAACCTCAGAGAACATCAGCAGACCGTTATCCCTCTAAAAGAACTTCATAGAACTGTGATGTTATGTTCTGCAACCAGCAACTGAATTGAGCTGAATTCTCCACCATAGTTACAGTGGGAACAATCAATCTGACTTTAAAAAAATTGCCCAAGTAGACTGTGGACGGAGTTACAGTATGCATTCAGAAACAAAGTTTCCTGCGAGACATAAGACCTTCATGAAACCAAAGAAACTAGCAATAATTTAATTGGCATCCAACCTCATATGACTGGAAGAAAAATGCCCAAATAGACCTTTAATGGATTTACAGTTATGCATTCAAATTGGGGGTAAACATTATTTAAGGACTGCATCCACCAAAACTGAGGAAACCAAATTAATCCTTACATTTGCATTGAAAGGAATAGAATGTAAGACTTGATTTGAGTCGGCAACGCCCCTGTTATGGATGAAGAGCATGGGAAGACAAAACGCCAAAGGAAGTGAGTTCAGTTAGAGGAGGATGGTATGTCCTCTCCCTCATCATGGTGGTGGTAGTGGAACAATAAATACCAATTTGGATTGCCGCCAGATTTAGCTGAGATGGTCCACGTGTTGTGGCAATGAATCCTCTTATTTGGCGGGGATCTGATCTTAGTTGAAATGCATGCGCAGAAGATGTTTGTGACATGATGAATGCCATGGATGATCTTCATATGATGTTTGTTGTTTCCGTTCGGACATTGGGTTGAAACTTGTCATGTGAAAGGGCTTTGCCAACGGTAATTGACACCGTTACTTCTTACCCAATTGTTTTTAATTTTTGTGAGGTAAGGGTTGGAGTTTTAACTTGGGATTTGTTAAAAGAATGGAGTTAAGAATTCGACAATGTTCCTCTGTCTACGATTGTACGGTTCAATTTATTTGATGGTTTAATTTAGTTAATAGCAAAAGTATAATTTTTAATTAAATTAATATTTATAAGGAAACTGATTTTTAAAGTTGTTAAAATTTGAATTTAGTTCAATTGTACTTTTAAAAACTCTAACTTAACTTTGATGAATAAGATAATAAAGAAATATATCACAATCTTTATCAATTGTATTCAATAATTTTGATCTCTATCTTGTAATATGAATAGAATTTTTATTTTTATTTTTGTATGAAAGTTTAAGTATTTGAGGAACATTTTTGGGAAGACTTTATTTCAATTGGAGGCATTCAATTTCATTAATTGACTCAAATTGTAGTGAACTAAATGATTAATTTCATAACTATTGTAAAAATTAAAAATTTATATTTCAAACATATAATAAACAATCATATTGTAAGAACTTAAATTTCAAAAAAATATAATACTTAATATTTATCAAACCATAAAATAATAAATATGTACCTAAAAATTTAAATTTAATTAATATGAAATAATTGTAAAACAAATCCTAGGTAGTCAAATAGGAAATAGAATGCAGTCACCTATTATATTTTAACTTTTAAAAATGATATTTAATAACTAATCATTTATGATATAGATATAGATGAAAGATCAAAAGAAAGGCAATAACATAAAAAATAATAAAATTGAATCATTTATTGAGTATTACATTGATTGTTTTTGGATTCGATTGTGTAAAGATTTTTACCATCTACGTTTCAAATCACACTATGTGATCCATCATCAAGATGAAAGAGAGCAAGAGATGCAAAACAAAGTGAGTTGCAAATGTTGACTGGCCAAAAGATATAGGGACCAAGGGAAGAGAGATTGCATGCACACCAAGGTTAGAGATAAAATAATAGATAAGATGGTTGGACAAGAAACCACAAGGAACATACTCCCAAAGATAGACTTCTCATGTTCTTTCTTTCTTTCTATTCTGTCTTTGGGAGTCTATTCCTTGTGGTTTCTTGTCCATCCATCTTATCTACTATTTTATCTCTAACCTTGGTGTGTGTGCAATCTCTCTTGCCTTGGTCTGTCAACATCTGTAGCTCACTTTGTTTTGCATCTCTTGCTCTCTTTCATCTCAATGATGGATCACGTAGTGTGATTCAAAATGTTGATGGTAAAAATCTTTACACAATCGAATCTAGAAACAAATCAATGTAATACAATGGATTGTGGAAATTTGATCTCTCTAATTCATTGAGTATACAAAAGACAGACTAAAATTTCTATAACAAAATTTTTTGATGCAAGAGCATCCTAGGCTTTCTTGCAATCCTACATGTTGGAGCCAAGTGGTAGTGGTTTCCAATTTTTTGTTGCTATCGAACTATTAAGTGGAGGTTGAACTATTGTAGCTCTTAGTGGATGTCAAGTTACTATAGCTCCTAGTGGATGTTGAGTTACTATAGCTCCTAGTGGATGTTGAGTTATTGTAGCTCCTAGTGGGTGTCGAGTTATTGTAGCTCCTAGTGAGTGTCAAGTTACTGTAGCTCTTAATGGATGTTGAGTTACTATAGCTAGTGGATGTCGAGTGTTCTTGTATGTGTCGAGTGTCAGTATTGGTTTTGGTTCTGTTCATGCCAAGTTGTATGTGATCCGACTTTTGGCATTTAATTTATATTTGGGTATTTAATTTGTGTTATGGTTGACTTGTGGCTCAACATATATTTAATGTGAAGGATTTAATTTTGTTTGTAATGAACTAGGCCAACTTGTGGCTTAGTTGTGTATAAGTAAAGGGTTTTGTGGAGTCTTAAGAAGAGTGGGAGAATTCATTCATTCAAAGGAGTGAAGGGGATTGTGTAGATGTGAATTTTGAAGAGCTAGGGTTGTGGTTTGAGAACCAGAGGATTACTTGGTGGACCTGAGGGTACAAGTGTGGATTTTCTTAGTGTTCTTATCCAGTTGTGGATCTAGACTAGCTGGAGTTGAGTTTGTAAGTAGATCTTGTTGAATCTTGCAAAACTGATATTGTAATTGTTGTTTGTATTTGGCCCTAACCCGGAAGGCCTTATAGTCAGGCATATTGCATGTAATCAGTTATTTGTGAATAAGAGTTGTGATTTGGTATCAAATCTTGTCTTGTTGTTGCTTTGTTGTATTATTTTTGTTGTATGGTTGTTTGTTGGGGGCTAGGACATATCATTTGGGGATTCTCCTACCTTTCACTACATCAAGTGGTATTAGAGCAAGGTAGTTCCTAAGTGTGTAGACATATCGTTGAAGCTAAGACGGTTTGCATTAGGATCTTGGGTTGGAGAAGGTTGATCTTGTGGCTGATTGTACTTCTGGATTTGTGGATTTGTTGCTTAGGGTTTGCAAAAAATTTGGAAGATGCCTCCAAGAAGATTGAACCCTAGGGAAATTGATGATCTTGGTGATGTTGTGGAAGAAAGGATCTCAGAAAAGATTAGAGCAGAGTTTAGATATGAGATTGCATTGATGAAGAGTGACATGATTGCTGAAATTGTGAGTGCTTTAGGTGGCATGCCTAGGCATGTGGGCACTGAAGGTAGTTATGAGGAAGTTGTTGAACACGTTGAAGTCGCTGGATATAGCAGTGAGGACAGAAGTGATCATGTGGGGAGACCTATTGGAACTAGGGCTGGTCAGTTTGCTAGACTTGGATCTCAGTTGAAATTGAAGCATAAGATGGAGGTCTCTAATTTCTTTGGTACTTTGACTCCTAAAGACCTGATTGATTGGATTGGTGAATTGGAAGACTAATTTGAGCTTGAGGATATTGAGGATCCACTTGGCATAAACTAAGTTGAAAGGACATGCTGCTCTTTAGTGGAAAGAATTGCAAAGAGATAGAGAAGAAGAAGGTGAAATGAAGATCACTAGGTGGAGGTTGATGGTAACTAAGTTAAAGGCTAAGTTCATTCTTACTAATTATGAACTTGAGTTGTTCAAAAGGTTGCAAAATCTAAAATAGAAAGATATGTCTATGAAAGATTATACCGAAGAGTTCTACAAGTTGACCATTCATTCTAGTCATAGAGAATTGTCAAGGGAAAAGGTAGCTTAGTACATTAATGGTTTGAGATTCAATATTCAAAATGAGGTTGGTATGTTGAATATTTCTTCAGTTTAGGATTCTTATTTGTATGCTTTAAAAGAAAAAGATAAGTTGAAGAGGAAAAGTCAAGGTAATGCTAAAAGGAAGGAGAAGCAGGATAGCTTGGCACAAGCTAAACTGAGTGCAGAAGGTGAACCAAAACTTGTTGATTAGAAAAGGAGGACAGGTAGAGGTGGGTTCAAAGGTAATTGTTTCAAATGTGGGAAAGAAGGGCATAGATATTTTGAATTTTTGATTAGCAGGATAGTTGTTGATGTGAATGAGGTTATAGTTCAAGACAGTCGGTCTGAACAAGGAGAAAGTTTGATGGCTTGGCAAGTACTGGTTGGTGAGAGGACATTGGATCCCTGTCAGAGGACTAGTTTATTCAAGACTTGTTATAAGTCTCGCGGTAAAGTATGCAAGGTGATTGTGGATGGTGGTAGTACCGATAACCTTGTTGCTGAGGAGATGGTTCAGAAACTCAGTTTGAAGAGAGTGAGACACCCTTATCCTTATAGGATTGGCTGATTACAAGGTCAACATGCTTTGGAAGTGAGATTTCAATGCCTTATTGATTTCGAGATTGGGTAGTATAAGGATCAAGTGTTGTGTGATAATGTGGACATGAACAATTGTCATGTGTTTCTTGGTAGACCTTGGCAGTATGATTGCAGGGATGTGCATGATTGTGTCAAGACTATGTTTACTGTTGAGAAAGGTGGCAAGAAAATTTTCCTAATTCCTTTGTAGAATGAAGAGCTCAATAGGAGGAACCTGAGTATTGGCAGTTGAGTTTAGTTGGTAGATTTTAAGAAGGTTGGAGATTAGTGTGGAAAGCAAACCTGTAGCACACCTAAGATGGATGTGAAGAAGAAGAAGAAGAACAACAACAAGGGAAAGAGTGTACAAGTTGAAGATTTGGAGGACATGTATATGAAGATCCAGTTTGGGATTTATGTTATGAAACCCAGAAGATGTTCTTCTAGTTACTAGAACATCTTTTTGAACCTGGGGTGTCTGATGCAGAAGCATCCTAGGCTTTATTGCAATCTTGCATGTTGGGGCCAAGTGCTAGCGGTTTCCAATTTTCTATTGATGTCAAGTTGTTCAATGAAGACCAAGTTACTGTAACTCCTAGTGGATGCCAAGTCATTATAGCTCCTAGTGGATGTTGAGTTACCACATCTCCTAGTGGATGCCAAGTTACTATAGCTCATAGTGGATGTCGAGTTACTATAGCTCCTAGTGAATGTCGAGTTACTGTAGCTCCTAGTGAATGTTGAGTTACTATAGCTCCTAAGGGGTGTCGAGTTACTTGTAGCTCCTAGTGGGTGTTGCATTATTGTAGCTCTTAATGGATGTTGAGTTATTGTAGCTAGTGGATGCTGACTATTCCTGTATGTGTCGAGTACTAGCATTGGTTTTGGTTCTATTCATGCCGAATTGTCTGTGAGCTGACTTTTGGCATTTAATTTATGTTTGGGTATTTAATTTGTGTTGTGGACAACTTGTGGCTCAACATATATTTAATGTGAAGGATTTAATTTAGTTTGTAATGAACTAGGCCAACTTGTGGCTTAGTTGGGTATAAGTAAAGGGTTTTGTGGAGTCTTAAGCAGAGCGAGAGAATTCAATCGTAGGAGTGAAGGGGATTGTGTAGATGTAAATTTTGAAGAGCTAAGGCTACGGCTTGAGAACCAGAGGATTACTTGGTGGACCTGAGGGTACAAGTGTGGGTTTGCTTGGTGTTCTTATCTAGTTGTGGATCTAGAATAGCTAGAGTCAAGTTTGTAAGTGGGTCTTGTTGGATCTTGTAGAACTGATATTGTAATTTTTGTTTGTATTTAGCCCTAACCCAAAAGGCCTTATAGTCAGGCATATTGCATGTAATTAGTTATTTATGAATAAGAGTTGTGATTTGGTATTAGATCTTGTCTTATTGTTTTGTTGTATTATTTTCGATGTGTGCTTGTTTGTTGGGGCTAGGACATTTTCTTTGGGGATTCTCCTACCTTGCATTGTGTCAGTTTCAAGGCAATATCATTATTATAAGAGGTCCACAACTTTAACAATATATGAGATTAACTTTGAGGAGAGAGGTTATGTCTATTTAATTTTTGATATTAATTATTTTACAAGTTATATATAAAAATGTGTCATAGTTTTTAAATTTCTCATAGGAATCATTTATGTTACATGAAACCAAAACAACCTAAGATAATTGTTTATTCTTACCCTTGCCTTCTAAAAAATTAGAAGAATGACTTATTTGTCTATAGTATTACTATCTTTTGTCATTGTCCAAGGGTGAGTATATATTTGAAAATGGAAAAGTTGTTTTTGGATTTACATTACATAAGGGGTAAATGGAATGCTTACAATGTTGTTCAATCTCCCTCATTTGTGTTCTTTCTTTCAACAATAGTTGGTCCCTACCTTCTCCATGAAAATATTATAGACATGGACCTAATGTATATTTTGATTATTATCTAGAGCACCTTCATGATTTTAAGAGAAAGAAAATATTTCTTTGGTTGGTCATAGAAATGATTGCTAACAACTTACAACCCACACTTATAGAGGATATTTTGTTGTTCTTAATGTACTATGACTTGTAAGAAGACAAAGAGAATGGTGAGGACATTGGTGAGGACATTAGAACAAAATATAGTAAGTGAAAAATGTAATCCTGTAATTGAGTTTGTGATAAGACTTGTGTAATTTGCATTGACCCATGTTAGGTTAATTTTCATCGACCCATGTTAGGTTCTCAAACTTATTTTGATAGTATGCTAAATAGTTGAGTTGGAGGTAGAAGTTTCTAAGGCTCTATCTTTTTTGGGTGGCACAATGGTTTTAATTTTATGGTTCTTAATATATTTGGTTGACATCTCACCAACCATGAAGTCAATATGGATTTTAGGCTTGGATAAGGATTTTCCTCTTCTTTTATGGTTCATTTACCTTAAATTATATAATAGTATTAAAAATGTATATATTGTTGAATTATCGATTCCTCATGAATAATAATAAGTTTTTATAAGAAGCTTTCATGTAAATTGTTTGATAAAAACCCGCTCTTATAAAGACCTATTTTCACTTCAGTGATTAAAGAATTGTTAAATGATTATTGATATGTTTGATATATTGATAAGTAGGAGATAATTTCCACAACCAATTAAATTGTGATACTGCTATCAGGATTTAATTGTGTGATTCTTTGAGTCAAACTAATTGACCCATGTTTCATGAGTAGTGATTCAACATAAATCCATCTCTCATGAGAATAAATGGAACACTTAGCACTCATTGGATCTAGGTGATGCTCACAGGGATGAAGCACCAGGACTTCCCAAGAGGTCACCCATCCTAGTACTACTCTAGCTTGAGCGTACTTAACTACAGAGTTTCCTCCATGGTTAAACCCAAAGCTTGAAACCCCATTTGCAAAACCTTCACCAAGTGTTGTGCCTTATTAACCATTTATTAGAAAGCCCCTCAAGCTCATCAATTGATCAGTAGGAGATAATTTCCACAGCTAATCAAATTGTGATATTATTATCAGGATTTAACTGTGTGATTTTTTGAGTCAAACTCATTGACCCATGTTTCATGACTAGTGATTCAACATGAATCCATCTCTCATGAGAATAAATGGATCCTGGTGCTTCACCCCTGTGAGCATCACCTAGATCCAATGAGTGCCAAGTGTTCCATTTATTCTCATGAGAGATGGATTCATGTTGAATCACTACTCATGAAACATGAGTCAATGAATTTGACTCAAAAAATCACACAGTTAAATCCTAATAGCAATATCACAATTTGATTGGCTATGGAAATTATCTCCTACTTATCAATTGATGAGCTTAAGGGGCTTTCTAATAAATGGTTCATAAGGCACAACACTTGGTGAAGGTTTTGCAAATGAGGATGCAAGCTTTGGGTTTAAACATGGAGGAAACTCTATAGTTAAGCACGCACAGGCTAGAGTAGTACTGGGATGGGTGACCTCCCAAGAAGTCCCAGTGCTTCATCCCTATGAGCATCACCTAGATCCAATGAGTGCTAAGTGTTCCATTTATTCTCATGAGAGATGGATTCATGTTGAATCACTACTCATGAAACATGGGTCAATGATTTTGACTCAAAAAACCACACAGTTAAATCCTGATAGCAATATCACAACCTTTGATATATGTTCTACCTTTTTCATCTATTAAATTATTTTTCAAACCATTATTAGTAATTATCTCCTTGAATATAAACATTGTTAGAAAATATTTTTTTGGTATAATTAATGTAATTTTCCTTGATTAATTCACATCTGGGTCCATATTATAGTTTACTTAAGCTTATTTAAGGAACTATGTAGGAGTAGTTGAAGAATTTCCACTTTATGTAGATTTATCATGCTATTATTTTATCATATCCACTTATAGTGGATGAACTTTTTCACCTTATGTGGTTGATCCATCCTTTTTGTTCTTATTAATTTAGCACTCCCCACCTTTGTTGCACATACTTTATTACACATTGGAGCATGGTCCACCTCTAGTGGATCTATTATTTTATTTGAGATGGTGATAAGTTGTCTCTTGATTTTCATGTAATGAGACACCAACACTTTTCATAGTCTCATTCACTCTTTTGTACTCAACTTGGCTATATAACCAAGGGCTCTACTATAGTGCCTCTCATGCTTGCATTATGTACCTTGATCTATATTTTTTTCAGTGAAACCTTATGGTATTCATGTTTATGTGCATTTTGAGATGTTTCAATGATTTGACATTATTTTGATTTCTAGTATCATAGCTAATAGATGTTAAATGCTACAATGTTCAATTTGATCATATATGCATGATGATGCTAGTGATGTGACATTATGTCTTATGACAATATCTAGTTGTTTAGTATTCTAATGTGAACTTTGTTTATGATTATATGATGGACTTTATTGGATTATGGTTGTTGTGTTTGTGTTATGGATATTTATATTGTTCTTGTAGTAAACTTTTATTGTGATGCAAATGAATGATTTAAATAGGTTATTTTAATGAAATTAATTAAATGATTATTTTTGCGATTTCACACGTTGTTGCTTCAGCTATAGTATTATTGTGCATATACACTTGATCATGTTGTTTGTTGTGTAGGACTTATATCCTTGACAATGAAACATAAAGTTAGTGGTTTGGTCGTTCATACCTAGTCAATGTCGTCCCTATATGGGCGACATCTCCTATTTAATTAAAATAATAAACCTTTTGATTAATTGGTAAATTTGGATTCATTATGTATTTTTGATTAGGTCTGTGAGCATGTTTGTGTATTTAGGAATCCACAATGGTCACGAAAGTTATTAAAATAATGTGATTTAATTATTTGAAGGGAATTTTATATTTCATTTAAATTTATTTTATATTTTTGACAATTTTGTCATAATATATATTTGTTTCTGGATTTGATTGTGTAGAGATTTTTTACCATCAACGTTTTGAATCACACTACGTGATCCATCATCAGGATGAAAATAGAGCAAGAGATGTAAAACAAAATGAGTTACAGAAGTTGACTGACCCAAAAGATAAAGGAACCAAGAGGAACAGAGGTTGCACGCTAACCAAGGAGGAAAGAAGGTTAGACAAGGAACCAACAAGGGCACACTCCACACACAACAAGAAAGAAAGAGCAAAGAAACAAAAAATCAAAAAAAAGAGATCAATCAAATGTAGTCAAAGTAATGACACAACTAACCAATACTTAGAACAAATGAAATATGCACGGACAAACAAATATAAAAAGAAAACCTATGGAAAACAATAAATAAGAGCAAATGAAGCAAGTGAGTAAAATTACCAAGAAATAAAATCAAATAAGGAGACTAAGCAAGAAAGAGGGTGTGAAAGAGAGAGGTAGAAAAAGGGGCAACCACCACTAAGAAACACAAAAATAGTAATGAATAAGAACAAGAAAAAAATCACAATAAGAAACCAATAAAAATGAAAAGAAAGTCAAAAGATACATAACACTAAATAAGAACAACAATCAATATAAATGTATAAATGGTTATATAGTTATATGTCTAGTTAAATAAGACACGTGCACACATCATATAACAAGTGTGTGTGTGTGCATGTATTTTATTCAACACGATTGTTAATAGATAAACAATTAAAAGAAACTAGAACTAAACAACCAAAAAAAATTTAAAAAGATAGTTGATTAATACATATAAATAAAAATACAATCAAACACTATATATATATATATAATCAACCACAAGTATACATAGTATAACTACTATGTGCACGCATTTATTATTTAGCCAAATAGTGAATAGATAAAAGAGAAAGAAAAACCAAACTAAACAACCAAAAACTCCAAAATAATGTACAAACCAAAGCGAGTATATATATATATATATATATATATATAGGAATACATAAAAATATAAGTAAAACCATAAATCTATATAACCTATTGAATAAAACCTATGCACACGAGATAAGGTGTGTGTACGTATTTTTATTTAACTGGTTATATATAAGAAAGTCACAAATAAATAAAATAGAGAAAGATAGAACCAATATGTGACAAAAATCTAAAGGTAGAGAGAGAGAGAGAGAGAGAGAGAGAGAGAATGCATCAAATGCCAAAAGTTATATATATATATATATATATATATATATATATATATATATCTTAATGCAAAAAATAAATAAAAATAAAGATAAAGTAAAGAAATATGCAAAGTTAGAAAACCCTAAGAAGAAAGCAAGGAGGAGAGAAATCAAAGCAACAAGAAATTAAAAACTCAAGACAAAGAAGAAGCACGAGGGCAACAAGCAAACTGAAAAAAACAAATAAGGGGAAATAAAGGGAAAGAGGAAAACCACCGATGGAGAGGGGAAGTGACCAAGCAAGAAGGAGAGGGAGAGGGGGGGGGGAGTGGAATTACCCCTCATGACAATGGTCATTGCACCTCGAGGTTAACAATGGTTGCCACGAGGGATTGAGGGTCCAACCATCTTCACGATTAAGGTTGGTGGGGTGGTTATAGATCTCAACGGCTTCCTTAAGCTTCTGTTTGAAATAGTTGTCCTCATTGGCAAGGATCTGAGTGTTTTCCAAGCGAATGTGGTGTTTGGTAGAGAAAGAATGCTCAGCTAGGGCAGATTTGCAAACCCTATCATGACGAATGTCTGCAATGTGCTCTTTTATCCGAGTATGGAAAGAACGACCGGTTTCGCCAATATAAGGAGTCCTATAGGAGCAAGCAACTTTGTAGACCCCTGAGTTAGAATATGCATCTCTTAAGTCTTTAAGAGGTGGGACAAGGTTCCTAATCTTGGATGGGGGTTTGAAAGCTACTCTCAACCCTTTTTTGGTCAAGATCTTGGCAATTTTTTGTGAAATACCTTCGACAAAGGGAGAGAGGCAAACAAACCAAGAGGAGTGGGGGAAGGTTTGGGATCACAAAGGGAAAGGTGGAGGGACTTTTCTTGGTTGAGAGCTCTGGAAATTTGTCTGGCAGAGTAACCATTGAGCCTAAAAATGTGACGCAAGTGGTTTAGTTCAAGGCTTAAATGATCATCATCACAGATTCTATAAGCTCTCAAGGCAAGGGTCTTAAGAATGCCAACTTTTTGGCTCAGGGGGTGGTGGGAGGAAGAGCAGATATACGAGTCTGTATGTGTAGCCTTTCTAAACACCTAATGACCAAGGGTACCGTCTGGTTTCTTGATGAGAAGGACATCAAGGAAAGGCAAACAATTGTTAGACTCGAGTTCTTTGGTAAAGGAAATGCAAGGCGCTATGTTGTTGATGTGTTGGTGGAACTCCTCTAATTTTTCCATCCCATGAGGCCAACAAATGTTCGTATCATCAACATATCGCTTCCACCACTTAGGCTTAAGAGGGAAAGATCGAAGGGCCACCTCTTCAAAATGTTCCATATAAAGGTTGGCAATGATCGGGGAGAGGGGGGATCCCATGGCTACACCCTCAACTTGCTCGTAGATGGCCCCTTGGAACGAGAAAAAAGTGGACCTGAGGCATAACTCAACCAAACTAGCAATGTCCACATTGGTCTTAAGCTTCACGATTTCAACTGAGTCGGGAATAGGAACCTTTGTGAAGAGAGAGACAACGTCAAAACTCACCAGGAGATCATTACTGTCTAGATGAGCGCCCTTGGTGAATTGGACAAAGTGGGTTGAGTCCTTGACAAAGGAATCAGATTTTCCCACCAAGGGAGAGATAATTTTGGCAAGATGGGAAGCAAGTGGATATGTAGGGGAGCCAATGGTGTCGACAATAGATCTTAGAGGAATACCCTCCTTATGAATTTTTGGGACACCATAAATGCGAGGAGTGACTTCCTTCATAGGGACTAACCTTTTCTTGACGTCATCATCAAAGGAAGATGCCAAGACCCTGGATTTGACAAGCTTAAGGATTTTGGCACAAGGGTTGCGAGACAGGGTTTTGTAGCTACGAGACTCAACGAGAAGGTCACGCATCTTAGCTACATAGTCTTGTTTGTTCATAATGACTGTGGCATTGCCTTTGTCAGCTTTAGTGATTACCAAGTCATTGTGATGCAACAAACTTTTGAAGGAAAGAAACTCAACCTTAGGGATGTTGCGCCTAGGGGGTTTGGCCCGCCTCAAAGCAACTGCACAATCTTGTCTAATTTCTTCGGCGACATCATTCGGTAGAGAACGAATAGCATTCTCAATCTCTACCAAGAAGTCAACCTGCGGAATGGCATGAGGTGCCACCGCAAAATTAAGGCCCCGTTTTAAGAAATTAAAAGAATGTGGGTCGAGGGGGACATCAGCAAGGTTGATGACCAATTTTTTGTCCCATTGGTGCACCAAATTGGAAGAGTGGGAGGAAGGGCTGCGAAGGGGGCAAGTCAAAGAACCCGAGACATGGGAGGGAGATAATTGAGAGGCTAACTGATCCCCCCCCACGTCCTCAAACAACGGATGAGGATACGAACGGCTCGCGGAGGGTGAAGGACACGACTTGGGATGGGTTAGGTGGTCTCCATAAGTGTAGCTTGAAGTGACTCCAGGAGAGACCAGACTTATGGCGGGTTGACCAGACCCAAGTCTCAAAGGATCATCAAGAGGTTTAGGGGCTCGAGGCATACCCACCACCGGAGAGACAGCAAGACAGCTAAGACTGCAAGACGTAGAACACACACCATCAGAAGAAGATGTACCTAAGAACGTGAGCAGAGAGACGTTGGCGTTGGAAACTGAGGCTACAAAAGAGGAGCCTTGACGCTTGAATCAGACCGTTGCACAGCTTCTGCACGCGGAGGAGAGCCCCTATGGCTAGACGCCTGAACAAAGATGTGTGGTTGCGTTGCCAAAGGGTTGGAGGAAGATGAAACAAGCTGCACAGTCACGCGGTGCTGAGGATGTAACCCACAGGAGCCGTTCAGCACCCGAGTTGAACCAACAACAGCAGATGACTCATCGGGCCAGGTCTGTAAAGAGGAGGCCACACGACGAGGAGAACAAGAAGATTGGCTTGACCTGGAATCAAGATGAGCAACGTGTTGGTTCCACGGACGATGATGTGCAGGGAGGCGCTGTTGAGAATGGAGAAACATGGAGCGAGACCCAAAGAAATGACTAGACCACGTTTGATAGTGCTGGAACTTGTGGGCAAGAGCCTCAAACTTCTTCTTTTGCCTGCTAATACATTCCTTCTGACGCCCTAGGGCTCTGGCATAAGAGGATATGTCCAGACGTGTCCAAAGGTCCGGACAGAGGGAAGAAGCTAGCTCGAGGTGTAGGGGGAGCAGTCTTGTGTTAAGATGATTGATAGATCTCCTTGAAGATTGAATAACATATCTGAGGAGAGAAAGACTGGCTTAGACAAAAATCTGCTTGGTGTACACACCCCATAGGTGGCGTTTGATTTTTACAAAGGAGGGGATCAAGTGGGAGTCACGACATCTCTTAAGAAAAGCCAAATCTGCAACCTTTTTCATTAGCTTGATCCTTAACACCTCTAGCTATTTGGATTTGAAACAGAGTTCCCTCCCATGAAGGGTTTCAATTAAAGAGATCAGATTTCCACAATCCATTGCATAATATATATTGTCATAGTTGAATTCTATTTAATTGGAATTACTTGATTTATTTGGGTTAAAAAGGGATATAGGTTATTATGTTATTTATTTTAATTTTGTCATAGTTGAATTCTATTTAATTGGAATTACTTGATTTATTTCGGTTAAAAAGGGATATAGTTTATTATGTTATTCATTTTTCCTTTTTCTTTGTTTTTTTAATTTAAAAGTGCATATAAAGCCCAAAAGTTTTTGTAATACTCACTTCTCACTTTGGGAGTTAAGAAATTTAGAGTAAATCCTCCAAACTCCTTGCGAGCATTTTAGAGGTTTGTTCATTGTGGGAGCTATGCTCAAGGGATAGATACAAGAGTAGGCTTGTTGGATTCAAAGCAAAAAACTTCTCAGTTGTCAAGTTTTTCATTGACATTGGTGCCTATGTTATTTTGTGGTGCATGTTCCCATTTTAGCCCATTTTGTTGTGAGGTAAGGCCTTTCTATTTTAATAGTCTTGACTCATTTTTATTTCCATTTTTTATTGCTTTATAGTTGAAGGATGAGAACAAGTGTTCCCCTCCATTTTCATATGTTAATTTGGCCCAGTTGGGCTAGAATGAGTAATTAGGAATTTTTGTGTGTTTTAAATAAGAAGTTTGTACTATTATAATGGTTTTTTTTCCTAGGAACTTGAATTTTTTTTTTAATTGGATTTTTTGAGGTTTTATCCTCATTTGGGAAAACGGTTTTAATTTTGACAAGTTTCATTTTTGAGTGATTTTAACATCACCTCATTTTGCGTACCATCCAAATTTCTCAGGTATTTCACCAATTTTAGTCATAGATTTGGAATGTATGTTAGGTTTCCAATCTGACCATGCCTTCACTTTATCTTTATTGGGATTTATGTTGAATCTATACTCTATGCTTGGTTGAGTGTGTGTTTACACTTGGTGTTTCTCATTTTCTCATCCAACCCTTATTTAGCTTTGATTTTACTGTGGATGGTTGTGCCCACACATTAGCATGTGTGCATATGTATAAAGGATCTTGCAAGATCCTCACTCCTAGACATAGGCTAATTGAGCAATTATTCATTTGGGGGTTGGGTTGGGAACTTGTATTGCCTTTTGGCACTCATCCTATGATGAGCATGAGTATGTAGGGTAGGTGGTGGAGTGGCTTCTTTCAATACCCTGGTCTAGGTCCAACAAGGTATCATGAAGAAGTTTAAATAGGTGATAATCAAATTAACTAAGGGGTACTAAAACTTAATTAACATAAGGACACACCTAAGAGTTCTCATATGCATTGGTGCAAGGGTGTTTGGCATTTGTACATTCTATAGTCTTTTGCAAAAGCTGTTGCGAGGGCACAGTGTGTGGCCTCCTAAGGGAGATGATTCTACCACATATATCGGATTTCCTATGCCAAGTGAATTACACTCCACTTGAGTCCCTGCATAGTTAACCTATAGAGTGTCTGACCAAGACCTTTTGTATTGCATTGTCTCATGATCTTGGTTTCAGTCTTTGTTTCTACTTGGCATGAGTGTTAGCCTTGGATGATTGTACTTGTGTTTGGGATCTAAGACATTATCTCCATCATCATGATGGGAGTAGGCCTATGGGTTCCACGTGGTTAGGAGGCATATCTACCTAAACCATTGTTAGGGACTAGTGTACAAAGTTGGCCTTCTTCTAGACTTAGTTTCAGAGCTCGGTGCTTCACTTGGATTCTCCATGGTTTCCAGAGTATGTTTCCTAGAGATTTATGTTCTTTTGATATCATGCTTTGAGATAGTATTTTATGGTTCGTCATTCCTTTTTACTACAATGCTTCTTTTGCTCATGTTTTTAAATATGATGCTTGACTTGGATAGATATTATTTTAAGTGATCACTCCTTGACTCTAGTAGTTCTAGTACTCCCTGGTGTGGAGGTTCTAACCCAACTTTTCTTTCTAAGTTGGTCAATTGGCCTTGTGAGTATCTTGGGTGACTATTTTCTAGTTCTATACAATGTTTTCCTTGTATCACACTACTTATTTGTAGATTATTGTACGATACTAAACAAGTATCATACTAGTTCTTAAATATTACCAGATGATACTCAAGAAGTATCATACTGGTAGTTTATAAATTAGTGTACGATACTGGAATGGTATAGTACCATTATTATGAAGTCTATCATCTAGAAATAGTAGGAAGTATCATATTGGGTCTATTGGAAGACCTACTTGGCCAAATAGTGAGTACTTCCCGACTTGTCTCGTATGTTGTGGAAGGTGAATTGGATACCCTTTTGGGAGTTCTTGGTACATATACCTTGACCATTCGGTTACAAGGTTTTTAACATGTATCATTTAAGTTTAAGAAAGAATTCTTATACTTAACATATATTTTATAAATATGATGATTCATTTGAGATAGGTTCCAGCCCTCTAGGAGCTAAGATAAAAATTCCAAGTTTGTAAAGTTGACAAGATTTTAGACTTCGCCTAATTTTAAGGTTTCAGGATTTTAGAGATAGCCTAATTTCAAGGTTTAACTCATGTCTTTTAGCATGGTGTCTAGTAGATGAGTGGTTGTAAACTTAAGCCCTTGTCTTGTGCATGACTGTTTGAAGGTCTCTTCTTACCATTATTGATTATGTTATGGTTAGTTGAAAATGGACATGCATGTTTATCCATGCTAGGAACTTTTACTTTGGGTTTAAAAAGAACCCACATTCTCATGATTCGTCTGATCTTTGATTCTAAGTTTGTAAGTAGTGACACTTGGGAATCTTTGGCATTTAGTTTACATTAGTCTTTCGTTGCATTCTGGTATAAGTTATTATTGTTGCATCTTATTTATACATATACATATACATATACATATATATATACATATATATATATATATATATATATATATATACATATATATATATACATACATATATATATATATATATATATATATGTACATACTTTTATATATATATATATATATATATATATATATATGTGTGTGTGTGTGTGTGTGCGTGTGTGTGTGCGTGTATGTGTATATGTATATGTATATGTGTATATATATGTATGTATATATATGCATATATATACACATGTACATATACATATACATATACATATATGTACGCACATATGTATATGTATGTGTATATATATATATATATATATATATATATATATATATATATATATATGTATGTATACACATATACATACACACACACACACACACACATATATATATATATATACATGTATACATGTATATGTATATGTATATAAACATATATATATATATATAGATACATGAATATTTATAGATATATACACATATATATACACACAAAATTTAAAAAAAAAAAAATTTAAAAATTATATATACATGTATACATGTTTATGTATATGTATATAAACATATATATACAAATACATGTATATTTATAGATATATACACATATATATACACACAAATTTTTTTTAAATTTAAAAAAAAAAATTATATATATATATATATATATTAGTCTTTTTTTATCCTTGTTCCAAGGATCTCCTAGTGGGGCATTACATGTGGTATCATAGACCATATTTCAACATTGGGATCTTTGTGTTATGCTTTCGCTATGATAGTGGATATTGAACTTTCTTATGTATTAATATCATTCTTAATGAATTGTTGCTTTGCATTCATCTATGCTTTCATAAGTATTTTTTTTTTGTCTTGTTGTCCCTTTAAGGATACCTCTTGCATGTATAGCTGGTGGTCAAAGGAATAATCAACCAAATAACTATGGTGAGAAACATAATGAAGAGAACCACGAAGAGGAACATCACAAAGAAGGGGAAATATAGGGAAATAATTTGGGTGGAATAGAGGCATTGGTACCTTTTCTTTAGGAGTTTATATCTCGGTTGGGACCTCGAGTCAAGGGTTGTCAACATGATCGTGGACTATAACGCCCCACCAGGGAACCCAAAATAAGTTAGCCTATTATGTCACTAAGTTTCCAAACATTTTTTTAAAAAAGATTAAAGCAACAAGAGATAACATAGCAGAAGCAATAACTCACATACATACAAGTACATAAAATGCCACATGACATAACTAGAATGCATAATCATCCTCTATACAAGTCATAGGGTATGAAATGCTAAAAGAATATACATCATGATAAGGTACAACATCTCATAAGATATCCAATAATCAAAGTATAGTACATCAGAGTATGACCAAAGAATATAATCACAAGATTAAAAGAGTAGAACAACTACACAAGTACATCTAGTAACAATATCTAGTTATTGGATCTCAATGGTATAAGAAACACTACCACCCAACCTCATGAAACTTAAATGGCCCACTCCCACCATGTTGAGGAGATAATCTCAAGTCCCATACAAATAACAATCCAAGAGTCATAACCAAAATCTAGGTTAGGGAAATCCTGATAGCAATCTATCTCAAAGGTACCAAGTACACACATAACATCTAATCCTAGAGGCAAAAAAGACATGTAGGAAACCTACTATGTAAGTGGGCAAGTGTCATTGCATGAGCCAACTCTATTAAGGTCACCCTGGCAACATCTTTGGACTCTGACCCCCTAATGACTCTATGCGACATCAGTATCCTTTCCTACAGAGAAGGCATACAAATGAGGCAAGGTCGCAACCAATCATCCTTTCTACTCCCATCCTAACTTGCACTAGAACTCAAGGCATGAGCGAGGCAATCCACTAACTCTTGTTAATTCATTTTTAACCCATTTAATGAAATATTATCACATATTAATACAACTTACAATGGGTTACCTAGGCAGCCTCTTTAGGGCTCTAGCCTCCACTGCAAGCCACTTCCCAACATACATTAAGATAACCTACCCTAAGCTCATAATAAAAAGTCTCATAAAGTTACCATGACCACATTAGTCCTATACAAGGAACTAGAAATCACAATATATATTCTAATCAATACCTTAAAGGTCAGATCACAATAATCCCGACATTCACACAACATCATATAACTAGATCTCCCAAGCCTTTGGTAAACATCCTAACTGGTCAAAGTACTAGGTTTAACCCAAACACCCTCATGAAACATAACATCTTAATGAATAGTTGCAACAAGTGTAGTTACATAGTTCATTTGGTTTGTCAGCATAATATCATAACGATCGATTCAAAATATGGGTTTAGTTTTCATTTTCAAAAAGTCAAATTTGATAAAGTTTTTTTAGTACACAAGTGTTTTAAATGATTCAACAATCCATTAAAATCACCTTAGTACATAATACCATCTTCATATAAAATGAAATACTTTCAAAACAATAATCAAAATTTTATTAAAATTTCTCTTAATTAAAAATTTATATTACAATTATCAATTTTTAATACATATATTAATAATAAATTATATAACCATTTTAAATTAAATATTATTAAAATTTAATAACAATTATTAAATAATTTATAATAATAATAACTATTAATTTACTAATAAAATAATATTTACTAAAATATTAATAATATTTATTACTTTAAAATATAATTTAAAAAAACTAAAATTACAATTACAAACCCCAAACAGAGGGGTGCGGCTTGTGTCACGCTACCTTGGCAACACCATACTATCCTTTGATAAACGCACATTGCCTCAGTAACATACCTGTCCTTAGGGACAGTGTATATATATATAAAATATTTAGTTTTCTTGCAGGTCTAAGCTTGGAGGGCAAATTTTTTCAACATACCCTATTTTTTAGAAACAAGATAAATTGATTCTAAAATTTAAATTGGAATCCAATCAAACTCTGTCTTGATCTTTGTTTTCTAAAATCTAATTTTCCAATAAGAGTTTTTAATTTGGTTTCTCTCAAAGAAGTTTCAATAACGAATAATAATAATTTCTCAAACAAGGGTTTCAATCCAAATACAATTTTTGAAACAAGATCCACAAGCAAAAATGAAGAAGACAGAGGAGATTTGAAGGGAATTATTGTGAAAATCTCAATAGATTTCCTACCTAGATCTGATGCTAAACTAGATGAATGCTTAGAGATTGCAAGAATTCTCATCTCTCAAAACCCTTTCTGAAATTTGCTCCCCCAAACTTGTGTGTGGAGAAATGAGCTCTAATTTCCTAATAAAGAATTGCTTAACCTAGGGTTTCATTTGTATGAACACGAAAAAGTCTTTTCTTTTATTATTTTAATTTATTTGATTTCATGTGCATACTTTTTGTGTTTTCATTAAAAGAATTTTTTTTAAAATTTATGCTCACTTGCTTTTATTAAATAAAAAGATGCATTTCAAAAGTATGTTTATTAATTTAACTAATAATAATATTTAGAGTTCATTATTAAAATGAAACTCCTAAATTAATTATTATTAAATTAACTAAATATAATTACGCCAAATTTGGATCTTCAATTAAGTCTGTCAAAAATAATTCTTCTATTTCATTAATTTCTCAATTAATAAAATATAATTAAAATTTGATTTTTTCTTTATAATATTTTTGTTAAACTAAATCATTTCATAATGTCTTTATTTGATCTAATTATAACTAAAAAATCACAATAGACCCACAAATCTGAATAAGAAAGCTCATCTAAAAGATAAAGTATGAATTCAAACTTAAGGGTCAAAATCTTGAATTCACATCACTTGATGAATTCAAAAGGGTATAAAATTCATATACTTGTCCTATATTCTAGGACAATAGGCTTAGGGTTAGGATTCAGACTCAAGAACTATCTCTCCTCTTTACCATTGAGATACTACAATAGGGCACACTCATCCTAGCAATTCAGGGAAGTCAATGCTCGGTACCTACAATCTGCATAAAAGTTGAACATGTACATATACATATATATCTAAACTAAACATATAATGGCGAGGAGTGGTACATCATGTAGATCTTGACTAGAAGGTGACTACGACTCCCTCGCTCAACCACATCAGAAACATCAAACATAAAGTAAAACATGCATGTACACCATACACATGCAAGTATGGTGTGAGTAACTATAAAAATCATAAATAAATCATCCATCTAATTATCATCATGTAAAAAAATGAAATCACTATATGAACATACAAAGCATTATTATTGAAAGTGTTAGAGTAATAAATTTTTTCTTATTAATTAAATCATATTGATTTAATTATTAAGTCACTTATTATCTCTAGTTTACTTGAGCTAAACTTTGGGCATATAATAATTAATTATTATTATGCAACCTAGGTTAGTTACATGTTAGCATTTTGATCTCCTTTTATAAGGATTGATCTCTTTGTAATTTACATTCATTCAATTTTGATAATAACAATCTCATTTTTGCTCATAAAAAATGTCTCATCTATGGATCTGGCAATTATAGCCAACATCACTTTTTGCTTCTCTTTCTATGATAGGTGTTTGCATGTAGGTGATTCTTGGGAGTTGTGGGGTTGATCTTTCATTCACTTCAACATGGTAATAGAGCTCCAAATCTTCATGCTCCTATTTTGTTCTTGAGAGATTTCATATCAATTTTCAGATATGTGGCTTTTAGATGATTTTTGTTTTTTTGTTTTTTTTTTTTTGGGGGGGGGTGTCGGGGGAGATTTTTTTTAGAGCACTTTGAGCCCAAATGGGCATTACTATTGAGCTCAGAGTGCTCGAAAACACCCATTTCCATATAAAATATGTTTAGTTTGGACACTGTTGAAATCTGAGGCAAAAATATTTTTGCACCCTGGACATTTTGACCTAGGCATGCAAAATGAGGCAATGATTATTTTTTATTTTATCCAAAAAATAAAATTGAGAGGGAATGACTTTTTTTGTTTAGTTTAAAACAATTTTTTTAGGGCCCTTGTTAGT
The DNA here is from genome assembly GCA_028749045.1 of Cupressus sempervirens. NCBI lineage: Eukaryota > Viridiplantae > Streptophyta > Pinopsida > Cupressales > Cupressaceae > Cupressus > Cupressus sempervirens. Next base: position 633,568,976 of record CM053784.1, on the reverse strand, counting down.
TGACTTGACCTGTCTTGGAGGTATTTGGAGAGGTACCCTATACCTTGTTTTCCATATCTGAGGGCACTTGTTTGGATTTTTTTGGTGGTGCCCAATTCTTTTGGGCATGCCATTTCCTACTCTAGTGGGCCTTCTTGGCTCTCATGCTGAGTTCTTAGAGGGTTGCATATTATTGTTTCCCTTTCTTAGAGTGGCATGGAGTTTTTCATTGCAATGAATCAAGCAAGGATCCAAGGAAAAGGAGTGACATTTTTGGGGCATTTTTGTGTTTAGGAGGACTCATGCTTGAGAAAGCCCATCTACATGTAAAATCCTTGGGTTCCTGTGCATCATGCTTCTCTAGCAATCACTTGACATGTTTTTCTTAGGTAGCAAATTTTTTTTAGAAATTTTTGGCAAAGTTCCACGCCCTCTATCCTAGCTCATGACTCGTGCTCATGACATGCCATCAAATATCATGTCAACATCATTTTTTGGACCTACCATGCATTATTCTTGGGCTTGGAGTAGCCACTCTTTTTGCTACGCATTTTGCATTTATGGAAGGTATTCTAAAAAAAACATCGCCCAAGTGTTGGAGAATCCCAAGTGCATGGGGGCCTGAAATGAGGAGGAGCACCTATTGCAGGCCCTGCCTTCTCTAACTCAACTTCCTTGATGGCTCACAATGCCGTGTAACCTTTCTTTTTGGTCACTACCTTTTCAACAAGCTATTTGGGTTTCCTACATGTGTGCGAGTGATATGAGATTTCAAGAGGCAGTTTCGCCTCCTTTCAAGGCAATTTTACTACATTTGCTTGATGGTTTCATGCCTTTTTTGGTGTAGATTTGGTGCACCATGATTTTCCTTGTGCATGGTACATGACACTTTTTGAGAACTCTGTATTCAAAACCTCTCATCCAAGCCATTTTATGTTTTGGACCTGTGAGTTGATGGTATTTGCAGCGCCCTCAAGTATGACATGCCCTCAAGTACTAGGCCATGTGAGATTCTCTCCTTTTAAGTGGTGACTTTTTCCCTTATTTTTAGCCAACTATAGAAGTTTCATCATTTTAATATGGATTTCTTGTGTAGTGTGTTTGCCTATGCAAGCAGATCTCGACATGCAAAGGTGGATTTTTATCTCTACATGCTTAAATTTTGCCACTCTTATTGGTTTTTCAGTTCCTAGCATAATTTTTGGCCCTCTCAATGACCTTCACATTACAACCCACATGGTTTTGAGTGTGGAGTAATTTGGCTACTAGATTTGTTTTTTCGACACTAACCTTTTGATTTAGCAACAATGACCTTTTTGACATCCTATTTTATTTTAGGCAACTGGATTTTTTTCCCAGCAGGGGTCATTTTTCATGCATTTTTTTTTGCCTTACAACCATTTGAGTGTCAAATTTATGCTCATCACTTACTAGTGTTAGCATTGCATTAGTGTTCCTGTTTTCCATTCATACTTTGTTTGAACCTACCTTCACATTTTTTCTCATATCTCAGGCATACAGACTCTCATTTCCATAAACGAGATATCCTTGAAAAGCTAGTTCCGAGCCTATCATAGTGGTATATGTATTTTTTAAGTTTTGGTACTTTTTTATGGCTTTTTCTGCTGTCAAAGTCAGGGGTAAATTTGTTTACTCTGGAAGACATATCTTGAGCATCTAATCTTCGATTTGGGAATTCTTTATATCGTTGGAAGGCCTTTCAGATACCTTTCTAGTGATACTGGTTGTTTTTCCAAATTTTTCTCTCCTACATTCTATTCATTCTTTTGTATTTTTTCATTCTGGTGGATATTTTGGTTTTCTCAGCTTTGAGGATCGATTTCATTGCTTTAGATGATTTGTCATGGGCTATCCTATATGTTGTATTAGTATTATGTCTCTTCTGGTCTATTTGGATATCATTTGTATGAATTCTTACAAACACACTGAGATAAAATGTCATATTCCATCTATTTTTTCATTTCAAAGCTTTTTCCTTCTGATTTGAGTAGTGTCAGCTTAGGACACTCATGCAGATTATTGCATTCTTGCAATACATCATATCTTGTGCCTTATTGTACATGCACTACTTTTATTAAAGTACCATTGGGGTTTTTTTTCCTTTGTTTGTCATCTTCCTTTGTCTAGTGAGTTTCTCTTCTATGACATTAGCCTCATGATGTGTCTGAGATTGATCACTTCAATACACACATATGCATTCTTCTGTGCATCTTGATCATGTTTCCTTGACATGCAATTATTTTGGTCCACTTTTCCATTTTTCTATCACCTCACCCTTGTCTACATTGTGGGGGGGGGGGGGTTCTTCTATTATTTTTCATGCTTCCTTGGTTCAATGGAGTGAGCTATGTATTCAATATTTGTTCCTATGTACTAGGCAGATGCAATGTCTAGGTACCTATGCATTTCGGTAAGATGGATCATTTACCATATAGACACTTTTCTTTTTGTTCCTACTTTGGTTACAACCTTCCATGTTTGATTGATCATCTCTTCAAGCTTTGGTGTTTCATGTCATCTATATCTTTGAGTTCAATTGTTTTCCTTTATGTGCCTCCCGATTCGATGTGGATTATAGTCTTCTCCACCTGGTCAAGTTCTATTTTAGTAGTGGTTCTTCAAATAAAAAGTTACTTTTGACAAAGCTTTGCAACTTCTACATGCTTTAGTGGTGTTCTTCATGATCATCTTTAGTTCCTATCTATTCGAACATTCCCTAGTTTGGAGGCTTCTTCAATCCTTCTTTAGTTTCCTTTCAACAATATTTCTATCTCTTTTTGGAGTAGGGTTTTTCCTATGTGGTTTTCTCTATTTCTCCTTTTTTCAAAGATTTGGTCTTGGGTACCTCATCATTCCATGTTGTCGAGACCCAAATTACCTTTCAATAGTAATTTCTAGGTTTTTAGCTATTCCTAAGCTTATCTTAAGGCCGGGGGGGTGTTGTTATAGAGTAATATTTTTTATTAAATCATATTGAATTAATTATTAAGTCACTTACAATCTGTAGTTTACATAAGCTAAACTTTGAGCATACATTAATTAATTCTTTTATTAATTATTATTATGCAACCTGGGTTAATTACCTGCTAGGGTTTTGATCTCCTTTTATAAGGATTGATCTCTTAGTAATTTACATTCATTTAGTTTTGATAATAGTAATCTCTTTTTTCTCATCAAGAATGTCTCATCTCTGGATCTGGCAATTCCAACCTCTGTAGCTTTTTGCTTCTCTCTTTCTATGATAGGTGTTTGCATGCAAGTGATTCTTACGAGCTGTGGGGTTGATCTTTCATAAACTTCAATAAAAAGAATAAACATGAACACATAAAATAATGAATATCAAGTAGCTCATCAAATATATAAACTAAGTATGAAATAACATCAATGAAATAAGGTAACCAAGTATCACTAAATCATAAAACATAACCATAAAAGCTGGCCTACAAGAATTCAGCAATATAACATGAAAAGTAAGCTAGGGGTAGGCACTACATGGACAAGGAGTGGGATTGTAGGGTGTAAAATCCCATATGTCAAAGCATGAGAATTAGGAGGAGCGAGAGCATGAGTGTAAGAATTCTCGCGCACCACTTGGTAGTAGAGGGTACCATAGGAGAGGATAGGACAATGATGATGAGGACTCCATCCAAATTGACACAATGAGTGACTTCGGCGGTCTAAATGACAATACTTTCATGGTAGAGGAAGTGACCTCAATGTTGAGACATGATTACTAGATATGGGTTGTTTCTTTTTTATGCATCATAATGCAAGCAACCTAAGAGCTCATTGTGATATCATGCAATCGAGGGACCATGCATCCATCTAGTGAAACATTGAGGGGTAGAAGGTCCATATTAGTATATAAGATCTCACTTGGGAGATCTTTGAGGAGAGGTTCCTATCCCCTTAGTACAAGGAGGTAAGAGCTAATGAGCTCCATGAAATTAAGAAAGGGAACTTGTTAGTGGAGTAATATGAGATTAGGTTCTTTGAGCTAAGGTAGTACTTAATCTATAACCATGATGAGGTACTCCTCACTTGGCATTTCGTTAGGGGTCTCAAGGACTCCATCATGGGAGATGTTTATTTGCATCAGCCTAGGACACTTGCATTTTCTACCAAGAAGGTGAGAATTCCTATAAGAAATGTGGCTAGAGGCTACTACACTAGAGAAGGTACAAAAGGTCATAGTGCATAGCCAATAAGGTCAATTTTGCCTTCCTCTTACATATAGTCCACAAGCCAAACTCCTACCCAGTCAACACCTTCAAGAGATGGGTGTAATTGAAATGGTAAGTAAAATTTATTCTATGGCTACAAGGGTGGCTAGAGTTTAAGTACCACAAGTGGGAAGGGGCACAATTATTCTTAGGGAAAACGTCATAATAGAGTCACTCTATTCATAGTGGCCACTAGAATCCTAGTTGAGGAAGTGCCCAGTAGTCTAGTTCTCCTCAAGGAGGACACAATTATTGGAAATAAATGAGGAGTAACTGAGAGGGAAGGGGTGAATCAGTTACCACTAAAATAAATCCCAGATCCCTTAGATGTTAGTACAAAACAAACTCTGAAAACTAAACTATGTTGATGCTCGACAAACACACACAAAAATATTGTAACTCGATAAACACTAAAATTGCTTGGAAAACACTTAAAATGAAAATCTTAAGATGTTATCTATGATTAATATTATTTTAACTTAGTTGCAAACATAGAAGTGAAATAGCATGAACACATTTGACACCAAGATTTAACATGGAAATCCAATTTGGGAAAAACCACCAATTGCAACTAGTTACTGATTTTCACTCTTCTAAAGTGAGCCTTGTTATGAGCCAACCCTGTTAAAGGTTACAAAATATATTGTTAGGTGTGACCCTATTAGAGGATTTGTAATGCCCCACCCAAAGATCCTTGGAAACAAGGATGAAAAGCAAGCAAGAATTTTTTTTTTTAAAAACCAAGTGTAAGTGCACATGATAACAACCTACACAGATCATAAAGATCGCAATAGAATAATGACAATCAACCAACACCAACAAATTTCCAAACACCACTACTAACCAAAACATCAACAAGATAACAAACAAGATCAACCAAGTTGATAGACAAATGCTGACTCTTGAAAATTGGCTAAGTCTGAAATCCTGAAGCCCTTAAATTTGGCTAAGTTTGGATTTATAAAGCCCTAAAATTTCCTAGAATCTTTATCTTAGCTCATAGAGGTTTGGATCCTATCTCAAATGAATCATCACATATATTAAAATATATCTTAATTATAAGGAATTGAACTTATACTTAAATGATATAATTTAAACTCCAAGAGATTGACTGCTGAAACACACACAACTGGAATCAAAATGCAACACCATAGGGTTGAAGAACACTAAAGAAGGTATCCAAATAAACTCTTAAAAAGTTTAGACTAGACCAAAAAGTGCCCGCTGCTCGCCTACATAGGTTTTTACAAAACCCAGGTGATACTTTAATACAACACAGAAAAGTATCGTGCAACATTTCTAAAGGAGGGCGACACTTTCAGGGACTGGGCAACCGAAGGCATGCGACACTTTAAGAGTATAGTATGACATTTCTTACAAGGAGGTGTGATACTTTCCAGTATCGTGTGATATTTCTCCAAGAGGTGTGTGATAGAATCAAGGGACACACGATACAATTTCAATGGGCATGCAATACATTGTTGTGTCACACCATTCTGATAAAAGGTCGCCAAGGAAACTAAAGAAAAACACTTAAGGACAAACAAAAGACTAAAACTAAGTTTAGAACGTCCACACCAGGGAGTAACATCCACATTTTAAGGCAAGAACCCTCGAATCAAATAAGGAAATACAAAAATAATAACATCTAACTATCTAACATATAAGAGTAAAAGTGCAGAAGGAACATAACAGTAACTGAAATAACATCACAATGAATAGAATAACCAAGTAAGTATGTGGTTCCTCCCAACTTTCAATGGCATCATAAGACCATTGTGGGCCCTAACCATCCCCCCACGCGTAACATCCCAAGCCACCGATCAAATCATCAATACTATCGTAATAGGGACGTCACTACTAAACATGCTAAAAATCAAAAGCATAAAGAAATCTAACATACTAGTAGTACAACAGAAGATAAACCTGCAAGTAGACAACATCAACTATCATATGCTAATCATCATAATAAGGAATGCATGAAAGTTAAGATCATCTAAACATGATAAACAACATCCCAATGAAAGCATAAATCACAAGAAGCATACTCCGTAAATCGAAGTACCAAGTGAACACATCTAGCAATGGTTGCACTAAGATATAAGACCGTTTTTGTACACCAGTCCCTAGCAGTGGTGTAGGTAGCTACACCTCCCAACTACATGGCTCCCGTAGGTCCACACCTGCCGTGCTGATGGAGATAATGATCCAACCACAAACACATGCAAAACAACATCCATGGCTAACACACATGCTAAGCAGTATGATGACTGAATCCAAGACAAAGACAATGCATAACTATAGGTCTTGGTCAGACATCTCAATGGGCTACTATGTAGGGGCTGACATCATGGAGAGTCGCTTGGCATGTACAAGCCCAAGCTTGGATCATGTGTCCTCAAACTTAAATGGGTGCTCACACATTGTGTCCTCAAACTTAATCAGGTGCTCACACATTTTATTATCTTATGTTTTATTACCACCCAGTATTTTCTAAAGTTATATAAAACTTCCTCTGACAACCCATGGCGTCATGATCACTGGGCTACAAGATAGAAGCCCCCTCCATATGTTACCCTACCCTACCCATGCTCATCCAATGATGAGTGCCCGTAGGCATGCAAATTCCCAACCCAACCCTAACGATCACAATTTTGAAAATATCATGGAAGATTAGGACTCGCAAGTCATCTGACAATGTACGCGCACGAACTCGTGTGTGGTGCACCACCATCACGAAGATCATAACAAAGGACTCGATGATAACCCAAACAGAAATTTAATCAACTGAAAACAAAAATTGAGATGACAGATGCTACACACATCCCAATGCAACATAAGGTGCAAAAGTGGTTTGATAGATATCCAGATGGATCATCCAAGTCAATGACCCACATTGTGCCAAGAAAACCCAAGAAAATTGATCGGCACACAAAATGAGGTAAAAACCCAAAATTTTGAAAAAAAGTACCAAAATTAAAACCCATTTGGCCTTTAGGTGCAAAAACCCCAAAAATCCAAAAATAAATGAAATTAGGCACCGTATGCAAAAATGACCAGCATAATGGCTCAAAAACCTAAACCCCCATTTCAAAAATAGGGAAAACGTTCATACCTAACCAACTGTGTAGAACCAACAAATAGAAATGGAGGGGAACACTAGTTCTCAGCCTCTTAACAAATTGCTACAAGAATCAGAAGCTAAAATGGAGCGAAAACAATAAAATGAGAAACCCCTACCTGATAGCAAAAGGGGTAGAAAGTTACACAATAAAATAAATCACTCGCCAAATCTACTGAAAATGATGGCAAAGCATAAACTTCCTGAGCTGAATCCAATGAGACCAACCTCATGCAGATCCCACCCTTACAGCTTCCAGAACAAACAAAACAAGAATCCTTCAGAAGAGGATTTCTAAATTTTCTCTCCAAATTCTATTTCCAAAATGTGAGAAGTGAATAATGAATTCACTCTCCAATACTTATTCACTTTTTGAGTGAATAGTCGTTTATGGAAATTAGCCAGCTAGATTAGCTAAACTCCAAATTGATCCAAACGAAAATAGGTTATTATCCGTAATGGAAATTCACCTAAGGAAAAGTTGCCAGAAATTAAATCCAAAAAGATTTAAAACCCAAAAACCCAAAATCACAGAAAATCACTTAACACTTTCGCGACAAATGTGAACTTCTAAATTTACATACACACTCACTGGTCTAATCACATAATGCAGATGAGTTTGGATTTACTAATCACTGAAGGGTTTAGATTTAAACAACTAAATAAGGGTACATTGACCATATAGGGATGACATTGGCAAAATATGAATAGCTGAATCATTAACTCCACTTGCCACTGTTAGGGATATAATTCCTACACACTAAAAAAAAATCAAATGCAATTGCATATAATATCATAGCGAAGCAACATTTATTAAAATACCTATTTAATCCATTTACATCACTCACATTCGCAAAAAGCATAAAGATACAAGAATGAAGTAAATAATTGTGTTGGTCTGATTTTTCATAGTATAGAAAAATTCTAAAAATTTGGATGAAAAATCATTTAAGTCTTTGAATTAAGCAGATTACGGTTTTCATTCCTCATATTTTTCAAATTTTTAGGTTACCCTAGTTGTGCCCTATTTCATGTGTTGTCTTTTCCTTTTAAATTCTCAAGGTTTGTCTCTCAGCTCTATCATTAAAATACCCTAAGTGTGAAAAACCCTAGGTCTCTTTTTAAAATTTTAAAAGGATTTATAGAGCGCTTAAAATTTTCCCTTTACGGTCTTACGGTGTAGGGTTGAGCAGGCAAGTGCAAAGGGTTTGAAAAGGCATTCCTAGGCATACGCTTAAGGTGATTTGCGAGTAAGCATAAGGGTTTTAAAGGAAGATGTTATATTGCTTTACGGGGATACAAGTAAACAATTGAACAAAAGGGAAGAGAGGTATTGAGTTATGATTTACACATATACATTTCAATGGATAGCGTAAGGGTGTAATACCCTGGCATGGTGTAAAGCTTGATCTGAAAGGGTGCATGAAAGGTTTTACAGTTCTACGGATAAAAGGATTCCATAAGAACAAAAGTAAAGTTCAATTGTGATTATGTGCATATGTTGTTGAGCTCGCAAACAACCGTAAAGCCCTGTTTTAGTAGTAAAAGTGTTGAGTGGGACCTGTTGAATTGTTAGAGGGACCTTTGTGCAAGTGAATCAAATGAAGACATGACATCCACGTCAAATGGGCCCAGCCTGCATGGCATATGACTTAAGGTATGAATTTTGCATGTGCACAAAATCAACGGTGATGTTATTTTTAATTTTCTAAGATCAAATCTGGGTCGTTGATACTTGAAAAGGGTAGTTTTGTCATTATGCCATTATGCTTGCAAGCTAAGCGTGTGAACAAAGAGCTTTTTTATCCTTTCTCCATGGTTACAAGTTGACTTTCAACGTATAAGCGTACAAGGGTAGACAAAGGAGATGAAGAGAAGGCTTTACGCTTCTATGAGAAAGGGTAAACATAAGAGTAGGATATCATCTGATAAGGCTCTTTGGGGTTATGAGGTAAAGGCAACTTGTAAGGGCGTAAAGGAGAAATAAAAAGGTTAAAAAGAAAGCCTTAGCAAGGGTTTTTTGCTCATACGAGGAATAGTTGAATCGTGAGATCAAAGGTGTCAGTAAAAAGGTTTCTGATGTTGCATTGTAAAGGGTTGTGTATAGGCGTAAAAGGTGAAGAAGGCTAAGATAAGGGTTTTAAGCTTATACGACAAAAGTCTAAATCATAAAAATAGAAGTATCAAGTGAAAAGGTTTGAGGTCATATAGAGTAAAGGGCATCATAAGAACATAAGAGGGATTTTCAATAGAATGCCAAGACATTATTACGTTCTTATGATTAGGGTATGCTGAAGCATCTCTGAGTGAACGCAGAGATCCATCAAGGGTATTTTCGGTGTTACGAAGATTGAAGTTTTGACTCAGTGTAAGAACATGAGACCATAATTTGAAAGAAAGTAGCTGATGTTTCATGCCAGGTAAGCAGGAAAGACAAAATCGCCATAGCCAAGTAAAATAAAGCTTTGAAAAGTACATTAGAATTAAATTTCGCGGCTGATATACCTTGATGACAACTTGCATGAATGGTTTTAAAGCTCGTGCATGCTAAATTTATTGTAAAAGATGGTAGATGCATGATTAAAACATCAAGGATTTAATTAAATAACATAATATTTACCACTTTGAAGAATTCATTTTCTATTCCATTCTGAAACCTACTAGTTGCAGAGTTTTGTGTATCTTGTGTAAAGAGTCATGAGCATACTTATAGAGAAGATGGCGGACAAAGAAGTTGAAGAAATGCATGAAGAAGAAGTCAAATTTGAAGATGAGGGTGAAGATGTTGTAGAGGTCACACCTGAAGGAAAAAGGAAGAAATCTGCCGCTGAGACTGAGAAGAAGACAAGGATCAGGAAACCAAATAAGCATGCTGAGGATTGGCTAAAAATTCTCCCATGATCATCGAATGCAATTTCTGCAAATGACCATGTTTTTTGAGACCCATATGTTTTTTTTCGAGATGTTGAATGCCCTAGAGTGACTGGTTTTGATCTTTTTATGTACTTTTATCAGAATAGAATAGAAAATGTGCTAGTATGTAACCCATGGAACAAAAACATGGCAAAATTGATATTTCCAGAAGTATTCATTGATGTTGATTTGTTGAAGGCCCTAATGAATTCCTACAATCCAATAACCAGGACATTCCATAGGCATAATGGGAGTGTATTATGCACATTGGATAGAACTTATTTTGTTGAGGCCTTTGGATTAATGGGACAAATGGATGTACCTATTGACATTGCAGATTTGTGGGGAAATTTTGACAGGATTAAAACCTACTTTGTGAACAATGTTATGCTGCCACATATTCCTTACAGGGTAAAAAAGGTAGGGTTACTTCCAAAAAAGGTGGGGGATTTTCTACCTTTGAGTAGGTTTAAGAATTATTTCAAAAACACAGTGTATGGGTTGCACAAAGTGATGGGAAGTGATGGTGCAGAGGATTGTGTGTATGGTTCTCTTTTTCTGATGGCATGTGATATACAGGACCCTTTCCACCATAAGGAGTATGATTATGTGGACTTCATCATTGACAGTATGCACACGTAGATTTGTGATGCAAAGAAGGGAGAGATGAAATACTTCAAGTTCCACCATTATTCACTGCTGACGCACCTTTGGATACATTAGCAAGGATTTCATTGATCAAACTTTTGATGAATTTGGTGAGTTATCTGTGCAACTCTAGACTCATATTTGGCATAAGGATTTCTATTATTCAAATGCCCTTGTGTTCTTTAATTTTTTTAGTTCTATTATTATGAGGATGGTAGACCATACCTTTTTCAGAGAACCAAATGTTTTAAGATCTTTGCTTAGACTTGCTTTCCTAGATGAGAAAAATAGAATAGATCATAATTGGGGGGACATCTTTTTGTTTAAGGAGTGCACATTGATTAGGGTATATGCATGTCCATAGCCTCCTCATATTTTACCCAAATATTTAGCCCCCAGATTGGCCATTATTGAATTCTTTTGGCAATTTCTTTTAATGAATAAGGAAATGATCCCTCCTACCCTACACAAGCTTGCATTTGTTTGTAGAACTTTTAAAATAGGGGATTTTGAAATTGGGAAAAATGCATATGAGGAATTGAGTGAGTATTTGAGCCAATATAAATTTGCTACTGGGCCATATAGGATGTATGATCCTAAAAATTATATTACTAATGAGGTCAAGGCCATTAGGGGATATGTCCTGCCTCCAAGCAAACCAATTCATGTCAAGGATTTAATTGCAAATATAGTAGCAACAGGGGAGGCTGATGAGATACTTGAAAAGTATGGTGAAATTAGGAAGGTGGAAGAGGCTTTGAAGAGAACAAATCCTGATTTTAAGGGTTTCTACACAGAAGTGCCATATCCTAAAAATTTAAAGAAAATGGTGGAGAATTTTGACTACATTATGTCCCAAATGCCACATGAACCAGAAGGAGAAGAGGCCACTGTAAATAGGGAGTCACCTAAACTAGATGTGTAGCTAGAGGTTGAGTTAGAAGAAGAACAACCATCAACCTCAGCATGGGTCCCTAAGGGAAATAAAAGACAAAAAAAAATGCATATCCCGGAGAAGGTAGTGAGTAGAGCTTTGTAGGCAATCCTAGGAAATGATGAGTATTTTGCTGAAATTAGGCAAAATTATCTATATCAAAGAGCTATTGAAGTAGGAAAGGCTTCTACTGATTTACAAATTGCAGCTTCAAGACTAGATGACAGGCTCATCCAATCTAAAAAATTCATGGAGGATGATGATTTTATTAAATCATCAGAGTTTAAAAGTTTCTTGTATAAAATAAAGAAAAATGAGCTCACTTTGAGCCTTATGCCAGGAGAAGACCCTGAGAAGAATAAAGAACTGGTGGACAAACTGCTTGCATATGACCTTGAGACTGAAACAATGACCCTTGCTGAGGCTAGGGAGTTAGTACATAGGAGTGGTATGATTTTGATACCTAATTGGGATATCGAGAGAGCTTTTGTCCTTGATCAGATGAGAAGACAAGACAAAGCTATTACCTATGAGGCTAGTGGTAGTGAGGGATTGAAGAGGGGGTTTTTAATGTAGATACAAAAACCCTAGCGATTTGGAGTATTGCCCCTGATACAAAGAAGCCAAAAATGATGGATATACAAGAAACTGCCCAAGATAATATGATTGTTTGGACATTGGACAATACTTCTGGAAAAGAAATTTCTAGCCTGGTCAAACATTTTGCACTCATGAATGAGGCAAAAGTTGAGCAAATTGAAGATAGGTTAGCTACTATGTACAATGAAAGTATAGATGTCCGAAAGTTGTATGAGGAGGAGCTTAAAATAAAGCATGTATAGAAGCAAAAGATAGAAGAGTTGGAAGGGAAGATACATAATTTAGAAGCAGAAATACTATCCCTTAAGGAACAACTCAAGGGAGCTTTAGAAGTAGAACATGCACCAAGGCAGGAAACAGAAGGAAGGTGCACTATAGAAGCAGAGGCCCAAATAGAGGATATATCTATAGGGGTAACAGTGCTAGTGCTTATGGTTAGTATGGATATAGGAGCTTCCTAGTCTACAGTGCCACCAAGAAAAATGCTTTGATAAATATATTAAATCATAGAATGAGCACCTCTGAAAAAGAATATCTCAAGATGCGTATAATGCATTTATCAATCTACAATCTGCAAAATAGGTATGCAAGGATGCAATTGGATGGCTTGAGCCTATTTTTCAACAATGGGGGCCATATATGCAATTCTTTGACAGGTTGATACCTTTGTTAGCTAAGAAGCCAAATCTCTGAGATAAAGTTATTACTATGAAGGAAGGTATGGATAAAGTGAAAGACTTATTGCAAATTTTCACAGGGAAGCTGGCAATAATTCAAAGCAAAATGAAAGTGCTGACAAATGGTTTTTGTTCTTTAATTCTTTCTGTTACGAATTCTGATGACAAAATCAAGGATTTTAATGAATGGTCTAATTCTTTTGACCATATAGTAGACTTGCCACAGGTGGCACCCATTTTTTAGAATGATATTGATGAGTATGTTTTTAATGAACTAATTGATACCCTATTCAAAGTTGAAACTAAAATGAATAGGTTTGCCATAGAAGCAAGGGTAATTATTGATGCCAGGTGGCAGAAAACTATTGATGAACTAAAAATAGTTAAGGAATGTGAATGGCAACCAAAAGAGAAGTATTTTTTTGGGAAGAGATCATAGAAATCAAAGCTATACCAACAGGGAGTAGTTAGAGAAAAAGACAAAATTAAAGATCTTATGCTCCAACTGTCATCTGCAACTATTTTTTGTTTCTTTTTGAATGAAGGTTTTTAGATATTTTTGTAAAAGTTTGATGTACTCATTTTTTTAAAAGGACACCTATCAATCACATTTGCCCTTTGCTTGTTGCAACTCATGCCTATATAAATGAGTTTTCAAGGCAATGTGAGGGTCTGAAACTTGTAGAATTTTTGTGTTTCTTAAGAAAAGTACATTCAGTTGGTCCAATAGTATGCAGGTGTTTTCAGTTTGCTTCCAATTGTACTCTTTGATAACATATTGAAATGACAGAAAGAGCAATCTATTCTAGGCTTTCAATTGATTTCTATTGGTCATTGTATTAGTCATCTGAAAGGATAATACAAAGGGGTATTTACACTATATTTGTGTCATAAATTTCTGTCTCCTTTTTATGGGTTTTTCTACTTTGAAGTCATTTTAAATAAGGTTTAACTTGGCTAAATGCAATCTGGATGGGTTGTATGCTAATATCACTATTGCTTTTAATTCAAGGAATTATAGAAATGCTTTAGTGAATCAGTAGGGTTTATGAGTTTATAGAAGGGATACTTCATACGAATGGAAATGGGTGATTAAAATTGATTAATTCATTTACAAGTTATTTGAATTAGATCTCCCACCAATAGTAAATTTTTTGCCCAATGGACAAGGCACTGGTCACGTAAATCAGAAGTAAGCAAGGGTGAATTCTGTTGTTGCATATCAAATCATTTTTTAAAAATCAAAACCATTTCATTCCATTTTTGTTTAAAGTTACAAATGTTGGTTACCACTCATTTGCATACAATTTTCTAAGTCTTAGATAGCCACTAATTCTAGAAATATTTGTAAACTATAGGAGATTTATAACCAGATCTACTTATAGGGGATGCATATAAATTTGAGAAGCTTTTAGAGAAAATAGATAAACTATGTTTGTGCATGAGGGTAAAAGATGAGAATCAGAAAGAAATTAAGATAATTTCATACCACAGTTTGCATTTGAATCATCCCTAGGTATACCCGCCTTGGTTTAGTAGAGTCTAAAGAGTAGGAAACCATCCTTTGGTTTTGTTGAAGTTGGGTCAAAGTGGTTTATTCATATAATTGCTACTAGGAATTGGCTAATCTTTAGATTGTGTGAGTCATTTCACTGTGATATTGAGTATTTTGTTGCTCAGTAGTTTCAAACACCAACAAACTATAGCATAAAATTCATCTCATAACATAATCAACAAATATGTCCAAATAAACCATATAACTAGATATCATCATAGGTCTACTATCATTTCAAAATAGCATCAACATGCAAAATGATAAACTAAATAGCATAGCAGCATAACATCTATGGAACTAAATCAAAGTATAACATTTGACCCTCAGGTGATCAATAGATATCGTATCCCACTTCCAATATAGAATGGTATGTGGCTGTAAAAGACAAGCCAAATGTTGATGCTCTACCTTCACTCTCTGGCACTCAGGACATCTAGCAACAAAATCAACAACATCGCACCTCATCCCTGCCCAAAAGTACAACTGTTTGAGATCAACATGCATCTTCTTAACACTAGGATGTGCAAAATATGGTGCACGATGTGCTTCTAACAAAACCAAGGTACAAAGATCACCTGACATGGGTACATAGATATGCCCCATGTGATGCAGTAGTCCATCAAACTCAAGCATATAACCTAAAAACCTCCCCTCAAGGGTATCTATAGACTCGATCTCTTCCCTCACCTCCTGATACCAAGTGTCACTAGGCAAAGCCTCCAAAATACGGCCTCACAAATCCACTCCCAATGACAACACCAATACCTCATGTCACCTTCTACTCAAAGCATCTATGATGACATTCTCCTTCCCTTTAATGTAATGAACACCAAAGTCATACTCACAAAAGAACTCCATCCAATGACGTTGTCGTGCATTTAGGTTTGGCTGAGTAAAGATATACTGCAAGGTCCTATGATCGCTATGTAACTCAAACCTGTGTCCCAAAAGAAAATGCCTCCAATGGACAAGGGCATGCACTACGGCCGTGAGTTCCAAATCATGAGTGGGGTAGCTAAGATCATGGTCCTTGAGTTTTCTAGACTCAAAAGCAATCACTCGACCATCCTGCATTAACACAACACCCACACCTTCCAACGAAGCATCTATGCAAACCGTGAAATCACCTATAGGATTAGGCACTACAAGGACTAGTGCACTAGTCAAACACTCCTTAAGAGCATTAAAAGTTGCCTTGCACTAGTCTGACCATACAAACTTCTTCCCTTTTCTCTAAAGAGAAGTGATGGGATGGGCTACTTGTGAGAGATCCTTCACAATGCAATGGTAGTAACCTGCCAATCTCATGAAACTATGAACCTCTGAGACATTAGTGGGTTCTGGCCAATCCATGATAGCATGTGATGATATGCCCCAAATACTTCACCTCAGACTAGAAGAACCCACATTTACTCAGGTTACAATACAAGTGATGGTCTCTCAAGCACTACAATACCTGATGTAAGTGGACTTCATGCTCCTCCACAGTCTTCAAATAGATCAATATGTCATCCAAGAATACAATGACACATTGGTTGAGGTAAGTGTGAAATACACCATTCATCAAACTCATAAACACTGATGGTGCATTGGTTAACCCAAAGGGTACAACTGTGAACTCATAATGCCCATACCATGTACAAAAAGTTGTTTGATGAATATCAACCTCTTGGATATGAAGTTGATGGTATCCTAACTTCATATCAATCTTTGAGAACACTTGAGCTCCATTCATCTAATTGAACAAGTCATCTATCCTCAGCAAAGGATAATGATTCTTCACTGTCACCTTATTCAACTATTGATAATCGATGCACAAATGCAATGAACCATCCTTCTTCTTCACAAAGATGACTAGTGCACCCCACATGGATACACTAGGATGAATCTGGCCCTTGGCCAACAATTCCTCCAACTACAATTTGAGCTCACTCAACTCCTGAGTACTCATGTAGTAAGGAGCTCATGAAATTGGCTCCGCTCCTGGTACAAGATCAATCCTAAAATCAATGTCACACTGTGGTGGCATACCTAGAATCTCACCAAGAAACACATTTGCATACTCACAAAGGAATGGGTGATCCTCAAGTGTCACCGTATGACTCTCAGCTTCCTCAAGATCATTGAGAGACACAAGGAACAACTAACAACCCTTCTGCACACTCCTCTTTAGCTAATTAGGTGAGATCATACGAAGTGAGACTAGTCTCTGAACTCCCAAAAGTTCCACCTGCCCACCTGTGTCATCAACACATTGTACCACCTTACAATGGCAATCTATATTCACCTGATGGGTGGCTAACCAATCCATGCCCAACACAATGTCATACAATCCCAAAGGTAGAATGCATAGATCCATTATGGTGGTTAAGGTTCCCAAATTCAAATAAAAACTCCTAACCAATGAGTCAACAACCACCTTAGAACCTGTGGCTAACTCAACCTGCCACCTATCGACCTGACACATTGCCACTAGCCCACACCGTTGAACAAGAGATGGTTATATGAAAGAATTAGAAGCACCAAAGTCAAATAAAACTAAAGTAGAAATACCATGTAATATACCTATAGCCTCAACTACCGTACCTTGATGCTTAGCTTGACGATTGTCAACCATTGCAAAGACTTTTTTATTCCTACCCACATGGCCTACAGTAGGCTCAAATCTTGCTGCATCCTTACCTAGTCTAGTGGATGCTTTAATCGAACAATCATAAGATTTATGGCGAGGTTGGCCACAAGAAAAGAAATTTCCTCCAAAGTTGGCACCTGTTCCATGGCCATTCTGAGTAGCACTAGGGTAAGGTGCACTACCCTTGCTAGAATTCTGTTGACTGGTCTGAGGAGGACGATCCTGCTGAGATTTCTATCCTCGATTCTAGTTATCTCCTTTCTATCCTAATGTACCAAAAGATTGTCCCTTCTTTCTCCAAAACTTCTTCTTACTCTTACCATGATAACAACCCTAAGAGGGTTCTGATTGGGATTGGCCCTTCCCTGAGGACTAAGTGAATTGAGCATCCTGTCTAGAATACCAAGCACCTTGGTTCTGAGAACCAAATTTACCACTATACCCCCTAGCCACATTGCTCTCAATGATCCTTGCTTTATCAATGGCAAGAGAAAGCGTCCTTGGTTGATGAGCATGGACATCACCAATGATGGTGTCTTTGAGGCCTCTAACAAAATGTTGGGTGATAAGTGCATCATCATGCCTATAGCTTGAATACTATTTCAGACCAAGGAACTTCTTCTCATACTGATCAACTGTCATAAAGCCCTATTTAAGCTCATGGAATTCATCAATGTGAACTTCTCAATACTGTGGTGATAGAAACTTCTCTCTAAACCTTTCCTCAAAGATCTCCTAAGTGAGTTTTGTGACATTGATACCAAGCCTTTCACACTCTTCACCCCACGAGATGGAACCATGTTCCCTTAGCTATGTGATTGCACAATGGGCCTTTATGTTGCTCCCATAAGGCAGTAGGGAGAAACAAAAACCCATGTCAAGTAACCAGGTCTCAATCTTGAGTCTTGTTCCTTGGCCATCAAACTCTGGTGGTTTGGACCTCTGAAGTTCCTACATCATCTCAATCTATGTGAGATCAAAATCATCCTGACCATGGCCCCTCCATCGGTGCCTTCTTTCATTGAGTGGTGAATGAGAACATTTACATTCATGCTCATGTTCCTCCTCTCTATGCTATGAATGGTGGGACTGTCCATGATGAGATCCCTCTTCCTGCTCCTAATCATGCTAGCACTCCTCAACACGAGGGCCCATTCGACTAAGAATTTCTTGGAGCACTAGCATTAATGCCCCCAAGAGATTCTGATTAGCATTGTTATCCTATTCTCCCTCTCCTTCCTGATGTTCCTATTCATGGTGTTCCTCCTCTTGAACAACCCATCGGTTACCACCCCGACTAGACCTACATGAAGGAGGCATCCCTATGGAAGCAACAAGGCAACTCAGACATAAGGATCATAAGCATAAGAGTTAGAACATGAACCCAAGAGATAACAAAATAACAACATAAAATAATAGTACACAATGGAAATCAAAACCATAGTGGAAGCATAACACTTAGATCCCAATGTTGCAACATGGGCTCTGATACCAAATGTAATAACTCACCTGGAGATCCTTGGAAACAAGGATGAAAAACAAACAAGATTTTTTTTTAAAAACCAAGTGTAAGTGCACATGATAAAAACCTACATAGATCATAAAGATCACAATGGAAGAATGACAATCAACCAACACCAACAGATCTCCAAACACGACTACTAACAAAAACATCAACAAGATAACAAATGAGATCAACCAAGCTGATAGACAAATGTTGACTCCTAAAAATTGGCTAAGTCTGCAATCTTGAAGCCCTGAAATTTGGCTAAGTTTAGATTTTTAAAGCCCTAAAATTTTCTAAAATCTTTATCTTATCTTGTAGAGGTTTGGAACTTATCTCAAATGAATCATCACATATATTAAAATATATCTTAAGTATAAGGAATTAAACTTATACTTAAACGATATATTTTAAACTCCAAGAGAATGACTACTAAAACACATACAACTGGAATCAAAATGCAACACCATAGGGTTGAAGAGCACCGAAGAGGGTATCCAAATCAACTCTCAAAAAGTTCAAACTAGATCGAAAAGTGCTTGTTGCCCGCCCGCATAGGTTTTTACAAAAACTAGGCGATACTTTAATACAACACAAAAAAGTATTGCATGTCATTTCTAAAGAAGGAGGGTGACACTTTCAGGGACTGAGTGGTACTTCTCCCAAAGGCGTGCAACCCTTTAAGAGTGTCATACGACATTTCTTACAAGGAAGTGTGATACTTCCAGTATCGCACTATATTTCTCCAAGAGGCGTGCAATAGAATCAAGGGACACACGATACAGTTTCAATGGGCGTGCAATACATTTTTGTGTCACACCATATTGATAAAGGGTCACCCAAGAAACTAAAAAAAACACTTAAGGACAAACAAAAGACTACAACTAAGTTTAGAATCTCCACACCAGGGAGTACCAGATCCACATTTCAAGGCAAGAACGCTCGAATTGAAAAAGGAAATATGGAAAGAATACATCTAACCATCTAACAGATAAGAGTAAAATTGCAGAAGGAACATTGTAGTAACTGGAATAACATCACAATGAATATAATAGACAAGTAAGTACATGGTTCCTCCCAACTGTCAATGGCATCATAAGACCATCATGGGCCCTAGCCATCCCCCTCCGTGTAACATCCCAAGCCACCTATGAAATCATTAGTACTGTCATAATAGGGACGTCACTACTAAACATGCTAAAAACTAAAAGCATAAGGAAATCTAATATGCTAGTAGTACAACAAAAGATAAACCTACAAGTAGATAACATCACTTGTCACATGCTAATCATCATAATAAGGAATACGTCAAAGCTAAGATCATCTAAACATGATAAATGACATCCCAATGAAAGCATAAATCATAAGAAGCATACTCTGTAAACCGAAGTACCAAGTGAACACATCCAACAATGGTCGCACTAGTATATATGATCGTCTCTATACACTGGTGCCTAGCAGTGGTGTAGGTGGCTATGCCTCACAACCATGTGGAACCCATAGGTCCACACCTACCGTGCTGATGGAGATAATGATCCAACCACAAACACATGCAAAAAAACATCCATGGCTAACACACACGCCAAGTAGTATGATGACTAAATCCAAGACAAAGACAATGCATAACTATAGGTCTTGGTTAGACATCTCAATGGGCTACTATGTAGGGGTTGACATCATGGAGAGTTGCTTGGCATGTACAAGCCCAAACTCAGATCGTGTGTCCTCAAACTTAAACGGGTGCTCACACATTGTGTCCTTGAACTTAGTTGAGTGCTCACACATTTTATTATCTTAAGTTTTATTACCACCCAAAATTTTCTTTAGTTATATAAAACTTCCTTTACCAACCCATGGTGTCATGATTGCTGGGTTGCAAGATAGAAACGCCCTCCATATGTTACCCTACCCTACCCATGCTCATCCAACGATGAGTGCCCGTAGGCATGCAAATTCCCAACCCAAACCCAATGATCACAATTTTGAAAATACCATGGAAGATCGAGACTCAGAAGTCATTTGATAATGTATGGGCACGTACTCATGTGTGGTGCAACACCATCATGAAGATCATAACAAAGGACTAGATGAGAACCCAAACAAAAAGTCAATCAACTGAACACAAAAATCAAGATGACAGATGCTAGCATCCCAATGCAACATAAGGTGCACAAGTGGTCTGACAGATATCCAAGTCCATGACTCACATTGTGCCAAGAAAACCCA
This sequence comes from Cupressus sempervirens, assembly GCA_028749045.1. Classification (NCBI taxonomy): domain Eukaryota; kingdom Viridiplantae; phylum Streptophyta; class Pinopsida; order Cupressales; family Cupressaceae; genus Cupressus; species Cupressus sempervirens. The sequence continues at coordinate 633,547,943 of CM053784.1, read as the reverse complement.
ATAAAATAGGGCAGCATGTAAAATGAGGTAAAACCCCAAATTTTGAAAAAAAATACCAAAATTAACCCATTTGGCCTTTGGGTGCAAAAACTCTAAAAATTGAAAAATAAATGAAATCAGGTACCATATGCAAAAACAACTAGCATAAAGGCTCAAAAACCAAAACCCCCATTTCAAAAATAGGGAAAATGTTCATACTTGACCAACTGTGTACAACCAGCAAATATAAACAGAAGGGAACACTAATTCTCAGCCTCCTAAAAAATTGTTGCAAGAATCAAAAGTTGAAATGGAGTGAAAACAATAAAACAAGAAAGCTTTACTTGACAACAAAAGGGGCAAAAACAATAACTCACGCAATAAAATAAATCACCCGCTAAATCTACTCAAAATTATGACAAAGCATAAACTGCTCGAGCCGAATCCAATGAGACCAACCTCATGTAGATCCCATGCTCACAGCTCCCAGAATGAACAAAACAAGAATCCTTTAGAAGAGGATTTCCAAATTTTTTCTCCAAATTCTATTCCCAAAATGTGAGAAGTGAATAATGAATTCACTTTTCCAATACTTATTAACTTTTCGAGTGAATAGTCAATTTCGGAAATTAGCTAGCTGGAGTAGCTAAACTCTAAATCGATCCAAACAAAAATAGGTTATTATCTGTAATTGAAATTCACCTAAGGAAAAGTTGCCAGAAATTAAATCCAAAAATATTTAAAACTCAAAAACCCAAAGTCACAGAAAATCACTTAACACTTTCATGAAAAATGCAAACTTCTAAATGTACAGACACACTCATTGGTCTAATCACATAATACAAATGAGTTCAGATTTACTAATCACCAAAAGGTTTAGATTTAAACAACTAAATAAGGGTACGTCGACCATACAGGGATGACATTGGAAAAATATGAACAACTGAATCACTAACTCCATTTGTCACTGCCAGGGATGTAATTCTTGCAAACTAAAACATGATCAAGTGCAATTGCATATAATATCATAGCTGAAGCAACATGTATTAAAATACCTATTTAATCCATTTACATCACTCACGTTCACAGAAAGCGTAAAGATACAAGAATGAAGTAAATAACTATAGCATAATATTCATCTCATAACATAATCAACAAATATGTCCAAATAAACCATATAACCAGATATCCTCATAGGTCTACTATCATCTCAAAATAGCATCAACATGCAAAATGATAAACTGAATAGCATAGCAACATAACATCTATGGAACTAAATCAAAGTATAACATCTAACCCTTGGGTCATCACGAGGTACAAAATTAAAGTATCAAGTATCTCTCGAATCAAAATAGACAAGGTACAGACTGCAAACACAAGAGGCACTACAAGATTTAATCACCCTATTAGGAGTGGCCTTGTTAGAGGTCTTTGGATTTAGATCACTGCTACAATGGTTAGAGAGTAACAATGAGATAACTTGATTTATGATGTAACTAAATTGCTGATTATAGATCTCAATTCTAGCTTGTATACTTGATCCTTCTTGATCAAATATATCTTTTCAGCTCCACAAGGATATTCTGTTTATCATTATGATTCGCTTCCTCTTAGCATCATTAAATCTTCAATTTTCTTCCATGCATTCACACTTTCTCATCCTCACCTTGACCTTAGATTTATATCTTTTATTTTGTCAAGTCAACTAGAATAAAACTTACAATAATTAATATTCATCTTCTCAGTCGGCTAGAAGCAACAAACAAATCAATTGAACTAAATATGCCATAACAAGAAAATCCTTCGTTAGGTGACCCTGCTCAGTAGACACTAACTCAAAAATGATTTTCCTATGTTAACCAAGTGAACTCGGTCAACACTATTGGATACAATTAATTAATTGTGTATTAGCTTTTTTGCTCCACAAGGATATTATGCTTATCCAAGTATGATGATTCCAAAGAAGTAGATTAGACCACATACAAATCAATGATTCAAAAATTATAGTATGTAGTATATACAAGGCCTGATATTGCTCTAGCATTTGTAAAAATGACAATATTCTTAGCAAATCCTAGAGAAAATCACATGATGGCAATCAAGAGAATCATGAGATATTTGAAAGGTATTGAAGACCATGGCTCATGGTATAAACTTGAAGGCAATTTGGACTTGAAAGTATTTACTAATGCTGATTGCGCAGGAAGTCTTGATGAAAAAAAAGCACTAGTGGTGGAGCATTCTTTTTTGGTAAAATACTAGTGTCTTGGATAAGCAAGAAACAAAATTGCATCTCTCAATCCATAACAGAGGTAGAATATGTGGCAACAATAGTTAATTGTTCTAACATTGTTTGGTTCAAACAATTTTTGGAAGGAATGAAGATAGAGATCAAGGATCCAATAATCATATGCTGTGATAACACTAGTGCAATCAACATATCAAATAATCTAATAATGCATACTAGAACAAAGCACATTGCTATAAAATATCACTTCTTAAGAGAGTTGGTGTGGGATAAAGAAGTTAGATTGGAATATATAAATACAAAAGAACAAATTGTGGACATATTCACCAAGCCATTACCTAAGGATGCATTTATGTATCTAAGAGGTAAGCTAGGATTCATTCCTCTATTTAAAGCTCGCTAAATAAAGCTTAGTGAAGCATTACCAAGAGAAAATTGAAGATCAATCAATTGGTGCATAATTGATAAGGACATATTGCAAATGAATCAGTACTTAAGGTACATTGATATTAACAAAGTTTTTGTCTTTGGCATGTGTTGTCAAAGAGGGAGAAGTTTATTGTCATATCTCATAGAAATTTTTGTCATTCCAAAGAAGGAGAATTTTTTGAAAGAGGGAGAAATTTCTGTGAATAAACTTGGCAGAAGTTGTTGCAGAAAGAGGAAGAATCTAGTGAAAGGAAGAGCTCATGTTGACAAAGGGAGTTCTCAAGAATAAATCCAAAATTTTATTGTGCTATGACATGTTGTGTTGCATTAATTCCAAAGAGGGAGATTGTTGGATACAATTGATTAATTGTGTATTGTCTTTGATGTTACACAAATGTCATATCATTATCAGTCAGTATATGCTGAGCTCACTCACGCAGTGAAGATAGTTTTCTATGTCTACCAAGTATTCTTGCGATTGCCTAGTTCAGAAGGCAGTGTCTACCTAGTTCATTTGGGTGTTGAAGAAAATTTTGTAGAAGATGAGTGTTAACCAAGCTCACTCAGTTAATGAAGAAAAGGTGGATGGAACTAGTGTTAACTGAGCTCACTTGGTTGCCAAAGGATTTTTGCAAGTTTGCAGTATTAATCGAGCTTCTGTTGGTTAACACAAGAAATCACTTTTGAGTTAGTTTCTATTGAGTTAGGTTGGATAACGAAGGATTTTCTTATTTTGGCATATTAAGCTTAATTGTTTTATCTATTGGTTCTGGCTGATTAAGATGATGAATATTAATTATTCTATATTGTATTTGAGCCAACTTGACAATATAAAAGATATAAGTACAAGGTCAAGTTGAGAATTTGAATGTGTGCAAGTATGAAGATGTTATGAATGTGTTGAAGATAAAGAGAGGAAGAAAATTTGAAGGATAAAAAAAGATCTATAATCAGAAATTCAATTGCATTCAAAATTAGGTCATCTCATTGTTACTCTGTAACCATTGTAGCAATGATCTAAATCTCTTAATAGAGTTGGCTTAACAACTATTTGCAAATCCTCTAACAAGATGGCAGTTCTAGTGAATTGTCTCAAGGCCTCTAACAAGGCTACTCCTAACAAGGTGATTAAATCCTCTAACAAGGTCACACCTAATAGTGTGTTCTGTAACCTTTGACAGGGCTGGCTCCTAATAGGACTTACTTCAGAAGAGTGAAAATAGTAACTAGTTACAATTGGTGGTTTTTTCCAAATTGGGTTTCCACATTAAATCCTATTGTCAAATGTGTTCATGCTATTTTCTTTATGTGTTTGCAACTAAGTTAAAGTAAGGGTAATCATAGTTAACATCTAAAGTTTGCATGTTAAGCATTTACCAAGTATAATCAATACTTACTAAGTTACAACATTTTATGTATGTTTACTAAGCATCAATAGTATTCAGTTTTCAATTTGTATTTTATACTGAAATCTAAGGCATCTGGGATTTATTTTAGTATTAATAGATTCACCCCTCCCTTCTTAGTTACTCCTCTTATATTTCCAACACAACACTTAATATATGCAACATTCCTTTGGTAACTGAGTGAGCTTAGTTAACACTAGTTCCATCAAACATTTCCTTTATTAACTGAGTAAGCTTGGTTAACACTCATATTTTGTAAACTTTCCTTTGGTTCCTGAGTGAACTCAGTAGAAACTATCTTTGAACTAGGTAAACTTTGGAATGCTCAGTAGAAATAGAAAACTGTCTTCAATGCCCAAGTGAGCTCAGCATACACTGACTGATAATGATATGACATTTTGTGTAACATCAAAGATAATACACAATTAATCAATTATATTCAACAACAATATGGTTATGATAGTGGGGAATGTTTCTCTTGTGGTCATATTAGCCATAGAGTTGCAGGATATCCTCAAAAGACATCATTAGTAATGAGCAGATGTGCAACCATATCTGAACCTATAATGGGGGATGGAGGTAGATTGCATAGAATCTTTGTGATGATTGACAACTTCCAAGTTGAGCATCAGGGTATTGTAGTCAAGAGTATAGGTACGTTACTTGTATTTTCCACCTCAATAAATTTTAATTATGGTGCTTCATATTCTTTTATGTCACCATCCCTTGTTCAATAATGTGGGCTGGTGGTAGCATGATAGGTAGATAGGTGGCAGGTTGAGTTTGCCAAAGATCCAGAGTATTTGTGTATTCTTTTGTTAGTGTATGTGTGTTGGACTTAAGCTCCTTCACCACCAGAGTTGATATTCATATCCTACCCTTGGGATCTTAAGACATCATGTTGGGCATGGATTGGTTAGCCTCCCATCAAGTGAGTATTGATTGTCAACAATAGTTGGTATGATGTTCTGATGACACGAGTGGGAAGGTTGAACTTGTAGGGGTCTAGAGACCAGTCTCACTATGGATGATCTCAACCAAGAAGTTGAAACATAGTGTACAACATGGATGTCAGATGCTTACAATCTCTAATAGTGACCTAGAGGAGGTTGAGATTCAAGAGGTATCACTTGACAATCAACCACTCCTTCAAGAGTTTGTCGATGTGCTCCTTGATGAGATACTAGGTATATTGATGCAATGTGACATTAATTTTCATATTGAGCTCATTCTAGGAATGGAGACAATTTCTTGGGTGTAATGCCCCACCCAGAGATCCTTGGAACACAAGGATAAAACATGCACTAAATAATAATAATTTTTAGATAAGTTACTTAACAACAAAAAAAGTAACCAAGTACAATAACAAAACACCAGGACAAAGTGATGAGAATAAGGAACATGGCAAGACTCACATGTTAACCTATACTAGCGGAAGTCTTACAACTACTTCCAAAGATCTCCAAGCTCAAAAATGCAACTCACAAACCAAGTAAATGCTCCTAGCATGTTTAGACATACAAGTTCATATCCACTATCAAATCATAATCACAATTTACAAGTAGAGATCAATAATGGTCAAGTAGAAGATGAGGGCCCATAGTTACCACCAATCATCAACCAACACCATGGTAAAAGATAAATAGTGACTCCTAAAATTTGGCTAAGCCTGAAATTTTGAAGCCCTATAAATTGGGTAAGTCTAAATTTCTTAAGCCCTAAAATTTGCTAGAATCTTTATCTTAACACAGAAAGGTATGAAAAATATCTCAAATGAATCATTGCATATATTAAAATATATATTAAGTACAAGGAATTAGTTGAACAATACATTTTAAACTCCATAGAAACATTTGTTGAACTAGGAAGGAGTGCAACCCTAAAGGGTACTCAAAACACCAATCAACTCCCTAACAAAAAGTCCAGAGATACTTGCTATTTGTCCAGGAAAGTTTTTGCAAGAAAACTAGGCAATGCTATAATATAGCTAGGTGAAATTTCTCACTCTATCTAGGTGATACTTTTCACTATAGCTAGGAAATACTTCTTAGTATGGCCAGGCGATAGTTCTTAGTATGGCTATGCAATACTTCACCAGTATCATATGATATTTCACACTACCATGGTGCAATACTTTCTAGTAGCATACAAGCTTTCTCCTTAAGGCATGTGATACTCTTTTAGTATCACCCAATGCTGATCCATTGACACCTAGGATTGAAAAGAAACAACTTGATGAAGAATTAGAAGGGAAAAAGAGTTAGAACCTCCACACTGGGGAGTACCAGATCCACTATAATTAAGGCTTAGACACTAGAATGCATGAAATGCATATAACCATGAAAATGGGAGTAGAATAAAACTATCCATCTTATCCATAGCAACATATAAAGGAACATTCAAAAAGCAACACCACAATGTGCATACATGGTTCATAAACCAAACATCATATGAAGGAAAATATAAATAGATAAGAACCAACACAAAAAAACTCATGTACGATTCCTCCCAACCATAATAACATCATGAGACCTCAAACATCCTAGCCATCCCCCATGTGTAACATCCCAAACTACCAACTAGATATTCAGAGCTATCTTTTAAGGAAATCACTACTAAAGTGTAATAACATCATAAGAACAAGAAATCTAACATGCTAATCCAATAAGTAATAGATACTCCAACTAAGAAAATAACATCATCTAATCATATGCTAAACATCATAATAAGGGATTTCATCAATAAAACTAACACCATCTAAACATGATATCCAAGCATTTCAATGAAAGCATAAATCACAAGAAAGCATACTCCAGAACTTGAAGTACCAAGTGAAAACATCTAGCAATGATCACACTAGGACAATAGACCATCTCTGTACACTGGTCCCCAATAGCAGTATATGTAGATACGCCTCCCAACCACATGAAATCCCTAGGTCCACTCTCACATGCTGATGGAGATAATGATCCAACCACAAACACACTCAAAGAAACCATCCATGGCTAACACTCACACCAGATAATATAATGACTAGAACCAAGATCATAGACAATGCATAAACTATAGGTCTTGGTTAGACACTCAATGGGCTCCTATGTAGGGGCTAACATCATGGAGAGTTGCTTGACATCAACAAGCCCAAGCTAGCATTGGCAGCTACTCTTCCCAATGGAAGGAGCACAATCCAATTTTAATTGTCTTAAGTTTTATTACCACTCACACATTTTATCTAGTTATCACTTACTTAAAACTTCCCATGCAATGCTTTGGAGATAGAAGCCCCCTCCATATGCTACCCTACACTACCCATGCTCATCCAATGATGAGTGCCCATAGGCATGCATATTCCCAACCCAACCCCAAATGATTATAACTTCTAGCAAGTCCATGGAAGATCAGGCCTCGTAAGTCACCCGTCAAATGCATGTACACATACTCGTGTGTGGTGCACCACCATTTCAAAGATCATAAAACGAGGACTGGATGAGAACAAAAACAAAATATCACTCAATTGAAAACAGACTCGAGAGGATGGATTCTACATGAATCCCAAGGAACAATAAAACCATAAATCATGAACTCATTCAATTGGTCTCAATCTAGGAGTATGGATTTTACATGAATCCCAATGATGCAACAAGACCAAACATCTTGAACTCACTCAATCGGCCTCAATCTAGGAGTATGGATTCTACATGAATCCTAGTGTCCATGAAATAACAAGGGTCCAAAAGAAACAATAACACCAGGTATAAAATCACTCAACCAATAAAAAGTTCAGAGAATGGATGTGACACACATTCCAATGCAAAATAAAACTGAAAAAATGGTTTGATTGACATCCTCCAGATAATCCAAGTCCATGATCAACATCATGCCAAGAAAACTTGAGAAAATTGGGTAACACATAAATCAAGGCAAAAAACCTCAAAACTAAAAAATTTCAAAATTAAAACCCATTTGGTCTTAAGGTACAAAAGCCACCAAAAAAAAAAAAAAATTGGGTTTGTAGTCCATATGGAATTTTTTTTTTAGCATAACAGTGCAAAATGCCAAACCCTCATCTCGGAAAACAAGGAAATGCTCATACCTGCCCAACCGAGTAGAGCTAGCATACAAAAATAGAGGGGAACACTAGTTCTCAGCCTCCTAACAAATGGTTACCAAAAATAAAAGTAGAAACAAAGCCAAAATAAGAAAACGGGAGAGCCCTACCTCGCAACCAAAAGGAAAAAATGAGAATTTGAACCATAAAATAAAAATCCCTCAGAAGTAGCTAAAAATCATGACAATCCAAGGTCTCCTTGAGTTGGATCCAATGAGACTGATCTTGTCATAATCCCACACCTATAGCTCCCACAATGAACATAATGATAAATCCTCATGAAGAGGATTTTGGGTTTTACTCTCAAACTTTCTAATTCAAAAGTGAGAAATGAGGAATTAAATTCCTTTTTGGATACTTATTCATTTTTCGAGTGAATAATTGATTAAGGTAAATAACCAACCTACCTAGTTAAACCCTAAAACAACCCAATTGAAAATAGGCTATTCTAATTAGAATTCATCTATGGCAAAGCTACTAGAAATTAAAAACAATAAAAATAAAGCCTAAAAACCCAAAATCACATAAATTTCCTTAACAACTTTTGCGACAATATGAACCGCTAAATGTATAGACATGTTCACTGGTCTAATCACATAATGCAAATGAGTCCAGATTTATCAAATCACTGGAAATTTAATTTAAACAATTAAATAAGATACGACAACCACATAGGGACGACATTGGTAAATATGAACAACTGAATCACTAACTCCATGTGCCACTGCCAGGGATATAAATCTTGCACACTAAACAACACAATCAAGTGCAATTGCATATAAAAACATAGTTGAAGCAATAAATGCATTAAAATAACCTAGTTTAACCATTTATTCAATTATACTAAAATAATATATTTACGTCACTCATGTTTGCATATAGCATAATGAAGCAAGAATGAAGTAAATAACCATAACATTAAATCCATCACATAATTTAATTAGAGATATTTCCAAATACTGGATAACCAGATATCATCATAAAACATACTTTCATCTCAAAATGGCATCATCATTCAAAAATGATCAACTTAACAACATAGTAGTCTAACATCTATGATATAGAAATCAAAGTATAACATCTGACCCTCAGGTCATATCAAATTTGAAACATAACATGAGTAACAAGTATCTCTTGGATCAAAATATAACAAGGTAAATATCTGCAACACATAACCAAAGAATCCAACATGGACAATCCATTTCTAATTATTTAAGCATTTAATAATGGTAGTTTACACAACATGAAAAGGCACCTAAAACACATAAGCAAACACATTCATATATATGACTAACCACTGCTATTGGAACCTAGTTTGGTGTTGCAGGGTAATAATACATAGTGCAATCGCTGCACACATCTCAGGGTAATCACAAAACAATATTATGATACCACATCAATCCTGGTAACCAATGGCACAAACCTTAGTGAACCATATAACACATCATAATCTCATAAGTCAACCATAAGCATAATGAAAGCAACTAATACAATAACATAAATCCAGTCACCTAAAGAGCATAGACCACTCATGGTCCCAATCATAATCTCTTCACAAAAAAAGATCAACAAGGTTGCATCCATCAAGATGACTTACATAAATCAAATGGGAGAGGCACTGCATCGGGCATCTTACCACATGACTAATTAGGAGTTGAGAGAGCTTTAATTGCAACTAGAAGAGTTGTTGGCCAAGGGCCATATTCATCTAGTGTATCCCTATGAAGTGCACTAGTTATATTCATTAAAGATAAGGTCAGATCCTTGCAATTATGCATTGACTATCAGTAATTGAGTAAGGTGATGGTGAAGAACCGATCTCCCTTGTTAAAGATAGATGACTTGCTTGATCAGATGAAGGGAGTGAGAATATTCTTTAGATTGACCTTAAGTTAGGATACCATCAACTTTGGATCCATGAGGTTGATATTCATTAGATAGATTTTTGTACACGCTATGGGCATTATGAGTCCATGGTTGTACACTTTAGGTTGATCAATGTCCCATTAGTCTCTATGACTTTGATGAAAGGGTATTCTATACCTACCTTAATCGGTTTTTCCTTATTTTTCTAGATGACATACTATCTACTCCAAGATAGTGGAGGAGCATGAGGTCTATTTATGCTAGGTAATGCATTGCTTACATGACAATTAATTGTATGGAAACTTGTACAAGTGCAAGTTCTTCTAGTCTAAGGTGAAGTATTTTGGACAAATAATTACAAGTGAGGGTATTGCAATGGATTTTGGTAATCCAAGCTATCATGGATTGATCAACACCCACTAGTGTTATTGAGTTTCATAGTTTCATGGGGTTGATAGGATACTACTAGCCATTTGTGAAGGATTTATCACATGTGGCTCACCCTATTATTTCTCTTCAATAGAAGGGGAAGAAGTATATCTAGAGTGATCATTGTGAGTCAACATTTGAGGCTCTTAAGGAGTGATTGACCCATGTGTTAGTTCTTGGGGTGCCTAATTCTTCAAGTGATTTTATGGTGTATATAGATGTGTCATTAGAGGGTGTGGGTGCAATATTGATGTAAGATGGTTGATTGATTACATATTAGTCTAGGAAGCTCAAGGACCATGAGTTGAACTACCACACTCATGATTTTGAGTTAGTGATAGTTGTGCATGTGCTTGTGCATTGGAGACATTTCCTTTTGGGACATAGGTTGGAGTTGCATAGTGATCATTGTAGCTTGTAGTATATCTTTACTCAGCCAAACCTAAATGCATGTCAATGTCACTGGATGAAGTTTTTGTGTGAGTATGATTTTGATTTTCATTTCATCAAGGATAAGGAGAATGTTGTCGTTGATGCCTTGAGTAGGAGAAGGCATGAGATTTTAGTTTTTTCCTTAGGGGTGGATTTTCCAAGCCATATCTTAGAGGCTTCTCCTAGTGACACATGGTATCAGGAGGTTAGAGTGGAGATTGAGTTTGGATGTACCCTTGAGGGGTGGTTTTCTAAATACTCTTTAGAGTTTGATGAACTATTGCGATACTTAAAGAACATTTATGTGCTAGTGTTGAGAGAACTTCATTCCTTAGTTTTTTCAAAGGCACATCACACACCATATTTTATACATCCCAATGTCAAGAAGATACATCAATGACATTGGTTCTTCTCCTTGTTTGTTGGAGTAAACTCTTCATGCTACAGTAAATACTGATACTTGTCCTGCTAAGTGAACGTACGGGTCACTGCGAGTATATCTATCACACTTCTGTCTCAGGTTACAAATGCAAGGTTTGTTGCAGATAAAATGAATACTAAATACTTAGCATAAGAGGGATCTCTCATGTGTTTGGTGTGTCTATCATGCAAGCAACATTCAGGTCATCCTAGCGTTTATGCTCTAATGCTTATGTTAACTTGCTACGTTAAAAGGGATAAATGTTCTGGTCATTCTGGCTTCTTGTGCCTCAAATGCTTACATTTAATCTCGACAAACCAATAACATATGTTATATTCATATTTCCATGATTTCAATGTTAGTGGGAATTATATAATATACCAGCTTTATTTTATATCCAGTGATGATAAATCGTCGAGGCTTGGTAACCAGACCTAGGGTTGCATTTAACATAGTCTTGCATTACATACTTCATTTGCATAACTGCACAATTCAATGGTCATTTTGTTCATACTCTACATGCATCAGATTCCTCCATGGGAATTATATAATATACCAGCTTTATTTTATATCCAGTGATGATAAATCGTCGAGGCTTGGTAACCAGACCTAGGGTTGCATTTAACATAGTCTTGCATTACATACTTCATTTGCATAACTACACAATTCAATGGTCATTTTGTTCATACTCTACATGCATCAGATTCCTCCACGGTTGCACAAGCATTTGGTTCTTCGATTCACACTCCTTAATAGAATACTTGTGACTGTCAAGCAAAAACACGCAACACTACATGAGATGTCAGTTCATACATATGCATTCTATCTAAATACAACATACATCTCATGTACATCAAAGAAAAACAAAATAGACAATGACATGTACATAGAAAATTGACTCGAAATCTCGTATATATATATATATCAAAAGAATGGGTCAGTACAAAAATGGGCGCTACTCAAGTGCAATCAATCAAAAATGATACATGTGGTGCTGGCACACCAATTGATACATAGCCAGGGATCAAAATCAAAGATCACATATGGAGTGTCTAACTCTGTCTCGAACCCTCACGTCTAGGAGGAGCAGGGGCAGCAGGTGGCGGAGGCGGTGGTGGCATATCTAGCTTGACAGGTTGTCATGCGCCTCCAGACTCTCGCGCGTATTGAGAGAATCACTGAACTTGGAATGTCTCATCCGGTACCACGCTAGTATATGCAGCATAATAATAAGCTGCTCACACTGACTGAAATTGGATCTCATCCTGCATTAGCTCTAGCCTCCGCTCTACAGTCTTCGCGCACTCCCTCTGACAATCTATCTCTTGCTATCTCTCCACTAGTTGCACATCTCGAACTGCTACTACAATCTATAACTCTCCCAACTATCAGGAGGTCGCATGAACCTGCTCTTGGTACCTTCATACCGCATCCTGCACCCCACCCGCGGGCTGATCTAGCATATCCTCATCTAACATCTCACGTGCCTACTACTGTGGTGGTGCCTGCGGCTATGGTGGCACCTGCTACTGTGGAGCCTCCTGCTGAGGGACCTCCTCCTCTGTCCTCTGCCTGCGGCATCAGCTCTGTCCACTCCCACTACCCCTAGCACCTAGGTTTGATCCCATCTGACGTGGGGGAATCTGCATCTGCTGAACCCGGTACCAGACTCGTGACTACTACTGTGGCTAAACTGGTGACTGCGGCTGTGCCTGCTGCTGCTAGGGTGCCTGTCTCTCTATCTACACTGCCTATCCTGCCATGCCCACTGGATCTGTAAAACATGGGAATGGATGGCTAATAAAAAAATGCCTTATATGTAGGCATCATCCTAGCATTTTCTATCGCCGACAGGTAGTCACACTAAACTGCAGCTAGGCTACGGATATCTATCATGGATTGCCCTGGATCCATTCGTGCTGGCCACCCTCGCTCAATATCCTTCTACAACTTGGCATAGGCGCAAAACTCAGGCAAAATATCCGGTGGTCGGCCATACTGCCGCCAGACTCGAGAGATCACAAATCTCTCCATAATAGATGTCGTCCTACCCACCAGTGGTCAAGAACTGAACATCCACGGTAACTCTCTGGGAGCATCATCCCAGTCCTCTGTCTCTTGCTAGAGTCGCCATACAACAAACACCAGGTCATCAAGACATATCCTCCACTGCTCTATCTTACCTAGGTGGGCCTGGGTAATATGCCCTTGATATCTGCATATGTAGGGCTCCATGGGCTCCCAGGCATCCTCAAAATCGACCTACATACGGGAAGATGCTTCTAGGCCCAAATCTACAAAACATATGCCCCCACTGCTATGGTCTTCTTCTCATGGAAGATGACCTCATGCATCTCATGGAAAAGGTGGGCCAACATGCACTGACCCCAACCGAAGATCTTTGGTGCCTCTAGCATCCTGCGAAGCATGGCACTCCATCCGCACTCCAACCCATGCTGTCCTCTATCAAGACATAAGAAATAGCTTAGAAATATACCCAACATAGATGCCAGCCTGTGTGTGGGTCCATAGGTATGCATCAGCTCATCCCAGCTAATGGCCTTGCCTCTCGGTAACTCTCTCTTGAACACAACAGATAATGCCTCTGTCCCTGCTCGGGGCACTATATCATAAATAACTCAGGCTCCGTGAAAATGAATCGTCAGAATCTTCCAGATGTCCTCCAGAGTGATGGTTATCTTGCCCATCGACAAGTGGAAGGTGTTTGTTTTCAAATGGAAATGCTCCACCAAAGCTGTGAGTAAGCCGTGATTCACCATCACGGCTAGAATCCGGCATAGAGAGGATAGCCCCAATCGGGCAATGTGTGCTTGATCTGCGTCATCAAGACTCCGCAATAGCTCTCCATATGGCAGATAGTGTGATCTGAATGAAACATCTCCAAAGACCTCCTGCATGTACAAACAAAAAAATGACAAACAAACGATTAGTATCAACTCGAAACGAAGCATCAAAACGAACTAAAATGCAAATTTGGAGTACAAAAATCAAAATTTTAAGCATAACTATCACAGGATTTCGTGCAAAATTTGTACAATCTCGTGCAAAATTTCAGAGCTTCACGCGAAATTATTATTTCTTTGCACAAAGATTCTCGTATTCGTGCGAAAAAAAACTTGCTTGCACGAAAAAAGAGATGTCCGCGTGAGAAAAGACATTCTCACACGAGACACAAATCACCTCGCGTGAAGAAACTCAATCTTTGCGTGAAACCAAATTTGTCTCGTGCGAAGATCCTCAGGCTGCACGCGAAGAAACAGTGTAACCTATTTCTTCACGCGAAGAAAGAAGATCTTCATGCGAGAAGAGATTGATATCGCATGAAGATCGAATTGACAATCCTAAAACATGCTAAAACATGCAATAAATGACCTTGAAATGCATGAAAACAAAAGTACAAAGATGATAAATCGACGACTCACCGGTGGTCTGTAGTTTGCTGGCCGACTGTGTCGTCTAGAGCGCTCAAAATGATGATATCTCACGTTCACTGCCATGTCTCTATCAGAGCTCAAAATCACTACAAGACAAAAGCACAAATAAATTGAAAATGACCCTTCGAGCCCTTATATAGCTGTTGACCCAAATTTTTCAAAGTGCTCGAATTTGCGCAAAAATCACACCCTTGGCTAATTGGACTGTTCTGGATCCATTTTCAAGATCAAATTTAAAATCTGACACACCTAAGAGCCTCAAAAATGCATTTTAAAATTTTGGGGACCGACGCAATCGAATGCTTGTGCAGCCCAAATCTTTCTGGTACTTTGTGATTCTTGGAATCCTTTCAAATTTACATTCTCCATATTTTCAAAATTCATTTTGAAAATAGTCAACTCAAGTCAACTGTGGCTAAATCTGGTCAACTTTTGGTCAACCTTAGTCTTTGTGACTTCGCAATCATTTCAAATCAACCCTCAATCTTCTTTAGATCGTTCTGATCTCTTCTAGATTCTGCTGAATCTCAGATTTCTTCTATATCTCATGATATACTGCTTCAAATCATATTTTTGGTGTTTCATCTTTCGATTTCGCTCTCGAGGGGGCAAGATGATTACATCATTAAATACTTATTGCTCGGGGCATCTAGTTCCCATCTTATGTCCTTATCACTTGGGGCATCTCATCACTCGGGGCATCTTGTTCCCTTCTATCTGGCATCTTTTCCATCTATCTTATCTTTTCATCAATTGATCAACCTTATAACAAATCTTCTTAGAGTTCGATAGACAGGTATTGGGACAGTCTAAACTTTGACTCCTGAGGATCAAGCCTCGTTCTGGGGATGATTCTACGACTCATGATTGGACCTTGTTATCTTTTATTAATCTTAGGTATCTAGGTGTTCTATCTAGATCCTTGAAGGTTAAGCTTCGTTCTGGAGATAATATTCTAAATGCTTTTAGTTTCAAGTATCTAGGTGTTCTATCTGGATCCTTGAAGATTATGCTTCGTTCTGGAGATAATCTTCTAAATGCTATCAATTTCAAGTATCTAGACATTCTGTCTGGATCCTTAAAGATTATGTTTCGTTCTGGAGATAGTCTTTTAAATGCTACCAATCTTAGGTATCTAGGTATTTTGCTTGGATTCCTTGGGATTAAGCTCTATTCTAGAGATAGTCCTTAAAAGCTTATTAATTTGTCTCCGTGTAATCAACTTCGAAACCAATCTCATGTTCGCATCATGCTTTCTGATTATCTTTGAATTGAACGTGCTGCTCGCACATTCATTCAAAGAGGGGCAAAATGTAATACCTCAAAATTGGCTCATTGCCATCTCAACCAATTCTAGTCTATTTCTGATCAATCCTAAAGTCGTATTCCATTAGGCAAATTCTTATTCTAGTACTCACTACTTGACTTAATTGTTAGATGCAAAAAACCCTAATCTGCATTCATCATGCTTATTATTTAATTCCTATAGTATTTACTCATATTAGTCACATTGAACCTATTGATTAATATTTAATTTAATTACTAAGTATTTATACTTTAATTAAATTAAATTATATCTTAAGGCTAATGTACTATGGAATTAAATTTATTTAATTTAATAAATATGCCTATCTTGATTAATTAAATGTAATTATTTAATTAAATGGGAAAGGCATTTCTAAGAAATTAAAGAAAATTATTTAATTAAATGGAGTACTTACTTCTAATTAATTAAACAAAGTTATTTAATTAAATGGGAAGCCATTCCTAATTAATTAAATGAAGTTATTTAATTAAATAAGAAAAGTGTCTCTAATTAATTAAAGGATTATTTAATTAAATAGAAAAGGTAATTATGAGAGCATATCTCATTTTATTAAATTAAATATCTCACCAAAATCTCTCTTCAGTTCAAAAAAAGGAAATTTCCAGTTCACTATTGATAAAAAATGAGTTAAATCAGTTAACTCCTTTTTTTACTCAAATTAAATCAATTAACTCCTTTTTTTACTCAAATTAAATTAGTTAACTCCCTTTAATTTGGGAATCTTCCTTTATGACTGAACTTCATCTTCAATCCTGACCGTTGATTGAAATCAATCTCAACCGTTGATGGATTCCAGGAAAGTCTATTTAAGAGACCCTCATCTCTTCATTTTGGAGGGAGGTTGAATGAGAATTTGCATCAAATTGCTGTTGGATTGTGCATTCATTTGAGCTCCCTACTTTCATATTCATTTTCTAGATTTAATATACATACATTTTAGCATAGCTTTCTTTTACGTGTTCTTAGATTAAACGTGCATACTCCATTCTAGATTAATCTACATTCTCATATAGATTAGTCGCATTTTCTTTCAAATCCTTCATTCTTACAGGGTCTGGTTGCTTAAACACCTCGAATTTGAGGATATCTGACAAGCAATTCCCTTTAGATAGAAGGCAATAGGTCGCTTTGCCAGTTGATTTTTGGATGAACAATCCAATGTTCATTCTGGGATGAATCTGCATACAATGATTGTGTTGAAGTGTGTGTGTGTTAGCAGAGGCCACATATTCATGCATACAGGTAGGATGTCACACAGTTGAGAGAGATGTACCCCTATCTTTTTGTAGGCTTCTAGGAGTAAGCCCATAACTAGTGGTGGAGGATTTAGTGTCTCTTGTGTTTTCATCTTCTACCTTGATCTATTTTGTTCATTGACACTCTATGATATTCATGTTTATGTGAAATTAAGAAGCTTTGATTATTCGACATTATTTTGATAACTAGTATCATAGCTACTAGATGTTAGATGCTACACTATTTAATTTGATCTTATCTACATGATGATGATAGTGATATGACATGATGCTTATGATGATAGCTTGTTATTTTGTATTCAGATGTAAACTTTGTTTATGGTTATATGATGGACTTTATCAGATTATGGTTGATGTGTTTGTCCTATAGATATTTATATCGTTCTTGTAGTAAAGTTTTATTTGATGCAAATTAATGATTTACCTAAGTTATTTTAGTGAAATTAATTAAATTAGTATTTATGTGATTTCACATACTATTGCTTTAGCTATATTATTATTCTACATCTATGCTTAATCATGTTGTTTATTGTGTAGGACTTATATCCCTAATAGTGATGTATGGAGTTAGTGGTTTGGTCATTCATACCTAGCCAATGTTGTCCCTATATGGGCAACGTATCCTATTTAATTAAAATAATAAACCTTCTGGTTAATTGGTAAATTTGGATTCATTATGAATTTTTGTTTAGACCTATGAGCGTGTCTATACATTTAGGAATCCACAATGGTCGCAAAAGTTATTAAAACAATGCAATTTAATTATTTAAAGGGAATTATATAGTTGATCTAAATTTATTTTATATTATCAACAAATTTTTTGTAGTTGAATTCCATTTAATTAGAATTACTTGATTTATCTAGGTTAAAAAGGGATTTAGTTTATTATGTTATTCATTTTTTCTTTTTATATGACACTTTATTTCAAAGTGCATTTATGGCCCAATAGTGATTTTAATACTCACTCCTCACTTTGGAAATTAAGAATTTTGGAGTAAATCCTCCAAACTCCTTTTGAACATTTTAGAGATTTATTCATTGTGGGAGTTACACTCATAGGACCAATATGAGAGTAGGCTCATTTGATTTAGAGCAGAAAACTCCTCATTTGCTAAGCTTTACATCACTATTGGCATGCCTGTTATTTTGTGGCTCTTATTTCCATTTTAGCCCATTTGGTTATGAGGCAGGGTCTTTCCATTTTAATAGTTTTAGCTCATTTTTTTTTCCATTTTCATTTTCTTTATAGTTGGAGGATGAGAACTAGTGTTCCCCTCTATTTGCATAAGTTAATTTGGCCTAGTTGGGTAGGAATGAGTAATTAGGGTTTTTTTGTGTATTTTAATGTGAAGTTCATACTATTATACCTATCATTTTTTCCTATGAACTTGGAATTTAATTTTTATTGGATTTTTGAAGGCTCAACCCCCATTTGGGAAAAAGGTTTTAATTTCATCAATTTTTGACAACTTTCATTTTGGAGCAATTTTTACATTGCCTCATTTTGCATGCCACTCAATTTTCTAAGATATTTCTTAGCACCAATTTTGGTTGTAGATTTGGAATGTATGCTAGGTTTTTGATCCAACCATGTCTCCACTTTATGCTCAATGAGATTCATATTGAATCCATACTTCTGACACTATGCTTGGTTGAGTATATTTTTATACTTGGTGTTTTTTGTTTTCTCATCCTACCCTTGTTTAACTTTGATTTTAGTGTGGATGGTTCTTACCACACATGAGAACATGCACATGTGTATGACAGATCTTACAAGACCCACACTCCTGAATGTATATCAATTAAGGGATTATTCATTTAGGGGCTAGGTTGGGAGCTTACATTTCCTTTGGGCACTCATTATGTGATGAGCATGGGTATGTACAGTAGGTGGTGGAGTGAATTCTCTCAATACCCCGGTTTAGGACTGAAAAAGGTATCATGAAATTTTTTTAATAAGTGATAATCAAATTAACTAAAGGACACTAAAACATAATTAAGATAAGGGGACACCTCAATGTTCTCTGATGCATTAGTATGAGGGTGTGTGGTGTCTCTGCATTGTGCACTTTTTTATATAAGTTGTTGTGAGGGAACAATGTATGGCCTTTCGAGGGAGGTGATTAAGTATCAAAGATAGCTTGGGCTTTTCAATGCCATGAGAATTACACTCCACTTGAGTCCCTATATAGTTAACCTAGAGAGTGTCTGACTAGGACTTGTTGTATTACATTGTGTCATGATCTTGGTTTCAGTCTTTTGTTCTACTTGGTGTAAGTGTTAGCCTTGAAAGATTTTACTTGTGTTTGGGGTTGGTTCACTATCTCCATTAGCATGATGGGAGTGGGCTTATGTTGGAATTATTTAGAATATTTGAGGGGAAGGGGGAGGGGGGGGGGGGGGGGGGTGAATTAGTTATTCAAGGTCCATATGTACAAATAAAAAATTTCAATTCTTAATAGAGACATATCCGTAAAACCTTATCATGCATGCATCCCTTAGATCATACAATACTTAAACTTTGTAGGTTATTGCCCTAGGTCAAAATAATTTTGCAAGAATCTAAACATGAAACAACATAAGAACATTCACACAATTTTGACACAAGCATTTTACATGGAAACTCAATTTGGGAAAAACCAAAAGTAACATGCTACTAATTCTCACTCTTCTGAAGTGATGCCCTATGAAAGGGCAACCTTGTTAAAGGTTAGAATGCACACTGTTAAATCTAACCTAATTAAAGGATTTTAGGAGTGAGCCTTGTTAAAGGACTTTAGAACTATTCCATTAGAATGTCACCCAGTTAAAGGATTTACAAATGACTGTTAGGTCAACCTTAATCCAAAGGATTTACCCTAGACTAATACAATGATTAGAAAGTAACAATAAGGCTTGATTTGATAACAAATTATAGCTCACTTGGAGATTATAGATCTCTATTTCAGTCCTCTATTCTTCTTAACATTCACACACTTCAACTTTGGTAGCTTGTTCATCCTTCAAGAATTCATACTCTTAAGCCTTCTTGCTTTGCATGCCAACCGCAGTCACTTATGTTTGGCCAGTAAATGAAGCAATACCCTAGAATTCTTGTCTTCCTTAGGTTCTTGTACATGACAACCTTTTCTTCTAACCAACCATCTTTATAAATAGACAATTTAGATTTTTTTCCACTTAACCACAATCATTCAATTTAGGGTTAGGTAAGATTAGGTAGAATACAATGAATCTACCAACTTTTCCATTTGGTTCCTCTAGAAACTTCTTCTACAATCTTCCTTGAATTTACCTCAAAATATTTTACCTTGAATTCTATGCCACTAGCTCATCATAGTTATCTTCCATACACTTGATACAATTCAAAGAAAAAAATAGCTAGCTCAGATTTGTCAAATATTTGATTTAACATTGTTTGCTGTCACTCGACAACTATATTGTTCACTCCGCAAACATGAAAGTTTACTAATGCTCGACACCAACTAAACTTTACTCCACATATACTAATAATCACTTGGCTTGCACTATTTTTCATCTTTTCTCAACACCTCTTGTTTTTCATTTGGCTTCGATTGCTTTATACTCAGCTTGCACTGAATGCCCGACAACGCTTGGCAAAAACTTTTCTTAATTAATCTTCTTCCATTCTTAACTTGAGTAATCTTTCATTTCAGAATTTAAGTAGATAAATAATTCACTATAGTATTAATGTCTTACTTGGTCTTAGTACTTCTTTTACATACCAAATAACTCAACCTTTCTCTAGGTGTTATTGTTATCTCCTCTTTTCAAATCTTCTCCATCAATCAACTAAATGATAGCTTTTAGACCAAAAAATAATTGTCTCACCAACAGGAAACATGTTTGACATCATTGAAAAAATAATGAATGTTTCATTATAGGTTCTTCTCTTCAAAATCATCTTATATCAATAGCCTATGGGTTCTACATGTTTGGGCATCACAACTACCTAAACCACTGTTGGGGACCAATGTACAAAGTTGGCCTTCTTTGAGTTAGTTTTGAATCTTGGTTCTTCACTTTGATTCTCCATAGTTTCCAAAGTATGTTTCTTAGTGATTTATGTTCTTTTGATGTCATTCTTTGGGATAATATCTTATGGTTCCTCATTCATTTTCATTGTGATGTTTCTTTTGCTCATGTTTTTTTATTATAATGCTTGACTTAGATTAATAGATGTTATTATTTTGGCATTATAGTATGTTAGGGTTATTCTATCTCTTTTATGCTTTTGAGTGATCACTCCTTGACTTTGGTGGTTTTGGTACTCTCTGGTGTGGAGGTTTTAACCATACTTTGTTCTCTGAGTTGGTTTATTGGCCTTGTGAGTATCTTGGGTGACCCTTTTCCAATTTTGTACGATGTTGTCTTTGTATTCTATTGCTTCTTTGTAGATTATTGTATGATAAAGATAAGTATCATACTATTTCTTGAAGATTATCATATTATACTGGACAAGTATTGTACTAGTACTTGTAGATTATCATAAAATACTAGAATGGTATCATATTGGTATTACAAAGTCTATTGTCTGGTAGTAATAGGAAGTATCATACTAGGTTTTTTGGAAGACCTATTTGGCCAAATAGTGGGTACTTTATGACTTGTTTGATGTGTTCAAAAAGGTGATTTGGATAACCTTTTGGGAGTTGTTTCTAGCTATACCTTCAACATTTAGTTATGGGGTGTATAAAATATATCATTTAAGTATAAGAAATAATTCTTATACTTAAGATATATTTTATATATATGATGATTCATTCGAGACATGATCCATCATCTAGGAGTTAAGATAAAGATTGCAGGTTTCTAAATTTGACAAGATTTTAGACTTGGCCTAATTTCAAGGTTTCAAGAATTCATACTTAGCCAAATTTTAGGATTTAATAGATGTCTTTTAGCATGTGTCTAGTAGATGAGTTATTTTTAAATTGAGTTGTTGTCTTGTGAATGACCATTCGAGGGTCTCTTCTTACTATTCTTGATTATGTTAAGGTTAGTTGGAAAAGGACATGCATGTTTAACCATGCTAGGAAATTTTACTTTGGGTTTAAAAAGAACATATCCTTTGGGTATTCTTATGATTCATATGATATTTGATTCTAAGTTGGTAAGTTGTGATGCTTGGGGATCTTTGGCATTTGGTTTAGGTTAATCTTTCATTTTTTTTTAGTGTAATTTATTTTGGTTGCATCTTATATTTACATATATATATAAGCCTTTGTTTATCCTTGTTACAAGGATCTCTGGGCTGGGAATTACATCTACTATGTGTTATCATCCATTCAATCCCTTTTATTAACTTGTATTACATTCTTGATAGGGATATAACTTATTCTTATCATATTTATAATCTTTTGTTACTGTGCTTTCTAGTAGAATACCTTTAGAGTAAACACCTACATGGTATCAAATCTGATAGAGTGCCACTAGATAATCTTTGGAGAGATTTTAGTGCATATCTATGATTGTCATATCAAAATCTTGCATCAAAATTCATTGAGTACTTTATGGAAGCGTGATTAATATAGACAAATGCCTAGTATATAGTTATGTAATATTTGAATTTTTTAATGCATATATAATTGCTGACATTTCTTTTTCTATAACACTTTTTTAAGGATAAAATTCCAAGCAATAAAAATTATTAAGATCTTCAAATGCTTTCTCACAAGTTGGGGTTCATTGAAAATCAACATCCTACCAATAAAAGCATATAGTGGACTAAATATTTGTCTAATATTCTTAATGGAACTCCGATAGTAACCCATGTATCCAAGAAAACTTCTAAAAAATCTCTATTTTGTAGGTGTTGTTAGATCTTTGATGACTTCAATCTTGGGGGGATCAATCGAAATACCCTTGTCAAAGATGTTATGTCCTAGAACTACTTTTCCTACATCATACAGAAACATTTCTCATTATTTAGGGGAATATTATGCTCTTTTAATCTCTACAACACCCTAATTAGATTGGTCAATACCTCTTGAAAATCCTCCCAATATGTAGTAAAGTCATCTATATATTTCCATACAGTTATGATATCGGGAAAATATTGATAATTTACCTCTAAAAAAATTCGTGTGTTACAAAAACCAAATGGAAGGGGAAAAAAATGAATAATTTCCTAATGGAAATAAAAAAGCTCATCTTCTCTTAGTCCTCTGAGATAATCTTAATCTAATCGTATCCACTAAAACCATCCCAGAATGAGAAATATGTTTTTCTTGCTAGAGAATCTAAAACTTGATCAATGAAAGGAAGTGAAGAGTGGTCCTTCTTTATTATTGAACTGAGTTCTATGTAATCCAAACATAACCGTTTTCCTCCTTTATTAGGAACACTAACTAGAGGAGATACCCAATCTCTATCAAATATTGGATAGATAATATAATTTAGTTAATATAATTAAATTAATATTCACAAGGAAACTAATTTTTAAAGTTGTTAAGAAATGAATTTAGTTGATTATATATTTTAACAACTAAACCTTTATGAATAAGATAGTAAAGAAAGATATCATAATTTTTGTCAATTATACAACTAATAAATTTGACCCCAATCTTATAATATGAGTAAATTTATATTTCTTTTCTATGGAATTATAAGTCTTAGAGGGACATATTTTGGAATGCTTTATCTTGTAGACTTATTTGAAGACATTCAACTTTATTAATTGACTAAAAATAAGTGACATGAATGAAAATTTTAATATCATAACTATTACAAAAATTGAAACTAATTTTTTCAGACATATAATAAAAATTATATTGTAAAAACTTAAATTTTAAAAGTAATATAATACTTAATATTTATTAACTCATAAAATAATATATATGTACTTAAAAATAAAAAATAAAATAATTATAAAATAAATTGTAGGTAGCCAAATAGGAAATAGAGTTCATTCACCTGTTAGGTTTTAACTATAAAGATGATATTTCATAACTATTCATTTATCATATAGATATAGATGAAAGATCAAAAGAAAGCCAATGACACCAAAAGTAATAAATTTTAATTGTTTGTTGGGCACACAAAATAAAGACAAGATATTGTATTACAAATGTTTGAAAGCATTATCATTAGTACAAGAGGACCACAGCTTTAACAATATATGAGATTAACTTCGAGGAGAGAGCGTATTTATTTAATTTCTTATATAAATTATCTTACAAGCTATATATAAAAATGCACCAGATTTTTTTTTCTCTTGGGAATCATTTATATTACATGAAACAAAAAAAACTTCAATAATGAGTTTATTCTTACCCTTACTTTCTCAAAAATGAAAGGAATGACCTATTTATCTATATTATTACTAGCTTTTTCCATTGTCCAAGGGTGAGTATTTATTTGAAAATGAAAAAAAAATGGGATCTATGTTACACAAGGGGTAAATGAAATTCATTAGATGTTGCTCAATGTCTCAAATTTGTGTGTTTTCTTTCAACAATAATTGGTCCCTAGCTTCTCCATGTAAGCATTGTAGACATTGACTACCTAACTAAGGTACATTTTGATTATTTAATGGAGCACCTTCATGATTTTAAGAGAAAGAAATCTATCTTTGGATTTCCATAAAAATGATTTGTAAGTTCTATAAATTATAACTCACTCTTCTTATAGAGGATATTGTCTTGTTCTTAATGTATTGTGATTCATAAGCAGAGAACAAGAATGGTAAGGAGGCTAAAAATATTGGAACAAAATACATTATAAAAAATAATTAATCATGTAATTGAGGTTGTGACATGGGTTATACAATTTTCATTGACCCATTTTAGGTTCCCAAACTTCCTTTGATATTATGCCAAGTAGTGGAGTTGGGAGTAGAAATTTTAATGACTTAAATTGTCTTTTTTTGAGAGGTAGTATGGTTATAATTCATCGTTATTAATCTATTTGCTTTGAATTCCCACCATTGATCAAGCCAATATAATTTTTAGGTTGGGTATAGTATTTTCCTCTTTTTTGTGGTTCATTTACTCAAATTATATAATAATATTAAAAAATGTATATACTATTAAATTATCTGATCGATAATAATGATTTTGATCAAATAGCTTTTGTGTAAATTCTTTGATTAAAAAATTATTATTGTAAATAGTTACATTCACTTCAATATTTAAAAACTTATTAAATGATTATTGATACCTTTGATTTACATTCTACATTTTTTTATCTTTTAAATTAATTTTCAAACTAAAAGCATTCTTTGTAAGTATCCCCTTGTATACTTGACTATAAGAATATAATTGTGTTAATCTAATTAAAATATTTTTCCTTGATTAATTCACATCTAGTTAATTTTTATAGTTTACTTAGGCTTATGGAAATACATAGGAGTAGTTGAAGAATTTTGACTTTATGTGGACTTATCATATTTTTATTTTATCATAGTCACTTATAATGGATGGACTTTTCTACCTTAGTTGAGTGATCCATCATTTGTGGTATTAATAGTGTATCAACCTCCACCTTTTTTGTACATACTTTATTACATATTAGAGTATGATCCACCTCTAGTGGATGTGTGATTTTACCTTAGGTGGTGATAAGTTGTTAAAAGTGTGCCTTGTTAAAGGACTTTAACTCACAATAAAGTAAGCACCTTGTTAGAGGATTTCAATATAGCCTATTAGGACTACTCTGTTAAGAGATTTAACTGATTCACCTATTAGAATGTCTCAACATTGATCCTATGGTTAGCACTTTGTTGCTTGATAATACATCACCTCTAAACTAATGTATTCTTGATCCTTCTTGATCAGATGTCTCTTCTACTATTCACTATTTCCTTCCTCTGTTCTCCTTTAATTGATTCTATAATGCAATTTTAGATCATTATACCTTGGTCACTATTTGGTGAGATTGGCCATTACTACATTCATAACTACCATCTTAAACTTATGAGGCAATATTATGTGCAAGAGTTAGGAAGTAATAAAGGATGAATACAAAGTGTACATGGGGGAAAAATGACAAAGGAAATAGAGAAAAAATTAGAGGAGCATTTTCTTCTATGTCAAGTTCATTATCATTTTTCATAAGATGAGTCAAGGCTTGGTCATCCTCTTGTATTTACATTAATGGGCTTATATCTATCATCATTAAGGTGTCCAAAGAGTCAACTTCATCCACTTGGTCCCTTCCTAGCTAAGGTCAAATAAGGTTTTAATCTCTCCATGGGTTTGAATTAGGGGGTATAATATCAACCTTTTACTATTATTTCCATGGGATATAGTCATATCTTCAAATCTACACCCTATATAAGCATCTAAAATAGCTAACCATGGTCCCCATATAATGATAAGTATCACCACAAAGTAGCTTTAGGAGAAAATATCATGAAGTCAACATGACACTTCCATGAGTCTAAGGTAACAAAAAGATCCTCAATACTATGAAGCTATCAATTAACTATATAAAAATAGGAGATGGTCTTAAATTACAAAGATTTAGTTGATGTATGCTATCTTTAGTCATTACATGAATGGATTATGCTTTGCATACATGTCCCTACTTTTTATGAGCAAAATGTTGGGTCCCCTCTTTTTGATTTTGACTTTTAGGTTCCTTTGTTTGGTTTCAATTTTTTGGTCTTTGGGTTTCTATATTCTTGTCTAGGATATGGTACCATTGTGTTTGAAAGAAGGAAGTGAGAATTCCCAGCCTTAGGGCAGGAAGTCCTTGGTATTCATAAAAAATTCTCTCAGATTAGGGGGAGTCTACTCTCATGTGTCCTTGACGACAAGGGGAGATTTCTATGGTCCTAAGACAAGACACGTGGAAATATTCATTAATGAAAGAGAAGTACAATTAATTCATCCTTTTAGCTATAATGATCAACATGTTATTTAAGACACCCAAATGGATTGATTTTTACTTTGCTCAGTAATCACAATTATGCTCTACAAGAAAAGTTATTACATGGGTCATCACCCTACTTGGAAGTGTTTGTTTTGTAAATCCATGAAGGTGTCTTTTCAAGGATAGGCTAGTTTTGGTTCATGTATCGACATGGACAAGTTTTGGCATTGTGATACTCCCTTGCTCTAGTGCTCTAGGTTAGTTATCTTGTGTCACCTTTGGTGCATTTCTTTTTGTCTGCAGATTATGTCTTTTGTGTTCCTTTTTGTGGGGTTTGTTATTTCTTTCATTTGTTCCTTTATTTTTTAATTTAATTTTTCTTGTTGCTTTGGCATGGCTTTGGTGGTCATGTGACTCTTTCTTTAGTTGAGTTTGTGCATTGTGTTTTTCATTTTCTCTTATTTGTTGTTGGGCATAGTTGCTTTGACTCCACCCTTTGTGTGTCAAGGAGATGGTTTTTTTGTTCCTTTAATAGGATATGTTAGGTAGTCTAGACTTTGGGTTCCTATAAAGGGTAGCTATAATTCATAGTGCAAAACTCTTCCCAGTAATGGAGGGCATAGTCAGTTCCTTGTGTGTTGTTTGGTTTGGTGGTGCAAGCTCCATTTCTTCTTGTTTTTTGATTGTTGTCTCTACCAAGAGGAGGTCTTAGTCATCTAGGTACCCTATTTTTGTCCTTGTCTTTACATGAGGTAGGATCTCACTAGGTGAACTTCATTTTCTTAGCCAAAGAAGTTGTGGGCATGCCCCCATGGATGTTTGGGTGGTGGTTTTTTGGATTTGAAAGATGAAAATTATGGGTATGTTATCCCTAGTACATGCACATGTGCAACCTCAACCTTAGTAGGGTAAGTGACAACTTGATCAACTTTGAAAAAATAGTTTTCTTAGTATTTTTGGTGGTGAGTGGTTGTTTTCCACTTTCTTCATCTACTTAGATGCAACATTCCTCCTTAAGTGTCTTGTGTCATTCACAATGTATTTGTTAGTATTTTAAATTAAATTTCTATCACATCAAAGGTACCAAACATTTATTAATCAAATGTGTTACATAAGTGGATCTTGAATAGTAGTCTTGTCAATTGTATGAGGAAAACTTAGTGTCATGAGCCACATCATTGGAAGTTTATTCTAGGCAACAAATTTTTGGATTTCTCGTATAGAGAAAATAATATGATTTTGGCTTTTGAAACTACATATTTTGGCACTAACAAAGTTTGAACTACACGTTCTCAAGATTTAGGGATTTTTGACCCCATTATTGGTGAGATATAGTTTTTATGCTCCCAAGGTATGGCTTTTGGTTACCTTTCTTTTTTCTTTTGTTAATTGTTATATTTGTTCAGGATTTTGGGTTTTGTGTCCCTACTCCATGTGGCACATTTATCTTTTGTTAGAATGGGAAGGCATGGAACCTCAAAATACCAAAAATCTTAAATTTGATAAATGGATTGTTGTTGAAAAGAGGATCATGGTAATAATGAGTGTATGGTCTCTATAAGTGGTAATGGGTATTGCCTTTGGAGGATCAACAAAATTCTTTAGGTGTTGCAGATGGACAAAGATTGATATGAATTCCATAGGATGAAGTGTTAGAAAGTAAAGTTCACCAAGATAATTGAGAGGGGAAAGGTGAATCAATTATCCAATAATTAAAATATTAATAAAACTTATTAATCCTTAAGCATGTGACCAATCTAATGAGCAACCATAAGAATATATTCATACACAATAACACGATAAATGTTAACTAGGGAAACCTTGATTAGAGGAAAAAAATTTGTGGGGATGGTACCCAAAAAATGATGTACTAATTTATAAAAGTTCATTGTTAGAGGGTGGACTATGTTAGGAGCCAATGAAATAAATTTAGTACATATTAATCCCTATTAGGAGACTTTAAATCTTGGTTAGGAGATTCCAACCCAGTTAGGAGTTGTGCCAACCTTGTTAGGAGTTGTGCCATCCTTGTAAGAAGTTGTAGAAGATAGATGGACCCACTGTCCAAATCACTTTAGGGGAAAGACCAATGAACTCACTATCTAAAAGATCTTTGTATCATTCCTTGTAGAATAATAGAAATGTATAGCTCTTTCTCTGTCCTCTGACTAGATCAATAACTTTGCATCCAATAATCCCTTGGATCAATTACTCACATTTACCAAATACTTCACATATCACACACTTGAGAACACTTCATTACAAGGAAAATAATCTTCCTTTATATCATATCCTTAAAGTAATTCCTTGACTCGGTCTTGAGGCTTTCCACATTAATTATAATATGACCTCATTAAGATATAATAAAACTTTACATCTTTTTGCAATTACAAATTACTATTAGCTCATAGTCTTTACAACTTCCCACACATGCAACCTCAAACCTTGTGCACTTGTTGACATCATCATCAGGTTGTATACTATCACCATCTAACTATGCTCATCATGATTATATCTCAATAAAGAGATACAAATCAATCATCAAGAACCACTTATTAGGTAATATGTCTTCTTACTGTCTTTTATGAATCAATCATATCTTATGCATGTCTTTGATTCTTTATATGTACACTTATCCATGTCATTAGGATATAGTGTAGAACACATCCTTAACTATGCTTGACCTGATCATCAATACTTAGTTTGTATGACCTTTTTCTCTATCTACTACTTGCTCAGTTTTCATAGAAATAATTGAAGGATTTTATCAATACAAATCCACAAAGCTCGAAGAATACTTGCATGTAAAAACTTGTCATAGAAGAAAAAAGATGAGAGGAGGCAAGGGTTTTTCTCTAAAAATATGCAAATTGTATTCTCAGAAATGAAAAAGGTGTTAGATAATTACAAATAATTTATCCTTATATAAGGAGATCAAAACCTGAAAAGAGTAACCTAAAAGGTACAAAGGGTAACCTAAAAGGTAAATGCTATTTAATAATTAATAATTAATTATTAAATAAGAATGCAAAAGTTGCATAAAGTGAAATCTTGAGAAGGGAGAAAAGGTAATTTAATTAATGAAATAGAGAAATAGAGGAAACCTAGTGGGAAAAAATCTACTCCAAAAAGAGATAAAAAAGAATGCACAAATGAAACATCTACGGAGAATCTCCCAAGACCATAAGTAAAATGAAAGCCTCCATGATAGAAGCTTGAGACTCCATTGTCTCGCTAGAATGGCAGAACTCCTATATTAATGAACATTCCAATGTGGCTCCAATCTGAAGGAAACAAAGGCAGTGAACAAGAATGAAAAAATCAATGTATGTAAGGTGCAACTGGAAGTCCTAGCTAATGCTCAAAGGAGAAAGTATGAGAATCGTAGAATGGAATCTTTAATGGAGGTGGAATAATATGTGTTGAATTTGTCATATGAGAGGAGATGTGTGTCCTCTGATATATCCTTGAAAATTGTAGTAGGTGGCTCAATGACTCGTGCTACAATAGTAGGTAATGATGAAGAGTAATCCCATGCAAGAGATGGAATCTGAATAGGAGGTGGAGGTGTACAAGTCACAACACCGGTCTCAAGAACAACACAAGTTTAAGAGACCTGATTTCACCTCGGTAGACTCTCGTGAGAAAAGAGAGTGAGTCTTTGATAGTGGAGATAGTGGACCAAAATGTGAGAAGGAATATAGGTGAGAAGCATGATCAACAATCCTTGTAGCAATAATATTTCCTATCTCACTATCTCTAATGTGCATTGAATCCTGTGTAAACTCAATTGTCTTCCCTGTCCCACTGTGTGTAATCTAATAAATAAAAAGAAGGTTAGAGGAAAAAGATTGAACATAAAGTACATCATGAAATGTACCATCATCAATTTCAATAGAACCTTTCCCACATATAGCCATAATAGTGTTGGTCCCCATCAAAATGTGTGGAGTAGGAGAAGCCTCAAAAGAAGAGAAAAAATCTTGATAAGATACCATATGGTGTGAAGCACCTGAATCCAATAACCATCTAGAAGAATGAGGAATAGTACTTGCACATAATGTATGACCCTTTCCTATATATTTACCATCTGACTAAAATGATGATGATGGAGAAGGTCTATGACAAGTAGAAGGAATATCAATGTTTCTCTTCTGAAGGAGAGCTATCAAATATGAAACTTGTTTGGCATAGCCATCTAACTTCTTCGCATAGAAATGTGACTCATCATAATTAGGCTTATTAAAATAAGAATATTCTGGTCTTTCTAGCTTTGATTTATCCCCTTTAGGAGGAGGTGGCCTTGATGAAATGTGAGTGTTGGAATCAATCTAAAACTTTATAGAATGAGATTTCTAAGTCTTTTCCTTGGTCGAGCTTGCAATGTATGACTTTGTGAGCCTATGAGAGAATCCAACTAAGAGAGATTAGCTTGTTCTGGGGTCAACCAATCACAAAAAAAATCAAAAGATGGCATGAAAGATGTATTACCCAAAGCATCTTTGGTGGAATAGAAGGTAGAAGAAAAAATCTAAAAGTTTGCACAGAGCTTAGAAAGAATCAGGTAGATACATTTAGTGTCAGTCTTCAATTTCCCACCACCCCGCAATAAAGATTCTAGTTGCTTGAATTTCATCAAGAAGTCCTCAATGGAGGGAAAAGAATCTAGTATAAGTGAGGTAAGCTCTATCTCAATTTGAAGTTCCCTGTACCCATTCACTATACCAAACAAGCCTTCAAGCTTGGTCCACATAGCTAGAGGGGTATTGCACCCATTAAGATGAAACTATAGACTATCAGAGACCTATAAGGAAATCAATCCTATTGCCTCATCCATATTTTTCCTATGCTACATGACCTCAAAAGGCCTCTATAAAACTAGCTGCACTACATCTAAACAAGACCATAATCCTTTTGACCAAAGAAGCTATGTCATCAAGGTCTTCCATGTGTGATAATTATGAGTGGTCAAAATTTCTAGACAAGAAGAGGTCTCGGCCATTGTTTTAGAAGGTGTTGAATTGTTTTTTAAATTTTTTTCTAGTTTACATAAGTAAATAAAAAAACAATATGGAAAAATACCCCCCACAATGCAAAAAATTGAACCCTAGCTGCTAGAAGGAATGCATAAATGAGAGAAGAGAAAAAACTTAGATATGAATCACAAATACCTATTTTTTATAGGCCAAAAAATGACCAACTGTTGAAAGTACTATGTCCACTCAATTATTACTCCAAACTGATACAAGATTTGGAAATTAGACAACAAATCATTCACTTTTTAAAAAAAATAGCACTTGAATATGTGTCCATATGAGCCTGAACGAAGCCTTTGAAGTTGCGAAAATTGACATTTGCAATTTTTAGAAAAAATTAGACACAAAGATCACAAACAACCTAGGCCAATGTGTAGATCATGAAATTCTACCCCAAAACGAAAAAAAAACATTCTCGAAAAAAGTAGTCTGTATGAGTGAGATATTGTTGTTTGAAAATCACCTCTGTATTTTTTTTTTTGAATCACCACCATCACACCTCCAAAAATCAAAGAAAAAATGCATGAAAAATGTCAAACCTATTATATCAAACCCTCTTTCTCCTTTTTCTCCAAATATTGAACATGCTACATTAGATCTGGCTCTAATACCATGAAGGATTTGATCAATACAAATGCACAAAGCTTGAAGAATACTTGCATGTAAAAACCTGTTACAGAAGAAAAAAGACAAGAAGAGGCAAAGGTTTTGCTAAGAAAATATGCAAATTGTATTCTCATTAATGAAAAAGATGTAAGATAATTAAAAACAATCTATCCTTATAGAAGGAGATCGAAACATGAAAAGGGTAACCTAAAAGTACAAAGGGTAACCTAAAAGGTAAATGCTATTTAATAATTACTAATAAATTATTAAATAGGAATGCAAAAAGTGCATAAAGCGAAATCTTAAGAAGGGAGAAAAGCTAATTTAATTAATGAAATTAAATTAACCTTTTTCTCTAACAACAATGTTACGTTGACATCAATAACAAATACAGTCATGAATGCAACATGTCAATCATGCTAACAATCTCCCCAAGTTTTCTAGCAATGCTTAGGATACTCCCCTAAAGGAATACCATCAACATTCATGATAACATGGAGGTCTCCTAGTAAAAAGGACATCTCCAGACAATTATAGGAATATGATTCCTTGATAGGTCTATATCGGTCATGTCCCAAGACCCAAACCATGGAAGAATTAGGTGTCAACATAGGAGGTGAGGCTTCCTGAGAATGGAAATGTTGGATGCAATGAGTTGGAAAATAGAATGGTACTTGCACAATCGACACTCAGTATGAGCGAGTTTTAAATATTTATCTTATGGGTTCAATTAGGCTTCCCCTTCCACTTCTAACCCTTTTAGCGTCATTATTTAGGAGAGTTTACAATGACGAACCCCACTACAAGCAATATTTTTTGGATATAGGGTTCCTTTTGGCCATCTTCAATACATGCTTAGTAGGAGTTTCACTTGCTTTCAAAGGTACTACAACTCTGTGGAATACAAATCCAAGTCAGGGATTCTTTTTCCTTGTGACTTGGTTAGGTGATCTTGCATGATATGGTAGTCGATAGTCAATGCTCCATGCTCAAAGGTTTTGGAACTCTAGTCCTTCTATTGTATGGACAAATGTGCTTTGATTTTTTTTTGAATTTGACCTTCCTTTGCTGATATGGCCAACATACTTATTAATGATGCCACAAGCAGTTAATGATGGCAGATAAAGAATTCCTCTTTTGTCAAAATGCACATTTCCCCATGTACTTGATGCATTTAAGGTTGTCAAAGATGTGGAATGCTCTTATCAATTAATGGATCTCTTGAGGAGATAACTTATAGAGATGTGACAAAAAAAGTGAAAAGATCAACATTTATGAATCAAAATTTCCTTTGAAAATCTGTTTACTCATTACCCACTCCTTTCTATCCTTCTTTTGTGGCTTTTCAAGTGCAATTTCCTCTTCTACAATTGTTTTGCATGAATATGATAATAGATTTTGTAAATCTCAAAAATAAAGGATGTAGGTGAATTAGTTAGGGTAAGAAGTTAGCTCCTAGTTAAAGTTGTAGGCAGTGGCCTATAAATAAGAAGATCTTCAACTATTCTTGGGTTAGTAAAATTGATGATTTTATCTTCCATTTCATTTTAATACCATTGTTATGAATGAAATTAGTACCACCATTTTCTTTTGCAATTTGGCTTCCTTGAAGTATTGTTTGACCTAGTGCTTATCAGTATTTTAAGTTGTTATTAGAGTAGAGGAATCTTGGAGTGTTTGCTATGGGATTCATTTATCTTTGAAAGTAGTGAGATCTTTCTATTTTGTCGCTATTATCTTCCTTGGTTTGGATAAATCTATGTGATCTTGTTTACTTCGGTAGTATTTCATTTGCAACTTTTAGTAATGTTAGATTGATTGATTGAGTATGTAGTTAAGTTATCATAGAATTCAAGCATGTATTTTTGATAATAACAATGCAAAATTAGACTATAGGTAGATTAAATATCTAACTCTGTAGGCTCTTTTCCTATTATTTTCTTTTTGTAACCCTCATTTGGTCCCATCCTATGACAATTGACCCATTATAGAAATATAATATACACAACAAATCACTAAAGACTCTATTGGCCATATTATAAATTTAGTCACCTCCTCATCCAATTTTTTCTATTTCTTGTATGATCAAGACCCAATCTATGGGAGCTTGGGAGTCAATATTTCCTCTCTCTTCTCTTTTAGGCTATATTGGTTGAACATTCCAGTTTAGCGAAAATTATTACTTTGTTTGTAGTGTGTGAAAAAAAGTTCTATCAAAAAATAAATGACATGATAAGGAGGGCCCTTTTGAACCTTCAAGTGATTCATTTGTGTTGTATTATTGAGTCTAGGTGTTGTTCAACCCTGTGTAATGTAAAAACTAGCCACAAGAAGTTCAATTTTGTCCACTCCATCCTATTTTGGTTCTGGTTTTGAGGACCATGACTAGTTTTCACCCAAATGATAGTTCAATGAGTATCATAGCCCCCAAACCCTATGTCGACTCATCTCTTTTTCTATAACTCACATTGGTAGTTGTGGTCATCCACTGTCCCTGTAGAGTTTTTAGAACTCAAACTTGCAGTCCAAAATAAGAAAGACAAGAAGAAGAATAAGAAGGGTAAGGCTTCCAAGCCCCAACCTACTACCACTACTTAGAGTGTAATTTTTTCCCATTTACCACTAGAGATAATGGCTTCTTCGTAATAACTTGAAAATTTTGGGGGACAACTATCACCCTTGGTATCTTACCTTGCAATGCATAATCTACCATGACATCTTGAGAAAACTTGTCCAAAATATGAACATTTGGGTCCCCAAATGGTGGAAGAACATGTCCAATCATTTAAGGATGCTCTAGTTTGAAATAATGTAGAAAATGAAGATGTTTTATGTTTCTTATTCTTGATGCTCCTCACTACCAATGAGCTAAACTAGTACCTTAATCTTCTTATTAATTCCATCAACAGATGGGTCGATATGAAAAAATCCTTCCACACGATATTTCATTTTGAGAATGGCCCTACTTTGTGCTAGTACAAGTTTGTAGGAATCTAAAAGGGCCAAATGAGACTTCGTTAGAATTTAATAAATGATTCCAATATGCTCTCAAATAATGTTTGGATTCTTTTTCTCCTACACCAGAGTTGGCAATAAGGACATATTTAAATCCAATCCCTCAAGTTGTGTCAACCTTCATCAAATAGACCCTACCCCAAGAAGACCAAGATACCTCAAAAATTTTTTATGCCTTGGCCTTCGAAGTCTCTACCTAACTTATGGATTGTTTATTTGATGCTCGACAAGGTATGCCATGTTAATCCCAATATACCCCTCACCCTGGTAGCTATAACATGATTCCTATAGAAAGACTACTTGCCTATCCCACCTCTCATTATACTTATGCCTCATAGACCATTTCTACCCCAAATCTAAAATATTCCCATTAGAATCAAAATGGTACTATCAATACCTGGGACTTCATTCTCTAATTCGGCCCCATAGGCCACATCATCATACAAAGTCCTTGTCTTTTTATCTACCAACCCAAGTGACCAAAACCCTATTATTCCTATTACTTTGATAGGCATGCAAGTGCAGTATTCCCAACCACTTGATCAAATTACATGTATCACATTTGGCATGGAAGCCTTCTGGATAATTATCACCAATATGGATAATAGCATGAACTAGTTGAAGATATACAAGACTGCAACAACAAACAAATAATGTGCTACCCCATAATAGGGGAATATCTTTTTGAGACAAAGAAGTTCCTACAGCTCTAGTCCCTCCAACAACAATAATGATAATTAAAATCAATAGTCAGGTAACTAACAATGGAATACAACATTGAGTAATGGGGGAGTTCCCCCAAATCAACCAAATAACCAAGGGAACACAAGACCTAGTTATACTGCCCTCATGGTGGAATTTTACCAATTGACCAATTGGTGTTGGTTACATGATACCAGAACACTTTTAGAGGCCACTTGCACCAACTTAGAAAAGGTAATACAAATTTCCCACTTAGACTTGTAGTTGCAGTCCAACTAGACACCTCTAAGTACTTCAACGAAACCATCCAACTCTGCTTTCATTTGCAAAACTATCTTTTACAGGTAGGATGAGTGAGAAGATGAGGAGCCTATTCTTCAAGAATTCTTTGATGGTCCCATCCATGTGTTGATATAAGATTGTTTTAGAGTGCAAGAATCCATAATGGAACAATCATTATTTGTTAATGATGTCAAACCTACTACCTGCTAGTGAGATAATTTCTTTTTGGTTTGAAAGCTATCCTTTAGTTGATTGATGAAGAGGATTTGAGAAGAGGAGATAACAATTTCACCTAAAGAAAGGTTGAGTTATTTGGTATGTAAAAGAAGCCCTAAGACCAAGTAAGACATTGATACTATAGTGTATTGTTTATCTACTTAAAATCTAAAATGAAAGATCACTCAAGATAAGACTGGAAGAAGATTAAGTATGAAAAGTGTCTGTCAAGCCTTGTCGAGCAGCTAGTGCAAGCCGAGCAGAAATCAGTGGAAGCTGAGTGAAAATCAAGAGATTCCAAGAAAAGATGAGAATTAGTGCAAGCTGAGTGATTGTCAGGATATGCCGAGTAAAGTTTAATTGATTTCAAGCATTAGTAAACTTTAGTGTTCACTGAGTAAACTAGTGTTGAATGAGTGGAAGAATAATATAGAAGTTGAGTGACAACATATTGATGTCAAGTGCCATTATTCATGTTAAATTGAAGAATTGACAAATTTGAGCCAATTTTTTTTTTCTTGAATTATGTGAAGCATGTGGAAGATAACTATGATGATGTGGTGGCACAAAATTCAAGGTAAACTATTTTGTGGTGTATTCAAGGAAGATTGTAGAAGAAGTTTCTAGAGGAACCAAATGGAAAAGTGGGTAGATTCATTGTATCCTACCTAATACTACCTAACCCTAAAATAGATGATTGTGATTAAGAGAAAAAATATTATAAATCTCTATTTATAGAGAGAGATGGTCAGAAGTAAAGGTTGTCATGTGTGAAAACCTAAGGAAAACATGGAGTCTAGGGCATTGCTTCATTTAGTGGCCAAATAGAAGAGACTGCAATTGGCATGCAAAGAAAGAAGGCTTAAGAGTATGAATGCTTGAAGGGTGAACAAGATATTAGAGATGAAGTGTGTGAATGCCAAGCAGAATGGAGGACTAAAATAGAGATCTATAATCTGCAAGTGAGTTGTAATTTTTTAGTAGATCAAGACTTATTGTTACGTTCTAATTATTGTATCAGTCTAGGGTAAATCATTTGGATTAAGGTTGACCTAACAATCATTTGTAAATCCTTTAACCAAGTGACATTCCAAGTGAATGATCTAAATTCCTCTAACAAAGCTCACTTCTAATAGGGTGATTGAAATCCTCTAACCAAGTCACATTTAATAGTATGTATTTAACCTTTAACAGGCTTGGCCTTTTACAAGGCATCACTTTAGAAGAGTGAGAATTAGTAGCATGTTACCAGTGGATTTTCCCAAATTGGGTTTCCATGTAAATACTTGTGTCACATGTATTATTGAATCTGTTATGTTTCATAATTACATTTTTGCATAGTTATTTTAACCTAGGACAATAACCTACAAAGTTTAAGATTTGTATGATCTAATGGATTCATGCATAATAATGTTTTATGGATATGGGTCTACTAAGAATTGAAAAGTTTAATTTGTACATGTATGGACCTTGGATAAATGATTCACCCCCTCTCAGTTATTCTAAAGAATTACAATAATTGGTGTCAGACTGCCATAGTGATTAAGAGGACTAGTTTGAAGGTACTAGAAGCAAAAGATCAAAATGTCAAAAAGAGAGGTACCCAAGCAAAACAAGGAGAACTTCTCTGCATGGAAAAGTATGACGAAGCTACACCTCGAAGGTCTTGGGCAACATGCACAATCTACCATCATCACTAAGCATGTCAATCCTACTAGAGCCCTAACTACTAATTATGTGAAAAAGAAGAAAGAACACAATCATGCAATGTTGGAGATTGCCTCTACCCTAAGCTATTCTAAGTTTGATGACATGAAGGGTTGTGATTCTACAAAGAATATGTGGGATGCTCTTCACACCATTTATGGAGGTGATGCAAATGTTTTGAGAGCCAAATCTGAAATTTTTAGAGGTAAGTTCGATGACATGAGGATGCAAGAAGGTGAGAATTTGCTCAATATTTCTCTAGAATAAAAGATGTTGTTAATGATATAAGAGGAGCTACTAGTAAAATTAATGATGAGACTGTACTAAGACAAGTATTGAGAACATTTCTTCCCATCTATGCTATTAGAGTTTTTTCCATACACAAATTAAGATGTATACCAGGTTATAATCTGACTCTTGAAGGTCTAGTGGGTAGGCTCGCTGCCTTTGAGCTCTCTAATTTTGATAATTTCAAATTTTGAGAATGTTGAATATGCTTTTAGATATAAATTGTCATTAAAGGAACCTAAAGAGAAGAAGAAAAAGGTAAAATATATTTCTAGTGATAGTGATACAGGTGAGGAGGATGTAGAATAGCTTGAAGCACTACTAGCAAGGAGATTTCATAGAGGTAAAGGAAAATTCAAAGGTAAAATACCTATCATGTGTTTTAATTGAAATTAGGTTGTTCATATTGCTATTAGATGTCTAGAGAAAAATAAAAATAGAAATGGAGAGAAATATAAAAGTAAAAGAGATGAGGACAACAAAGATTAAAAAGATAAAGGAAAGAAGTCTTGCTACATTGCAAAAGAGGAAACCAAAGATCGATCTGATGACCATGATGATGAAGTGGTGTATGTTACAATGAAGGATGATTCTAATGAGGATGTGGTAACTATACTAGTGTCTTATGTGAACAAGAGTGATAGATGGATCGTTGATAGTGGGTGTTCACATCACATGACTGGAGATAAAAGTAAGTTCATGACCCTGAATTATTATGCTAGAAATAGTTTAAGGTTTGGTAATGATGTACCATGTCTAATAAAAGGAAATGGATCTATCAAACTCACTGAAAATGTCATGTGTGACAATGCTTATTATGTTGAAGGACTTAACTATAATTTGTTGAGTATGTCACAACTGAATAGTTCAGGTTACAAAGTTGAGTTTGAGAACAAGATAACTAAGATCTATGCCACTAATGGGAAACTAACTAGGAAAGGTGATCAGACTAGAGGTAATCTATTTTATCTTGATATGAATGATGCTACTTATCTTGTTCTAGAATTTGATGATGTGTGGTTATGGTACAAGAGGTTATGTCATGTTAACTTT
The DNA here is from genome assembly GCA_028749045.1 of Cupressus sempervirens. Taxonomy (NCBI): domain Eukaryota; kingdom Viridiplantae; phylum Streptophyta; class Pinopsida; order Cupressales; family Cupressaceae; genus Cupressus; species Cupressus sempervirens. Next base: position 633,507,848 of record CM053784.1, on the reverse strand, counting down.
GATAACTTAGTGAGTATTAGTAACATGAAAAGAGTGAGAGGTTTGACTAAATTGTAAAAACTAGAAAATATAATTTGCAAACAATGTCAGTTAGGCAAGATGACAAAATCTAGTTTTAAGAGTAAGATTCTTACCTCTAAAGAAATTCTTGAGATTGTTCATACTAACTTGTGTGGACCAATTAATATGCAAAGCTACAAGGGTGACAAGTACATGATCCTATTTGTTGATGATTATTCTAGAATGATGACAATTATGTTTTTGAAATAAAAACCTGATGCTTTCCAAATGTTTAAGTGATACTTTTAGCTAGAGTTGAAAAGGAAATAGACAAAAAGTTGAAAATTATGAGATCTAAAAGAGGTGGAGAATTTACATCAAATGAGTTTGAGATGTTATGTAATGATAGAGGAATCAAAAGACATACATTTGCACCTAGGACCCCTCTACAAAATGGAATTGCTGAGAAAGGAGGAACAAATCTGTAATGAACTATGCTAGGACACTCATTATAGAGAAGAATGTTACTTTGAAATACTAGAGAGAGGTTGTAAGTATAATTATCTATACCTTGAACTATTTGCAGGTCAAGAAAGGTACTCATTCAACACCTTTTGAATTATTATATGGATACTCACCCAATGTAAAATATTTTTAGATATTTGGAAGAAAATGCTACATTCTTAAGAATTTATGGAATGGTATATTAGATTCTAAAAGTGAAGAAGGTATATTCCCTATCTATGCCACAAGAAGTAAAGCTTATAAGTGTTTAAATACTAAAACTAACAAAGTTGTGGAAAGTGCAAATGTGAAGTTTGATGAATATGCAGAGGTACATGAGGTTGAACCTATGAAGAAACCAAAGAGTAAAAATATTTTGTATGTTTTTATGAAGGTGTGTCTATTGATGGAGATGTTGTAAACCAAGTTGTCAATCAACATGAAGTTTTAGTGACTGTCAAGTCACATACAATGAATGCTAAGCTGCATTTAGGAACCAAGTTGCAGATAGAAGTTGAGGTACATTTTGATTTTGAGATTAGTGTACATGAAAGAGATGTTGAATTACCTGATAGAGAAGTGCATAGTGATTCAAAAGTTGATAGACCTAATGAGGAAGGTAGAGAAGAACCAAGATTTTCAAAGTATGTCAAATGACATTACCCTGTTGAACAAATGATTGGAGATAAAGATGCTAGACCAATGACAAGAAAAAGGATGAGAAGTGATACATTTTTGTTGAGCATGCATGAACCTAAGATAGTGAAATATGCCTTAGAAAATGAGGATTGGAGTAAAGCCATGAAAGAAGAGATTGAGCAGACTAAGAAGAACAAGACATTGACTCTAGTTCCTAGACTAGAGGACAAGAATGTGATCGAAACCAACTGGGTGTACATAAAAAAGTTAGATGAAAATCGTGAAGTCACAAGAAATAAGGCAAGATTAATTTGCAAGGGTTATGCACAAGAAGAAGGAATAGACTATGGAGAAACATTTGCCCCTATTGCAAGATTGGAAGAAGTAAGAACTTTGCTTGCTTACTTTGCATATAAAGGTTTCAAAGTTTATCAAATGGATGTGAAGTCAATATTTCTAAATGACATATTAGAAGAAGAGGTTTGTATGGAACAAATAGAAGGATTTGTTGATGCTAACAACAAGAACATGGTATGTAGACTACACAAAGCTTTATATGGTTTAAAGCAAGCCCCAAGAGCATGGTATGAAAAGCTTCACAATTATCTTGTGAAGATTATATTTGAGAGGACTGATGATAACAAAAATCTATACTTGAAAATAAAAGGAGGGAAAGATATTTTACTAGCTAAAATTTTTGTTGATGACATCATATTTGGAGGTCAAGATGGATTATGTAAGGCATTTGCAAATGAAATGAACAAAGAATTTGAGATGTCTATGTTTGGAAAGATCAAGTTCTTTGTTGGTTTGCAAGTATATTAGATAAAATATGGTATATACATCACTCAGTTTAATTATGTGAAAGAAATATTAAAAACTTTTGGATTCGAAGATTCCAAACCAATTAACACACCTATGGTGATAGGACACAAGTTGTCAAAGAATGATGATTCAGGTCATGTGAATCAAACATTGTAGAGGCCTATGATTGGAAAACTACAATATGTAGTAACTAACATACTTGACATTACATTATCCATTAGAATTGTTGCAAAATTCTCTACTAATCCTAAGGAGAATCATTTGATGGTTGTTAAGAGAATTATGAGATATTTGAAAGGAATAGAAGACTATGGTCTATACTACAAGAAAAATGAGAAATTTGAGTTAAGAGCCTACACTGATGCTGATTGGGCTAGAAACATTGATGACAAAAAGAGCACAAGTGGAGGAGCATTTTTGTTAGCAAGAAGGTTGGTCGCCTAGACTAGCAAGAAAAAAAATTGTATATCTCAATCTACTGTTGAAGTTGAATATGTGGTTGTTGTAGTAAACTATACAAACATTGCATGGATCAAATAGCTACTCAAAGGTATAAAGGAGGAAATCACTAAATCTATGGTACTTTATTGTGATAATAGAAGTGCTATAAATATATCAAAGAATCATGTGATGCACACAAAGACTAAGAAAATTGCAATCAAGTATCATTACTTGAGAGAGTTAGTTCAAGACAAAGAAGTGATGATGGAATATGTGAATACAAAAGAGCAGATAGGTGATATCTTCACAAAAGCATTACCTAAGGCTTCTCATGAGCATCTAAGAGGTAAACTAGGAGTGATACTATTGGAATTACAAGTGGGAAGAGAGTAAACTTCTGAGAGGGGGGGGGGGGGGGGGGGGGTGAATCAGGAGTTTAAACTTGGACCCATTAAACTTTCACCATTCATACATCACATGCATTAATATACTGAAATAAGATATAAAGCATATGCATCAATCATGTAAACATGTAATCAAACACACACATAACACCTGATATGATTACCTAGAAACCCTCCAAGTGAGAAGGTAAAACTGGGGTGGGGATGACACCCACAAATCTTCACTACGACAACAATAAAGTGTTTCCAATTAAGGTTACAATAGTTTGACCATGAATCATGATCTGCCTTGTGAAAGGTGTACCTTGTTAAAGGCTTACAAATACTATTAAGTCCCACCTTGTTAGAGAATTTCAACACCCTCTTAGAAGTGTACTTGGTTAGAGGACTTCAACTTACAATTAAATAAGCAACCTATTAGAGGATTTCATACAGCCTGTTAGGACTACTCTGTTAAGAGATTTAACTAAAATCACTTGTTAACATATCCTAGCATAGATCTTGTGGTTGGAACTTGCTTGCCTAATAAGAGATCACCTCTATACAATCTTTGATTGATCCTTCATGATTTGATGTATCAATCCTATATCCTTCTCTATCCTCTATTCTTCACTAACTAATTTTGCAATTCACTCTTACTACTAAGTCACCTTGAATGCTTTGCAAAAAATATTTGATCATTCACCCCTTGTACACTTCTTTCATAATCATTATGAGTTTAGGGCTTTGTCCTCCTTAAGAAGACTCTGGAGGCTTAGGGTTAGGTCTAAATCTACGACTAAAATTCATCCATTTTGTCGCTTAAACCTTCCCATTTTTTGATTTGTTGTATGCAATTGCATAGGGAATCCACATATAGATTCCTCCTTATCTCTAAAAGATTGAAATCTATCCTGAAGTTGGCTTGAAAATGGTTTACATAGTTGTTTGTGCCATAACAAACAAATATGTCCAAACTGTGTCACTTGGCATATGAAGTCTCTGATGCTCAACATACATTTTATTTCTACTTCTGACTCGACACCTAAACTACTTGACATCCATTGTTTACTTGACACTTGAATCACTCGGCATGGTCTATTTGCTCGACACTTATTGACTCAGCACATGAGTGTCTCAACACTCATTGCAACTCGACATGGTCTAATATTTAAATGTTGTGCTTTATATGTATTACTAGTTCAACATGAACTAAGTAAATGGTTTAAGTGTGTTGACACTCATTTATCAAAACTAGTTTGAGATCAAAAATCTCCCCCTTTGACATGAGTGTTAGAAACACTTAAATATACAATATTCTACTTAACTTCTTGAGCATAACATATCCATAACTCAACTTATATAGAAAACTTCAGAATTTTCAAAATTGTGCAATAACCTATATGCCTCAAAATTGATAACTCCCCTTGAGTTAATGTGTTTTTTTTTGTATGCAAAATCTATGTTCCTCTTTGACTTCAATGCACTATTTTTGATACTCTTTTATCTGATCTGATACTCTTTTCATTTGATATGCCCTGTCATAGCTAATATCTGTATTTGTTTACTATTTTCCTCAAAAATAAATCTCAAAATATCTCAAAAATGTATATCACCCCAATGATATAACTTTATTTTATTGTCTTCCTTTCTTTTATTTCACTGCTCTCCCTTTGTTCATCCCCCCTTTCTTTATTTCTCTATTTCTGGCTTCCCTTTTCATTATTCTCTCCTAGCTCCCCAATGGTTTATCTCTACTTTATCTCTCCCCATCTATCTCTCCTAAATGGTTTATCTCTCCCCCTTTTTTGACACTTATGTCAAATGGGCTACACACATATAGTGTGTTTGTCCAAAAAGGATTTATGGACTTCCATTATGATTTTAAGAGCTGCATCCCAGTTGTCACATGCAACATCTAATGACTTGATTTGGATAGAAAACTTAGAAACAAGGTGCACTAGGCCATCTAAAGTAGAAAGATTGGGGTCTTTATTCAATAGAGTTTCTGCATAACCTAGTTCCTTGTGCAGTATTTCCATGTGTAGGGTGAGGGATGCTTGAATACATGTCAATTTGGCTCTTATGGTAGCCTCTTCTACTAGTAACATAGCTAATTGACTTTGTGTCTAAAGTAGTGTATGAAAATGCTTCTCACTCTGAGCAGGGTTTTGAGGTAACCTTGTACTTGATATGTTAAGATTTCTCTTCAGGCTTAGAATATGATGTCTGGTCTCTTGGGTGAAGAGTGTATGGTCACACAATTTTGTGTACAATAAGAATATATTCTCTTGTACCTTCTTCACATCCTCAATCTTTAATTCCAATGCAACTTGAGTGAGTGCTATATCACCAGATATCTTTTCATTTACCTTGCTCGAGAATTTCTTTTCAGACCTTTCTAAGAGTTTAGCATTAGTATAAGTGTCTTCATTATTAACCTTTTCCACTATATCTGACAATTGTTCTAGTAGTGGCTTGGTCTCTTCAAGAGTTGGCAGACTAAATGCATCCAAAAAGATGTCTTTAATGTCTTGAAGTACTTGTCTCTATCTGTGTTCTCTCCTAAGCATTTCTTGATGCTTTTTCTTCTATAAGGCTTGTTGCAAAATGCTTAACTAATCTAGTGTCATTGTATCATAATCAAACTTAGGAATGATTATCTCTTCATCAAGAGTGATATCTCCATAGTGAGTTACCTTTTCAACTTTTGAAGAGATAGAGCCCGACACTGAGATTTCAATGCTATAGCTTCTTTTCTCAGCTTCTGAAGAACTTTTCTAGGAAAAGTGCTAGATGTTGGTAGAGTTACCAATGATTGGATAACTTCCTGCTCCTTTACCTTAGGTGTTTTCTCACTCTCTTCAAATTATTTCTTATCTAACACAATGACATGAATAGCACCTTGTCCTTGTCTTTTAGGTTCAGCAGAATCTATCTGTCTTACTTCCTGCTATTTAGTAGTAATGTCTTTTTCTTCTTCTCCAGTCTACCTCTTCTCAAATATGTCAACTTTAACAGATGTATCAACCTTAGTAGATGTATCTACTATTGTTTGAGTCAAATATTGTACTTGAGTAATTGAAGGGATGACCAAAGGTGGTTCTTGTGGATTCACCTTTTCCCTTGTGACATTAGTCACTACCTTTTGTAGCTCATCTATACTGACCAAAACTAGATTTTCACATAACTTGGCTTGCAATGTGGATTGGTCCAGTATCTTCTTCAAGTCTTCTATAGTCAAGGGATTGATGTTCTAAGCTAAAAGATCAGAGACATCCTTAACAATAATGGTTTTAGTAGACTTGACTGTGTCATGTTGGGGACTGATACTCAGTACTTGTGTGTCTTGTTGTTACATCCCAAGTTTTTGCCCTAAGTTTTTAAATTGAACTTAGCCATTGATTTAATGAATCAATATCATGTGAAAATGAGTTAGTTAATTATAGCCATTGTATCAATTTATTTCTTTTCCTAATCATGTGAAAGTGAGTTAGTTAACTATAGCTATTTTATCAATTTACTTCTTCCTGATCATGTGAAAGTGAGTTAGTTAATTATAGTCATTGTATCGATTTATTTCTTTTCCTAATCATGTGAAAGTGAGTTAGTTATTCTAACATTGATGAAATCTCTAACGTTCACCAGATGATTTTGAATTAACCATTTATAAATCTTGAATAGATGTTTTGGCTAGAATGTTTTTTTGAATGATTATAGGAAGAAGACTAAAGAGAGGGGAAGCATTTCTAAATGGGATCATTAGAAGGGGATGGTCAAATAGTCTAGTCATCTAAATCGACAGGTTTGACCTAAGTCCACTCTAGCAAGGATACTAGGTTTGATAACATGTTGCAATATGGAACTTGCATGAGCTATTAAAAATAACAATATAATAACGAATTAAAAATTAAAGCTATAATTCATACCTTTTATGAAATTATTAATGAATTCATTATTTAATTATTATTATTCACACTTAAATACGAACATATGTACATTAAAATAAAGTGACACCAATGAATAATAATAAGCCTTTATCTAATGATGCCACTTTACCTAAACATACACATGAGCTTATTTAATAATGAATGACAATAATAAAATAATAACAATAATTATTTAAATTTTTATTTCTTCCCTCCTTCTCCTCTTTAAACATTTTGAATGACATTTGAATGGATTTTCTTGTAACTGAAGGGAGCTGTAGAGTCAAGCTCCTTCCATTTTAATAGAACATCTTAAATTGTATCATGCATTCTTCCATTAAACTTTTACTCTCTACTATTGGTGCTTTTTCTAGAATGACTAAAACTAAATTCCATCTGTTCTACTACTTATACCATCATCTTTTATTATCTATCCATCTCTCTTTCTTGGCCGCGAGAATTAGAGCAAGTTGTGGGGTTCTTGTATGCGACCACAAAGTCTTTTGGAAACCATAGAAGCTTCACGTAAGATCATTGTCATTATATGAAACATTTCCTTTATTTTATTTTTCTATGCTATTATAGAATATGAATCATATGCCATCAAATGTTTTCTTGAACTTTCCTTTCTAGATTATAGTATCTGTAGAGTAACTTTTGCATCATAGAACCATAATATTTCTATCTTACTGCTATGCCAGTTGTGAGTCATGATCATCTTGTGGAACCATTTAAAATTTGAGCAAATGTATAATTTATTTCCATTCTAGTTGAGTATCTAAATATATTTATTTTAAATACTGAAGCTACCTATTTTTCTATGAGTTTGAAATCAAAATGATAATGAGAAGATTTTAGATCAACTATTCTGTCCAAATAATCCTTGTTTTATTTTGTGTTTCAACCATGGAAATACAATAATAATCGTGAATAAATAACTCTATTAAAAAATCAATACATTCATGGTAAAAATATACCAACACCAAGGAATTCACTGGTGAAATTTCCATTATAGGCAAAGAGGTGGAAAGAATACATAGTGGATACCACTCATGAGCACCTAGGAATCACTGGCATGGTAACTTGAGAAGGTGAGGAGGCATAGATGAGCTTGGAAAAAAAAATAATGACATCATATATAATAAATAACAAGTCAAATAATACAATAGCTCATTCATGTTCCAGCTATGCAATATGTTGTCAAGTCGAGTGGTGGAGATCAGGTTTGTGGACCCAATTTGAAATTCTTGGCCAAGGTAGAATTTAGGTAGATGTGTCGAACATGTGATCTTTGTTGATTGTCCATACACTTCAATTATTTTGGAGAATAACTATTGGGACTTCAACCTACTAGGTTGCTCTAATGGTTGGACTTATGAACATCCCAAGCTCGATCTTGAGGTAGGGAGGGCCATTCTATTTAATTAGAATATGTGGGGATAAGTAATGATCCGTGGTTGGGAGGTTAAGTCTATGTCAATGCTTCTCCTCTCACCAATTTCGAGGCTTGGACAACAAGTTAAAGAAATTCTTTCATTTATACAATATGTTTCTTTCACTTTTAACCTTCAAATGATTAGATGGTTATTTTCATTTACTTTATGAGAATTTCAATTGATATAATTTAGCCGTTAGTTTAATTTTAGTTGGATAATTAGAAGTAGTTAAATGTTAGAAATACTTTAATATTTCTTTTATATCTCAAAATTATGCACATTCCATTTTAGTTATAATCAGACGGTTTAAATCAATGTCATGTGAAATGAATTTGGTTACTTTGGAATTACTTTTGAACATTAGTTATTTAAGATTGTATAATTTGGTTAAGAAAATTCGTATGTTACACTTGCACACTCTGTTCATATTGTTGTTGTTTAGTTGTTTCCTTATCATCAATTTGTTTTTCATTTTCCGTCCCCATTGTATCATCTTCCTTATCATCCTTTTCTCTATTATCATCTTTGTCATCTCCATCCTTATCATCATCTTTACCCTCAAAAGAGTCAACTTCACCTTGTTTAATAGTGGTCAAACCATAGATAAGTTTCCATATTTGGGTAGATTTCTTGACCACATCTTCAATATTGTTTTGAAGCATGCTAAAGGCTCTATATTTAGGTGTGAAGCTAACTCCATATTTCTTAATAGCCTTAGTAATCTGCCCTATTGTTAGTTTTGGGATTACTTGGGCTAAAGTGGTTTCCCTTATTTTTTTTTTTAAAATTTAAACAATAATGCCATTTTTGCTCAACTAAATCATATAGTTTCTTGGGTACTGAGTTGGACAATTCTAATGGCATTGTTTTAAAATGTAGACATCATTGCATGTAGGGCTTCTTCCACCAGCTTCTTCTCTTATTTTCCCAAATCATCAAAATTTATATGTCTAAAACCAAATAAATCTGCATTATTCTTGACATTTTCACACAAAATTTTAAGATTAGGATGTGGTTTGTGGCTTACCACTTTGAATTGGCTTATATCATCTGATTTAGTCCTTTCTTCATTTGAATCTAGCTATGCAATGTATTTTCTTCTTTTTTTCTTTTGCACTTGGCCACCTTTCTCTATTTGCTTGGATTTCTCCTTGGCCTTCTGTGTTATGGCTCATGTGCTAGCTCTAGTGGTAGGTGTTGTTGGCTTGGTTGGGCTTGGTTTAATAGTTTTCTTTTCCTTATCCACTAGCTATGTCTTAGCCTTTCTCTTCTTTGGATCAACATGTGTGGGTGCTTCCTCAACTTCTTCTCCCTCAACACCTTCTCTTTCTTCCTCTTCCTTATCCTCTCCCATGCCTTGAGTCAATGCAATAGTTTCTTTAGTTTGTTCTTGTTCTTCCTCTTCATCCTCTTCTCCCTCATCTGCACCTTCACCAAATTTTTCCTTTAGCTTCTTTACTAGCTTATCTTTCTTCTTAAGTGTAGAGGTGGTTTTCAACTCCATGGTAATCTTTGATTTTACCATTTCATAGTTGCCAAATATCTTTGCACTTTTGTCAATTTCCTCTGCTAGAAGTGTAGTTATTGTTGTTGATGCTTCATAAACATTAATCTCATACCCAAGTGGCCTTAACCATCTGACCCTTGGTGTGGTAGGCTATACAAAGGTGTAATTAGTATCAACTAGAAAGAATATATCATTATAATGTTGCTCAACCAATGAAATAGGTATCCTCATTCTTTCCTTCATTGATTTCTTAAATTCTTCAAAATAAGTTGTCATCAATGATTCAAAATTTCCTCCCATCTATTCAATAAATTCATTTATCTGCATTTCTATTGACCTATTTGTTTTCCATCTTACTATACCAAAGGAGGGAAATGTATTATACACATAAAAGAATATATAGACAAGAATTGAATCAAATTTACATTCAACACTCTTGGTATTTTTGATTTCTCCAAGATTTTTCATCAATTGTTGTAGTTGAAGCTCAACTAGATCATAAGTATGATATTTCTTCACAATATTGTAGCCAACATCTACTACAATATAGGGTAAACTATTCAACCTAGAATTTGTGAGAGATTACCTTAACAACAAAGTTCAACAATGGATCAGTAACAATATCTATTGTCATGCCTCTTTTATTCCATTTTGCTCTAGTTTTTTTCTCTATTACTTCCTTGGAATGACTCCTTAGAGTCTTAGGCTGATCTAGGGTTGGGTAGCTAGTAACCTTGTGAATTATCCTCTTGGTAATCTTAATTGCTCCACCCTCTAGCCATAAAGATCCATCATGTATTTAAATCAACACAATTCTAATCCATTCAGTTTTAAATACACTAGAAAAATCTAGGGCACACGTCAAACCCTTCTTCTTGACTATTTTATACTCTTCCTTCACAACACCATTTTCACATAATCTATCATATGCTTTCCAATTTTTAAGTTCCCAGTGCTACCAATTTTGCAATTATAACATCTCCTTACATCTTGCACCATTATAACATTCAACGGGATCATGGATAAAATGCCAAAAGGATCTTGTTTGTAGGCTATGTTAGGAATGACCTTTAATATAGGTTGTTTAACTTCATTACTAACAAGTTGAACATTTAAAACCTCTTTCCCTTATATATTATTTGAACTAGATGCCATTTGTCAAGCTAGGGTTTATGCAAAGTAAAATTGTGTAGCTTAGCTTGTGATAAATACCTTGTGAAATCTAGAGAACTAGTGTGAGATTATTGTCAAATTCTTTGTAGATGTCATTAACAAGGTTTTGAATTTCCTTTTGCTCTACTTGCTCTTGCTCAAAATTGAAATGGTGAATAATGAGTGAAATTTATAATATATCCTTTGAAAACTTTGCATTTAATGCTTAGTTCTTGTACAGGTGGAAACTAAGAAAAAAATTGATTTCAAATCATTCGGCATCCATTAATATCATCATCACTTGGTAGCTACTACAAACTGAACATAAACTAGCTAGTCTTGCTATTCAACATCAATTACCATTCCACTTGGCATACAAAAAACATTTCATGCTCTGAAACAACATTAAAACTTTAAAGATTAAATTTGAATTTACAAAATCTTGCATATTTATTCATGCTAATGTAGTCTTTTTAGTGCTATCTCCCTTTTGGAACTAATGTATGATATTACACTTGAATATCAGTCCCACATACCTCTTGTTTGTTTAATTTGATGAGGTATGATCACCTGACCCATTGGGTGAAGTGATCCCTTCTTCATTTGATGTGATGCAAGAATTTTTCTTTTTCCATGTCTTGTTCTCTAATGTGTTCAACATTTTCCTTGTCTTTGCCTTTATCAAATTCACAACTTGGTGCCTTTGACCTAGTTGGACAATGCTTACTAATGTGACCAGTCTTCAAATAGCTAAAACATGTAGCTTGACTCAACCATCTTTTGTAGTTACCACTAAAGTGTGTTCTAATACAATTCTTAGGAACACCTCCATATTCTTAACAATAGTGACAACTATATCTTGTATTGTAATCCCAATTATAAGGGTTTTCATAGCTTCTTACCTTTGCTAGCTTGTTTGATGACCACATGGATTTGGATCTACATTCAGAGGCTCTATGTTCATACTTATGATAGTTGTAGCAATATCCTTCAAATATTTTTTTTTGCATGGTCCTAGTTCTGCATTCATGCCCTTGGTGACCTTGTTTGTTGCACTTATGAAAATGAGTCATGTTTTTAGGCTTGACATTGTGATCTATATTATTGCTTCTACACACATTAGCAGTATGTCCTTTCTTACCACAATTATGATAAGTAGGTTTGGAGTTCTTACCTTTGATGTTCCTTGCTTCAGTGACTTTGATGATTTTCCTTCTTCAATGCTTGTGTAGACTGATCCTATTGTATCTTTGTTGGATCTAAGGGATCTCAGTAATTGCTCAAAGTATTTGATGGCTTCATTTGGCTTGTTGAGACTTTTAAAAAAATCCTTTTCTCTTTTCAAGTCATTCTGCAATTTTTCATTCTATAACTTCAATGTGATTATCTCAATGTCCTTGACATTTAGTTCATAGTTGGCATTCATTATTTGACTTAGAGTATCCAATTGCATGTTGGAGATCTTTGTTAGCTCTGTTGACTTTTTTTCCAATCTATTTGCTAGAATTCTTTTATCTTCCTCAATCATGGCTTTGTCTTCCATGGCTTTCTTCTTTTGTTAAGTCACCTCACATAGTGGTATAGCTTGTGATTCTTGCTCCAACTTGAGATTTCTAATTTCCTTAGCTTGGATTCTATTCCTTTCCATTAGATCTACAACTATCACATCAAATTCACTAGAGTTACCATCTACAAATAGCTTGGTGGTGTCCATCTCTTTTTATTGTGTGTCATTCTTTGCAATAGAAATCTCATTTCTTCTCTTCAAGGATTTCTTTAATTCCTTTCTTGTATCATTTAATTGATGTAATATGAGATGTATTTCAATCTCTTGGTTCTCAGTAGTCTTTCCTAGCTTGTAGACTTCCATTTCAAGATCTTTCCTCTAAGTTGCAAAGCTTATCTTCTAGAGAACTAGGCTCTAATACCAATTGTTGGAATTACAAGTGAGAAGAGAGTAAACTTATAGGGGGGTGAATTAGGAGTTTAATCTTGGACCCATAAAACTTTCACCATTCATACATTACGTTCATTAATATACTGAAATAACATATAAAGCATATGCATCAATCATGTAAACATGTAATCAAACACACACATAACACCAGATATGATTACCCAAAAACTCTTGAAGTGAGAAGGTAAAATTGGGGTGGGGATGACACCCACAAATCTTCACTACTATAGCATTAAAGTGTATCCAATTAAGGTTACAATGGTTTGACCATGAATCATGATCTGCCTTGTAAAAGGCCTGCCCTACTAAAGGCTTACAAAGACTGTTAAGACCCATCTTGTTAGAGGATTTCAACACACTCTTAGAAGTGTGCCTGGTTAGAGGACTTCAACTTACAATTAAGTAAGCACCATGTTAGAATATTTCACACAGCCTGTTAGGACTACTCTGTTAAGAGATTTAACTAAAATCACCTATGAAAATGTCTCAACATGGATCCCATGGTTGGAACTTGCTTTCCTAATAATAGATCACCTCTATACAATCTTTGATTGATCCTTCACAATTTGATGTATCAATGCTGCATCCTTCTCTATCCTCTATTCTTCACTAACTAATTCTACAATTCACTCTTACTGGTAAGTCACCTTGAATGCTTTGCAAAAAATATTTGATCATTCATCCCTTGTACGCTATTCTCATAATCATTAAGAGTTTAGGTATTTGTCCTCCTTATGAAGACTCTAGTGGCTTAGGGTTAGGTATAAATCTATGGCTGAAATTCATCCATTTTGCCACTTAAACCTTCCCATTTTCTAATTGTTTGCATGCAATTGCATAGGAAATCTACACATAGATTCATCCTTGTCTCTAAAAGATTGAAATCTATCCTGAAGTTGGCTTGAAAATGGTTTACATAGTTGTTTGTTGCATAACAAACAAATATGGCCAAACTATGTCACTCAGCATATGAAGTCTCTGATGCTTGGCATACATTGTATTTTTGCTTCTAACTCGGCACATAAACTGCTTGACATCCACTATTTACTTGGCACTTGAATCACTTAGCATGGTCTATCTGCTTGGCACTTGAGTGACTCGGAACATGAGTGACTCAGACTCAGCATGGTCTAATATTTATGTGTTGTGCTTGACATCCATTACTATGAGTTTTAATTTCTGGATTAGATTGTGTATACTTTTTAATTATTTTTTACATGTTGTGCTTGACATCTATTACTAGTTCGACATGAAATAAGTAAATGGTTTAAGTGTGTTGACACTCACTTGTCAAAACTAGTCTAAGATCAACAAATACCCCTATCCAAAGCTACTTAGGAAGCATGAGTAGTGCCCTACATCAACCAAGCTAAATGTTGTATCTTATAACTTGATCCAGTGGATATTACTTTAAGAGCTCCCTAAAGTAATGAAGGAGCTGAATTAGAATATTTACACTCACATGACAAGTGATAGAGGGAGAATCTAAAATTGATTATATCTGCATGCAAAGATGACACGTCTTTCACATTGTTGTCAAAGAAGGAGATATACAACTAGAAATACATCCACCTAGTAAGGGGGAGAAAGTATTGAGCAAGATATAAATCAATGGGATAAGATTTAGTAAAAGGAACTTTATAAAGCTCACATTACCCTACACAAAGGAAGGACATATACTACTATATACATGAAAATCTAACCTGTCAAGAGCATGCGTAAACAAGAAAATGTTAGTTGTAATAGGTGCATTTGAAAGATTAGTAACAAGTTAGAATACAACTAAAATAAGCTTGAGTTTAACAACTTATGAAACCACAAATTACAATTCCTCAGGGAACCTCAAAGTAGCTCAATAAGGGTGCCCATAAGAGGCCTTGTTGGTGTGCTTTAGATTGGAGGGATGTGGATGTGCTCTTCCCAAACACAACTATTGAATCCCTTGACTGATAAATGATATGTAAAATGAAATGAGTGAATCTAGACTAAATGAATGGAGAATACCTCCAAGAAATGGCCATGAGTGAGCCAATCCTCAAAGGATTCTAAGATGTGAATATGAATGGTATGCAATGAAGAAAGAAACCTAGAAATATTATACTACCATGAAATTAATGAAAAATCTAGAAATTAAAACAATGCAAAAAACTACCAAAGGTTAGCTCTAAGCATAAAATCTCTAGAAAATTCAAAAGCTAAACTAGCATGATAACAATGCAAATGAGGGAGATGAAAAATGCTTGAGACAAGGGCTCTATTTATAGGTTTGAGAGAGGCCTTGGGGAGGTGGCATGTATGTGGCATCCACATAGGTTCCACAAGGGAGACACATGGGTTAAAGGAAAAAGCCATGCAAAAGTCAAAACTAGCCTTTATGATTGATAAGCTCAAGGTTTGCTCACACATGTGTGAGAAACCTTTGGGTAAGGAGTGGGGGGACAAAGTTGTAAGAGATGTAAATGAAGTGGAAGCTTTATTGGATCATGAGCTTCTCACACATGTGTGAACAAAAACTTAGGAGCTAAAAGGTGTTTAGAAAGGTGTTTAAGATAAATAAGTGGGATTAAGTAGTCAGTAGGCTTAGAAGGATGAGAGTGATGGGTGTAGACTAGGTTTTAGGATGGGATTAGGATTAAATTAAATAAGGTTTAACTATGCATTAAATGAATTTAATACACTAGAGGGGAAGTATTCAAATTAAATTTAAATACATTAGGGGAAGTGAACTTAATTAAATAAATTTAATTAAATAAGTAGAAGAATATGACAAATATATATAATTAGTAAATAATTAATCATAGTGTCAAAGGAATTATTAAATGAATTAATATAGTGTTTGGGACAATTTTAAGCATCTACAACTACACTAATAGAGGGAGTAAATTCAAAGATTAATTTTCTTTTTTGGTATTGTTGTTGGTATTGGTTTTCTATCAATTCCAAAGGAGATTGTTGATATAATATTGTTTTGGAGTGTAAGAATTTGTAATGTAACAATCATTATTTTGTTAATGATGTCAAACCTGCTACCTGCTGGTGAGACAATTTCTTTTTGGTCTAAAAGCTATCCTTTATTTGATTGATGAAGAGGATTTGAGAAAAGGAGATAAAAATACCACCTAGAGAAAGGTTGAGTTATTTTGTATGTAAAAGAAGCCCTAAGACAAAGTAAGACATTGGTACTATAGTGTATTATTTATGCACTTAAAGTTTGAAATGAAAGATTACTCAAGATAAGACTGGAAGAAGATTAAGTATGAAAAGTGTATATCGAGCCTTGTTGAGAAGAAATCAGTGGAAGCCACGTGAAAATCAAGAGATGTCAAGAAAAGATGAAAATCAATGCAAGCTGAGTGATTGTTAGTATACGTCGAGTAAAGTTTAGTTGATGTCAAGCATCAGTAAACTTTAGTTGATGTCGAGCATTAGTAAGCTTTAGTGTTTGTCAAGTAATTGACTGAGTGGAAGAACAATATAGATGCCAAGTGACAACACATTGATGTCGAGTACCAATATTCATGTTAGATCAAAGATTTGATGAATCTAAGTTGACTATTTTGTTTTCTTGAATTGTATGAAGCATGTGGAAGATAAATATGATGAGTTGGTGGCATAGAATTCAAGGTAAAGAATTTTATGGTGTATTCAAGGAAGATTGTAGAAGAGGTTTCTAGAGGAACCAAATGGAAAAGTGGGTAGATTTATTATATCTTACCTAATCCTACCTAACCCTAAAATGGACAATTATGATGAAGCAAAAAAAGATTTTTGTTGTCACAAAAGTTTGCACCCTTGCCTAAATTTTTTACCTAAAGGAAACCTTGTGAAACATAGAAACAATCTCCAAGTTGTGGGATTTGAACAATGAGATTGTCTTTAGATAAGGCTAACTTCTTTACTATCAAGGTGAACCTAACTACTCTTGAGAGCAAAACAGAGAAGGAGATGCATAAAAATTAAACTACCTAATTTGATCTAAAGGGGGGTGATACACCAAAATAGTCTATTCAGTCTTATCTTTGCTTAACAATTCTCTATTCACCAATACATTCTCAAAATACACTAATTAACCTTTTCCTTAAGTGAAAAATCACATGGAGATCAATAATCAAATGGATTATTTAAGGAAGGAACTTCAATCTATATTATTCAAATCCAAATAGATATAGTCATGTAGATTGAAGAATGGAAGCAATACATTAACAAAGGAAAGAAGGTTTTTCACTTATATTAATGGGAGAATGAGGTACAATAGAGATATATATTCATTCATAAGTAATAAGAAATTACAATAGCAGAGCATATGATACAAATTTCTATAGAATTAGAGAAAAGACCAAACCTTGGAGGGTTTACAAAACTTGCTTTTATAGTTCAAGTATAACTGAGAAACTATATTAAGTTCAAACTCTAACCAAGTAGATTTGAGATTATAGAGGAGCAATAACTGTTGAGCAGAAGAGATCATGATCAAATGCACATCCCCATATTAGAAGATTTGATCTTTTACATGAAAATCTGGTTCTGAATGACATAAATAATGGCCATAACCAATCAAATTGGGTAGATGAAAAGCTAGAGCGATGGAGGAAAGAAAATTACATTTACTAGGCATGAGGAAAACCAAAAAGTGGTTGTAGATGATAAAAAAGATCTTATTTACCATCAATCGAGGTGTTGGTTTTTTTTTCTCTATGCCAAATCAAATATACCACTTAGTCATCTGAATTCAACTGCCTAATCCCACAAGGTGGCTCAATGCCTTTCAAATATTTCACCACCTTGTCACCCTTCCTTCTTTATTTGACTATTGATTACCCTATTTCATAGCTTTGGGGCTTGTTTTCGTGTTGGATCCCTAACTATCGCGACCCTATGACATCATGAATTCTGCCCTTTGCACCATCGTTGTTGTTTAGACCTAACAATATTCTAACCATGTGATGATGCAAAAGAAACTATCTTACCTTCATTACCCCTTTGAAACTTACATTCTCTTTGGAATGAAATTCTTGTGAACTTGTGATCGATGTTATCTTTATTACATATGCTTCCTTCACATGATCATAACTAAAAAATGAATAGTAGCTTGGACACCTATGACCTAGCAAAGACTTCCATACCTAACTATTTGAGGCCATTTTGCAACATTTAAAAATATTTCTTAACTCATCAACTACCCCTTGTGAATGAGTGAACAAGCATTCACCCCATTGCAGCCAGAACCAAGGTTATCCTTTAACCCTCTACAAAGATGTGACAACATAGCCATTAACTGTAGATGGACTCCTCACATGTTCACAACTTGATTTCTGACTGTAGTGCAACTTCACAACCTAAAAAGCTAAATGGCACAATGACCATGTGATGTTGCACAAGACATTGGACTTTCCTATTAGATGTTATCACAACCTCACAACCTTTTCTTTAACCTTACTATTTAACCTTGCGATGGTGTGCTCCGTGTGTATTGTTGTTTTGATAAAATAATGTCAATTGAACTAACCACCCTTTACTTGATGAAGTACTTAGCCCTTGTGATGATGTGAAAAGGAATCCTTCATGAACCTAGCCCACCATGATAGATGTTGCATGGTCATATTATCACAATGGCTAAAGTTCAAGCATTTTCAAAATGTAGGGATACACCAGATGTAGATCTACTGAGATTTGATGACGAAAATATAACTAGAGAATCCTAGAATAGTTAGCACTCTTGATGAATTAGGCATTGTCAATTTGTCAACCCTTTGAAACATCCTTCATTGTGTGACCCACATGCTAAATATGGTC
This sequence comes from Cupressus sempervirens, assembly GCA_028749045.1. Classification (NCBI taxonomy): domain Eukaryota; kingdom Viridiplantae; phylum Streptophyta; class Pinopsida; order Cupressales; family Cupressaceae; genus Cupressus; species Cupressus sempervirens. The sequence continues at coordinate 633,489,282 of CM053784.1, read as the reverse complement.
CCACAAGTCCATGCAGTAGCTTGTCACTTCCTTTCTTTGATTAAAGCTTGAGTGATTTTGAAAAGTGTGAATACACCAGCCATTGATCTAACTAGATTTGATGGTCATGAGAATTATGGGCCTCTTGAGGTATTATTAAGGAAGAACTTGACCTATGACCATGTAAAAAAGGTTAATCCCTACATCACAATTGTTGACTAGATGCTAGCCCTCTAAACTGTGAAGCTGCATTGACTATTGAGAAGACCATGTCAAACATCCACAGCTTCTCTGATGGCTAAGTGCTAACTGCCTATGACCAAGAGATGAAAGGTAATCACATGGTTACAATTTGAACCATTCATAAGGAAAAGCCATATAATAAGGAAATATTAATACGTAGGGATATAAGGAAAAGGTCAAATTTTTACATATCCCATTAGACTTGCATGGCAAAAATATTTACCATTGGTCATGTCTATCACCCTGAAAATTTAGATTTTGGCAGGGGGGAATGACTAACAATTTTGGTGACTTAGAGGGGATACTTTCTTGCTAAGCATGAGATCAGTGGCTTTGAGAAATATGTTGGGCTATGGAGTCACAAAAACTAGAACCCACTCTGCAAACAACTAGGAACTAGAACCTTTGATATCTCATGGGGAAACAACCTGTGGTCATGCACTTCTTGAAAAAATCAGAAAAAACTAAAAAAAACCTACTCTATTATATACATAAACCCTTAACCTTCATTAAAAGCAAGACTTAAGGTAAATTCCTTTGAGTGGAATTGGAAAAGTATCATTTTTAGGCTTGGACAACTAAAAAGCATTGGCCTCCTTACAACTGGTGATAATATACGAGCCACTCCACACAACATAAAATTTAGAGTGCCTACCTAGTTTAGCTCTATTTGCATCCCATTTGAGAACAAAGTCTCCCTCTTTGAAAACCCTGGCTTTAGCTTTCTTGTCAAAACTCCTTTTGACCTACTACTGATGTGTCCCAAGTGTTTGTATAGCTTATTTCCTTTTCTCTTCTAATTCCATTAATTCTGCCATCTTGACTATCATGGCATTATCTTCAATTAACTCCAACTAACAATCTAATTCAAGAGAGGGAAACTCTAGTGAAATAGGGAGCCTTTCTTCTCTTCCATATATTAGCATGAAGAGTCAGTTCCCAATCACTCTCTTGGGTGTAATTCTGTCATCCCAAAAGGTCGTTCTCAGCTTTGAATGCCAACACCTATGATTGTCCTCTTAATAATTTTGATCAGGTTCTTATTGGAGGACTTAGCCAAACCATTTCCTTGGAGATAGTAATTTGAGGAAGTGTGTAAATATATATACCATGGTCAAGTACAAATGTGGGTCCCAACATAGGACTTGGTAGTATCTGATATTATTGTTGAAGGGACACCAAACCTGGTAACAATTTCATCAAGGAATTCCACCACTGAAGTCTCTATGGCATCCCTTAAGGCTACTACTTCTATCCACCTTGTAGAATAATATATTGTAGCTAAGATCCACTTGTGACTAGAGCTAGATGGCATATTGATTGGACCAATAAAATCTAGCCCCCATTGGGTAAATGGTTGATCAACCTGAATAGGTCGAAGAGGAAGAGTTGCTAACCTTTTTTATCCTAAGAAGAAAACAAACTTCTCATATTTCCTTACATTTTTATGATAGTCATGGAATAGGGTTGGCCAATAATAACTAGCTATCATGATCTTCATGGTTTTTGTTCTAGCCAAGAAGTGACTGCCATCAGGGCCATTATGAAACTCTCTGATCATTCTATCAGTTTGATTAGGATTAATGAATCTTAACATGGCTTCATTGAGATCTCTTCTAAAAATAATTCCATCCACAAGGACAAAAGAGATGAACTATAATACAAAATGCCTTCTTTTAGCCCTATATAATCCTTGTGTATATCCTCCTCCCAACAAGAAGGTTGTCATATCATGCATCCAGCTATTTAGATTTCCATTATTGTTGGTTCTGCATCCTTTATAACTAGAGTAACCTCCTCAGTTGTCTCCTAGGATGAAATCATCTATTCTCATAGTCCTTTACCTCTTACAAGCTTGGTGATCCTAATATCTATCTCATATTCCATGACCTTGGTCATCTATCTGACTCTTTTATCATTGATATCTTTATTCAAGAGGAAATCCTTCACACTTGCATATAGAACTAGGAGTTGGACCTTGTTATGTGATAGCATATATCTGAATTTATTTAAAACCCTTATGATAGAGAGGACTTGTTTTTCCACATAACTATATTTTTCCTCATAGTCATTTAGCCCTTCACTGAAAAATGCTATAGGTTTTTCTTCATCTACATCATTTAGCTATGTCAAGATGACTGATATACTTGACTCACCCCTTAGGGTATAGAGAATGAAATCCTTATCGAAGTTGGGATTGATAAGGGTAGGAGCTGATGCTATTGCTGCTTTAATTTCTTCAAAACTAGCCCTTCCCTCCCTTGACCAGGTGCAAAACATATTTTTCTTTAACATCATTTTAAGAGGCTTGATCATGGTAGCAAGATTAGGGATAAATCTTCTTACAAAGTTGATTCTACCAAGGAAGCTTTGCAACCATTTCTTATGAGTAGGAAGTAGGAGTCAAAGAATTTCCTTTGTTCTCTCTGGATCAATGGTTAAACCTTCCTTAGACACAATATGTAAAAGTAATTTTTCTTGACTAGTAGCAAACACACACTTTCTTGGACTCGATGACACACCATACTCTCTGCATTTGACAATCACCTACCTTAGATGACCAAAGTGGTCTACCACATTATTTGAGTAAACTATTATGTCATCAAGTTAGACTAGCACAAACCTCTCAATCATGTTCTTGAAGGCCATATCCATTTATTTTTGGAAGGTAGCACTTGTATTAGTTAGTCCAAAAGGCATTTTTCTATAAGCATAGGTGCCCCATTTAGCAATGAAAGAAATCTTATATCTATTAGACTCTTGGACCAACACTTGGTTATAACTTGAAAACCCATCCAAGAAGGAAAATATTTCAGAGCCATTGACCTTGGACAAGATCTATTCCATGGAAGGGAGGGGATGGTGATCTTTGAGAGAGTCCCTATTAAGGTCCTTAAAATCTATGTACATAATATAATTTCCCCATTCTTCTTTCTAATAAGGACAAGGTTGGATATCCAAGAGGAATACTTGATAGGAAAAATAATAATAGCCTCTATAAGTTTGGATAGCTCCTTTCTCATCATAGGCTCAATCTTAGGATTCACTGGTCTTTTCTTTTGCCTAACAGGCTTTGCATCACTATTTAAATCTATGTTATGTTGAAACAATCTTGGGTCAAAACCCTTTAAATCATCGTATGTCCATACAAATACATCATTAAATTCTTGACATAAATGGACAAATTTTTCTTGTTCAACTTCAGAGCATACCTTTCCCAAATTGAGAATCTTTGCATCAGCAATGACAACTTGTATGTGATTATCATTATTTGTAGCCAAGTTTAGACTTCTACTCCTTGTTTGATCATCGATATTGAAAATACTCTCTAAGGTGATTAACCCCTTAGGAAACTTATTGGAGTTGAGGTTCATGATATAATCACCATATTGGCCTTATAGCTTTGATTGATTCCTCTTAGAGAATTTTGCTTCACTTTGCAAAAAGTTGACAATTTTTACATCAAAGTCAAATACTTTCCAATTGGCATGGTTGTTTGGGATTGCGAGCCTTACAACTAGGCTAGTGTGTTGCTCCCTTTTATCCTCAACATGCTCTAGTACGTCATAGTGGGAACCTATTGCTACAAGTCTATTAGGATGTTTTTTTTTCTCTTATAAGGGCACTTTGGATATTGAATGCTTGGAAACCCTCAAGAAAATCCAAAACCTTGTGTTTGTATGATTTGAGAAGATTATTCTTGGTGATGTTCTGGCTCCTTATTTGATTAACAACTAGTTCAGTGTCTCTAAAGACCCTTAAAGTTTTGATTCCTCTCTTGTGAGTAAGTTGGGGGTCTTGAATCAACGCTTCATATTCTACTATGTTGTTGGTGCAATTGAATTGGAGTCTATAAGAGAAGTAAAACTTCTCCAAAATAGGGGAGACAAGCATTACACTAGCCCTTGATCTATTCTTATTTCTTGAGCCACCAAAGAACATGCTCCATAATCCATCAATGTCCTCCTTTATTTTCATGAGACTAGGAATAAGCGTTCCTTTCTCCAATATATAATATGTGCCAAGGCCTATCTCTAGAGCTTCCTGTGCTGGATCAAACTACAATTTAGTTTCTTATTCATCCAAAAGATAAATAGGCATTTCTACTAAGGAAATAACATGATCATGAGTTATGCATTCCTCATCCTCCTCCCTAATTGTATAATTCATATTTATGGGGTTGGGAGTATAAGTCTCTATGTGATTAAGGGCCAGAGGTTTTTCCCTTAAATAATATTGTGTCCCATATCTTGTCCTGAATAACATATAAGATAAATTTGCTTCAATATGACCATCTATGTCTGTAGTGAAGTATTTAGAAAGGCATATGGAAAAATATGGCTCAACCTGATCTACTGATGTGTCTAGAGTGATAGTATAGCTAGGGAAAGCATGTAATGCTATTTCCACATTTTTTAGGATCCCTACAGTTTTGATAGAGCTACCATCTAACTGGAGCACACCCCTAACCATTGGATCATACTTAATACCAAGAAGATTAGCTATACTTTTAGGCATCATAAAACTATTGGCTCTAGAATCTGTCATGAAATTGTGGACTAGCTTGTCTCCTAAAATCAATAAAAAGGTGGAGTCCTAATTTTCTTACTTGAAGCTCCTTCCTTTGTTGACTACACCAAACTCATTGCCTCATTCAAGCTGACTGACTGATCTTTTACCCCTATTCTTTCTAACTCTTGTTGTAGTAGCTTCTTTTGTGATGGCATAGAGTCAACAACATCCCATATAGAGATATTAACCATATTATTTTTTATTTGATCTACTACATTAAAAGGAGTACCAACTATTTTGACTGGAGCTTTGGGAGCTATAGGTACTGGTGATTGAATTTGAGCAGCATGAGGTTCAGTAAACTCTTTGTTACTTATATTTTTCTTTTGATAGGGAGAAACATTTGATTATGTATTTATCACTGGTATATGGTGATGCAAGAGAATCTTGGGTTGCCTTGTTATCCTGCCCTTTTTTGATTCTTTTGCAGTTGGTACCAAGTTCAGGTGCCAAGTTACTCTAGCACTTTTCAGGTGCCGAGTTACTGTGGTACTCTTTAGGTGCTGAGCTCCTGTTGCACTCTTCAGGTGTCGAGCTCCTGTTGCACTCTTCAGGTGTCGAGCTCCTATCGCACTCTTTAGGTGTCGAGCTCCTGTCATACTCTTCAGGTGCTGAGTTCTTGTCACACTCTTCAAGTGCCGAGTTACTGTAGCACTCTTCAGGTGCTAAGCTCCTATCGCACTTTTTAGGTGCCAAGTTCCTATCGCACTCTTTAGGTGTCGAGTCACTGTAGCACTCTTCAGGTGCCGAGTTCCTTTCACGCTCTTTAGGTGCTGAGTTAATGTAGCACTCTTTAGGTGTTGAGTTACTTAGTGTATGCCGAGTGCCAGTATTTGGACATGATTTTTGTGAGCTGACTTGCGGGATTTATTTCATTCATGACATTTATGTTAAGATCTTTTCTTGGGATGAGTCCAGACTATTTTTGGGTCGGCCCTCCTCTTATGTAATGTTCTAAAATGTTCTGTAAGCCATTTTGGCAAGTATAAATAGAGAGTTTAGGCTTAGAGCTAAGTAAGTTATTGAGAAGAAGGAAAGTTTTGGAGGGAGCAGAACTGAAAGTGTGAATTTGTTATTGGATCTTTGAATGTGAATGTATTTTAATTGGCCATAACCTAGAAGGCCTCACAGCTGGGCATGTATGAAGATATTTTGATGAATCAATAGAAGTATTTTCCTCTTCTCCTCCTTTGGTTGCTGTCCATTTGCATTTATTTCCGTTGTGTTAACTCTTGCAGGGTGGTTTGGATAGCTGGGTGAGCCCTTGGCCCTGGTTATTCATCCCCTTTCCTGCGTCAGTTGGTATCAAAGCTTGAGGTTCATCCTTGTGGAGATTGGATCATGTAGAACCCTAATTTGGATTTGGTTGTAGGGTGGTAGATCTGTGGATTTTACCTATAACTTGCAGAGGGTTACGATCTTGCAAGAACTTGATTTGTAAAGATAGTTCACGATAGAGGAAATAATGTTGATAATGCTATATTGGATCAGTTGAGACAAATTGTAGCCAGATTAGATGCTGCGGAGACAACTCAGAGGAGAGGAGCACATCTTGATGATGTAAGTGATGATGAAGTAGTAGGACCAAACCATAATCTAGAACCTGAAGAAGACCAAGATGAAGCAAGATTGTTGAGAATATTGTCTAGAGAAAATTCAAAGCCTACTGTAGAAGTTGTTCCTTATGATAGAAAATTAGATACCAATGTTGTGCTGGATTGGATCTCTGATATGGAGAAGTTCTTTGAGTATGAAAACAATCTTGATAATAGAAAGGTGAAGATAGCAGTCACTAGGCTGAAAGGTCATGCATCTCTATGGTGGGAGCACTTGCAAACTGATAGACAAAGGAGAGGAAAGGAGAATATTAGAACTTGGCCAAAGATGGTGAACAAGGTAAAGAACAAATTCCTTCCCACTGATTACCAAGTTAGCTTGTTAAGAAAGATGTAAAATTTGAAACAAAAAGACATGACTGTGAAAGAGTATACTGAGGAATTCTATAGACTGGACATTAGATCTCGACATGTGGATGATGATGTTGAGAAAATTGCAAGGTACATTAATGGATTGAGATTTGGAATACAAGATGAAATAAGTTTTGTGAAGCTAGAAAGTGTAGAAGAAGCATATCAATATGTCTTGAAAGCTGAGGAGATCTTGACAAAGAAGCATGAACAAAGACAGAGAGGTAGAGGTGGTAGATTCTAGAGAGGCAGAGGTAGATCTTATGGAGAAAGTGATATATCTGAAAGTTCTATGCAGGATAAAGGCAGATCTGAATGGAGGAATGATGACAAAGGCAAGACTAAATGTAAAAGTGGTAATTCTTACCGAGGAGGCACTAATTCTTACCAAGGAAGAGGTAATTCTTATTCTAGAGGTGGATTTCATGGTAATTGTTTTAGATGTGGCAAAGAAGGGCATATATCATTTGAATGTAGATCTTCTGAAGGTGGGTAGAATAATAGAAATTTTGTGAGTCAAGAAGATGACGAGGGTTCACCAAGTGGACCTAAGGCTGGAGAAAATTTGATGGTGAGAAGAACCTTATGCAATAAGGGAAGTGATGAGGAACCTATTCTTGTTAGATTAGGTGAAAAACTAATCTCCCAAAAACACCTGCATGCATAACCCTATCACATGGATGAAGCAAAGAACAGAGGCAAGGAAAAATCAAGGAGGCCAAAAAGCCAGATCCATCTTATGGACATGCAAAGAGAAATATCTCATATAATCCAATAAGTGAATGAATAAAATACAAAGAGTTAAATCCTTATAAAGGAATCATGAAACCCAAAAAAGGAAACTAAAGCCTAAAAAAGTTAGGGTTGCACAATATAATTAATAAAATATTAATTATATGCACCTACAAGATAGCTTAAGAAAACTAGAGTAATAGGCAACTTAATTAATTAAATCAAAGTGATTTAATTAATAAGTTAGAACAAATAATTACTCTAACACCCCCCCTTAAGCGAAGCTTGGGAGGAAGCTAACCTAGCACAGCTATGAAAGAGAATTGGGTCCCGACAAAAAGGCCAGATCAGGTACCCAATCACAAAAAAATCTCTATAAAGAGGAGAAATAGAGAAAACCACATGGGAAAAACCCTACTCTAAAAAGAGATAGCAAAGAATGTTCCAAAAGAAGGAACAAAGAGATCAGAAGAGAATCATTGAAGCATGAAGAACCACAAAACTTTGTCAAAATGCTGATCTGTAGAACCTCCATGGAAATAGAAGGCACAAACCATCAACCAAAGTAACCTCCATGCAAATAGAAGGCACGAACCATCAACCATAGAAGCATAGAACAACAATATAACCTCCCCTTAAGGCAGGTGAGGTGACAGGCAACTGAAAAGATGGGCCAAGAATCTCCTACAACACAGGAACCAAACACATCAAGAGTGAGGTACAAAACACCAATAAAGGCATGTGTCATCAAAAGTTCATGAGGAATTAGAGAAAGAGGGCCTATAAGCGGCAAGCAACTATCCCCCCATGGCACTTTATAAAATAGTGCGAGTACAATGAATCACAATGATGAAAAGGATCCCGAAACGCAAGGGCGGCACTTTATCTCAGTGCGTTGCAAAAAGATGCTTACAATGAATATAAAAAATGATCAAAAAAAACATAAGGCTAAAACAACAGAAGGTAAAGCCCAAAATGAAGCAAATGAAGCAACAAAATTGATCTTCGGACCTGAAACAATCAGGATATCCACCAGAATGCTAAAACATAAAAGACTGAATAGGATGTGCCTGGAATAGAATCTAGAACAAAAACTAGCATCATTGGAAAGAGCACAGAAAGAGCTTTCTAGTGATATAAAGAAGTCCAAAAATGGAGATCAGAAGCTCAAGATATGCCTCCCGGAGTGCAAAATAGAACATCGGGCTTTGACTACCAAAATAGGCAACCAAACTGAATCAAAACCCAAAAACACTTGTACCAGCATCTTCATCTCAGAACTAGCTTTTCGGTGCATTTTTTGGATCAAAAAAATACGTCCGTATGCTCAAGTTACGGAGAAAAAACCTCCAGGGCCTCTGAAAATGCAAAAAAATTATTATTTTTTAATTAAAAAAATAATAAAAAACAAAAATAAAAAAATCTCCACCGCAATATCTCATATAATCCAATAAGTGAATTAATAAAATACAAAGAGCTGAATCCTTATAAAGGAATCACGAAACCCGAAAAGGGAAACTAAAGCCTAAAAAAGCTAGGGTTGCACAATATAATTAATAAAATATTAATTATATGCACCTACAAGATAGCTTAAGAAAACTAGAGTAATAGGCAACTTAATTAATTAAATCAAAGTGATTTAATTAATAAGTTAGAACAAATAATTACTCTAACAATTCTAAGGAGAAGTCTTTTCAAGACAAGATGTAAGATGGCTGCAAAATGCTGTAAAGTGATCATTGACAGTGGAAGTTCTACAAATCTAGCATCAAAAGAGCTGGTTACAAAGTTGCAGTTGCAGAGGCTAAAACATCCCAAACCTTATCATGTTTCATGGATCAAAGATGAGCATAAGATATTGGTAAGTGAGCAATGCCTTGTGAGGTTCAAAATTGGACATTACTTTGATGAAGTTTTGTGTGATATTATGCCAATGGATTGCTGTCATATTTTTTTGGGTAGACCTTGGCAATATGATAGATATGCTGTACATGATGGAAGATTGAATCAATATACTCTTTGGGTAAATGGGAAGAAACAAACATTGTTTCCTTTGATTGAAGTTCCAGATGAGGTTAATTGTACTGCTATAAAAATTTGCATGGTTAATGGGAAACAATTTGAAAAAGAAGTAAAAAATAATCAAGTTTGTTTTTCTATAATTCCAAGAAAACTGAGTTTTTTCAATGGAGACCAAGTGCCAGAAAATAATGTTAACCGAGTGCCAGTCAGTGGTGACTGAGTGATAGATGGTAGTATTGACCAAGTGCCAGGAGAAATTGCAGAGTTGCTGAATGAGTATAAAGGCATTATTGCTGAAGATATTCTTGATGGTTTACTTCCAATAAGAAGTATAATTCATTGTATGGACCTGATCCCTAGAGCTAGTTTTCCAAACAAAGCACCATAGAGATTGACACCTGCAAAGAATGAAGAACTTAATAGACAAGTGCATGAACTATTGCAGAAAGGTTTGATTAGAGAAAGCTTGACTCCATGTGCTGTACCTATTGTATTAGCACCTAAAAAGAATGGAGAATGGAGAATGTGTACTAATTCCAGAGCCATTAACAAGATAATAGTGAAATATAGGTTTCCTATGCCAGGAATGGATGACATAATGGATTGTAAGAGTGGAGTTACTAACAAATTTGCTGATGCATTGAGTAGAAGATGTTCTTTGTTGACTAAAATGAAGGTTGAAGTTCTTGGTTTTGATGAGATGAAAGAGTTATATGATGCTGATCCTGATTTTTTTGAGGTGTGGAGAGAGTGCAGAGCACCAAATCTGACAGATCACATAAGTAAGTATGATGAGTATTTCATTCAAGAAGGTATGTTGTTCAAAGGTATTCAGTTGTGTATTCCTAGAAGTCCTATGAGGTTGAATTTGATTAAGGAAAAGCATAGTGGTGGATTAGCTGGACATTTTGGAATTGATAAAATATTGAGTTTGCTGAAAGAGAAATATTATTGGCCACAAATGTATGAGGATGTTTAGAAATTTGTAAAGAGCTATGGATTTTGTCAAGTTGCAAAGGGAGTGAATCAAAATAATGGTTTGTATACACCTATTACTGTTCCTGAGAAACCTTGGACTGATATCAGTATGGATTTTGTTCTTGGATCGCCAAAAATGGTGAAGGGGTATGATTCCATATTTGTTGTAGTGGATAGATTTTCTAAGATGGCTAATTTCATACCATGTAAGAAGACATCAGATGCTGAGCATGTTGCTAAATTTTTCTTTAAAGAGATTGTGAGATTGCATGGATTACCAAGAAGCATTATTTCAGATAGAGATAGTAAGTTTGTTGGTTATTTTTGGAAGACTTTGTGGAAGAAGATGGGTACTAAATTGAAGTTTAGTTCTACATTCCATCCACAAATAGATGGACAGACAGAGGTTGTGAATAGAAGCTTGGGTAATTTTCTGAGATGTCTAGTTGGGAATAAGCCAAGCAATTGGGAGATGGTATTGGCACAATCTGAATTTGCATATAACAATTCTGTGAATAAGAGTATATGGAAGACACCTTTTGAGATTGTTACTAGAATGCATCCTAGAGGTCTATTAGATTTGAGAGATGTTGTTGGTGAAGAAAAGAAAAGTGCTGCAAAAGAAGAATTTTTTGACTTTATGGAGTCCTTGCATAAAGAAGTTAAGTTGAGGTTGGAACAAAGTAATCAGAAGTATAAGGAGAATGCTGATCAGTCTAGAAGACACCATGATTTTCAAGTTGGTGATGAGGTGATGGTTGATCTAAAGAAAGGAAGATTCCTAGTTGGAACATATAGCAAGCTGAAGATGAAAAAATTTGGACCTTGTAAGATCCTGAAAAAGTTTGACAGTAGTAATGCTTATGAAGTTGAGTTACCTGATGACATGGATATATCTCCTATATTTAACATTGCTAATTTGTATAAGTATTATGAGTCAGAGGATGAAGTTGTTATACTAGATGATTATCCTAAGAAATAGATTGAGGAAGTTGAATAGATATTGGATCAGAGAGTTGGCAAGAGTACAAGAGGAAAAGATTACTATGAATATTTGGTGAAGTGGAAGAATAGACCTATTGAAGATTCTTCATAGATTTCTCAATTTGAGTTGGATTCAGCTCAGGTTAGGACATCTCAATGATTTAGGAGAATCATTTCTTCCAACCCCAGTTGTCTGATGCAGGAGCATCCTAGGTTGCCTTGTTATCCTACTCTTTTTTGCTTCTTTTGCAGTTGGTGCCGAGTTACTGTAGCACTCTTCAGGTGTTGAGCTCCTATCGCACTCTTCAGGTGCCGAGCTCCTATCACACTCTTCAGGTGCTGAGCTCTTGTAGCACTCTTCAAGTGTTGAGATCCTATTGGACTCTTCAAGTGCCGAGCTCCTGTCGCACTCTTCAGGTGCCAAGTTACTATAGCACTCTTCAGGTGTCGAGCTCCTGTCGCACTCTTCACGTGCCGAGTTCCTATCACACTCTTTAGGTGCCGAGTTACTGTAGCACTCTTAAGGTGCCAAGTTCTTGTCACACTCTTCAGTGCCGAGTTACTCAATGTATGCCGAGTGCCAGTATTTGGACATGATTTCTGCGAGCCGACTTGTGGGATTTATTTCATTCACAACATTTATGTTAAGATCTTTTCTTGGGATGAGTCCAGACTATTTTTGGGTCGGCCCTCCTCTTATGTAATGTTCTAGAATGTTCTGTAAGCCATTTTGGCAAGTATAAATAGAGAGTTTAGGCTTAGAGCTAAGTAAGTTATTGAGAAGAAGGAAAGTTTTGGAGGAGCAGAACTGAAAGTGTGAATTTTCTATTGGATCTTTGAATGTGAATGTATTGTAATTGGCCGTAACCTAGAAGGCCTCATAGCTGGGCATGTATGAAGATATTTTCCTCTTCTCCTCCTTTGTTTGCTATCCATTTGTGTTTGTTTCCATTGTGTTAACTCTTGCAGGGTGGTTTGGATAGTTGGGTGAGCCCTTGGCCCTAGTTATTCATCCCCTTGCCTGCGTCATATGGGGAGCATCACCTAAAATTGAAGCTTGATTTGGTGGATGAGGTGTTGAATCCTCAAAAAATTTCCTTTTACTTCTAGTATTATGAGCTATGGCATCATAGCTAGCATGACAATGTTCTTCTGGTTGATGGTTCATAAAAGAACAATCACCCTACTACTATAGATGAGAAGCATTAGTAGGTTGGCCAACACTAGCCTATTGTCTTGCTGCTTGCTCTTGTATAGTTAGTTCTTGGAATGATTCTACCTTCTAGCACATACAATACCCATATGAATAGTTGCAAGAAGGACAAACATCTTGCTATTGAGAAGTTATTCTGAGGAACTGATGCTTGTTTGGATTTGTGTTTGTATTTACAGGAGCTGCATTACCCATGAACCAATTTTGGTTATGTGGGACATGACCCTGACCTGGATTTGGTGGTCTATCGAGTGGAGGATTCTAATAATTGGTTTGAATAGTCCTACTACCCTAAGCTTGTTGCCTCTTTAGATTCAACAATTCATTGCTCATTTTTTGCATTACTGAACTTTGATATTGAAACCTGCTATCCATATTTAGTATCATAGCTTGCATTATAGTATCAATCTTATCCACTTTAGTGGACGTCGTAGAATCTATTGGAGCTATAACAAGAGGTTGTCATGTAGATGTAGCAAGAATTGGGGCTTTTGTAGGCTGATGATTGGGCATGTTAGGAAAGAAAGGCATTGGAGGCCTTAGAGCTAATTTCCCTCCTTGGATTAGGATATTCTCTGCCCTTATGACAATTTCATAGGAAACTGGTAAAGTATCCCCTACCATGGATTGTAAAGTGGTAGCAATATCAAAATTAAAGGCTCTAAGGTAGTGCAAGAAAGCATTACCAGGGGTAGGTTTTACTACAACAGGTATTCAATCACATGTTTTTTGGAATCTGTAGTTAAAATTTGTCATATATTCATGGGTTTCTCTCTTAATGATAGTAATCTACTCTAAAAGTGATAGGTGATCACTTTTATCTTCAAAATGCTTACATAATATTTCCCCTAACTCATCCCAGTTAGTGATGCAATTATGTGGTAATCCCCTATACCATTGTAAGGCCTTTCCCCTTAGAGATGAAGCTAAGAGTCTAAGAGCTATAAAATCTTCTATAATACCACAAATATTATATGTATTTGAGATTTCTTGAATGTTCTCTATGGGAGAGATGGAGGTTTCAGCAGTGAAGTCTGGTAGACTGTTAAGAGTAGTTATTGGGATGTCATGTCTTTTAGCTAAAATTAGAGAACTCCCACCATTGAAGGTGGAAAAAAAATGTACTCTAGATTGGGCCATGTGAAAAAGTGGTCTATTCAAATGAAAAGATGGTACCTTAGTTTGTGATCTATCAACAAGAGGAGTAGAAAGAGATTTGACAGGTGTATGTGCTACTTTTAAACTCCTAACTGGTGATAGAGAGAGCCTATTTCTTCTTCCTTTAGGATTTGAAAATTAAAGTTCATTATATTGAAAAGTACCTATAGAATATGCATATGTTTGAGCTTTGGACATGAATCACAACAACTTGGTCTAGAAACCAAGATGTAGAAATGGAGTAGAGTCTCCAAGTGCTTTGAATGTGAGCCTCTTGAAGGCCTGGAATGCTAAGAGAAACATTATCTCTTTAACATGAATTTGAAGTTCTTTTCTTTGACACCAGTGAACTAGTAGACTTAAGAAACACTTGTGTGCCAAAAAATCTTGTCACAAAAGTTTGCACCCTTTCCTAGACTTTTTACCTAAAGGAAACCTTGTGAAATATGGAAACTATCTCCAAGTTGTGGGACTTGAACAATGGAATTGAGTCTCCAAATAAGGCCCAATTCCTTGCTATTAGGGTGCACCTAAAAAATCTTGAGAGGAAAAGAGCGAAGGAGATGCATGAAAATCAAACTACCTAATCTGATCTAAAGAGGGGTGATACACCAAAATAGTCTGTCCAATCATATCTCTACCTAACAATGCACTATTTACCAATACATTTTCAAAATACATTTATTTAACCTTTGCATTAAGTCAATAATCACATGTAGATCAGGAACCAAATGGATGCTATAAGGAAGCACCTTCACTCTATATCATTCAAGGCCAAATAGACACAATCATGCAGATTGAAGAATGGAAGCAATACACTAACAAAGGCAAGAAGGCTTTGCACTTATATTAATGGGAGAATAAGGTATAGTAGAGAGATATATTCATTCATAGGAAAAAGGAAATTATAGTAGCAGAGAATATGATACAACTTGCAATAGAATCAAAGAAAAGATAGACCCTTGGAGGGTTTACAAAACTTTCTTTTATGGTTCAAGCATAACTGAGAAACTACATTGAGTTCAAACTCTAACTAGGTAGAGTTGGGATTACAAAGGAGAAATAACTACTAAGAAGAAGAGATCATGATCAGATGCACATCCCCATACAAGAAGATTTGATCTTTTGCGTGCAAATCTAGTTCTAAATGATAGAAATGGAAGCCATAACCAATTAGATTAGGTGGATGAAAAGAGAGACTGACAAAGGAAAGAAAAATACATTTAATAGGCATGGGGAACACTAGAGAGTGGTTTTTGGTGATCAAATAGATTTGATTTACCATCAATTGAGGTGTTGGTTTTGTGTTCTCTATGCCAAATCAGAAATATCATTGAACTAAATTCAACTGCCTAACCCTGCCATGTGGCCTAATGCCTTTCAAATATTTTACCACCTTGCTAGCCTTCCTTCTTTCTTTGACTATTGACTACCCCATTTCATGGCTTTATGGCTTGTTTTCATGTTGGCTCTCTAATAGTCATGACAGTGCAACATCATGAATTCTTCCCTTCACACCATCACTATGGTTTAGACCTAATAGTCTTCTCACTATGTGATGATGCAAAAGAAGCTATCTTATCTTCATCGCCCCTTTGTAGCTTACATTTTGGTTGGCATGAAATGCTTGCAACCTTGCGATTGATGTTATATTTACTACATATGATTCCTTTGCATGATCATGACTAAAAAATGAATTGCAACTTGGACACATGCGACCTAATGAAGATTTCCATACCTGACTATTTGAGGCCATTTTACAACATCACAACATATTTATTAACTCATCAACTACCCCCTTGCATATGAAAAAACAAGGCATTCACACCATCACAACCTAAAATAGCATTATCCTTTAACCCTCCATGAATATTCAACAACATAGGCCTTAACTACAGATGGACTCCTCACATGTTTTACAACTTGAATTCTGACTATAGTGCAACCTCACAACCTAAAAAGCTTAACCACTCTCTAACTATACAAAGTTTTACGAGCCATTAGACTTTCTTGTTAGATGCTATTGCAACCTGACAACCTTTTCTTTAACCTTGTGATGGTCTGCTCCATGTGTATCATTGTTTCAATAAAATGACATCGATTGAACTGACTACCCTTTACTTGATGAAGTATTTGGCCCTTGTGATGATGCAAAAAGGAATCCTTTATGAACCTAGCCCACCATGAAATGCATTGTATGTTCATATTATCACAATGGATGAATTTTAGGCATTTTCAGAACATGGGGATAGGCTAGATGTAGATTTGCTGACATTCGATGGCAGCAATATAACAAAAGAATCCTAGCATAGTTAGCACTCTCGACCAATCAAGCATCGCCAATCTATCAACCCTTTGACACATATTTCATTGTGCAACCCACATGCTGAATCAGGCCCCATAAGTCCATGTAGTAGCCTATCACTTCCCTACTTTGATTAAAGCTTGAGCAATTTTAGAAAGTACAAATATGCTAGCCATTGATCTAACCAAATATGACAATCATGAGAATCGTGGGCCCCTTGAGGTATTATTAAGGAAAAACTTGACCTAAAACTGTGTGAACAAGGTTAATCACTACATCACAACTGCTAATTGGATGCTAGCCCTCCAAACCACAAAGCTGCACTGACTGTTGAAAAGAATGTATCGCACATCCACAACTTTTTTTGATGGTTAAGTGCTAACTTCCTATGACTAAGCGATGAAAGGAAGTCTCATGGTTGCAACTTGAACCATTCAAAAGACAAAGCCATATAATAAGGAGCTAATAAGACCTAGGGATATAAGGAAAATGTCAAATTTTTACATATCCCATTAGACTTGCATGCAAAATTAATTTGAGTAGTCAAATTTGACCATTGATCATGTTTGTCATGCTGAAAATTCAAATTTTGGTGAGGAGGAAAAATGGATAATAGATCTTAAATCTTTATTTATAGAGAGAGTTGGTCAGAAGCAAAGATTGTCATGTGTGAGAACCTAAGGAAGATAAGGAGTCTAGGGTATTGCTTCATTTAGTGGATGAACATAAGAGATTGCAATTGGCATGCAAAGAAAGAAGGCTTAAGAGTATGAATGATTGGAGGGTGAATAAGCCATCAGAGCTGAAGTGTGTGAATGCCAAGAAAAATGGAGGATTGAAACATGGATTTGTAATCTACAAGTGAGTCATAATTTGTTATTAGATCAAGCCTTACTATTACTTTCTAATCATTGTATCAGTCTAGGGTAACTCCTTTGGATTAAGGTTGACATAACAGTCATTTGTAAATCCTTTAAATAGGTGATATTCCAAGTGAATGGTATAAAGTCCTCTAACAAGGATCACTCTTAATAGGGTGATTGAAATCCTCTTATCAGGTCACATTTAACAATATTTATTGTAACCTTTAATAGGGTTGGCCTTTCATAGGGAATCACTTCAGAAGAGTGAGAATTAGTAATATGATACTGGTGGTTTTTCCCAAATTGGATTTCCATGTAATATCCTTGTGTCAAATGTGTTATTGAGTCTGTTATGTTTCATGTTTACATTTTTGCAAAGTTGTTTTGACCTAGTACAGTAAACTATAAAGTTTAAGATTTGTATGATCTAATGGATGCATGCATAATAATGTTTTATGGATATGGGTCTACTAAGAATTAAAAAGTTTTATTTGTAAATTTGGACCTTTGATAACTAATTTACCCCCCTCTTAGTTATTCTAAAGAATTCCAACACTGTGCCTATGAGGTCAATGCTTTCACTAATTCATGACCTCTTTATGTTATAAGGAGCTAATTCAATAAGGGCCCGTTCACAATATTAGTTCCACCCAAGACTACTTCCATACCCCTTGATCTCCATGATAATGTGAATCCACCTCCTCTAATAGGACCAACCTAGTAGCCTCATGGCTCTATGATGCTTGGGCTCCTTTGGGGTAAAGTTTTATATCAAACTAGTGATGGAAAGTACCAATACAATCATATCCTTGATGGATATTTATTAAGTTTCCCTGGGCAGTGGAAGACCCTCCTACAACAACTTGATTTTCCTGAATTGTGACTGGTCACTACCAAAAAAGTGACCTTCAATGATGCCAATTTGGCCTTTTTTTAGAGAAATACTAAAAACCCTCCCTTTCCACTTAGTTTTAGAATCTTTAGTAAGAATTTGCACAACTTCCTAGTGGACTTTGGAGCTTCAGGTAATGTCATGTCCCTTTCCATATGAAAGAAGCTCATATTGGTCCTGACACCTTGCAAAGGTGTTGTGGTGGAACTTTAGAAGACTATGATATAGATGGTGTATGAGCTAAAAAATGTTTAAATCCAGCTCATCCAAGATCCCTAGGTGTCCAATATCATTGACATCTAAGTAGTGGACATCCCTAAAACCTATGGGATGCTACTAAGTCATAATTGGTCAAAGGGCCTAAATGGGTATATATCCACATACATTTACCACCTACAGCTTCCTTAGATATGGGAGGAAAATTAGATCGAGGTTGATAGTGAACCACAAATGAGGCAAGTCCTCTCTAACTAGAGTTAGGTGAGTGAGGTTTGTTATGATCAACTAGAGCTTGACATGTATCAAGATATAGAAAATTTAGCCCTAGGTTTCATCCCAAGAGAGACACTTTGTGATGAGGAATTGGTTATTACATAGAGAATTGATGAGCTCATTGCATAATTGAATCATGATATCACCCTTCAAGGTGACCATGCATCAATAATTAATTTTTTGTCTGACTCATGATGCAGGGTCTATTAAGAGGGACATTCTAAATTAAAGTGTGAACCTTGCATAAATATAGCCACTGTTGGCCTTTCTAATATTTCATAGGAAGGGAAATATGAAGAAATTTGCACCTTAAACAACCCTTTGATGATCATATATGAAGGGCCAATTATTGAGAGACCATTATTTGTTTTGCCTCTACAGGTAATTCCCACTCCACTCTTTCCCACCTTAGAGGAAAAAAAAAAATCTCCTCTTCCACAAGTATTACCTTTTTCCCTATCTTGTGAGCCCCTACCTATAGAAATTGGTCTATGGACCCTGAAGTTTGATGGATCCCAAGCTAAGGCTAGAGAAGGTGGGAAGGTAGAACATATTGACCCAAAAAGGAAAAATTTTCCTTGCATCCTATCAGTTGTAATTTGAATGCACAAACAACATTGCTGAGTATGAAGCTTTAGTGATAGGGCTAGAAAATCACCTACCTCCTAGCACTGGGGGATTTTGAGCTTGTTGTAAAATAGGTTCAGAGCCGATATATATTCCATGATAAATAACTAATAACTTACCACAACCAAGTCTAGGATTTACATGAGTAATTTGAAGTGTTTGGTATTGAAGTCATCTTGCAAAAAATAAATTATGTCTCAGATACCCTTGTTGTATCTACTAGCACTCTCAAGCCCATGGTTGGTTCCTATCTCTGACAATTTTATATAAAAATGGTAGAAACCCCATCTGTTCTTGATAATGTTAATTATTTTTAGGTCTTTGAGGATTATTGACACATCTTGTCTTTCTTGGCCAACTATGGCATATTCAAAGACTAGATTATGGAGGAAGAAATCCACGATGACATGGGATAGGAAAATGATCCTGGTGAGATCCTTGATCTCCCAACTAATACCATAATAAAGGGGATTATAATGGGATGATAGGGCTTGAAGGAATCTTTAATTTAGACCCTTGGGTCAAAGATAGACTTCCTCCTTCCTCTAGTGGAGGGAAGTATGAGAAGGTTAACCTCAGGATAGACATCAAGGAGAAAAAGATATTTATTGGTTGCTCCTCCTCCCTCAAAGAGAAGAAGAAGATTCTCATGCTTCTCTAAGAATACATCGATGCCATTTCCTGGAGTTAAAAATATTTAAAGACATATGACACATCCATGATGACACACATTATATCCCTCAAACTAGGAGTCAAACCATTTAGTTAACAATAACGGCTTGTGAACCTCGTGAGTGAGCCCTTGATTTACCAAGAGATTAAGAAGATACTATACAAAAGAATAATCTTTCCCATCCAATAGACCACCTAGGTAGCTAATTTGGTTCCTGTCCAAAAAAAAGCGTGGATAAATAAGTTTTTCATAGATTTTTAGAACTTGGATAGAGGATCAATGAAAATCAACCATCCCTTACCTTCACTAAATGAATTCCTACAGATCATAAATAGGGTGCAAATGATGCTCTTCTTAGATAGATACTCTGGTTACAATTAGATCATGGTTAATCACAAAGGCTGGCTAAAGATGACATTCACCACTAAGTGGGGAATGTTTTTCTATAAACACATACCATTTGGTCTAATCAACATCCAAGCCAAATTCAAGAAGGAGATAGATACAATTTTTGAGGGATTAGTCAACAAATAAATAATCATCGACATGTATAATATGAAATTTTTTTTATAGGACATAAATAATCACCCTGACCACCTTGCCAAGATTTGTGAGAGATGTTGACAATTTGATATCACCCTGAATCCCAATAAATGCATATTAAGGGTCACTAAAGGAAAATTACTAGGACATATCATCTATAAGAAGGGTATCACCATTGAACTTGACATAGTGGAGGCTCTATTAAGTTTTTGGATACATTGAAGCAAGAAAGAAATGAGATATTTCTTTGGGGAGATAAACTTTGGATGATGCTTCATCATAGGATTTGCCAAAGTAGTGAAACCCTTAAAGAAAATGATGAAGAAGGATAGTAAAATAGAGTGGAGTGTGGAGGCAAAGCATTCCTTCAAACAAGTAAAATAGGAAATCACCAAGGCCCCAGCCTTGGGAGTCCTAATTACGACCTCCCATTTTATATTTATTCCTTTTCAAATGTGCACTCCATTGCTGCATTTTTAACCCAAAAGGGTAAAGGCAAAGAAAAACCCATTTCTTTCATGAAGTCCCCCTTCAGAATTTCAAAATGTGATATTCCACCCTCAAAAAAAAAGCATTTTACCTTGTCTATGTAATAAACAAATTTTGACATTATATACTCTAAATTAAGGTGCATGCAATCATTCATGATCTTGTAGTCAAATTGTTGCTCATGCAAATTGAACTTGGTGAAAGATATGGGAAGTGGATGGTTATCATCCAAGAGTATGACTTAGAAATGAAACCTATGAAGTTGGTTCATGGGAAAGGTTTATCAAAATCTATGTCCTCAGCTGATCTCCAAATGGACTGCCTGACCTACAACACCAAAATTATAATGTAGGACACATGTGATGATGGGTGCTCCCCTTACAAACATAAACTCATAATAGAAAGAAAGAAACAACAAAAAATGTGAGAACAAAATATGGACTTCTTATTTATGCCACAAGTGTAGAATTATAGAATTCACAAGTACAATATGTTAACTCACATGGGTGCCTTCATTATAGTAATCTACAAGATTAAGCTGTGAACTACTACACAGAGCTATTGTAGACAATGTTTGGGCCTTTCTTAAATAGGAAATTTTATGCCACCCAGGAAGGTTCTAGATGCTCAAACTTAATGCCTAGGGCTAACCGACTCTAACAATACATATAAAGTTAGGTAAATACATCTTTGACAAATTCTTTTAGAAATTTTGATAGCCCAACTTTGAAAGGCCATAACTCTCGAATTTTTGCTCTGATTGGCTATTATAACCACTTTTCAAAAATGCTAGCTCCTAATCTACATGATTGGAATTGTGCAAGCATCTTTTTGTTGAGTTTTCAGACCTAATCTGACACTCTAAGGCCTCCAACGGTGAGCATGAAGATTTTTCTACAAATTTTTCCACTAAAAATATGCAATAAATTCTCCAATACTTAAGCTAGACCAATGAGATTTTTATGGTAGGCTTATAACTCTAAAATGAACCCTCTTATAGAAAATGAGAACATTCCAAGCTCATATGAAAAACTTACTAAAAATAGAAAGTTCCCATAAATAATAACCACCCTATCTACTAGTCCTTTATTAAAATAGAAAAGACTAAAAAGAAAGTATTTTTGGGTGATGAAAGATTTCTCTTACACCCAGGATGCTCCTGCATCAGACACTCAAGGTATTTTGAGAAGTGATCTCATCATGTCTCAAGTGTTTAGAGGAAAATCAAGATGGTTAAGCTCCTCCCTTGCTAGCCATGATGAATCCTCTACTAGCCTCCCTTTCCATTTGACTAGATATTCCTCATGAGTTTTGTTCCTAGTACTCTTTCCAGCACAACTTTGTAATATCTCCTCAATCTCCATTGTAGTTGAACTAGTTGCTGGAATACTCCACTGTGATTTTGAAACTTTATCTCCATCACTTCCTTCATAATACTCTATCAAATTTGAAATATTAAATACTAGTGAAATATTGAATTCAACAAGAAACTCAACTTCATAAGCATTTCCAGAATCATGCCTTTTCACTATCTTGTATTGTCCAAACCTCTTCATCTTCAACTTATTATATGTACCCACTGGAAAACACTCCTTTCTCAAATGAACCATGACTTCATCTCCAATCTAAAATTATTTATACCTCCTTTTCACATCTACCTTAGCCTTATATTGTGTATTCATCTTTATCATATGCTTCCTCACCTCCTCATGGATGTTCTTCAAATGTTCAAAAAATTCTTTTGCCTCAACACTACTTATCTCTCCTTTATCCAACTACCACAATTTAGAAGCATTTCTAGGACTACTCCCATATACAGTTTGGAATGATGATTGACCAGTACTCCTGTTGATAGAATTATTATATGAAAATTTTTCCTATGGTAAAATCAGATCCCATCTTTTTGGCTTGTCTCCAACCAAACATCTCATCAAGTTTCCCAAACTTCTGTCTATCCATCAGTATATGGATGATGTGATGAACTAAACTTCAAATTTTTCTTCAACTTCTTCCACAATGTATGCCAAAAACACTCAACAAATTTGGTATCTCAATTTGAAACTATACTCTTTGGCACACCGTGTAGTCTTACCACTTCTTTGAAAAGCAACTTTGCCACATGAACAACATCACTAGTCTTCTTGCAAGGAATAGAATGTGCCATCTTTGAAAACCTATCAACCACCACAAAAATAGAATCATGCCCATGTTGCATCCTATTGAGCTATCATTTTGCATTATGCTTAACAATAGGAATCCTTTCAAACTCCTATCTTGAAAAGCTAATTCAAGGGTCAACTCCAAGGTTCCAAGCGATCTTGCAAGCTCCTAGAATCTGCTCAGATAAAGATAAATATGAATGTTCATGAGGAGGCCTTTGTTGGCTCTGATAACTTTGGATGAGATGTAAAATCTATTTGCCGCTTTAAAAGAGTAAAACACCCAAAAAAAGAAAATATGTTTTTGTATTTTCTATTTTTATGATGGATGCAATCTAACAATGCAACTATATGAATTCCTAGTTTAACCAAGGGGTTAGTAAAGAAAATAATGAAGATAGGGTGATAAGAAGTTTAAAAAAATAACATGAAAATGAAATCCTAACAGACATAAGCTACAAAAACAACATGTCTGCAAGTTAAGCCTTTGAAATGATTGGTAGGTAACCAATGAAAATAGGAGCAACACTTCCTTAATTCCACTAATGCAATTGTCAATGGAATTTTCAGCAACTGTGAGATGTTTCACTTTTCATCAAATCACAAGGCCATAGAAAGTGTGCTCATGTGAGAGCAGGAACAAAATGAATGATCTCTTCTCGAACTAGATATGTCAGTGGAATTTGTAGAACCATAGAAAACACCAGAATTAAAAGATTTGCAGAACTAGAAATAATGCAATAAAATTTTGGCTCAATTACATTCCATGAACATACATTCATAAAACACAACACACTTAGGCAAGAATCACTACACTCCAAATGCAAGAACCAAAATAATATATTATTGCAAAATAATGATGACCTTGATTACATATTACAATCTATAATTTATAAGAAATCTTCTCCTCAATTTGTGTTGAGAGTGAGAGATATCGTTATGCAATCATATGCTTTTAAACTAATAAAAAAAATATATTTATGTACAAATTGACTCTCTAACTAGTGCTTAGTAGGACTCCATCCATTTTTTATATAATATATAATGCTTCACAGTTTCCAAGGTTGGCCTCCTAAACAAAAATTCTTGGATCTGGTAATCCCTATGAGTTAGTTCTTCAACATTTGATTCTAGAGAAGGGATAGCTATGTGAGAAAAAATTTCTTGATTCTAATCACTCATAATGAAGGCTAATGCTCTTGCATCCTTAGGAGGTGAATCAGGCTTCCTTAATACTTCTATTAGTTCCATTCTATCCTCCTCTTTAGTAGTGAACTGTTGTTTCTTGTTCTTGATCACTTCTTTCTAGAGTCACCTTGGAACATGTTATGCTGAGGAATTTCCTTTAGAGGATGATGGATTTTTTTTAGCTATACCCTTTCCCTTACCACTCCACTCCAAGGTCTTTTTTGTTTGTGATGTCTCTCTATCCATAGTCCCTCTATCTATGGAGCCCACAGTTCTCACATCTATGTCCTGGGAAGTTTATTGAGGTTGTTCATCTATTTGTCCCTCTTCTGACACTCCATTATGGATACTTGTTGCGACTCTTCTTTGGGTTCTATTTGGACCTACTCAATTTATGTATTAATAGGTAGAGGGGTGGCTGATCCCTTTCCAATGCACAATGTAACTTGTAGCTAGGTTTTTGGAACTATCTCAAGTCCTTGTGATTCTAGGGGCATTTAAATTCAATCATCTTATTGAGGTTGATTGGTGCGCATGTCTTTGATCTTATCCCTAACCAACTTGGTAGCCATGGGCATAAAGTCAAAATATTAAATCTTGAAAACATCAGTTCCCTCTACATACTATTAATCTCTCCACTGTTGCATGTTATCCTCAAATGTAGTGGTTTGTAGAGGCTCATCCGAGATAGATGGTGGCATAACCATAGATCTTCTTGTTCATTCTTGCTCTATAGCCTTGGCTAGTCAAGTCCTTTGATTCAAGGGTAGATTATCTTCTTCATCCTCATCATCCTCTTATTCTTCTTCTTCTAGGATGGGTTTAGGGATGGATGGAAAAGGGATCACTTTCTTGATCATCTTTTGTCTCCTTTTCACTAGGGTCTTCATCTTTCTTGTCTTTGGCACTGAAGGAGATGTCTGTTCTATTTTCCAAGGTGGGGAAACCTCTTGTATCTTAGTTTCTTCCTTTGTTTGGCTTGGTGCAACTAGTGGTACTTGAGGATCATCTTGGGCTTGTGTGGCTTCATTATTTTCCAGCTCTAATGTTTTCTTCTCCTTGTTGTGGAGGTGCCAAGATTTCTCTTTCTTCAGGCTCAATTCTTTGAGGGGAACTCATCTTTATTTTACCCTTTCATTTACCCTTTTGAGCCCTATAATAAACAACCAACCTATCAAGTTGGTGCATTATCTCAAGCCTTACTGGAGACTAAGCTGTAAAGGTAGGGACGGTGACCTTTTTCCCTTTACCTGTTTCTAGACAAGCTTATGCATGAAAGACTATTGTTTCAAGAATTGGATCAAGTTTGAAAGGTTTATTGATCCAATCCTTCATCATTTTAATGATGTGTCTTGCTCGATGGTTGATATCCAAATTCTCTTCTTTTTCAACCTCAACATTCATAATGGGCCTTTTGCCAATCTTATCCTTGTTGAAAAAAGGATCAAGTAACTCCTCTAAATCTTGCTATTGTATATTTAATGAAATATTTATTTTTAAGTCCTTCTCTGCTAGATATAAAGTCATCCCACAATAATCCCTGATGCAAACATCGTAGTCATTTGTGGCATTCATCCAATGATCCTCAATTGCTTCCTCATGATTAAATGCTTTGCCTGCTAAGCACTGCACTCTCCTAATATTGTCAAAATATGGCCATAGAGAATTGTACTTATCCAAGGGATACTAATCCCATTCACATTCAAAAGATAGAATGTCTTGTCTTCAATCCACTTAAAAAGGACATATAGTCATAGGTCATGTCCAACATATCTTATGTTGCTTCTAAACTCTGTCATATGCAGACAAGAGGTTTCGGGTGATCTCCAGGAGGATAAGTCTATCACTAGGATATCTAGGGAGCTTCTTGGGGTTAATAATGCTACTCACTACCCTCAAATATGTGAATATATAGAACTAGATGTAGTAGGCTCTGACTAGTGAAATCTGTGTCACTACCTCCTCTAATATTCTTATTGCATAATCTCCTTCTATGAATTAGATTATAGTGAATATGAAGGCATCATTAACAATTCTATATTCCTTTCTCTGCTTTGAGAGCCTCTCCTTTACCAACTAAGGGTACACAATGTATGGCCATGCATTAGCATCTTTCATGTTTCCCTTCCTATAAAGTCCTAGATAATTTGTCACTCTCTGCGGCCAACAAGTATACCAAGTATGAAGTCATGTAGAATTTCTTTTTATTCTTTGCCACCACAAATTTTCACACAAATTTTGACTAAGAGTAGAAGCCCAATCTAGTGGCATCTTAGCTTTGCTTGTTTTTTCAATAAAGTGCACCATGAAGATATTCAAATTCCCAACTGCTGGCAGACCTATAACCCTACTCAAAAGTATGCTCAAGTATCAAATGTCTTCTTTCATGTATCCTTGGGTCATGTCCACTTTGCCAGTTTTCTTTCCCAAAGGAGTCTTCTCAATGAGATACAAAGAATGAATGATTTTAGAGGCCTCCTCAATGTGTTCTTGATACCATCTTTCTACTGGTTCATAGGTAAGTATGATAAACTAATCTGCCCATGGGAAATGGAACACTTTCTCAATATTATTTGGTCAAAGATCTAGAACAATCTCTCTCATTATGCTCTTTACAACCCTCTCCTTAGGGACAAAGTGTTTCATAAGTATCATAATGAGCTTTGAAGATTGTACTAACACTAGGTATGAATCTGCATTAACGAGTCCTAATTGGATGAGAACGAAAATCATTTGGGACCTCTTAGTCAATTTGTTACAAATCTTCAAGAATTCCCCAAGTCTGTATGCCCTAAATTAGTAACTCTGATATCTGAGTTGTGATCTTGAAACTTTGATTTTGTTGGAATTCCTTGGAATTTAAAGACCATAGGTTTTGGTGCCATTTTATCTCCCAAGGAAGATGAAGAGGATGCCATTATATCTACACAAAAAGATGCCCATTAGTTTGGTTTTGAAGAAAATATGATTAATCCATACCCTGAAATGATAGAATAAGAAACCTGAAAACTGCTTCAAAGAAAAAACCCTAAATTAACTTTAAAAATAAAAAGGGGCACACTAGGCATGCCAAGAAGGTGCACCTGGTGCACAACATTTAATGTGATTGAGTTCTTTATCAAGTTTAAGGTGTGCATCACCACCTCAGTGCACCTAAACCTATGTTTTTAGCTAGGTTTACTTTTTAAAGTTTCTTGCTTTTTTTTTTACACGTGCACTAATGCGAACCTAATTGTATTCATTTTGACTTCATTCTTAAAGTTATTGGGACTAAAGCTAGGTGTGCATCAGCACACCCAATCTGGTGTGTTGGTGTACACCAACCTTAAAGATGATTTGTGTTGGTGGCTTTTGCAGGGGTGGAGATGGGGATGCAGACTAGAGAAAAGAATTGAGCTATGACCAAGGAGAGATGAAGACTTAGACAAAAACAATAAAAAAGACAAGGTGAGGAGGGAGGGGACCCCCCTTTAAATAAATTTTGAGAAAGCTTAGTGTACCTATGTAGGCATGCAACTATGTAGTAGCACATAAATAATGTGCAAGAACCCATCTCCAATTTTTGGTGCACTAGCACACCTTATGAGGTGTGCCTAATGTACCAAAATTCCTAATAATAACTTGTTCTCTTAAATTTCTTTAATTTTCAACCTTAGGGTTTCTTCAGGAACTAGACATGAACTAGGGGACTAGGGAAGATTGCAAAATGGCTTAGATCCTAGACTAGGGCCCCAAAGGAGCCAAAAAATAAAGTAGGGGGTCCCCATTTCTAAAGGAAATGGGGTGTGTGTTGTGGAACCACAACATGTTCTCAATAACCCAAGAACGAAATCCATGCTGACATCCTCCCATGACTTCTTTGGTATAGGTAATGGCTGATATAACCTTGTATTCTGCTTCACTCTTTTCACCATCTGACATACTCAACAACTTTGTACAAGCTTCTTCACATTTTGATGCAATTGTGGCCAATAATAATTCTTAGCAACCAATCAATAGTTTTTTCTTTGTCAAAATGTCCAACCAATCCATCCGCTATGCTTCTTCTTGATGAGATTCTCTCTCATTGAACTTTTGGGAATGGACAACTGGATTCCTTTGAACAAAATACAATCTTGGATCATGAAATCCAACCACTTTTTCCTATCAAGTGTAACAAGTTTTATACAAGCCTTCCACACTTCACCAAAATAAGGATCATTTAGATACAAAGTATTGAGTTACTTGAACCCAACCACCTCTATCTGCATTTCTATCTGAAAAAACTATCTTCTACTAAGAGCATTTATAACTCTGTTAGACTTCCCACTCTTGTGTTTCAAAACAATTGTATAACTCTACAAAAACTCAACCCACTTCAAATGCCTTTGGTTCAATTTTACTTGACTATTCAAATATTGCAGAGCTTGATAATCATTATACAAAACAAACTCCTTAGGAAGAAGATAGTGTCTCCACTTCTTTAATGTTTGAACTATAGCATAAAATTCTTGATCATAAATGAAATATTTTCCTTTTGCATCATTCAATTTCTCATTGAAATATGCAACAGGTCTACCTTCTTGGCTTATGAAAGCTCTTATTGTAGTACCACTAGCATCATAGTCTACTTGAAACATCTTGTGTAAATTAGGAAGTGCTAAAATAGGCTGCTTAGTAACTTTCTATTCCAAGAGATTAAAACTCTTATCTACTCCTACAATCCACTTAAATTATTTCCTATCCCCTCTCATTGTTTTAGTCAAGGGTCCACAAATATTGCTAAAACCTCTTATGAACTTTTTGTAAAAATGAGCTAGTCCATGAAAAGATCTTACCTCTATCACACTCCTTGGAGTAGTCCATTCAAGGATAGCCTTCACTTTCTCTGGGTCCATTTTTAGACCTTCTATTGAGACTACAAAACTCAGGTACACCAACTCCTTTACAAAACTACACTTCTTCAGGTTTATCAGCAACTTTTCTTCCCTCAACTTATAAAACACCTTGCAAATATGAATCAAATGCTCCTCCAATATCTTACTAAAGATCAAAATATCATCTAGGTAAACAATGACAAACTTACCATAAACTCCTTTAGTACCTTATTCATAAGTAGCATGAAAGTGCTCGATGCATTGGTTAGCCCAAAAGACATGACTAACCACTCATATAGTCCTTCTTTTATCTTGAAAGCAATCTGCCACTCATCACCTTCTCTAATGCGAATCTAATGGTACCCACTCTTCAGATCTCTCTTTTTGAAATACTCAAATCCACTCAAATAGTCCATAGTATCATCCATCCTTGGCAATGGAAATGTGTATTTGATTATGATCTTGTTGATAGCATGAGAATCTGTGTACATCCTCTATTCTCCATTCTTCTTTGGTGCTAATATTGCTGGTACAACACATGGACTCAAACTCTCTTGAATAGACCCCTTCTGCAATAACTCATGAACTTTTATGTTCAACTCTTCACTTTTTTCTAGTGTCATTCTATGCAATGCCTTATTTGGAAAACTAGCTCCTAGAACCAAATCCATCTAATGACTAATCTTCCTCATTGGGGGCAATCCATTAGACAAATTATCTGATACAATATCATAAAAATCTCCCAACATATCTACAAATTTTGCAGGTACCTCCTCTACTTCTTTTTTACTATATTTAGGAATTATAAAAAAACACATATGCTCATGTTTTAGACCTTTGAGAAACTCTTTTCCATCAACAAAACATATTCTAGTAGCACTACACACCTTTTCTTCTTTCTGCTTCAATGACTTCAACTTATGTTTCACTCCATCCTTGGTTAGAGTGTAGGTATTTGCTTGCCCATCATGTACAACATGCCTATCAAACTACCATAATCCACCTAGTAGCATATGACATATGTCCATAGGTATGATATCACATAGTACCTCATCTTGGTAGCTTCCAATTTGAACTTCATTGAGAACTTCTCATTAACCATGACCTTGTGGTCATCTTGTACCCAAGAAATACAATATGGATGTTAGTGTTTCTACCTCTTTAGCTTCAACTTGGTGACCATCATTTCTAACTCTAGATTGTTAGTACTTCCACCATCAACGATCACATCCAAATACTTATCTTCACATTTGCACCTTGTGTGAAACAAGGTCCTTCTTTGATTAGGTTCATTCTCACCACTTAGCATGACTCTTTTATTAACTAGGACTTCTCCTCTTTCAACATCTCCATCAACATGTGCAACTTTGGCCTAGCCTTTGATTCTTCAATTTGTCCTTCCTTGGTGCTGGGAAAATTCAAATGCTTTATGCCCTTCTCTGTAGTGAAAACATTTCCCACGGAAGCCTCCTCTTCCAGATCCTTATCCTCTACCTCTTCCTCTTTGATCTCTATTGTTCTAATCATGGAAATGATTGGAATTATTTCCCCTCTAGTTCTGACTACTACTTCTAGCCTCATCCTTTTTTTTATCATCATTATGACCTCCATAAGATCGTCAATTAGATCTTCCACCATGACCTCTTTCGCTATTCTCGTTTTCAAATTTCTTGCACAATTTTTCTTCAACTCTTAGGAAAAATTGGTATGCCTCCTAAATACTATTTATTTGAACTAGACTCAACTCATCCTAAATAATTAGCCTCAACTCATTAAGATAATAGGCCATTTTCTCCTTATTAGATTTTTCATGGCCAGTTCTAATGAGAACTCGGTAGAACTCCTCAGTATACTCTTGAACAAATTTTCTTTCTTGCTTCAACCCTTATATTTTCTTCAAAAAATCAAGTACATAATCCATGGGAATGAATTTTTGCTTTAGTTTAGGTATCATCCATTCCCATCTGGTGATTTTGTCCATTCCCTTTCTATTTCACTCCAATTGAACCTCCTGCAACCATATCTTTGCATGTCCCTTAAGTTTTGCCTTAGCAAACTTCACCCTATCAGGATCCCAAATGCAGAACTACTATTCCCAATCCAACTATATAAGATAGAGCAACCCTACTATTCTATGGGCTATTGTTTCCCAAATGACCTGCACCTAAAAAGTCCCTTTAGAATAGTAGGGCACTCATAGGAGGTTAGGGTGGGGCTTGGTGCAGTGGCCCTCTATTCTATTGTTGGCAGGGTGCCTGATTTGATGCAAGCTTTGGCAAGCAGATCACCTATCAATAGCTTCATACTCAAAGTACTCCTCTAGTTCATTGATCCAATTGATCAGCTCATTTGGGTTAAGATTTTTTGAAAATGTAGGAACCTCAAACTTAGGTTTTTTTATAATCTTGGAGATGGCCCTAAAAAGCCTCTCTTCCTCTGGGTTTAGAACTACCTCTGCCTCAGCATTTTCTTCTACTTTTTCCTCATCCTCACTTTCATCTCTTACAAAAAGATGTATTCCTCTATGTATTTACTCTTCCAATGCTTGTATTTTTCTTTAGAGGGCTCTAAAACCCTTAGGTGTAACACCTACAACTCTTCCACCATGCTCTCTTCATGGAGGTAGTCTTCAAATCATCTTCATCTACTTCTGGCTCACAAATCTTTACATTTTCATGGTCTTCAACTTCTTCAAGTTCAAGTTCACAAATATATGTATCTTTATCTTCTTGCTCTTCTTTTGTACTAAGTGTGATACTCCATTGGATCTTCTTTCTTTTCCACATCCATTTTAGAATCTGATAAGATTAATAACCCAGAAAACTAGTGCAAAGAGTAAATATCTAAACTATGAATGAAAATGATACAAAATCAAAATAGCATCATAGAGTTAGTCTCCAAGAGAGTAATGCAAATGCTGGAAGCAAAATAGCATTAAGAGGATGCAAAAACAAAAGATGCAAATACAAGCCAGGTAGCATGCTTATATAGGCTAGGAAGAGGGAGGAGGTGGCAACACCAACCAATGAGGAGCAACCATCTATTGGACTAAAGATAGCAAAGTATCTTCCCAAGATAGCTAATGGATGCTCATATGTAGGAAGGTGACACCTCACAACCATTCACCTAATAAGACATGCTTTATTAACCTAAGCAAGATTATTAAAAGTGTAGGAAAAACTTAGTAAAATAGGAAAAATAAAAAACTACACTAACACCCCCCATAAGTGAAGCTTAGGTGGATGTAGAAATGGGTCCCGACAAGTCAAGCCTCATGAGGTACCCATGTACATAAAATTCCCCCAAAAGAGAGAGAAAAGAGACTCCCCAAAGAAAATTAGGACTCCAAGTGAGAGGAAGTAGCCCCCCCAAAAGATGAAGCATCCCATACCCCCAGTAAAGCTTGCAAATTTTTTCCGGTAGATCCACTTACATCGAACAATTTTTCTTCCCTTAGAAAAAGGGACAAGATCCCAAGTGTGGTTCCTCATCAAGGAACTATACTCTTCCTGCATAGCTGTATCCCACTTAGAAATACCAAAAACCTCATGAAAGGACTGTGGATTTGAGGTAGTAGCAATGAAGATATGTAGAGCATCCTGGAATTGTGAACGAGTCTGCTTGGTGTCTGATGGATCCCCAACCCAATCACTTACAAACTGCAAGGTTTGTCTAGCCCAAAGTGGACCAGAAGATGGAGAATCTAGAGGAGAATCATCAACCTATGAATGATGACTAGGAGAGGAAGGAGGTGAGTCCTTTGAACCACTCTCTTCATCAAAAGTGGAGGTAGAAGACTGCTCAAGTGAGTCTGACCCATTAGAAGATCTATCATGTATTCCAAGTGACTCCAATGTCAAAGTAGAAGGCAACCCTATGACCATGCTCTGATGGTTAAGCTGATGCAAGTAGTGGAAGTTAAGATGGCCAAACTGCTCATACCATAATCTGCTTACATTATTAGAGTGAGTGAGTGAAATAGTCAAAGGAGGATCAGGAACAAAGTGAGAAAACATATAGAGTCATGACTGATGATCTGCTCTCCCAACTGCAACTGTAGAATCATTTTGCAACTCACATATCTCCACTAAATTAGGAGTGAACTCAACTCGCTTGCCTAAACTTGTGTGAGTGATCTGGTATACCGATAGGAGATTAGTTGACAATGAGGGTACAAAAGGAACATCATGGAATGTCCCATCCCCCACATCAAAAGACCCTCTCCCACACACCTCAACAAGAGTGTTATCACCCATCAACGTAGAAGGCATAGTACATGGCTCCAAGGATGCAATTTCTTCCTTAGATGAAGCCATGTGGTGTGAAGTACCCGAATCAAGAACCCAAGTGGATGGTGAGGAAGCAACTGCAAAAAGAGCCTTGCCCTTTCCTTTCCCCTTGTTATTTTCTTTTTCTTTGTTAGACCCTTCATTAGAACTTTGTTTCATAGACTCAAGAACACTGATATTATTCTTTTCAAGAATGTATGTCAAGTGATCAAGTTGTTTCTGCATACATTTATGTTCATCATGACTAGGTCTTTTACAATAGACACATTTGACCTTTTCTTTCTTAGGCTTATCACCCTTGGAAGATGGTGTATCAATAGTTTCTTTTGAAGAAGTCGGCATCTAATCCTTCTTCTCCTCGCTATTCTTTTGTTTCTTGTCCTTACTATTGTTGTTACTACTTTGTCCTTGTTGTTCTTTTGTGCCTTGGTTGGCAGCCAAGGCATGTGACTTAGAGGACTTAAGAATGCCCATCTGGATTAGCTTGTCCTGTTCTCGAGTGAGATTGACAGCAAAATCATCTAAAGATGGTATGGTGAATTGAGTACCAAGTGCACCCTTAGTAGCATAGAAGGTAGAGACAAACACAGAATATTCTGAACTTAGCTTAGAGAGAATACTAAGAATCAGTTGTTCATCTTTCTTTTCAATTCCACATTGTTTTAACTATAGCCTTAGTGATTTCAATTTGGTGAAGAAATCTTGGATTGTGTTGAAATTGCCTGGACTCAAACTAATTAATTCATTTTCTAACATATGACTCCTCATTGAATCTTGTGTGCCAAATAGTGTTTCTAGCTTTGTCCATACTTCATTTGGTGTATCCAAAGACTTCATGTGAAATAGAAAGTCAAGAGAAACAGACAAACACAATGTTCCAAATGCCTCATCACATTTGTTAAACCACTTAGGCTTATCTTTATCTTTAGCAGGTTTAGTTTCAAGTCCCATAGTTATCTTATTTAATCCAACTTTCCTTAAGTGAATTGTTATGCGTGATTTCCACTCAAAGTAATTGTATGGAGTTAGGATGGGCATATTTGTTTGATCCATGATGAAGAAATGCAGAGAAGAAATGCTAGAAAGAAGAGAACCCATCCACGACAATGCCCCCCCCCAAAGAAATATGATTTGGCACTTTATTTTAGCGCGTTTACAACTACCACTAGAAAGAAATACTTAGTAGTCTTGATTTCAATGCATTACAAACCCTCATGAAAAGCATATTCTAAAAGTGAAACTTGGGCACAGTAATCAAGGAAAAAAATAGCACCATTGCGATCTACTCAAAAAATTACGCACTTTCAAAAAAAGAATCGCCTCGATACGAGGTTGTATGAGAAAGTTATGATCCTCTGAAGTTTCCAAAATGAGAACTGTGCACAGTCACGACTGAGAATCTGTAATTTCTGAAGAATTCATGCATGAAAATCAAAAAACAACTCCACTAGTGGATAGAGCAAAAAAAAAGTCAAATTCATAACAAGAATCATCAAAATCGGAGTCCATATGAGAAAGAACGAGACATTTGAAAACTGCATTCAAATCTGCGACTGCCAATGGAGAGGGGTATGGCTATAGCTTTGCATGCTCGATTCTGCAAAATATGTAGCTTGCATGAAAAATCTAAAAGATGCCCAGATGATTTTTCGGGGCTGCGAACAAAACCCAAAAAGCATTTTTCTTTCTGATGTACAAAAGATGCTGCTGTAGTGTAAATTAGACGCCTTTAATAGTAAAAAATGGCTCCAAAAATCAAAAAATGACTCCAGCAACCAAAATGTGACATGCAAATGCTGGATCAACTTCCTAAGTCCATCAATGGAATGCTGGAACCTGCAATACTGATTGAAA
The DNA here is from genome assembly GCA_028749045.1 of Cupressus sempervirens. Taxonomy (NCBI): domain Eukaryota; kingdom Viridiplantae; phylum Streptophyta; class Pinopsida; order Cupressales; family Cupressaceae; genus Cupressus; species Cupressus sempervirens. The sequence continues at coordinate 633,454,204 of CM053784.1, read as the reverse complement.
ACTCCAAATATGCAAGTTGGTTGTCAAATTTGAGATTGAAACCCCAAAGAAAAATCATTTTTGTCAAAACTTTTCTAATTCTCAGGATCATCCAAAGATGCAAGAGAAGAGCATACTTCGTTTTTCAAAAAACTACAATAAAGTTTATTTGCACCCCCCGAATCTCTCAAATAAGGAAACTAAAATCTACTCTTGCACATAGAAAAGCTCTAATACCATGTTAGAATCTGATAAGATTAATAACCCAGAAAACTAGTGCAAAGAGTAAATATCTAAACTATGAATGCAAATGATATAAAATCAAAATAGCATCATAGAGTTAGTCTCCAAGAGAGTAATGCAAATGCTAGAAGCAAAATAGCATTAAGAGGACACAAAAACAAGAGATGCAAATACAAGCCAGGTAGCATGCTTATTTAGGCTAGGAAGAGGGAGGAGGTGGCAACACCAATCAATGAGGAGCAACCATCTATCGGACTAAAGATAGCAAAGTATCTTCCCAAGATAGCTAATGGAAGCTCACATGTAGGAAGGTGACACCTCACAACCATTCACCTAATAAGACATGCTTTATTAACCTAAGCGAGATTATTAAAAGTGTAGGAAAAACCTAGCAAAATAGGAAAAATAAAAAACTACACTAACAATCCAAGAATTTGTTGACATCTCTTTTCTAATGACATGCTCTTCTGTTCTACAACTCTATTTCTAATTCATTCACTTGCTTCTGTAAATAAAAGAATGCAACTTGTAATGCCTCTTGATTTCTTTCTCTAATTTTCTCAAGTCTAGGAATCCATAGAATCCAATCAATAACAAAAGTCATCTTCTTCTTTCTCTTCTCAATGCTAAGGTCTTCATAAGACAAGTATCGTGCAACACAAGAAACTCATGCAAACAGCCTCATAGTCAGAAATCTATCTACACACTTACCTAAAATCATGATTCTTATGCATATTGCCTCATAGTCATCAATCTATCTAAATAATCAAGAACTTCTTCTTGACAAACTTTCACCCAACACAAGGTCCTAGTGCAAACTACCTCATGTTGGGGGATATGTCCACATGCGTAGGAACTCGTGCTTTGATACCGTTTGACTAAGGGCCACACCACCCTTACAGATTCAAAACCAAGAACACATAAATATGAAGACAAAGAGAAGATAAAATGCTTCATAAAGAATTCTTTTATTATACTTGAAAATTCTTACAATATTCTCCAAATGAGAGAACTCCAAACTCTTATAAGATAAGAGAGTTTCCACACTAAGAGCTTCCAACTAGCTTGTACACAAAGAGCTTCTACAAGAAGAGATCACACCTTGAGAGCTTCATTACAAGAGCTTACACTTGAAGAGTTTTTACTTTAAGAGCTTGATTACAAATGATCAAAAGTCTTGCTTAAATAGGTGCTTCCAACCCAAGATATTACAAACACAACCAATGTGGGATAAAAGGTAAATACAACTACCTTAAAATAAATATTAAATTCGTACCCAAATACAACTAACCACCACCAAGTGGATCAATTAGAAAATTACATTGCCCTTGTGCATTACAACAAATATTAAATACATGATTTATGAAACTTTCCACAAACTTCTAAGATACCACCTACACACCTCGATAAATGGGATGACAACTATTTTGTTTTCTATTTATGCCACCTATACACCTTGAAAATATAAATTCCTCTTTTCTCCTTTTTTCTATTTTTTCTATTTTTATTATTTTTCATCTAATTTTCATCACTTTCTCTCTCCTCTAGTTTTTTTTCAAATTTTTTTTATCACACCCCCTTTTTGAAAGGAGCATCTTGCATCAACATGGTACACTAATTTGATATATCTCTTGCTATACAACAAGTGTTGAGAAGGATTCCCAACCCATAAATGTTGCATACTTCAGCTTAAGAGAGCATATTTCATGGTTAAGGGTGGGACCCTATTCCATATAAATTTTGAGGGCATATATCTTAGGTGCCTTGACTAGGGGAAGACCAAGAAAATAACATAAGAATTTCATGGATAGTTCAAAACCTAATACGATTCAGTTGATGCCATGACCAACCATATTCTTTCAAATGGGTATTATTGGACTTTTTTTTTCCATGAAGTTCATAACCACATGATAAAATGTCATACTTTCCAAAGTGTTTCTTCCAAAGAGAAGAATCCTACAATGCCTCTTTAACCCATTTTTGAGGCTAGACATTTTTCGCAATGGGAATTTGGTTTCATCAAGGAGATTAACACCAACTCATCTACTAAAAATCAATACATATTGACCACTACAAACTATTTCACCCAATAGTTGAAAGATATCCCTTGCAAAAATAATAAAGAAGATTCAGTGATTCAATTTGTGAGGAGAAAATTGCTACGAGTTTTGGAATTCCCTTCACCCTCATATGCGATAATGGCACACCATTTTCCTCTACCCAACTTTTAGAGTGGGCCTATGATAGTAATGGTAATATAAGAAATTACTATCCACAAGGTAATAAAATTAGTAGAATTAACCAACAAGAACCTCCTAAAGGTTACTAAATATTCGCAAGAGAGAAATCCTTGGGATTGATACAACAAGATTTAATTTTCGGTATCACATTCAAAATAAGGCTACCTTAGGGAGAATTGTAGGATGGTCTAAAAATTGGGGACTTCACTAACATTGCAGAGGGCCATGGTGCTCTCAATTGATCGAGGTGTTTATGGCCAAAACCTAGTATTTCCCATGAATCTATAGATTTTACTTCTATAATTCATGATGTTTGATGAGTCGGGTAATATTATCAAGGTCCACCTCCTTAATCTCATTCACCTCAAGAACATATGGATGCAACCCTCAAGTATTTTACCAAACACCAAGAAGATGTGAAAAAGATGGTCTGAAAAAAGAGCCCAATTTGAGGCTTTTCAAATTTTGGACCTAGTTCTCTTATAGGATAAGGCCCATGAGAAGAAAGGGAAACATACAAAGTTCCAATGACTTTTCTTGGGCCTTATTAGATCACAAAGATCTGTGGATCTAATACCTATCATCTCAATACACTAACTAGACAACCCATTTCATTTCCTATCAATGGACTACTTCTCAAATACTATTTTGAGTAAGAAGACGGTACAAAGGTGTTCATTTTCCCCATTTTTTGTAACACATGTATAATTTCTTCTAAATATTTTTTCCCGTATATCTCTAGGTGAACCCTATAAATTCTTGCTTGTCCCTTTTCTTTCTTTGTGGTTTTTGGTCTTTCTTTGTTGGCCCTTGTAAATAAGTTGGGTTGGGTCTTGGTTTCTTGTTGTCTATTTTTGGTATGTTGGGTCTTTGATGTTTTGGTGGACCATGCTTTATTCTTCTCCTAGTAGGCATGTATGCTTCACATAACAGTGCATGACTTAATGGATCCTATCTATGGTGTTTGATTATTCCTTTACCCTTCTAGATGAATCCCTATGCTCTGTTATTTCTAGTTTTGAACTACAAGTATGAACCCATGATATGAAAAATCTTAATCAAACCTAGAAAACTCTTCTCATGTCTACAACTAAATGGTCGATTAAGTTGGCAAGAAAATTGAAGAGAAGAATCACTATAAGAACAAAATGAATAGACCAGTTCTACTCAAAATTGATGAAAATTTAAAGCTAAGGGATATAATGGGAAACATGTATTTGTTTCATTCTCACAATAAAAAAATGTAAGTATGGGATGGTCAAAGAATTATCCCCACCATGAATAAATTGAATTTTCCAACCAAGGAAAGGAGTACCACTCTCATGCCTTGAAAATATTATATCAAAAAGAATGGAGGAAATAGATCCTCAATTCTTGAACAATGGATGATATCTAATAAAAGAAAGACACATAGATTCTAAGATGAAATGAGTTTTTTTTTTCCTTCATGACTTGAAATGATAAACCCCCTTTAAAGCACACACTTATCTATTGGACATTAGTAAAGTTTAAGAGTTATAGTGATTTGGGATATTCAGGTATGGAGTTCATGCTAAAAGGAATTAATTTCACAATAATAAGGCACTTGTTATTTCAAAGGCTAAGTCTTGGAATTCTCAATTGCAAGGCATTTTAATAGTCAAGTCATCATTTGTTCTGCCCTGCATACACTTCCTATTTTTTTGTGAGAAAAAAGTTAGGTCCCCTCCTTTTTCTTTTGACTTACCTCATTTGAGGTAGGTTCCTTTGATTGGTTTTGGTTTTTTCCCTTTGGGTTTTTTTATCCCTATCCAGGATATGGGACCCTTCAGTGTGGAAGAAGGAAGTGAGGATTCCTAGCCTCGAGGTAGGAAGTCCTTGGTATCTATAAAATGTTACTCTCAGATTAGGAAAAAATCTACTCTTTTGTGTCCTCATTGGAGGGGGTGTGGGGGGGAATTTCTATGGTCCTACGGATAGATGTGTGGAAATATTCATTAATGAAAGTAAAGTACAAATAGTAGACTTTATTAGCTATCCTAATCAATAAGATACTTAGAGGGATCATTTGTCACTTTGTTTGGTAATCACAATTGTTCTCTACAAGAAAAGTTGTCACTTGGGTCATCACCCTACTTGGAAGTGTTTCTTCTACAAATTTTCAAAGGTGCCTTCTCAAGGATTAGCTAGTTTTGGTTCATGTATGGACAAGAACAAGTTCTGTCATTACAATACTTCCCCATCCCAATGCTCTAGGTTAGTTTTTTTGTCTCTAATTTTCTATATTTATTTTCATCTATAGGTCATGTCCTAGGTTCCCTTTTGTGGATTAAATTTTCTTTCTTTCGTATGTTCCTTTGTTTTTATGTTGCATTTTTCTCGTTGCTTCAATATGGTTTTAGTGGTCGTGTGACTCTTCCTTCGATCGAGTCTGTGTGTGTGTCAAATTTTGTCATTTTCTCTCATTCATTGTTAGGTAGAACTGCTCTGGCTCCACCCTTTGTATTGTGTCGAGCTATTTTTGTCTTCCTTTAATAAGATGAGTTAGGCATTCTAGACTATGGGTTCTTATAAAGGGTGCCTAGAATTCATAGTACAAAACTCATCCTGTTAATGAAGGCCATTGTCAGTTCATTGCATGTTGTTTGGTTTGGTGGAGCGAACTCCATTTGTTCCAAATTTTTAAAGTTTTTTCTCTACCAAGAGGTGGTCTTGTATGGGTACCCTTTCATACCTTGTTTTGGTCCTAGTTTTAGCATGAGATAAGATATCACTAGGTGAGCTTCATTTTCTTGGCCAAAGAAGTTGTAGGCATGCCCCCATGAATGTCTAGGTGGTGGTTTTTTTTACTCTAAAAGATAAAAATTATGAGCATGTTGTCACTATTACATGTTGATACAATGTAAGGTAGAAGAATCCCCAAAGGGGATGTCCTAGCCCCTAGCATATAACCACACATCATTAGGACAATAAAAGATACATAATCTGATACTAAATGTAACTCTTTATTCATAAAATAACTAATTACATGCAATGTGTTAGGCTATAAGGCCTTCCCAGTTATGACCAATTACAAAGCAAGTAATAGTTCTAAAACATCTCACAAGATCCAAAGTCAAACCCTAGCTAGTTCATATCCACACTCTGGTAGAAACCTCCAAGGAAGATCTAAACTTGTGCTTGTAAGTCCAATAAGAAATCTCCTTATTTCCCAAGCTCAACTACTAGCTCTTCTAAATTTTTTCCAAGATATAGGTGTAAATTACCTCACATTTGGCACTTTTTCCACACACTTATAAAAACTTCACTCACTCAAATACATCATCTTCTCCATGCTAGATTCCACACTCAATAATGACTCACTCCACTCCCTTGAATGAATTCTTGAAGACTCCACAAGACCCCCTTAATTATACCCAACTAAGCCACAAGTTAGCCTATCAATATTACAAATTAAATAAACCCTTAAAATTAATGTACATTTAAACCACAATTCATCTTACAACAGAAATTAAATGCCAAGTTAGCTCACAATAACAACCAACTCCCAAACAACTCAGGCAATACAAAAATTGAGTGTCAAAAATAACCTCTAAGCATTAGCAAAACCAAAAGAATCATTGAGCTCCACCAACTACCAAGTAACCAAAACCCTTTATTGATCGAGCTACTTAGACAATACTACAATCTGAACCCAATAGTAAAAGTTGACCTACCTAGCATTATTGAGCTTCTTTCGATGACCAAGCTCCACTAGGATCACTAAGTCCATTTATCCATCAAGTTCATCAATGAGGCTACATTCCTTCCAACTAAGAACTGTTCAAAGATTGCCAAGCTCCTTCTGTCACCAAGTACAAACCAAAGCTTAACTAAGAACACTCAGTAAACACACAAATTACCTCCAAAGTAACTACCAAGAATTCCTCCAAAGTAGCCATTGAGAAAAATCATGATGCTTCTGCATCAGACTTCCCAGGTAAATAGAAAAGTGTGTCCCACACTTTACTTCCCAATGAAAGATCTGATCCAATCTTCATCTTCAATAAAGGCATCCACTCTAATAGGGACAATAAAACTAATATGCACATCATCTAGATCTCCTTCATCCATCCAAATATTAGAAGCATATGAATCATCACTAACCAATCAACATGAAACTTATCACGTTAATCTATATCAGAAAAAAGTGCATCCAATTCCACATCCATAACAACAACATGTAGATCCAAGACCAAATCCACATTAGCAGTAATATTTAACTCCTCAAAAACATATAAAACATCACCAATAACAACTGGATCACCCATGACCAAGTGCTCTACAATTTCCATGTCAAACTCAACCAAATGATCATGAAAACAAGTCTCCATCCTAACATCAACAAGGTTAGGAATATCCTCATTAATAACCTCAAATTTCTTTGCAAGTTCTGCATCAGACTCAATAGATTGATTAAAAAAACCAACCTCTTCCACCTTGACCTTGTTATGCCATCTTCTCTCTTGAAAAAGTCTTCTAACCAGCCCGACAACTCTCTTTTAGATCAATAGAATCTAACTCCATAAACATCTAGGAAACTCAACCATCCCTTCCTTAACTTGACCAGTTAATCTAACTTCCAACCAAGCTGACATCTCTAGAAGCCCGTTTTCCATCACATCACAAATATTCACAATCATCCTATGGTCTAATATTCTTGGAGACATCTTCCAAGATCTGTGCAAACCATATGCAATAAATCCTTCCCACACAACTTATGAAAAACTAAAATTCTCTGCAAGTTAGATTGTAACCTTCCACCTCACACAAACAACCAAGAACAAATCATAAGTCTACGAACATGGATTTTCAATACACATCACACAAACCCATTGTAATCATGCCCCAACAAGATCAACCTTCCATCTTTGCATCCATCAATCCATCTATAAGTCCTCTATAATTGTAAGTTAGAACCACAATATGCCACCTCAAAACCAAGTTATCTAGAACTCTAGATAGAACAATCCACCAAAAGATCAAGATCTTCTCAGATTGACTTCTCCCAACATAAGGTCTTGGTGCAAACTACCTCAACTTTGGTGATCTATCTACATGCTTAGGAACAACTGTTCTCTGATACCATTTGATGTAGTGCAAGGCAGGAAAATCCCCAAAGGAGATGTCCTAGCCCCCAACACATAACCACACAATGGAAACGCAATATAAGATATACAATCTGATACAAAATGTAACTTTTTTTAAAAAAATAACTGATTACATGCAATATGTAGGGCTATAAGGCCTTCTTGATTAGGACCAAATATAAAGCAAGTAATAGTTATGCAAGATCTCACAAGATCCAAAGTCAAACCCTAGCTAGTCCAAATCCACACTTTAGTAGAAACCTCCAAGGAAGATCTAAAGTTGTGCTAGCAATCCCACCAAGCAATCTCCTTATTTCCAAAGCCTCATCTACTAGCCCTTCTTAAACTTTACCCAGATCCATGTGTAAACTTTCTCATATTTGGTCCTTTGTCCACAGACTTTGAAAAACTTTTCTTGTTCAACTACTCTATCTTCTCCATGTTGGATCCCACACTCAATAATAACTCACTCTACTACCTTGAATGAATATCTTAAGACTCCACAAGACCCCATTACTTATACCCAACTAATCCACAAGTCAACCTAGCAAGATTACAAATTAAATAAACCCTTACATTAAATGCAAATTTAAGCCACAAGTTAGCTTACAACAGAAATTAAATACAAACAAGTTAAATTCCAAGTAAGCTCACAATAACAACCAACTCCTAGACAACTCAAGCAAAACAAAAATTGAGTGTTGGAAACAACGTCTGAGCATTAGAAAAACCACAAGCATCACTAAGCTCTACCAATTACTAAGTAACTAATCCCATTTATTAACCAAGCTACTCAGGCAATTCTACAATCCGAACCTAGCAATACAAGCTAAGCTCCGTAGCATTATCGAACTCCTTTCGATGACTGAGCTCCATCAGGATTATTAAGTCCATTCATCCACCAATTTTGTTGGTGAGGCTACATTACTTCCAACTAAGAATTGTCCAATGATGACTAAGCTTCTTCAATTAGTAAGCATGAACCAAAGCTTAATCGAGAACACTAAATAAAAACAAAAATTACCTGCAAAGTAGTCACTGAGAAAAACCATGATGCTCCTATATCACATGCACATATATGACCTTAGCTTGGTAGGCTGATTGGTGGCTTGTTTGAAATTGCATTGGTAGGTTTGTAGCAATTTGGTTGATAGTGAGTGATGGTTTTCCACTTTCTTCATCTACCTAGATGCAACATTCCTCCTCAGACTGAGTGTCTTAAGTCATCCACAATGTATTTGCTAATATTTCCAATTTAAATGATTGTCACATCAAAAGGATCCAACATTTATTAATCCCATTTGTCACGTGAGTGGATGTTGAATAGTAGTCTTGTCAATCACATAAGGACAACTCAACATCATGAGCCATGTCGCTACAAGTTTTATTTGGGTGACACATTTTTGGGCTTGTCCTATGGTATTTTTCCAACCTAGTCAAGTAACCTATAACCAAAATCTAATGTACATAATGAATTGTTGATGACTTTTTTTCCTTATTATAAATTTAGTTACCTCTCCATCCAAATTTTCCTATTTCTGACATGATCAAGACTTGATCTATAGGATCTTGAGAGTCAAGTGCTCCTCTCTCTGCTCTTTTGGGCAATATTGGACAAACATTCCAATCCGATGATAATTGTTACTCAATTGGAAAAGCATGAAACAAAGTTCTATCAATAGAATAATAACTCCCAAATCAATGAGATAACTAAGGTGACATTAATAGTGACTCCCATTACTAGAGTATTGAGGTTAAAATACTTGGGTACAACTATTTTTCCTAGAAGGATATATGTTAGCTTACCCATGACATGAACTATTTGCAAGTCTTTATGTTTTCCTCCTTAGCTTCTTCAAAAAATAATCTTGTATTACCATAAATTATAAATAGTCACATCCTTGATTTCTTTAAATAGGGTTGGTGGAACCTTAAAATTTATGATATAAGTTGATGCTAAATCTCTATTTTTGTTATCTTAGAAGAATAAACATAAGAGGGATGCACAACAATGGAAATCATAGTTTTGCGAGCATGGTAATGAAGGTGTGCAAAATGGATTTTTTTTGCCAAATTGCAAGAGGGGGATTTGAAATGGTCTAAAAATGTGATATATCGTTATTTTGGAGTAGGTTTCCCATAAACTATGCAAAGTCACAATTTCAAGTGAAGATCATGAGAAGGTCTATAAAATAATTATTTTGAGATTCCATAAGGGATATTGACACAACCTTGTGAAATGGTGATTTTGAGTTTTTAGGGAGCATGTGGAGTGTATAATGTGAAATGGAAATTTTTGCAAAATCCTAGGTGTTGTTTGAGGTATACATCAAAATGGAAAAAAGAGGTTTTTGCAGTGCATTAATGATCATTGTTGTTTTAGAAGAGCGAGTTAAATAAGCATTCAAAAAGGTGAAATTAACATTGTTGAAATATCTTGAAAAGTACAACACAAATTTTGCAAAGTTTTAATTGGAAATGACATAAATGTTGTACTTACCCAAACAAACATGTGTGGAATTTTATCAATAGAATTTTTGATTTAATGGGTTATTAAATGCCACTATTTTATTTAAAGCCTCATTTCAAGATGGATGCACAAGAAATTTTTTGTATCCATTCCCTAGTTAAAATTCTTCAAAGTGTCAAATTTTAGATTATAAGTGAAGGATGGGGTTGCCAATCCAAAAATAACCATTGAGGAGCCTAAACTAGTGACAAAGCCCATTTTTTCTAATAAGAAAGAATACTAGTTTGACATCATTAACAACATGTATCAAGTTGTGTGGGACCTTCAAAATAATAATTCCAGTTATGCAAGTGACTACCATGAGCTTGAGCTAAAAGAGGATAGGGATGCAATTTCACAAATGTTGGTAGAAAGAGAAGAATAGATGGGTGAACATGCATACATAAAAAAAATGCTCGACATATTTTGTGGATTTCTCCTATGAGGATTATGAAGATCTTCCATTTTTGTTAAAATTGTAAATATTAATTAATGTTGTAATTAGTTTTAGTTAAATAATTTTTGAAAGGGTCTGAAGCCTTGTCACACCTCTCCATTTACTATAAGGAGAGGTACCAAGACCCTAACATATATATCATATACCTAACAATCATATGTGAAATCCCCTAACCAGGTGGCATTCCAAGTGAATGGCCTAAAGTCCTCTAAAGAGGCTCACTTCTTACAAGGTGATTGAAATCCCTTAACTAAGTCACATTTAACACTGTGTATTGTAACCTTTAATAGGGTTGGTCTTTTATAGGGCATCACTTCAGAAGAGTGAAAAGGAGTACCATGTTACTGGTGTTTTTTCCCAAATTGGGTTTCCACATAAATCATTGTGTCAAGTGTGTTGATGAATTTTTTATGTTTCATGCTTTAAATTTCTATAAAGTTGATTTGATAGTAACATACAAGTTTTAGTGATTGCATAATCGAGTAAGTTGCATGCATGGGTATGAAAGTTTTATGGGTTCACTAAGCTGTGAAATTTTTTATTTATACATCTGGACCTTGGATAACTAATTCACCCCCTCCCCCCCCCAACTCTTAGTTATTCTATAAGTATTCCAACAATTGGTATCAGAGCCATCTACTTAAGATGACTAATTTCAAGGTACTAGAAGCATAAAGATCAAGATGTCTAAAAGAGAAGTACCCAAGCTCAATAGAGATAACTTTCCTACATTGAAAAGTTTGATGAAGCTACACCTTGGAGGACTTGGTGATCATGTACAATCTACCATTTTAGTGGAACATGTTGATCTAGTTGTAACCTTAACTGCTAAAGATATGAAGAAGAATAATGAACACAATCAGACAATGTTGGAGATTGCCTCTACTCTAAGCTATCTCAAATTTGATGATATCAAAGGTTATGACATTGCAAAGAAAATGTGGGATGCCCTACACACTATCTATGGAGGAGACAAAAATGTTCAAAGAGCCAAATCTGAGAGTCTTAGAGGTAAGTTTGATGATATGAGAATGGAAGAAGGTGAGAATATTGCTCAATATGTTGCTAAAATAAAATAAGTTATTAGTGCAATAAGAGGAGCTAATGGTCATATAGATGATGATATAGTGTTAAGAAATTTTTTGAGAACACTTCTACTAATTTATGCTATTAGAGTTTTTGCAATTCAAGAACTGAAATCTATTCCAAGAAATGATTTAACCCTGGAAGGTCTGGTAAGTAGACTCACTACTTTTGAGCTATCTAACTTTGATAATTACAAACCTGAAAGTCTTGAATCTATTTTCAAAGCCAATTTATTATTGAAGGAATTTGATGAAGTGAAGCACAAGAAGAAGAGAAAGATAAAATATGTATCTAGTGGAAGTGATATAGATGAGGAATATGTTGAACAATTGAAAGCACCACTGGCAAGAAGATTTCACAGAGGTAAAGGTAAATTCAAAGGTAAGTTACCCATCATTTGTTTCAATTCCAATTAGGTTTGTTATATTGCTGCAAGATGTCCACAAAAGAAGAACTACAAAGATGGCAACAAGTAAAAAAATAGAAGCGAAGATGACAAAAAAGATTACAAAGATAAAGGCAAGAAGTCATGCTACATTGCTGAAGAAGAAACCAGGGATGATTCTAATGAATATGATGATGAAGTGGTGTATGTTGCAATGAAGGACAAATCTGATGAAGATGAGGCAACTACACTTGTGACTTGTATGAACAAAAATGATAAATGGATCATTGATAGTATATGCTCACATCACATGGCTAGAGACAAAAGTAAGTTTATTACATTGAATTGTTATGATGGGAATAGTGTAAGATTTGGTAATGATGCATCATGTTTGATAAAAGGAAAAGGTTATATCAAACTCACAGAGAAGATTTCATGTGACAATGCTTACTATGTTGAATGACTCAACTATAACTTGTTGAGTGTATCATAACTGAATAATTTGGGATGCAAGGTTGAACTTGGAAAAAAGGCTGCTATGATATATGACACTAATGGGAAACTAATTTGAAAAGGTGATCAAACTAGAAGTAATCTATTCTATCTTGATATAGAGGATGCTACTTGTTTTTTTGTAAAATTTGATAATGTATGGCTTTGACACAAAAGGTTATGTCATGTTAATTTTGATAACTTGGTTAGTATAAGTAACATGAAGAAATCAAGAGGTTTTCCTAAGTTGAAGAAACCTGATAATGTAGTGTGCAAAGAATGTCATCTAAGCAAAATGAAAAAGTCAAGCTTTAAGAGTAAAGCTCATACCTCTAAAGAAATACTAGAGATTGTTCATACTAACTTGTGTGGACCAATTGAAGTGCAAAGCAATAGAGAAGATAAGTACATAATGCTATTTATTGATAATTATTCCAAGATGATGACGGTTATGTTTTTGAAAGAGAAATCTGATGCTATTCAAATGTTTAAGTGGTACTTGGCAAGAGTTCAAAAAGAAATAGGTAAAAGTATGAAATGTTTGGGATCTGACAGAGGAGGAGAATTCACATCAAATGAGTTTGATATGTTCTATAATGAAAGAGGAACCAAAAGAAAGACATTTTCCCCTAGAACCCCTCCACAGAGTGGGATTGTTGAAAGGAGAAACAGGTCTATAATGGACTGTACTAGAACACTCATGATGGAGAAAATGGTTGCTTTGAAATACTAGAGAGAAGTTGTAAGTACAATTATCTATACTTTGAACTGGGGAAAATCAAGAAAGGTATGCATTCAAAACCTTTTGAACTATGGTATGGATATCCTCCCAATGTAAAATATTTTAAGATATTTGGAAGTAAATTTTACATTCTTAAAGATGTTAGGAATGGAAAGCTTGATACAAAAAGTGAAAATGTGAATTTTGATAAATATATAGAAGTACATGAGGCTAAACCTATGAAAGAACCAGAAGGATACAAATCATTTGTATACTGTTATGAAGGAATGTCTGCTAAAGAAGATGCTACAAATCAAGTTACAAACCAAAACAAGTTTTAGTAACTGCCAAGTCACATCTTGTGAATGTCAAGTTACATTCAGGAACCAAGCTACATTTAGATGTTGAGTTACAAAATGAAGTGGGTGCACATTTTGATTCTAAGATTAGTATACATGAAAGAGATGCCGAGATACCTAACATAGAGATACATAGTGATTCTAAAGTTGAAAGACAACATGAAGAAATAAGAGCTGAGCCAAGATTGTCCAAATATGTCAAAGACATCATCCTACTATGCAAATAATTGGAAATAAAGATGCTAGGCCAATGAAAAGAAACATATTGAGAAGTGAATCATGTTTGCTAAGCATGAAGGAGACCAAAATAATGAAAGATGCATTAGAAGATGTGGACTAGTACAAAGCCATGGAAGAAGAGATTGAAAAAATAGAGGAAAAAACATGGAGTCTAGTTCCTAGACTAGAAGACAAAAATATGATTGGCACCAAGTGGGTATTCAAAAACAAGCTAGATGAAAATGGTGAAGTCACAAGAAACAAAGCAAGATTAGTCTATAAAGGATATGCATAAGAAGAAGGAATAGATCCTTACATAAAGCATCTTGTCCTCTAAATATGATATCATCAACAAATATTTCAGACAAAAAAAATCATTTTCCTTTCTCGATCTTTATGTACAAATTGTTGTTATCGCAAGTCCTTTCAAGTCCAATCCTCACAAGATAAGTATGAAGTGTTTCATACCATGCTCTTGGTTCTTGTTTCAAACCATATAGAGCTTTATGCAGTCTAAATACCATGTTCTTATTGTTATCATCAACAAAATGTTTTGGTTGTTCTATGTAAACTTCTTCTTCTAGTATGCCATTCAAAAATGCAAATTTAACATCCATTTGGTAAACTTTGAAACCTTTGTATGGAAGGAGTAAGAAGTCTACTTGCTTATGCTACATATAAAGGTTTTAAAGTTTACCAGATGGATGTTAAATTTGCATTTCTGAATGGCATACTAGAAGAAGAAGTTTACATAGAACAACCAAAATTTTTTGTTGATGATAACAATAAGAACATGGTATTTAGACTGCATAAAGCTCTATATGGTTTGAAACAAGAACCAAGAGCATGATATGAAACACTTCATATATACTTATCTTGTGAGGATTCGATTTGAAAGGAATGACGATAACAACAATTTTTACATAAAGATAGAGAAAGGAAAAGGTATTTTTTTGTCTAAAATATTTGTTGATGATATCATATTTGGAGGACAAGACGCTTTATGTAAGGATTTTGCAAATCAAATGAAGCAAGAATTTGAAATGTCTATGTTTGGAGAGATCAATTTTTTTTGGGTTTGTAAGTATATAAGATGAAGTATGGTGTATATATCAGTCATTGAAAGTATGTCAAAGAGATATTGAAGACTTTTGGACATAGGTTATCAAAGAATGATGATTTTTCTGAAGTGAATCAAACATTATATAGGTCTATGATTGGAAAATTGCAATATATAGTACATAGTAGACCTAATATTGCATTATCTATAGGGATAGTTGCAAGATTCTCTACTAATCCCAAGTGTTGGAGTTCTTTCTTGTAAAGAACATATCAGGTGGATTTAAACTAGATACTAGGAAACAAAGATAGGGACAAGCCTAAGGATGAGCTAAATCCTATATTCAGCATGGCTAAATCTTAGTTCTGGGCCAACAATAATAGAGTCATCAAGACTCACTTCTCTTTAGGCTCTGCTAAGATAAGGTGGGCAAACCTAAGGGATTTATCTTATTATCTTGATATTCTTCTTTGCAAGACTATCCCCTATAGTAGACATGGTCAATATTCTTCTATAATTTGCTGACAAACTTTCTGACTATAGTAGCTAATCACAACCAAAAGTAACAACAAATAAGTGATGACCAACACTTTTATCTCTTCAATACTTAAAAAGGGAAATTGATTTGTTATTGTATAAATGTCCTATAGTCATACGAATATTCTAGTGTGCCCTTGATCTTTAGAATGGGCTAGTGCCTTATCTGTTGGGTTATAGAGTCAAAGATTAACAAACTTAAACCTTTTAATCAACTTGTGATTAAGAGAGTCAAAATTAAACTTTTAGTTTCATTTTGATTCTCATACTTTTCATAAACTTTAAACCTTATCAATTATAGAAAACCATTAACCAATTCTTTAAATCAGTAGCAATCAATAAGAGATGTACAACGAATTGAGTTGCATTAAATTGAAGAAAAACATGTTTATTCAGTCTAAAAGCCTACAGACATATGGAAAAGAGACAAAACTTCAAAGATAGTGAAAATTAAGGATTAATCCTTCTGCTTTGATCTCGATTGCTAATAAAACTCATAATATAACATAGAGATAAGACGTCTTTTCCAAAATGTTTTCATTTTTTTATTCAAGTATGCATACAAGTGAACTCATTCAAATAACGACACCACACTCCGAATGGACTGCAAAACAATAATATGACATATATGAAAATTCTATAGATTATTGACCTCTACTTCTCATCTTGGGAATACATTTATAGGATTGTAACAAGCTACAGATGAGAGGAGGACACATGTCAAAATTTTAATGGAAAACAAAAACTTTGGAAGATGGGAACCACAATTTTTACAAGACAATCTCCCAAAAGATCGATCAAAAAGATAGGTAGATAAAAATGGTAGAAAAACATTTATATCTATCCTTTAGTCTTTCCTTCTTCTTGTACTTCATTTTCCTTGCTTGCAAAATATCTCAGCTACCTCCTACCAACAAAGCCTTTATTTCACCTACTGCTTCCCAAACAAAAATCTCCCTCTTAGTGGACCAGTCAGTATTCTTTACTTCTTGTAAATCTTGAGTAGCCTTGGTCCACCTACCATCCATGATTGCCTTTGATTCAACAATAAATTTATTTAAATTTATTTTTGTCTTGAAAATAAAATCAACTAAAGCATGGAATGGGGAATCAGACACATCTTCAAAAATTGCTACTATAGTCTCTTTGGTCAAAATGTTATCAAATGAAGATGACCACTCCCGCCAATCTCTTACTAGATTGTTAGCATCTAGTATTGATGGTATGTAGGGCTCTACTCCCTTAGATAATTTTTTTAGTTTTCCTTGTATAACCTATAGCTTACCAGTAAAGAAGCCACTCAATTCTCTTACCATTTCTAGGCTCTCCTTTAGAGTGAAAATCTTATCTAGCAAGTCTAGATTTTTAGCCATCAATACAATCAGTCTATCCAAAAATTGAATATAAGGCCGCCATAGGCTGAAAGTAGGTGTTAGCCATGAAAGTGCTTCATTGCAAAACTGCTCAGCATTTTGTAAAGTAATATATAAGTTCTGAGCCTATTGTGATATGTTCTTCAAAACATCAACCCTATGGCTCATCATATTCCTAAGGATCTTTGTCCTCACATCTCCTCCTTCCTGAACTGATTGAGTATCAATACTCATTCTTCTTGGCTATGATGATTCATCCTCCTCTATATCTTCTATTTCAATCAAGGCTTTAGTAGTGTCCTTGAATGGAATTAATGTCCCTTGTCCCTCTTCTCTTTGAGCTGGAGCAATCCTCTATTTTGCTTGTGCTAGTTTCTCTTTGAGAGATGTGATTTCATCCTCAAGTCCCTAGATTTTGGCCTCAAGCTCGGCAATTTTTTCATTATATAAATGGCTACTCCTAAGCTCATTCTCATACAGCTTCCTAACATCAATGTAATCACGTATGGATTGGGCCAGTCTTGTTTCCATTTCTTCCACCTTGGATTCATTCATAAATGAGAAATGTTTTAGTGCCTTGGATATTTCTATGCCAGAGGTGCCCTGTAAAGTCCATATAATCATATTACCCTATTTTGAGCTCTATACATCCATCAATTTCAACTTGTTGGAAGCAGGGGCCATACTCCAGACTACTAGGGATTTGGTATCAATATTGAAACCAATCCCTCTCTTTAATCCATCTGCACCAAGTGCCTCATAACAAATGGCATTATCTTGTCTCTTGATCTAATCAAGCATAAATGCTTGCTCCAAGTCCCATCCTGGCACCAATAACATGCCACTCCTTTGCACTAGATCTCTAGCCTCTTCCAAAGTCATCACCTCACTTTTAGGATCATAGGCCTATAGTTTCTCAATTAATTCCATTCTTTGCTCATTAGATTCATCTGGCTTCATCCTCAAAACAAGTTCACTCTACTTGATTTTATATAAGAAACTTTTGAATTCATTGGACTTGATGAATTCATCATCTTCTAAGAATTGTTGAGCCTGGATGATCCTATCATCTAATCTTGATGCTGCCAATTCCAAATCTATGAGGGTGTTCTCAGCTGTAGTAGCCCTAGTCTGTAGGTAATTTTGTCTCATGTCAGCAAAATACTAACTATATCTTGGCAAAATCGATAGGGTCCTTTGTCTGACTTGAGGAGGGATATGAACAATCTTCTGCCTCTTATTTCCTTTGGCCATCCAAGATGCCTGAGGTGCATCATCTTCTCCTACTTCAAAAGTTACATCTAGTTCAGGGCTGTCAAGACAAACTCTGTCCTTTTCCCCCATTGGACCTTTTGGTAACTTGGCCATAATCTCTGCATGGTCCATGACCATATTCCTAACTCTTTTGGGGTAAGGTATTTCCACGTAGAATCCTAAAAATTGAGGATCAATTCTTTTTAATTCTCTTTCTATCCTCAGCACATCATCAAGCTTTGCAAGCTTATCAGCTACCTCCTCTTTTGCTACTATATTCAGAATGACGTCTTCATGGGGCAGCTCCTTGGAATTTGGTAAGACATAATTTCTCATTTCCTTGAGTCTTACCCTCATCTAACCCTCAGAGTCATACATTCTATAGAGGCCTGTGCACAAATTATAATGGTGTAGATAGGAGTAGATTGAATCTAGGGCCTCTTTACCAATGGTGAAATCACCAATCCTAAAGCATCTACATAAAAAGGTTTGCTTATGTACTTTTGGCCCTAGATATTCCCTGTTTACCATGAACAACTACCAAATGAACTCAATTATTCCAAGCCTAGGAGGAATGAATTTTGGCAATATATGGGGTGGCTAGGGACAACCATAGACTCTCATTAATGAAACAGTGGGAAACAAGAAAATATCACCCCCAATTATGATCTAGTCTCTTCCCCTTAGGAGGTAGGGCTAGTCTTAAAAGACCTTTCAAGATTTCAGGTGCCCTACAGTATCTTGGATCTAACATTTTCATTATTACAACACTAAAATTATTGAAAAATGATACAGAATTAGAAAAATGGTAAGTACTATCCCATACCTGTGTCCAAAGTTGTATAGGCAGATCTCCATTCAAGTTAGAAGTTTGATAGATGAAATTAGAACTAATATACCCCACATTCTTATAAATAAGTAAGTGCATTAGTAGTGAGTAGTATGGGAAAGTGAAATCTTTCATATCTCCTATCTAGGCTCTAGCAATATTCTCCTTCATTATATCTAGAATATGACTGACATAGTCATATTCACAGGTATTGTATGAATCCTATACATCCCTTGTGATTATGTACTCTACTCCATAGACCTCATCAAACCTATCTTTTCCTACCACCTTATGGACATCATATATAGTTTTGAAAAATAACTTTTGAATTTATCTAGTGGCATCTTTTTTTGAATCTTCTTTGGGTAGTCACCCACTTCCTTCAAATCCCCAGGGATATGTTGTAGCATTGATGTTCCTATGAAAGCATTGGGGTTTGCTTCAAATATCCTTTTTAAATCCTTTAAATCTATAGGTTGACCCATAGCACTAGTTAATCCAAAGGCCTCAATGAAAGACTCTCGGTCCAAAGTACATAGAACAATTCCATCCTTCCTATGGAAAGACTTAGTGGCTAGATTATAACATCAAAACAAGGCCTTCACTAAATTGACATCCCCAAAGACTTCTGGGAAAATCAACTTATCTTGGTTCTTCTTCCATGGGTTACACACAAGAATTTTCTTCTCCCTATTACAATAAAAGAAATAAAAAAGCTCAGACCCTATAAAATTAGGGCATGTGGCATCTTTTCATCTCGCATATGGGTCAAAGAAGGCATGATCATCTATAGAGTTTTCATTAGTAGAACTCAGGAAGAGTTTTATACATTCCTCTACAAATTTGCTAGGTTTTCTCTATCTAGTTTTGCCTCCCTTAGAAGTTGAAGTCTCTGAAACTACCATAACTGAGTCTTGAATCTCCTCTACTGCTTGGTCAAACATCTTAAGAATATGCAAATAAAACACCCAAAGTAGATACTGCACTATTCTTAATAAGCTAGATGGAATTGATAATTTAGAAAGCTAAGAAAACACAAGAAATGCTTGAACTCTTTTCTCTTTGCAAATGGAAAACTGTGATTAGGAGAAGAGAAATCTTTATAAGTTGATATATGTAGACTAACATTTATCTTGCATTGATTTCAGCATGCTTGAAATATGATATAAATCTATTCTATCAACTTCATGGAGCATCACCATTAATATCCAACTATGCACTTTTCATACTGCATTCAAATCTTATTGGCTGAGAAGCCCATTGTCCATTTCCTATCATTATGTTTCCATCAAAATAAGATCCTATGATATTATGACAAAGATAGTTGAAAAGACCTTTCATAATGTTGCACTATTGCAAAAATGGCTTTCCAATCTTATGAACACCATTTGATAAGCTCTTGTTGATCAGCCAGACACAATGGAAAAAACCTCCTACAACCTTACGACCCCCTTTGGTATCGTAGCATTGGCATCAACTTCATCTCATTCTATGATCTCATGATAAGTAGCTTCATAACATTGCGGTTCATTTTCATTTACCCTATGATCATATGATTATAGTTAAGCTCACCCTTTTGTAACATCACAATGGATCCCATTTGCTTTTACAAAGTTACAACAACCTTGAAACCTTCATATCGTATCATCGGTGGCTTATTAATTTTCTTGTGCAATTTTACAATCATACCCTAATCATAAGATCAGAGATCCCTCTTCATAACTTTGAGATCTCACAATGAAGTATTCATCATAAGATTAGAGACCATTTCTTGTCACTCCTTTTATATTATAAAGCCTTTTTTGGTCCCACTAACTTTGACAACATACATAGCTAGCACTCGTACATTTTCTCTGTTCAATAAGGAAGCAGACACCTGTCTGACAGCTCATTTCCATGTTCGCCTTTATCATTCATACAATCTTATGATGACAAAGTATCATGCCATCGCAATGCTTTCATATTTCTCTTACAATCCCACAATGAACACCTTGTTGCAAGATCGTAATTGGCCTTTTTACTACTCACGACACCACGATGAGCCTTTTATCATAATATCAAAGAAGACAATAATGTAAACTACTTAAAATGCTATATGATGATATGATACAAAGGATATCATATGATTGGAGAGACTTAAATTTTTTGTCCATGATAACATGACACAATAACAATCATGAGATCGAAAAAGGCTAAAATCCTTGCTTGTGATACTCCGCTAACCCTCCATCATAACATTGTAAGAAACATTATATTCAAAGAATAGGAAACTTGTTCATTCAAATGGCCTAGGGTTTCGGTTAGGGCTTGAATAAATCCACCAAGTTTATGTAAAAACTAGGGTTTATTCTAAGAATAGATCAAAAATAAAAACCAACCCTATCAAACAAGTAAAATTTTCACCATAAATCTAAAAAATGTAGCCTTGGTGAAAAAAGGAACTAACATCAAGGAGAATCACTTAATGGATGTGAAGAGAACAACGAGATATTTGAAAGGAACATAAGAGTTTGGTCTATACTACAGGAATAATGAAAATTTTAAATTGAGAGCCTACACTAATGCTGATTGGGCTAGAAACATTGATGATAGAAAGAGAACAGTTAAGGATTATTTTTCTTAGGCAAGAGACTAGTTACATTGACTAGCAAGAAATAGAGTTGTACTTCACAATCTACTATTGAAATTGAATATGTTGCTACTGTTGTAAATTGCACAAACATTGTATGGATCAAACAACAACTCAAAGGAATGAAGGGAGAAATTATAGAACTAGTGATATTTTATTGTGATAATACAAGTGCTATTAATATATCAAAGAATCCAGTGATGCACACAAAGACACATCACATTGCAATTAAGTATCATTACTTAAGAGAATCAGTTCAAGATAAAGAGGTGATGATGGAATATGTCAACAAAAAGGAGAAAATTGTTGATATCTTCACAAAACCATTACTTAAGGATGCTCATCATCTAAGACACAAACTAGTGGTGATACTCCTATCAAAGGCTATCTAAGTAATAGAAGAAGTGCCCCTGCATCAAACAAAGCTGATGTTTATATGTTACACATTGATGAAGAGGTTATTACTTTAGGAGCTGCCTAAAGTAATCACAGAGTTGAAACTTCAAATTAGTCACAAGCGAGGTGGGAGAGGAAGAAACTAAAGAAACTACAAAAGCTTAGATTTGAATGTTTTAAGATGAAAAGGTTTTGGTATATGTCTTTAGCATTGTTGTCAAAGAGGGAGAAAGTACATTAAACTAATCATCATCAAAGGGAGAAATTCTTAAACTGATCTACTAATCATAGAGGGAAAAAGATCATCATTAGAGGGATAAATATAAAAGCTGAGAATGTTATTGATCTTAAAGGGAGATCATATAATTGTTGATGTTTCTAATTCAAAGAGGAAACATGAATGATGTAAGAAAGAGGAAAAAATCCTAATCAACCTAGTAAGAGGGAGATACAAGAAGGAACTTAAAGGGAGTTATAAGAAAGAGTTTTGTAACCTAATTAGAAGATGGAAGTTGCTGATAGAGGGATAAATTTTGATACAAGTTTCTTTTTGGTATTGACCTACTGTTTTAACCCAGTTAGTTTGGTTGAACAAGATGTTCATTATTTGACTGACTTGGTTGATCAGTTTGGTTTGCCATCAATGCCAAAGATGGAGATTGTTTAAATATGATAGAAAAAATCATTATTGAGAGAGACTATTGAAAGAGGGAGATTATTGAACAAGACTATGTATTCCAATCATTGTTTTGTCACTGATGTCAAACCTATTATTTGCTGGTAAGACAATTGCTTAAAAGATTCAAGTACTATCACTTAGTTGGCTGGTGAAGAGGATTTGATCAATAAGAAGTAACAAAAAGAACCTAGAGGAAAGGTTGATTTATGATTATGTAATCAAGTACAAGGATTAGTTAAGACAATGATGACATGATGTATTGACACTAGTACATTTGATCCCATTTTTAGACCAAAATTTTCAGCCATTTATTAAAATGTTTTAGATTGGTCGAAATATGAAAAGGAAAAATATTTTTTTTTGAAATCCATGCTCGTGTTGGTCAAAATTTTGACCAACACGAGCTTAACATGTAAAAAGGGAAATTTTAGGCTATTTCATTATTTTCTTTAACACGCACATGAGGGCGCTAAAATTGTTGTCGAAAGAGTTAAGGGTTTTCCCTGTGGTCAATTCACAGAAGAGAAGAGCGCTGGGTAATTAGGGTTTTCAGTCAATATCGAGGTGTCTTTCTTATTGTAAATGGTGATATGAAGTTCTAGCTAGCGATGGTTTTACTCTGGTGATTTGGTCATGGTTTTTACTAGTATATGTTAATGTAGGGCATGATTTTTACTCTAGCGATTTGAAGTGCATAGAGCTTTGTGGTGGGCGTGGTTTTTACTTTACTGGGTGTGGTTTTTAATTATAATTCTTTATTCTAATTAGAGGTTGTATTATGGGTTCTATCAGCACTCTGCATGATTTTGTTCAGTACGCTAAAAGATTCTTGATTTTATATTAATATTCTGATAACATATTCCTTTGCATTTCTATCTGCAGTTTGTGGTACCGTATCAAGCCCTCCGTGACAAATGAACCTTTTCATCCTAAGATTCCATCACATGATTATTTGATTAGTGAATTTAATTAGTCATCAAATTTAGCCACACCTACACAATTGCGTTGGAGGCCTATGAGTATTCCAGATACTAAAACAAACTTTACTGATGGACTATTAACAATTTGTGGAGCGGTTAGTTCATTTCTTCGACATGCATTTGCTGCGCACATGTGAGTTCGATATATTGTATTTTGATGTTATTGTAAAGCACATGTAAACGAGTTTCCCATATTTTCTTACCACTAAAATATTTTGCCTTGGAATTTTGTAATATTAGGGGAAAAATACTAATTAGTGACTCTTTACACTTTGCATTTTCTTATTTTTATATAAGAAAAGCTTCTAATGCTTTAGAATCATGGCTCAACAATTTGAAAATGATGCAATGTTGAAATATTGTCATGTTTTCTTTATTTTATTTTAAAAATTTCTTGGGCTATATAGGTAGTGAAGTTTATTTGGTGATCAAATGGAACAAATATGAAATATGTCAAAATAGCAGATCAACATTTAGAACATGAAAGTGAGTAGTCAAGTACAAAACAATTTATCAATCTACTTTTATAAAGAAAAGTATCCAAAGAAACATGGAGATAATCTCTAAAAAGTATACAAACCCTCGGATTGAAACCTTTTTTGCTTTTATTCTAGTCTAACTCATCGCTTTTGTTGATAAATTTGAGCATTTTGTATTTGACCTTCCATTTTCTTCTCTTTAGAATTTCATCGTTTGTAGAGAAAATGTGAAAAGTGGAGTGAAAAGGGCATCAAAATACATTAAAAGAATAAATGAAGAAATCCTTCATTACTCTGTAAAGAATTTTTAAGTTCTAGAACATGTTAATGATCCAACCTTGAAGGGAAATGCTCAACCACACATGCTAAGTTACTATGGCTTTCAAGTTTTTTCAATGTACAAACAATGTTTGACATTGATATGATCCTCATTTTATGAATAGTTACTAAGAAACTTGAGTTTCCTTCTTTGCAATCTTTCAAAAATATGATAAAAATGATTGTGCTATTACATAGTTTGGAAGATGGTTTACTATAAACTAAGACTGCATAATTGTATTAATTTATTTTAAAATATTAACACTTACAATATTGTATTTAATACTCCTATTGTTGTCAACTTTTTACATGCATACATTTGAATTGCATGTTTGTATTTTTAAAAAATGAAACATACAATGAAAAAGATATGCAAAAAAATAGAATCACACAAGAGAAGTGAGGAGAATGCTATCAATGTACTTTAACATTGAATAAATTATAAAGCATATCCTTAAATTAGTTTTGCATTGTATATATTCCTTACAAAAGAGTCACTTTGATGTATCTTCTAGTATGAGAGCTTAACCAAACAAAATGTCTCATGTGATGCCTCTACAATGACATGAATCTCCTATATAATCTCCCTCATTTAGTAGTATTGGGGGAGGATAAATAGTCAGCGCCACTTTTTGTCACATTTAGCCCGTTGAACCCATTATTAATAATGAGTTACCTAATCTATCCAACCAAAGTTTACGTGCACCACATTTTTGCTACTTTGTGCCCCATATATAGGATAATACTAAATAGCCCAAGGTACACAATAGGCTATCTTGGTCAATGAGTTTTGTCTCCAAAGCATGAGAATAAACCAAATAATAGTATCTTTTGAATGTTGTAGACAATTGGTACCAAGCTCGACTATCTAGCAACTAGTATGGGACCAAAGAAGACAAATACCCAACTAGTGAAGTGATCACCACAATCAAGAGGGATTATGTGTCATGGAATTCTTTTATAATGGTTAATAATATTAGTATTTAAATATGCCTAAAGCCCCTTAAAATGTTCCAAGAATCAAAATATCAAAAGGCACTTGTTATTATAGTTCCATTATTCTCTCCACCAAGCCCAAGAATATATCCAATCTAGATGCACACATCCCTTATTTCCCTCATGGTTTCAACCACTTACTATGATTAGTAAGCTCATCCAAGCTATTCAAAATTTAAAACCTTCAATCTCCACCTTTCATCTTCTCCTTCATCCTACGGGGATCTTGTCAACCATCCTTCACAATGATCTCATCATTAGATCTTTACTATCCATTCTCCATTCCAAAATTCTATAAATTGAGCCACTCCCTCATCCATTCCAAGAATCCATCAAGTTTGAGCAAAGTATATGCTGTCAAATCAAGTCATCCTTAAGAAAATGAGCATCTACATATCAATTAGTCAAGGAGAATATCATTAAACAATGGAGGCTTTGGTAACATTTGAGTCAAGTTTTTGATGGTAATGTTGGTTTCACACTCTTTTGTTGAGCTCTATTTGGAGGTTTTATTTTAGCTTGCACAAGAACTTTTTTTTTATAGTTTGATTCTATTGTATTCAAATCTTTTGACATTACACAAGTAATTGATAGATGGATCACACAAGGTTTCGAACCCAAGTGAGCTCCACATGAAACATAATCATAGGTCTTGTTCAGTAGGCCAATGGATAATGGAATAATCTACCTTGATTCTAAGCTTTGATTCACAATTGATGTTCAAGCCACTTTTGAATCAATCATCTTTATGTAGCCAAATTGTAATGCACCATTCTTTCTTACACATAGATTGGCTTCTATGTGAAGATGTGGGAAAAAATGTCAATGCTCCCTTGGGGATTCTTGATAAGGGACTAACCACCTCCTATGGATTCTATAAGTCTAGTGGTTGTATTGGGCATTGACAGGTTGAACTTTTGATGCAACAAAAACCCCACTTTCCACTTATAACAAGTGGTATTAAAGTTTCGTCATGGGTTTGGATCCCCTTGGGTAATGTTGTGGGGGAGATTGTTGTCATAATGGTTAGCATTCCCCTAAAGATTTGTGACAAAGGACTAGCCACCTCCTACAGATTTAGAAGTCTAGTGGTTCTATCGACATTGACAAGTCAACCTTTTGGTACACGACAACCACACTTGTAATAGATGCAACTTGAATAACATTATCTAATGAGGATCTTAGGTTCTTTTGATACCAGTGGGAGGATTTGAAGTCCCTTTCCATGTTTTTGTCCATCTTGAATCCTTGACTACAAGTTAAAACATGATTGTAGTAAATAAGATATGTTAAATCCATTTCCAAGATAGTTGGTATAATTGACTTGAGCTTTGTTATATCTCTCTAAGTTTATTTTCTCTAGTATTTGAGTTTAAAATTGTAAAAGATGGATAACTTAGTTTTATAACTACAACTTTTAGTCCAGAAACAACACAAATAAATTTAACATGGACTGTGTAAACTTAATGTCTGCTCATTTATTTTGTTAGAATATTGCAGCCACTTCTATTAGTAGATTAGATTTATTTTATAAATTTGGTTTAGGTATACTTTTCACTTGATGATATCAATCATTTTAGTTTTCAAGTGATACCATAATTTTGGATCAACTAAAAAACATGCACTGAACTGTTCATTCAATTTTTCATCTTCCTATATAGGAACGCTAATTATTTTTTTAATTTCCAGTTCATTGTACATATTTACACCATGTGAAATTCAACTTTTTTGGCAAATTATAGTTTTATTAACTAGTTATGATCTTACACTAATTTAGGTTGCTACCCTCTAAATTAATGTATTAATGTTTTTTTATTAAAAAATAGTAGTTAAAAGCAAGCTAGATGTACAATAAGTAAATGTTAACAAATAATGATTATACAAGCTTAATATATTTATCATAATTTTTAAGCATTAAATTGAAATTACGGGCAAGAATAACTTCCAATAATATGATTCAAATAAAAAAAAATTAATAATTAATTGTCTGTCCTTAATCAGACTAAATATTTCATATCATTGAATGTGTCATCTGCTATTTTTTTGTTATTGGTAAGTACATGTTATGTTGACTCTTGATCGCATTTAGGGTTTTGAGGTTTTGAGTATCAAATGTTTCTTGTGCAGGGAGGGAAGACCACCTATAATATATTCCTCTCAGGAGTGTGAGTAGGCCCATATAATTTCCACTTTGACTATGAATTATGCGAAACACACATTAATTTTCCTATTTTTAGTCTTCCTAACCAAGATGAAAATTGGTGTGCTGCAACTCAGCATGTAACTTTGTATTATTAATATCTATCAGCTGATAATTGCCATCTTTATGGATATTCCTGTGATAAGCTATCTGTATATTGCACAAAGCTGATGGTAAAAGATCTTTCCTTTATTTCAAACAAGATCAATATAAGATTTGAAGCATATTCTTTTGATTGTTTTCTATGTAGCATCTCCTATCCACTTTTGCACATATTTCTTCTTGAACTAATTAAATTGATAGTCTTAGATGCATTCACATAGCTTTTTTTTCTCTCTTTACAAGCTGAAAATAGATATGACTTTCAATACGTGGCACCAACATAGTCTTCATTACATTTTATAATACCTGAATAGTAATCTTTAAGATATGCACCATATGAAACCTTGTTTCTATTTATTCTCATGTCACGTGATCCCTATACAATATAATGTTGTTTAGAAATGGCCTCAACTTTTACACACATATTTGCCTTTTCCACCTTGTGATTGCTACATTGATCTAAAATACCATTTTCATTATGATGGCTGAAGTGAGAAACCAAGTATCAATAACACCTCCATCATTATTGTCTCTGATAGAAGTAGCTTCTTATTGCTGAAATTTCCATCCCAACCACTACAAGGATCCATTTTTTTCTTATTTTTCTTGGAATCTTTATTCAAATTAGTTACCTCATCAGACTTGGCTTTAAGGTTCATTGGTATTTTGTTTGCTTCTATGATACAATGTAATGTTAATGTTATGTCTAGTTTTGTAGTACTGGTATTTTGTGTATGTCCATTACCAACAATCATTTGTGCTAGTCCAGTGCAATTAATCATCTAATTACTTTTATCTTTGTGTTTTCTATATTGAGCCATATAGTCTTGTTGAGGTGGAAAGGGACTTTGCATCTGTCAGTAAACGTTATTCAAGGCTTTATGTAGCCCCAGATTTTTCAAAGGTTGGACTATTGTTTTCTATTTTCAATGCATAATTGAATTTCAATCTTTTCTTGAGCATGCCAAGCTTCATTTTGGTTGTGTTTTTGACCTCTTGATCTCTATCTCATGTTTGCAGTTAGTTGTCAATTGGTTAAAAAAAGAGCTCAACATCTCTTATAATACGCTAATAAGGTATTTTGCATTTACATTTTTACATGCTATGAACTTGGTAGACATTTTTATTAGCCTTATTTCAAGTTGCAGTATTCTGATTCAATTTGCATGCACATTAAATATTTAGAGTATGGAAATTGGGAACTAATAGATATGGTGTTGTTTTAAGTTGTTAGAAGACTAAATTCTTGGAGTTCCTTTATGTTTTGGTGAGAAAAAGAGTTGGCCTAGAGGATTTGATTTTGTTTTGTATGATTTACATTTTCTTAGTTAGCATTGAAAGTGCTAGGTCTTTTTGTAGCCTGATCTTGCATGTGAGCATATTTGTTTAATGTAATTAAATGACTGAATAATAAGGACTAAGGACTTGATGTAGTCAGTGTATAATAATTTGATCACTGAATCTTGTTTTAGAATTTCCTTCAAATATAATCTTTTGGTCTTACTAATAGATCATACTCTTTATAATGTTTTATGGAAAGAATCGTTCAGATATCTATGGATGGAACTATTAGTTACTGACTCTTCCTTTGATATTTACTTGTATACTTGTAGTGGTGGCAGTTTATACCTCTAATGTTCTTGCTCTATATATATTCAAAGAATAAGGGACTATTCACTCATGATTTGATTATAAGAGAATACTTCTAAACCAAAACTCTACTTATACCATGGTATCAATTGATAGTTGATGACACTTATTGGGGAAATGTTGATCTTGATTAATATATTATATCCACTTGTGAATGAATGTCTTTATACTCATACTCAATGTGAGGTATTCATCTTTGTTTATGATACCTTGATAAATAATATGTTACAAGTCTTTCCAATACTATGGGGTAGCTAGTCCTAATGAAACTCTCCTAGTCTCTCAAATATGAATATGGAGAAAAATAAATCTTTTATATTCTTTGTTATTTATGTAGAATATGAGAGATAATCCATAGGCTGCACTATGAACTATGATTTATTATTATCATTATTGATGCCCTCTTAACCTTCCCTTCATCCTATAGGATGGGGCTCGGATTTGAAAATAAAGATATAACTTTCATTCATTTCTAGGTGATGCCAAATATCGAAAAGTTTTGGTTATGGACTTAATTACTCTTAATGTTCTTAGGATTATTGATATAGAAGTGGTGGTTTCACACAAAAGCTTATTCAATTTCATAAGGTTTCCCACTAGTTTCTAAGGCACTCCAAAGCCAGATACCCACAAAACACTAACTCTTGCCTCCAAATCTTCAAGATGGATGAAAAATATGTAAACAAGGTTAATAAAATAGGTTTCAATAAATTTTCACTTTTCAAACAACTCCCAACAAGTAAATTCAACAAAACTACCAATTAGGCCTTTTAGCCCCAATTAGCCCTCTAGTGGCTGTTTTCTCAACTTTCCTCAAAACTTCTTGAAATGACTTCACAAAAAAAAAAACTTTCCAAATGCCATTTTATGAGTTCTATAACATACTCAAAAATCAATACTGTCTTCTTTGGAAAATGTGTCCACAATCTTGACTGTCTCAATTTTTAAGGGGTAAAACATGAGGTTTTACAAAGAAACTATGCAAAATACATCTCCAAATTTCACCAAATTCATTGAATCATCATATTTCATGCCCAATTAGACAAATCACTCATCAATTTCACTCTATGAGGTGTTTAGATATAAAATCCCCAATTTCATGCTTCAAAACCCTCAAATCCTAGTGTATCACCAATCTAGGTCAATTACTCACTTCCAAAACTCCAAATTCAGGATTGACCATGAATTAATCATGTATACAAATAATATCAAATAAAATATATACCTCATTCAGCTAGATGTATGGTTGTGTAACAGTTAGCACTCATTTGGGTACCCAAATCAATCCTTCCACCACTCAACCTTGCATATTCTTCGTATTAGACTGCAAATCTTCATTTTTCTTACATATTAAAGGTTAGTTAGACATTTTAGCACTATAGGTTCCATCCTATGGATCAGTTGTACACAAATAGGATGGAACCCTCATTTCTCCATGGAAAATAATGCAAATTGTGTATTTTAACATGACAACAGTAATAAAGTATGAGATTTGTTATTCAATGCACTAGAATTGATTCAAAACTTCACAAATATACCTTACCAACATAAATGAAGGATTTCTGCATTCAAAAGCCTTTAAAATTGCAAGAAAATTTCAAATTTTCATTCAAACATTGCTTGTCCAGATAGACTTCTGAGTTTTTTCATACCAAACAATGATTCCTTCCTTTCATATGGCTGTTACTATGGCTGTTACAACTTATGAATGAATGAATGAAGTATGTAATTAGATGATAATGGGTACTTTAGATTGATGTTAGGGGGAGTGGGGTGAGGCCAGATGAGCTTCCACCTTCACATGGTTGGCCTTGTTAAGTAGAGAATATTATAGTATTCTTGAAACCAAGTGAAGCTCAAACTAACTTCTCTATTGAATTCTTTATAGAGGGAACGTACTTGACTGGATTCCATATAGAAACCCAAAAGTTTAGCATATATCCAGTTAAGTTTGGCTTTTTAAAGCTCTAGGTTTCTCAGCTTTATAATTGTCACAGCTTTATAATTGTTCTCATTTCATCAATTTTATTAGTTGAATTCCCTACAATATCAGTTGGCCTTATATGATCCTAGATAAATTCAGGTGTTGGCAACTTTTTCTTTATGTACCTTAATTGTGATTGTATGTGCTTGTAACATATTTTTAAATATATTTGAATTATGTAGGAATAGTTTTTATCGTGCCAATTACATGTCTATCTTTAGATGTGGGTCATGTTATGTAGGATAAATAACTTTGGATAAAAGTTTAATGTTTTTACCAGGATCAAGAGAAAAGAAGAAAATTTTTCATTGTAATATTTATAAGACTCTTTTCTATTACAAATTTGTATTGCTATTTTATTTCTTCTAGATAGAATAGCTAGGCCGTATTACATATATTAGAAGAGAAAAGAAAAAACTTAGCACAGATGTAGTCTACTGGAGTGTGAACTCAATGCACAAGTCTTCCTATCTTTTCTTAGCTCAATTTCACACAAGTCATGAGATGATCTACTGGTTAGTCAAGTAAAGAAGCATTCATGAACAATACGATACACCTATGGTATTTGAGAATCACATGTAAAAGTGAACAATGTGGACTATACTACCTTCAAATGGGGATC
Source organism: Cupressus sempervirens (assembly GCA_028749045.1). Lineage (NCBI taxonomy): Eukaryota > Viridiplantae > Streptophyta > Pinopsida > Cupressales > Cupressaceae > Cupressus > Cupressus sempervirens. The sequence goes on along the minus strand of CM053784.1, from coordinate 633,422,318 downwards.
AATTAAGGGAAACTACACCATATTTGAATGCAGAATCAATAAAGGGAAACCGATTTTGTCTTCACAAGATTTTAAAATTATGCACGGCTTACTCTAGCAGCAGGGTAAAGTGCATGAACTATTTAACTTTCATAGTTATTGTACGAGATCAAATATTTATCTAGGAGACCATGGCCTATAAATGATCATATCTTGGAAAATGTTTAAAGGTTTTTAACATTCATATATTTTAGATTATGAAATGAAGTATAACACACAAAATGCCCATATAAAATAGTAATGTACAAGGATATGTGATAATTTCTCTCTGATATTTAACAACCTATAGTCAAGTCTCCCCCATGAATGCAAAGATCATTTCCAATGGGGTTCCATTATTATAGTTTTAAACTACCTTTGTTGCATAATCTTACTTTTAACTTTAGAGCAAAAGAAACTCAGAGAACTAAGAATAGTTGGAATTGGTATTTTAGGCCTGAATGAAGAAAATTGCTAGTCAATGACATTTTGGTGCATTTATAAAAAAATACATATGGCATGATTCCAATGATGTCGCATGATTTTTTTGATAGGTTTTCTGATTTTGATAGCTTTTAAATTAAATATTTGAGTCATTAGATGTGTAGTGTTTTACATGATTATTTTTTCTTCTTTATAAAATTTAATCTTCCATTGTTAAAATAAATAGAAAAAGATGGATGCAACTTTGGAAGTGGAAAAAACATTCAATGAGAAGATCTCAAAATATTGTCATGTCACATTGGAGTCTTGTGCATATGCTGGCATGGGAAATGTTCTCAAGGTGCTTGTTGATCAGCTTGAACTTGGCAAGATAAAATACTGTATGAAGTATACACATATTTCCCGCATTTAGGTTTAAGTTTTAATTATCTTGTAAACTATTTTTCTCCCATCAAGTACAAAGTCTTCTAGGACTACACAGAACACCTTGAGAAGGGTGAAAGTCATTAGGCACCAACTATAATTGGAATTGCATTAGTTGCAATGGCTGAAGAACTAGGACTTGAAATGGCCATTCATTCTTTGGAGCATCTCTTGTAGTATGGAGAGTAGAATATTAGAAGAGCAGTTCCATTGGCTCTAGGCCTATTGTCAATATCAAATACAAAAGTAATGTTCAGTTTTTTGTCCTTTCGTTTGCTTAAATACTCAATTCTTGGCCCCTTAATTTGCTTGATTATTTATGTGATAGAAGTTTATTATTGAAATCTGACATGTAAACATCCTCGTTAGGTCAATGTGATGGATACTTTGAGTAGGATTAGTCATGATACTAATTCAAAAGTTGCTATGGTAAGTGGTATTTGTTATAATATTTCTTTGTAATCTTTCCAATTTCCACTAGAAAGGTTTTTCTTATGAATTTGCTTAAAATTTGACAATCTAAATAACAATGTGTATTTATAGGTTGCAAGATTGGCTGTAGGATTAATTGGTGCTGGAACAAATAATGCTCGAATAGCTAGCATGCTATGAAATCTATCAAGCTATTATTATAAAGATCCCAACCTTCTATTCTGTGTATGCTATATTTCCAATTATTAATGCTGATGCTGCAATTTTATTTTATATTTCCAATTATTAATGTTGATGCTGCAATTTTATTTTCTAGGTTTAACAATGTCTAACAAATCTTAATTCAAGAAATCTGACATAAATAGATATATTGTAGGTCCACATTGCTCAAGGTTTGGTTCATTTAGGAAAAGGGTTGTTAACACTGAGTCTGTATCATTCAGACTGCTTTTTGTTGTCATAGTAAGTACCACATATTGCATTCCTGAAGCAACATTTTAAAATTGCAAACTTCTAAACCCATCTACTTGTATTCAATTTGCTTCACTCTTTGCACTTGTTTTATATTGATTTGGATATGTTGGACTTTAGCAACTTGTTATCTATATAATTGGCCTACCAAGTTCTTTACACTCTTTTTCTATTTATTTGTTTCATGTCTTGCTAATCAAAAACCTAAATTGATTTGCAGCTCTGCAATAGCTGGTATTATAACTTTGCTTCATGCGTGTTTGGACATGAAGTCAATTATCTTGGGAAAATATCATTATGTTCTTTATTTCCTTGTATTGGCCATGCAAGTTTGTATCATGTTTTGGATGCATGTTTTATATAATTTTAACTTGACATATAAACAAATTCTTAAAATAGAATTGTCTTATATCTGCATTGACACAGTATTGGCAATGAAATCATTGATTAACCTGCATTGATTAGCGTATGAAATTCTCTAAGTTAGATGAAGTTTTTGCAATGAAATCATAAGCATATTGGCTATATTCTTTACATCGGTGCTGAAGCATTGTGGTCTGTGTGATAAGACCTAGTGAAATCCATGAATAATGCTAACAATAATAGCTGGCTTGCATTCTCCCTCTCACCCCATTTAGGGGGTAGGGATCCTCCTTCAAGTATAACTTATCATAGCTATGGACAAGGTGGAGGGGGGCCATTTTATACTACTATGCCCTTGAGTTTTGATGGTTCTCTATCTATCATGGAGGTTCTCAGCAGGTCCCAAACTGAAGGTAAAGAAACTATAGCCAAAAAGTCCATAACCAAAACCTATGGGTTATCTTTGTGAATATCAAAGGCTCTTGAAAAAGCTAGTAGGAATGAATAGTTCTTTTAAACATGAATTTGGATTAGTTTTAGGTTATAGAGTGATGATTTGGAGTTGGTTTTGTAAATATTATGTATTGCCAAAACCATATTTTTTTCCTTTCTTTTGGTTTTGTAGATTGGAATGATTTGAAGCCCCCTAGACTGCAACCAACAAGCCTTCAGTCAAAAAACATGATGGACATGAGACTTTCAAGAGTACAAACTACATAATATGGCATGCCTCAAAAGAATTCTAGAGGGTATATGAGCCCTAAACTGGAGGACTTCTTAGGATAGTACTCCACCAACAGGGATTCAGTGCCTCTGAGCATGGAGGGCATGTATTATGAGCAACATAATAACAATACCACTCCTGGTTTTGATAGGGATTCATGCAACTTGAGGATCAATGTTAACCAGCTTCCTCTTTCTAGGCCCATGGAAGTCCCAACTGCTTGGAACAACACCACCACCACCTATGAAACTCAGCCTAGTATGTTGTTTTAGGCTGCATTGGAGCATGATGAGGATGAATCATCCAAGGAGAGTATGTTTACAGATTGTAGTCTTCAGTTCAATCCTCACCAAGGGGGAGAAATCATGGATAATGGTGTGGGTATATCTACCATGAAACCATGGTTTAGACAACAATATACCATTGACATGAAGGAGGATGAAAATAATAACAACAATAGTGGAAGTAGTTTTCAATCATAGGTAGCCTTGACTTTAACCATGAGTCATGGATCACAGTCTAGTGCTATTATTGTTGTTCCACAATCAACTGGTACTGATTGTGTTACAGTTGAAACCAGGAAAAGAAGGGCAGGTGGAAGGTCTAGGCAACCAGTTCCTAGAGAATCCATTAATACATTTGGCCAAAGGACTTCTCAGTATCATGGAGTGACAAGGTTTATCTACATTATTTGTACATTGAGTTAAAAATTTTGTCAGTTTAATATTCAATGTGATATTGCTATCAGAATTTAAAATTTATTATTCGTTGTTAGTTAAAATTGTTAGTTAAATGCTATTGAATTTTTGAGTACAACTGTGTGTAAAGTTTTACCATCAATGTTTAAATCCCTATAAGTTATTCATCTCTTATTTTGGGCTCTCTTCCATCCTAACAATGGATCATGAATCATGATTCAAAATGTTGTTTTTAAAAAAGCTATTTTGGAAATCTTATAGCTTTGATCCATTTTCCATTTTTTGTGTTATGCTTGTTTTGTGGGCTTTTCTTCATCCATTTTGATGTTATTTTTTTCTTGTGCATTGTAAAAATATAATTGACTTCCACATTCCATTTAGGTTGAATTAGTTTGAATGCATACCAAATTCTTTCCTCTTTCAACTTTATTTAAAGACCTACATTGTGGTTTATACATAGGCAGCATGTTGTTAATATTTCTATTTATGGTTTGGGATTAAGTGGTTTGAATTTTTTATGTTTAGTTGAACTCTGGCAAGGTTGTAGCAGTTGGACTAGGGGCTTACAGTAGGGAAGGCAACACCATTCTTGTTAGCTTGAAGGAAGGTGATCATGTTCTAGTACCTGAATATGGTGGTAGTGAAATCAAACTAGGAGACAAAGAGTAAGTTTGCATCATTGAATGTTTACTTTCTTATGGTTTTGAAGCATGATTTGTGTAATGAATGTATTGGTCTTATATAAAAATTATACTATATAAGAAAATCTCCAAGAAATGACATTGAATTTGCAGATTATCCCATGTATAGATTTCTCTAATGCAGATTGTCATCTTTTGTTGTCAATATTGGAATAAGGTATCACTTGTATTGAGAGGATGACATTCTTGGAATTTTGCAAGATTGAATTTGGCTACATATAAGGTCTACAATTTTGAATTTAGTAGTTAGGATGAATTGTTGCATCAAGGAAAGCTAATTAAGATTTGGAGTTTGAGAACAATGCAGATGATTGATTGTTTTGTTTTCATAGTATTTGTTTAAGCAACTTGAACAACCCATGGCATCTAATTTCTCTTTGTTTTCTCTCAGTTCATACGACTTCAAATTTTTTTCATTGTTGTAATTTTACACCCAAGTCGGGAATGCTAGGCAATCTGAGGGCATAGAATGGGACCTAGAGTAGCTATTTTTGAATTTTTGTGAGTTCTAGAATTGACTGTCTGAAAAAGTCACATGGGATTGAGCTTTTGAGACCATTGTAGAGGTCATAGGGGCTGTCAGAGTGTGATTTAAGCTTATAGTGAACTCCAGAAGGATAGACCTATAAATTACCATTGGAATTGGGATCTAAGTCATAGATCACCTTTTGCTAGAGTTCTCACCCATACATAAGTTTTTTCTCAGTATATCTGTGTAAGCTCTTGTGGCAATGTTTTCTTTCTCTAGTTCTTTTGATTTTGGATTTTATTTATACTCAGAATAATTCTAGTCATGTCTATCATTAATGCAAACTTGTAAGCAATGAACTTTTCAATGGACCATCCATTGTAGTTTGTCAATCATGCATCACATTAAGTGGCTAGCACTTATCATGGTAGTTTTGCTAACTATTAAATTGTTAAAACAAAGTGCACAATCATATCATATTTATTATGTTAAACTAGAAGCAGGAAAGAATTGTTGTACTAAATAGTGAGCATGAACAATAGCAACACATATCCATCCAAGCTTAAAAGACTATGGGTGACCATCTTCTTGAACCTCACTATTTGGACGAGTGTTAGAATTTGGAAATCAATGAATTTTGGTGTTCTTGAGAAACTTGTTTCAGGGATCTTAACACCTTTCTCATAGCCATCGGTATTCTACCACACCTCGGCTTCTTCAAAAGCATGTAGAAATTATCTTGTATTTCTTGTACCAAAGTCCCAGATCATGTTTTTTTTAAGAGAAAGCTAATGTGTTGTGGCTATCCAGCTACATGTATACCTTGATAAAATCATCCACATATTTCTTTTATCTTAGTCTTCACCATGTTTCTTAATGCAACCTTCAGTAATTAAGCTTCTATAGGACTAGAATTGCAAGAATCTATCCTACTTGTATTGCTTATGTTCACATGACTATCCTACACCATGTTGCAAGAATATTTTATCTTGCCATAGTGTGTAGCCTCCACAAAAATGCCACATTCCTTTGTTTCATTAATTTTGCTTGATGAGATTAATATAAAGGTTGCTAAAGTTTCTCTGAAGGAAAAGAAAAAGGGTGCCTTGAGCATTTTCCAGTGCTCAAAAAATGTTGTTTTGGAGGCTGCTGATACCGTTAGGCATGCTACAAGACAATCTCAAATTGAAGATGATATGAAAAGAAAGAAAACTTTAGCAGCATCGAGCAATCAAATGATTTGGACTGGATATGAAAATGGATTGCTTGTGTAGTGGGATTGCTAGGGTAATCGTATTTAGGAATTCATGCATTCATCTATTGCTATTCAATGTTTGTGTGCTTTAGGAACAAGAATTTGGATTGGATATGCTGATGGGAGGGTGCATGTGATGGAACAAGATGCATGTCATGGAATGAGGAGCTTCTTGGTCAGGGTCTTGCATTGAATGATGAATTGGATCATGTGCTAGGGAAACATGACTCCATTACTACAGGGTCTCTTGTTATGTGAAAAAGAACATCAACTCATGTGGCTCCTCTTGTCAATGTCAACCATGAGGTTAGCATACATTTTTTTCTTTTTAAATCCTAGTTGTATTAGAATGGCATGATAAAATATATTAGAGAATATTAATACATCAAATCATTTGCTATCCTTTATGCTATAAATTAGTATGAAGTCTCTTAATATGAATTGATCCATAGTTATACTTGAGAGAATGTTCATTGCAAAATAAGAGTTTTTAAACTTGATATTTTAAACATATACTTGATGTATGGATGCACCATTAAGTTCTCCATTATACATTCTTTAGAAAAACTTCAAATTCACCTACTCTACCTTTGCCTACAATGTCATACTCTAGATTCTAAATCCTCAAAAACCACAATGTTCTTTTTAAACAACCCAGCAAAAATCTCGAATCAACAATACTTTATACTTCCTCTGAACTATACCAAGTATGTGTGCCTCAGATTTAATAGATCGGTAGCCACCAAATGAGGATAGAGTATAGGAAATGACATGGTGATAATTCTAGGGGAGACCTCAAGTAGGTGAAAGGAGGAGACTAAGCCTCAAAGATGGCTCAAATAGAGCAAAGAGAACTAGATCCCTTACTTACCAATTATGACATGAAGAAGATAAAAGGGTGCAATAAAAGCAATGGCAGAGATGATGACAACCTTAACGCATCTTAGGGTTGAGAATTTTTCCAAGTCTCACAAAACACCAAGTGTAGTCATGGAGGGACTTATTCAATATAGGCATCACACTATTTGCTAAACTCATAGCACAACACATTATATGGATCTGATGCTTAAGGACATCGAGAATATTAAATAGGGAAAAAATATGGTTAAAGATAGTAGACAAATTAACAAACTTATCTACAACCATACTTGGGTCCTTGACTCCTTAGTTTGATGGGAAAACATACAAATTAGAGAAGTTTCTATGAGCAAAGATGGCCCAATTTATCACAAAATTGTTCAGTTTAAAAAGCCTTGTAACCTCAATTCCTTTTGTCAACAATATATTGATAGACTCTCCATGTTCCAACACAACCCATCAAGTGAAGGCTGCAAAAACTATTTGTAATGAGGTGTTCATGCAATATGCGCAGGAGATTCCTAGGATAAATAACAATTTTAAACATAAATTCCATAAGAAATTATCACAAATGTCCCACTAATCTTATTCAATCCTTATTCCCAATAACATAGTATTGCTACATTATTCCTTTGGGTTTATCATTATAGAGGTCTGATAAATAGAACTCTAATAGCATACTACCAAAAAATCCATTCAAATATCATTGCTTGTAGGTATGATATGCTCAGTTCAATTTTATGTCTGAAGGATATAGGCAATAGGCACCTTGGAATTGGTTACTTATCTTTAGTTTTGAATTTATTCTCTTTTTATTCATTCTATTTGTAGATTTTTGGTGGGAGGACTACAATGCTAGCCCACTAAATGTTCAAGGATTAGCTAAGCTTATTTTGTCCTCAACCTATAGCTTCTAGGTGTGAGCATGTTTAAAGCTTATTTGAGAGTATTCACACAAAGAACACCTTTATCACCTTGCCTTTAACCAATATAACCTTTGTCTCCATTCGTAAAGGCAAGGAGTCCTCCTCATTATGCCATCAATTTGGATGGCATCCACCAATTTTCCTATTCAACTATCACAGGAGCACATAATGATATCATCTTCACTTGTGGTGATATGAAAACATTTAGTGTCCATACAAAGATATTGTTTGATCAGTACAATTATAAATTTCTCTATCTTTTTTGTTCCTCTATACAGTTCCATGAGACAACTTCCCCACTCAAAAAAGCCAGCTCCCTTTATTTTCTCATGCAAAGGCCTTGACATGACAATAAAAAAAACTGATGCCATGGAGATCAATAATCTCAACATTATACTAAAAAGGTTTATGAAAGCTATGCTAGAAGAGGAAGTGCTCACTTTGACTACTTTTGGAAGAAAAATAAAGTGGAAGGGGAGACCTGTTCCAGGCCTCAATAGTTATTAAAAAACAATAGTTAATTCCAATTGTAATGTGTTCACTTGGAAAATGTAATGTCCCATTTCTACTATTCACAATATGATTTTTTCATTAACCTATTTCTGCATGGTACTGTAGACTAACCATGACACAGTTAATAATAGATAAACTAAATGATTATTATACACCATTATTCCTAGATCTTGGCAGAGCCAAACAAGCAAAGCAACTGAAATTTCATCTAAATTCATGATTTTCCTCAAGGACAAAATTTACAGAGTTTTTGTTCTTGGTTGTTTACATAATTTAGAGTATTTGTTCCTTTTGTGCTAAATGTTTTATTGTTTATCAATTTAGAACTTTCTTTGCATTGTGGTCTTGTGTTTGTTATTAATAGATTTATCTTTATTCCATATCCAAAGTATTTTTTGGGGTTAGTAGAGAGTATGAAATAAGTAATTTGCTTAAAACTATTGTTTGGATGTACTTGTAGACCAAATGGTGTCTAGCTCCTGTCTGTGAGTATGGTGTTGACTTCATAATTGGAAGTGGGTGCTATGATATCACTTGTAAATGTTCACACAAATTTTAATATAATGTAAGTTCTATTATATTGTGCTTAGTAATAGTCCTTCTGGCAGGTGCTTTTGTTTTCCAACAAACTGTTCTTGATTTTAATATATTGTATTGAAACTTAAATAGTTCAAAATTTTGATTAAAACCTCTTTAGTGCTCCAAGGAAGCTCATCATCTAGTTGATTGTGAGACAATACATTAACTAAGATCACATGGCAATTAAGCCTCTACAATTTCTTTTCATCTAGAGACAATTCTAACACTTTGTGAACATTATGTTATGGTAGAAGAAAATAGCAAGGACACTCTTGGCATCATCTGCAAGGAGCCATGGAGACAATTCAAAGCAATATGATTCTCCAAGTAAAAGTAAAGAAGTCGGTAAAAGAGATGAAGCTTCTTTCCAAGGGGCCAAAACACCTTCCACTCCACGTGAAACACACAACTTCTCAACATCAAGGTCTTCCACATACCAGTCAAATGAAATTGATCTCTCTAACCTTGTTGATATGGACTATGGTAAAGTGTATGATATGTAAGTGTATGATGGAATAGAGAAAATATAGAGCACCACTATAACTTATAATATAGAGGGATGGTGATAGTAGTTAGTTGGAGGTCAGTTCTGACATTCCATCCATCCCTTTTTGGGTACATGATGATAATTTTATTTGGTGGTTGTTGAGAAACAAAATAGTTCTATTCACATTATATATCAAGTAAATAAATGGCTTGACATTACTTAAACTTTTCATGCTATCCATTTCTTTATATAATCAAAAGGCTTGAAATGTGGCAAAATGTTCACCATTAAATGGGGACAATCCCTGTGGAAATTAATTGAACTTAGTTGAATTGTGCAATAATAAGTCATGTTATGTGTACCCCATATGTTAAAAACATGAAAATAATTATTTTTATCATATGTTTTATCTTTTAGTGGGCCTTGTTAGCCATGTACTATCTTCATAGAATGTACATGATTTGTCTCAATCATATAACTAATTATATATTCTTCATATTAGTTACTGTCAATGTTTTTCAGGCATTCTATAAATAGTTCACATGCCTTGCATATGATATGACATTTTGCATGCATCCTGCACTCTCTCTCATTCGAATGATGATGGATTACGCAGAGTGATCTAAAACCATGATGCTAAAAAACACACAATTGGTTCAAAATGAACTTGCACTACAAATGGATTGTGGAAATCTGATATTGGTAAAATTGCATGCATGTCTACTAGGACAATCACAACTTAAACATATATTTTTCCTGGTAGAAATGCATGCAAAATTAACAATATCAGAGTTCCACAATCCATTTGTAGTAAAAGTTCATTTTGGATTTGATTGTGTGTGTTTTTAAGAATCATGGTTTTAGATCACTTTGCGTAATCCATCATCAGTCGGATGAGAGAGTGTAGGATGCATGCAAAATGTCATATCATAGGCAAGGCATGTGAATTGTTTTATAGAATGCTTGGAAAAAATTTACACCTAGCTGTTGGTGGAAATTTCCACCTTCATTAGTTGAAATTTCCACCAACGCTTGGGTTTTTTCTACCTTTGTTGGTGGAAATTTCCACCAACGCCAAAAGAAATTTCTACCTTTGTTGGTCGAAATTTCCACCTTCATTGGTGGAAATTTCCACCAATGCCAAAATTTTTTCTACTTTTGTTGGTTGAAATTTCCACCTTCATTGGTGAAAATTTCCACCAATGCCTAATTTTTTTTCTACCTTTGTTGGTCAAAATTTTTACCTTCATTGGTCAAAATTTTCACCAACGCCTAATTTTTTTTTCTACCTTTGTTGGTCGAAATTTCCACCTTCATTGGTCAAAATTTCCACTAAGACCTAAATTTTTTTGCTACCTTTGTTGGTCAAAATTCCCACCTTCATTGGTTGAAATTTCCACCAATGAGTAAATTTTTTTCTACCTTTGTTGGTCTAAATTTTGACCTTCATTGGTCAAAATTTAGACCAATTCCTGATTGAACTTACATAATAACTTTGCAAGGTTTTTGACCAATAGATTGGTCAAAATTTTGACTGAAAAAATATCGACCAATGGGTTGGTCAAAAATTGGTCAAAATTTGGGTCAAAAAATGATCCCAAATGTACTAGTGTGATAATCTACTTAAGGTTACAAATGTTAGCTACACTTAGAAAGTTTAGAAGAACAAGTTACACAAAGTTTATCTACAAAGCTTGACCAAGTGGACAGTAGGAGTCGACCAAAGTCAGTGCAAGCTGAGCAAAAAGTCAATTGGAGCTAAGTGAAAGCAAATTCTAGTGGATGTCAAGAAAGATAGTTGATGTTGAGTAAAGTTTAGTTGATATTGAGCATTAGTAAACTTTAGTTGATGTTGAGTGATTTTATAGTTGATGTCGAGAAATGTAGTATGTGCTGAGCATTAGAATGTTGATAATGTCAAGCTACTGCATTATGTTAAAGGTTGAAGATTTGCCAAATCTAAGCTGACAAGTTTGTTTACTTGAAACTTTTGAACTAGAAGAAAGATAAGGTTGATGAGCTAGTGGCACAGAACTTGATATAAACCATTTTAAAGAAAATTCAAATGGATTCTAAGAGAAGTTTCTAGAAGAGACAAGATATGGGGTAGATACATTGTATCCTACCTAATCCATCTGAACCCTAAATTTTGATGATGGAAAATGAGCAAGAAAATATCTTAATTTTCTATTTATAGGAATGTCTAGTCATGAAGCAAAGTTCTCATGTGCAAGAACCTAAGGAAGAGAAGGAGTAAAGGGTTTTCATTCATCAAGTGACCCAAGAGAAGAATCTGCAATGGAATATTAAGCAAGAAGGCTTAAGAAGATGAATTCTTGAAGGGTGAACAATCTATCAGAGTTGCAAAGTATGAAGGCTGAGAAGAATTGAGGACTAAATAGAGATCTATAATCTGCAAGAGAAGTTGTACGTTGTATCAGATCAAAGATCTACTATTACTCTCTAACAATTGTATCAGTCTAGGGTAAATCCTTTGGATTAAGGTTGACTTAACAATCATTTGTAACTCCTCTAACTGGGTGGCATACCAAGTGAATGGCCTAAAGTCCTCTAACAAGGCTCACTTGTAATAGGGTGATTGAAATCCCTTAACTAGGTCACATTTAATAGTTTGTATTGTAACCTTTAATAGGGTTGGTCTTTTACAGGGCATCACTTCGGAAGAGTGAAAAGGAGTAGCATGTTACTGGTGGTTTTTCCCAAATTGGGTTTCCACATAAATCATTGTGTAAAATGTGTTGATGAATCTATTATGTTTCATGCTTTACATTTCTACAAAGTTGATTTAATAGTAACATACAAGTTTTAGTGATTGCATAATCTAGTAAGTTGCATGCATGGGTATGAAAGTTTTATGGGTTCACTAAGTTGTGAAAAGTTTTATTTATACATCTGGACCTTGGATAACTGATTCACCCCCCCCCCCCCCAGTTATTCTAAAAGTATTCCAACAAGGACATCAAATCAAGGCATAACATAGGATCAAATAATTTGTGCAACTTTTGAGTGGATATCACAACCACACATCGCTCTATTGTACTAACTTTTAAATTGATAAAAAATATTTTGTTTCTTTCAAGAATTATGCAGAATTATCTTTTATTTTTCATATATATATATATATATATTCCTCTTGGATCTGAGATGCCATTGATAGATTGAAATTCAATACATTCCTTTGATAAGTTAAAATTTACAAACTTTTTGTAATTTATTCAATTAGTCTTCAGAGATTGAAGTAAAAAACAATTGAAATAGGATTTGTATTCAAGTTCTATGTTTGGTGTTTGATGGTTGGTGTACATTGTGTTTGAAGAGTTTTGATAGTCTTTAATCTTGTACTAAATTAAGTTTATTTTTCCTAATTAGGGTAAGGAACTAGTCTAAGTTAATCTCAATAAAGCGCATTATTAATTGAATTTGGTTAAGTTATTTATCATATTCAAATACTTTGTAACTCTTCAATGTATATGTAATGCTCCACTGGGGAACCCCAAAGAAATAAACCTAATATGTTACAACGTTTACTGAACTATTTTTTAAAAGTTTAAACAACATCAAAGTAACAATAATATAGAAGCAATATATACATACACATCAAGAACACATAGTCAATTACAAACATAGTTTCAATTCCTCAAGGGTCCGTTAATGTTGAGTCACATTTAAGAATATTTTATTAATAAGTTTAAGTCTCAATTACATTGTCTATAATCATAAAATAAATAAACACATACATAGTAATATAAGCAAATACATAAGTACAATTAATAATATGAAAGTACATCTAATGAATAACATCCACTACACATGTCACAGGGTATGTGAAAATAGATACAAGTACATCAATATACAATATAATATCTCATAGGATCTCAAAATTCATGATACATAGATACATCAAATGAATAGAAGTCTTCAATATAAGAGGAAGAATGATAATGGAACCACTGTATCAAGGAGCATCCAACATTTGTCAATCTGAGGGGGACTCAAATGATAAGAATACACTACCTCCCGACCGCGTGGTCACCTAATTAGGCTCCCACTCCCACCATACAGGAGAGATAATGTACGATCCACACATAGATAAACAAATCATAAAACATCATAGGAAAAGAATCCTGATAGCGAAAACTACCTCAAGGGTAACACAAACTACTCAAGAAGGAAACATAACCAAAGTTGAAATAACACTCATCCAATACCAATACCACATACTAAGTCAACGTCCAGATACCAAAACTAAAAATATGGAACCACCTCAAAATCAATGTTAAGTGACACAAGCACAATAACCAAAAAATAACAACTATCATCAATAAAAGTAAACTACCAATTACTAACACCAACAATAAAAAGAACCATTAATGAATAACTGATCATTCATTAATAAAATTCAACTATCAACAATAAATGAAATCCAATCAATGAGTAACAACTCACAATAAATATACTATAAAAAATAATATCTAACAAGTATACCACTAGAGGAAAATATTAAAAAATTTATGAAGGAGACTCAAGCTACATGCTATGGAGTGCCATCATATGAGCCAACTCTAGAGTTACCCTGGTAGTCTCTGAGGTCCCTAAACCTCTAGTGACTCTATGCAGAACCAAAATACCCTCCCACGAAGACGAGGAAACTAGTCATACCTCTAAAGAAATCATCTCCATCTCATCCTTAGTCTATAGAAGCACTCAAGGCATGGATGAGGAAAAATCTCTAACTTATATTTTTAATGTATCTCAAGGAAAATGGCTAGGTAAGATACTTTAATTAATATGTTATCACTTATTACACAACTTACAATGAGTTACCCTACAAGCCACTTTGGGCCTCGACCCCCATTGCAAGCCACTCTCATAGACATGCACCTAAACTAGCTTCTCAAAAATCACAAACCACAACAATGTCCCATACCACAAAAAGTAATATTGATCGAATTTGATTCCTTAACAGGCAACTCAAAAAAATAACATTGGTTCTCAAAATTGCTCAATAACATAAAACTCATAAAACATAAATCTCAATTCAAATAATAAAGTTCTCATTACATCCAATCAAATAATCATAAAAGAAATCTCAAAAACTGCCTCTAATTCACATCCTAACATGGCCAACTAGACAATCCACAACGAAAAACCATCATGAAAATAAACATCACAAGACTACAAATAGAATAGTAGAAAATGCATAGTTTTCAGCCACATGATTTAAATCTACCAATTTCTCTTGTTTAGTTTGGGTATTAAGGATGCGTTTAGAAATAAAGTAAGAATATATATGTTAATATAAATTGTTATGTTGATATACTCATTTGAAATAATAAGTATTTAAATATCCAATCTTATTGTGCATATAAAATATCATACAATATTGTTATGTTATTAATTTAAATAATCTTAAATTGTAAATGATTTAATTAATAACATAAATGTATATTATTATATTTAAACATTGATATTAATTTGAATTTCTGAAATATTAATATGACTTTTATTTAAGTCTAATATTAATATTTATTTTTCCTTTAATTCATAATGCAACTAAAGATAAAATTATAAATTTAATTTAATTATTTATAATTTCTCTCATAAAGTCAAATAGTTATTAACTAAATAATTACAAAGTGAGCTCTACCACTTCTTTTAATATATAATAAAATTATAAATATTTATTTATTAACTTCCCTCTTGCATTAATAAATATTAGATTATTTATATGCAACTAAGAGTTTAATTAGACTTAAAGAATCACTAATATTACTAACATTCACTTTAACTAAATGAATAATATTTATTTAAATTTTTAGAAATTAATAAATAATTTTAAAATTTTATTTTTATTTAACTAATTTATTTTTAATTAATTTTATTTTAAAAATAAATAAATCTAAAAATTAAATTATATTCAATAAAAATACACATGCAATCAATATTTTTGCATGTTTTTGATCTCTCAAATCATGCAACCATACTATATTTAGCTTTCTATTTTTAACATATTTGTTTTCACATGCACATAACCTTACTATACTTAGCTTCTATTTTTAACATATTTATTTTCACATGCATGTAACCTTACTATACTTAGCTTTCTATTTTTAGCTTATTTCTTTTCATATGCATGTAACCTTACTATACTTAGCTTTCTATTTTTAGCTTATTTCTTTTCACATGCATATTAGCACACTATACTTAGTTTTTTATTTTTAGCATATTTGTTTTCACATGCATGTAAGCATACTATACTTAGTTTTTTATTTTTAGCATATTTTTTTTCACACGCATGCATAAGTTTAGTTACAACATGTTTTCCTCTCAATTAATCATTTTCCTTTTTTCAATAATTTTTTAAATTAAATTATTTTAGATATAAGAATAATATTTATCTATATTAAAAAAATGCATGACAATCTCATGGTTCTAAAGACAAATTTAAAGTTGAAACCCTAACCATTCAATTTATTATTTTCTTCCAAATTTCTATGATCAAATATTCTCCATATTAAGTACCTTTCCTCTAGGTACTTTTGTTACATCTTGCTAATCAAATCCTCCTCCTCAATCCACTAAGTGATAGTGCTTGAAACATATAAGCAATTATCTTACCAACATGTAGCAGCTTTGACATCAGTGACAAGGCATGATTGAAAACACTTCTTCAACAATTCTCTTACTCAAATGATCCTTTCAATCATATATCAACAATCTCCATCTTTGGCATTGATGAAAAACAAAACTAATCAACCAGTCAAGCAAATGATGAACATCTTGTTCTATCAAACTAACTAGGTCAAAATAGTAAGGCAATACCAAAAAGAAAGCTTGTGAATAACACTTCTTTCTCTATCAACAACTCCCTCTTAGGTTACAAAATATAGCATTTTCTTCTATCATGGATCAACAGAATATCAAAATATCTCGCTCTTTTGTTTTTTGCTTTCTCCCTCTTTCTTTCTTTCAGTCTTTTGATCTTTTGATAATGAACTCTTCTTTCTCCCTTGATTATTTTCTTTGATCATCTCCCTCTTGATCAGTATGCACTTGATCATTTTACTATATATTCTCCCTCTTTGACAACAATGACAAAGACATATACTCAACACTTGGCATCTTTGGTATATGCACTTGCAGGCTCTTTAATTTTCTCCCTCTATCACCTTACTTGTGATTGATTTGTAATTCCAACTCTATAATTACCTTAGGCAATTTTCTAAAGTAAGATCCATTGCATGAAGGTGTATGAAATGAATATCAACTTGTTTGATGTAGGGTACTCCATCTGTCTTATACATAGTCCTCGACAAGGGTATCCCCCCTAATTTACCTCTTAGATACTCATAAGAATCCTTAGGTAATGCTTTGATGAAGATATCAACAATTTGCTCCTTTGTGTTGATATATTTCATGTTCACCTCTTTGTCTTGAACCAATACCCTTACATAATGATACTTTATTGCAATGTGCTTTGTCTTTGTATGCATAACAAGATTCTTTGATATATTTATAGCACTTGTATTATCACAATAAAGTGTCACTGGTTCAGTGATCTCTTCCTTCATTCCCTTTAGCAATTGTTTGATCCATACAATATTTATTCAATTAATAGTAGCAACAACATACTCTATTTCAGTAGTAGATTGGGAAGTTCAACTTTTTTTCTTGCTTCTCCATGTAACAAGTCTTCTACCTAAGAAGAATGCTCCTCCACTAGCACTCTTTCTGTCATCAATATTTCTAGCCCAATCAGCATCAGTGTAGGCTTTCAGTTGAAGCTTATCATTCTTCTTATAGTATAAAACATACTCTTATGCTCTTTTCAAGTATCTCATTATTCTTTTTACTACCATCAAGTGATTCTCTCTAGGATTAGTAGAGAATCTAGCAACTATCCCCATACCTAATGCAATATCAGGTCTGTTGTGTACTACAGATTGCAAATTTTCAATCATGGATCTATATAATGTTTGATTGACCTTAGCTGAATCATCATTTTTTGATAGCTTGAGTGTTGTTACCATAGGTGTACTTACTAGTTTTGAATCCTCAAGTCCAAATGTCTTCAATATCTCCTTGACATAATTTGACTAAGTGATATATACAACATATTTCATTTGATAGACTTATAATCCCACAAAGAATTTGATCTCACCAAACATTGACATTTCAAGCTCTTGCTTCATCTGATTTGCAAAATCTTTAGACAAAGCATTTTGGACTCCAAATATTATGTCATCAGAAAATATTTTAGATAATAGTACACCTTTGTCTTTATCTATCTTCACATACAAATTGATGTTATCATCTATCCTTTCAAATCCAATCTTAACAAGATAAGTATGAAGTCTCTCATACGATGCTCTTGGTGCTTGTTTCAATCCATATAGGGTTTTGTGTAGTCTACATACCATGTTCTTATTGTTTTTATCCACAAATCCTTCTAGTTGTTCTATGTAGACCTCCTCTTCTAATATACCATTCAGAAATACAAACTTAACATCCATCTAATAAACTTTGAAACCTTTATATATAGCATAAGCAAGCAAAATTCTTGCTGCTTCCATTCTTGCAATAGGGGCAAATTTTTCACCATAGTCAATTCCGTCTTCTTGTGCATATCCTTTGCAAACTATTTTTACTTTTTTTCTTGTCACTTCACCATTCTCATATAACTTGTTACTTTTTTTCTTGTCACTTCACCGTTCTCATCTAACTTATTCCTAAATACCCATTTTGTGCCAATTACATTCTTATCTTTTGGTCTAGGAACTAGGATCCAAGTCTTTTTCTTTTCTATCTACTAAATTTCCTCTTCCATAGCCTTGTACCAATCCCAATGCATCTGTCATTGTCTTAGGTTCCTTCATGTTTAATAAACATGATTCACTTCTCAATCTATTCCTTGTCATTGGCCTTGCATCTTTGTCTCCAATGATTTGATTTGTATGATAGTGTCTTTTGACATATTTGGATAGTCTAAGATTAGTTCTTGTGGTTGCATTATGTCTCTCTGCTTTAGTATCACTATGTGCATCCCTATCAGGCATTTCAACATCTCTTTCATGTGTGCTAATCTCAAAGTAAGATTGTGCATTCTCTTCATTCTACAACTTAACATCTGAATGCAACTCGACATTCATAGAATGTGACTCAACAGTTGTTAAAGCTTGCTATTGACTTGCTAGATGATTTCTAGCATTTTCTTCAGTAGGCATTCCTTCATAATAGTACACAAATGTCTTCTAATCTTTTGATTCTTTTGTAGTTTCAACTTCATGTGCTTCTGCAAGCTCATCAAAATTCACATTTGCACTTGACACAATTTTGTTAGTGTTAGTAATTAAACACTTATACGATTCACTTCTTGTGGAGTAACCAAGGAATGTACCTTCTTCACTCTTTGCATCAAACTTTCCGCTCCTAACATCTTTAAGAATATAACATTTTCTTCCTAATACATTAAAATATTTCACACTAGGTGGATAACCATACCATAGTTCAAAAGGTGTTGAGTGAGTACCTTTCTTTACTTGCACATAGTTCAAGGTGTATACAATAGTACTTATAGCTTCTCTCCAGTATTTTAGAGCAAAATTTTTCTCCATCATGAGTGTTCTAGCACAGTCCATTACAGATCTATTTCTTCTTTCAGTAATTCCATTTTGTGGAGCGGTCCTAGGTGCTGATGTTTGTCTTTGATTCCTTTTTCATTACATAACATCTCAAACCCATGTGAAGTGAATTCACCTCCTCTATCTGATCTCAAGCATTTCAAGCTCTTACTTGTTTCTTTTTGAACTCTTGCCAAGTAACATTTAAACATTTGAAAAGCATTTAATTTTTGTTTCAGAAACATGATTGTCATCATCCTAGAGTAATCATCAACAAGAAAAATTATATGCCTATCTCCTTTATAGCTTTGCACTTCTATAGGTCCACACAGGTTAGTATGAACAATTTCAAGTATTTCTTTAGAGGTATAAGCTTTACTTTAAAGCTTGACTTTGTCATCTTGCCTAGTTGACATTGTTTGCACATTATATTTTCTAGTTTCTTCAACTTAGGCAAAACTCTAACTCTTTTCATGTTACTGATACTAATTAGATTATCAAGTTAACATGACATAATCTCTTGTGCCAAAGCCATAAATCATCAAATTTTGCAATAAGACAAGTAGCATCTTCTATATCCAAATAGAAGGGATTACTACTAGTTTGATCTCCTTTTCCAATCAAATTTCCATTTGTATCATATATCTTGGTTGATTTATTTTCAAACTCAACTTTGCACCCCAAGTTATTCAATTGTGACACACTTAACAAGTTATAATTCAATCTTTCAATATAATAAGCATTATCAAATGAAATCTTGTCTGTGCATTTGTTAGATCCTTTTTCCATTTATCAAGCATGGTGCATCATTACCAAATCTTACACTATTTCCATCATAACACGTTAAGGTAATGAACTTACTTTTGTCCCTAGTCATGTGATGTGAGAATCCACTATCAATGATCCATTTATCATTCTTATTTGTTGGTCAAATAAAAAGTATTGACAAATGAGTGTCAACGCACTTAACCATTTTCATCATACATGCTAAGGACACAAATTAAGGTATAGTATGTGCCGAGTGATCCAAGAATTATTCATATATCGAGTAATAGAATCATTCAAGTGCCGAGCAAACCAAGAAACATAGTTGATGCCAAGAAATCTATAAATAGCGTGTGCCGAGCATCAATAATACTCCATGTGCCGAGCAACATAGAATCAACATAAGAGTTTTTACTTGCACAAACTAAGATGTAAACCATTTTTGGAGCTGACTTAGAGAAATTTTGCAAGGGAAAAAGGATAAGGATGAGTCATTTGCATTCCCTATGAAATCTACATGCAACCAATTAGAAAAATGGTGAAGGCATGTAGCCAATAAGAAAAATGAAAAGTATGAGTAGGAATTTGAGATTCAATTTGGATCATAGATCCATACCTAATCCTAAGTCTTCACATTCTTTATAAGGAGAATAAATGTACCATTGTAAATAGATAGAAAAGTAGCAAAAAAGGGGAGACTATAGTGGAATTTCAGTGTGAAGAGAAAAGACTTATTGAAAGGGATAGCATTTATATATCCATTTAATCAAAATAGAATAGGGGACATATTTGAAGATTAAATCTAGTAGAGATCAGAAGAGAAAGAGTAGATCAAGTGCCTGAAACCAGCAATTTGAGATTACATTCAATCAGGTTAAATGTTCTAATACTCTTTCACAATTTTATTAGAGAATAAAATCTTATGGTGATAGGTTAGCTTAATAGCTAGGTAGGAGAGCCTTTGGAGAAGGTCAAGAAAATCCTATGTATTAGGTGGGTTTAACAACCTTTATGTAAATCCTTTAATGGGGTGACACTTCTTGTAACATGTTTGTAAATCCTTTCAACAGGTCACTATTAACATAGTGTAAAGCCTTTTACAAGGTAGCCCTTTAATAGGGCAAACCATTAGAAGTGGTTGAGCTCATTGCTGCAGTAAATTTTTTGTGGGTGTCATCCCCACCCCATTTTTACCTTCTTATTCCTAGAGGGTTTCTAGGTCACCAAAATCACTTGTATTATGTGTTGATGCATGTTCTCATTTTATGTTTGTTTACTTGCATGTATGTTTATTTTAGTTAAATTTTGTTAAGGGGTTGAAAAGAGAGATTGGTTACTTTTGATTCACCCCCCCCACCCCCCCCCCCCCCCCTCAGAAGTACTCTTCCCATTTGAACATTCCAACAATTGGTATCAGCGCATCTAGTTCTCACAAGGAGAAGCCTAATAACTTGGAGAAAAAGTTCAAAAGATGGAAGTTTTCAAACTTGGGAAGATCATTGACAATTAGGTGATTGATGTGCAACTAGCTCTACACAAAGTAGAGGAAGCTAGGGAGGAACTAAGAAAATCTTTGAAAAGAAGAAAGGAGATAATCATAGCTAAAAATGACATACACTACAAGGAGATTGACACCACAAATGTATTTGCCAAGGGATATTTCAAGGAATTTGATGCAACAATATCATAATTAATGGAGAAAAATAGAGCACAAGTTGAATAAATTAGATTAATCAAGCTTGAACAAGAATCAAAAGCCATATTGCTTTGTGAAGTGACTGAACAAAAGAAAAGAGCTATTGAAGATAAGGCCATGGTAGAAGATGACAAGAAAAATCTCATCAATAAGCTAGAAGAGAAGACAATTGAATTTGAAAAGATTTCAAACATGTAATTAGACACCTTAAGCTAGATGATGAATGCTCATCATGAGCTAAACATGAAAGATATTGAGATCTCCACCTTGAAGATACAGAATGAACAATTGCAAAATGAATTGAACAGAGAAAAGGAAATAACAAAAAGTTACAACAAACCCAATGAGGCCATCAAGTACTTTG
Source organism: Cupressus sempervirens (assembly GCA_028749045.1). Classification (NCBI taxonomy): domain Eukaryota; kingdom Viridiplantae; phylum Streptophyta; class Pinopsida; order Cupressales; family Cupressaceae; genus Cupressus; species Cupressus sempervirens. The sequence continues at coordinate 633,400,491 of CM053784.1, read as the reverse complement.
AGCAATTGGTAAAATCACCAAGGGCTAGTAATGACACTATAGGACTTGGCTACATCAACACTGAATAAGGAGAATCATTGAAGGCTACAGAAGAAAAAAGAAACAAAGGTAAAAACACTAAACCTACTTGTCATTTATGTGGTAAAAAGGGACATACCTCTAATGTGTGTAGAAGTAAGAATATTTCTCAGCATGATAAGCAAAAAACAAAGACACTTAGCACAAGACTACAGAAGCAAGACCATGAGAACACCAAGATTTGAGGGTCACTGCTACAACTACAAAAAAATATGGACATAGAGCATTTGAATGCAAATCACAGCCTATGTGGACACCTAGTCAGTGTACAAGGAAAAACAACTATTCAAATAACTACAATTAGGACTATAATATAAGGCAAAGTTGTCACTACTTTTAGGAATATGGTCACGTACCTTAGAATTGCATAAGAACACACTTCAAGGGAAACTATAGAAGATGGTTGAGTCAAATTACTTGTTTTAGTTGCTTAAATATTGGACATGTTAGTAGGAATTGTCCAACAAAGGCCAAGGCACCCAAAATTGAAGTTAACAAGGGCAAAGAAAAAGTTGATGTGGAACACATCAGGAAAGATATGAAGAAGACATGGCAGAAGAAAGGTGAATGCAACACATCAAATGGAGAAATCACTTCACCCAAGAGGTCAAGTGATCACACCTCAACAAACTAAGCACTAGAAAGGCATATGGGGCTGATACATATAAAGATGTATCATAAATCAGCCCAAAAAGAACATAGGAGCACTGCAAAGAAGAAATTTGCATAAGTAAAGATGTCAGGATAAAAGTTGAAAGATGATGTCGAGTTGCCTTTGGTTGCCTAGTAAAACCATAGTACATGTTGAGCTGAATAGTCTAGCAGCTACCGAGTAAGACTTGCTAGTGGCTGCTAAGCAATTAACAAGATCAGTAGATGCTGAGTGAAATGAGATAGTAGCTGCCAAATGAATGAAATATAGTTGATGCCGAGTTGGAAAATCCTCTAGAAGCCAAGTGATAGCTATAAGAATGAAAGCAATAAATGCTAGGTTTTAAGCCTAATAAAACATAAAAATCATTTATTTTTGATCATATGAAAAAAGAGCAAAGACGAGCAGAGCGATTAAGAAATTTTCTAGTGATCAAAAGGTGATTTAAAGCAATTAGACAACAACCCAACTCAGTTTGATCGATTTACTAGGTATTTCATTCAAGAGTTGAGTTATGCAGTTTGAAAAGTTAGTTTAAATAGTAAACCCTAGTTCGGTTAAAGATGGCATCTAGTTCTAAATCTACAAAGGAAAAGGAAGGGTTGGAAATCCAACTAGTTAGTAATGAAGTTAAACAACCAGAGTTCAGACCCATCCTTGAAGTTGCTTACAAAAATGATCCTGTTGGTGCCCTATTCGTGATTCTTGATAAAGTAGTAATGGTTCAGGACGTATGCAAATGCTATAACTATAAAATAGGTGCAATAGGAGATTTGGAGATTTTTAATGCATTTGATAAACTCTGTGAAAATGGGATACTTGAAGATGAATTCTCCATAGTTGAGAAGAAGGGTCTGACCAAAACCATAGTTTTTTCCATTGTCTTTAAGATAGAATGGATATGCATTGTGCTGAGTAGAATCCATGATGGAGCTTTTTGGTTAGAAACTAGGCTAGTAAAGTTCACAAAGAAGACTACACATAGGGATCCGATATTCCAACCCTAGACCAACCCAAAACCGTAAGGAGTGATAAGAGGGAGGCAATTGAGAAAAACACTGGTGCTAAGTGGAACAATAGGGGTATGACAATTGACACCATCAAAGACCCCCTACTAGATTTTGCTGTGAGGATTATATCTCAAAAATTTTATCAATCCAGCAGGTTAAACAGTGTACCCTGCATAGATGTAGATGTCGCTTACAAGCCAGTAAAAAAGGATCACACTTATGATCTTGTATAATTGATGATGCAACAAATAAATGAGAACTTGGGAGCCATAAGGAAATCCAAAGGGGCTCAATGCAAATTTGGTGCAATATTGATTTGCATGTTTTTCTACATAATGAAAGAATTCCCCTCAATAGGGAAGGTGAGATGGGATCCAAATAAGACAATTGTTGAGTAGATAAATGGTTCCATCAATCAAATGGGTGAAAATTTTCATGCCCAAATGACTAGTTATTTTGAGGATTTCAAACAATCCATGAAACACAGAGTGAGAATTCTAGTCTCATTAGTGGAGCAACATGAAAAAGACATTTGTTTTCTAGTGGATATTAACTATACCTATATACAAGTAGACATCCCTAGAGTCAGATGGCTTAGACCATTGGGCTATGAACTTGATGTGGATCAGGCATTAGCAGCTATTACAACATTTCTTGTAGAAGAAATTGATAAAATTGCAAAGAACTTTGGAACCCATTATGTTGTTAGATCAAGGGTGATAATAGACCTCAAAATAGCCACAATGGTAAAGAAGAAAGATAAAATGGTTAAGAAGATCAAAAATAAATTTGGGGCAGAGCTTGGAGAGACAGGTACTATAGAAGAAGCAGAAGAAATAAGTGATGAAAAAGAAGAAGATGACAATGAAGGAGATGAGCTTGAACAAGAGTCTCTACAATTGACTCAAGGATTAGGAGAAGATGAAGAGGAAGATGCAGAGAAAGAAGAAGCTGAGGAAATACCCATCAAAACCAAGGCCACCAAGAGAAAAGAAAAAACACCACCTAGTCCTTAGCCCAAGCCAAAGAAGGTGACAAACCTTGCATCTAAAAAGCCTACAACTAGAGCTACTACAAGGGCTACTACACAAAAGACAAAGGAAGAGGCAACTAAGAGGAAGGAACTCACAAAGAAGACTGAAGAAGAGCCAAAGAAAAGAAGAAAATTTGTGGCACAACCTGATTCAGAGAAAGAAAAGATAGAATCAGAAGACCACAATCAATTGAAAGTGGTAAGTCATTCCCCAAAGTCTTCCATTGATAAATTATGTGCTAAGATTAGGAATGGAGACTTAAATGATTTGAAGAATGTAAATTTTAATAAGGTCACAAAAGATGAGCAAAATAAAATAGAGATATCTATCTATGATATGATGGTAGAATATAAACATACACCTCTTGAACTAGATAGTTCATTGCCAAAGGAATTATATAAGATTGTAGAAGAAAAATGACATTTTTGTCTACAAACTTAGAAAGAAATAAGGGAGTCTACCTTAGCAAGGATGTTGCCCGATTTGACTAAAAGTCAAATAAAAAATGCAGTCAAAAGGCACAATAGTAGATTTACTTCCAAATACAGGACATTTAGTGTTTTACAAAATAAAATTGAAAATGTTGTGAGAAAAACCACAAAAGTATGGAAAATTATTTACAAGAAAATTGATGATGTGTTTGATGAAGAATACAAGGTAGAAGTAAGTACCAAAGCAAAGGCAATAAAAGAAGCAAGAAGAAAGAAGGTAGAGGAGAAGGAAGTAGAGGAAAAAAAGGAGGATGGAGAAGAAAAGAAGGAGGAAATTAGTAAAGAAGAACAAAAGGGGATAGGTAAGAAACAAGAACAGAGTGTACAAGACACACACCTACCACCTCCTAACCCTCCTCTTTCTACCATCACACCTACAGAGACAATCAAGATAAAAGATGGCATTGGAACTTCTAGTCAAAACATCAATCCATTGACTGCAGAGGATCTATAAAAGATCCTTGACTAATCAACACAAGTGGCTAGGCTATGTTCAAGCCCAATATTGGTCAGTGTTGATGAACTCCAAAAGGCAGTAGCTAAATTAAAAGAAAACAAGGTGCAAACACAAGAACCACCTGTGACCATACAATCTTCTAGACTTTTACTTCTTCCACCACCATCTCCACCAAAAGAAGTCACAGTTGCACTTCAGGAGCTGAGTGCAGTAGCAAGGTATGATAAAGACAAATCAGTACAGTCAATAGGTACACCCCCAACTAGAATGGTAGAAGAAGAGAAACTAACTGAAGAGAAAGAAGAGACAAGAGATAAGGAGGAATTTTCAATACAAACTTTGGTTGAACTACCAAAAATAGTTACTCCAACAAATACTCTTCAATAGGTGAGCACTAGAACACTAGAACTACAAATTAGAACACCAGGTTGGAGCTCCATTAGGGTAGCCAGGACAATTCATTATGGAATTCCTAAGCTTGATGAAGAAATAAAGACACCCTATTATGAATCTAGTACTCTCACTAAGGAAAAGTTGAATGAAATTTAGAGTGCATTGGATAGAAGAAGGAGACAAGAGGCACTTAGAAAGGATTACAAATATAGGCAAGCATTGACTAAAATCAAGGACATATTCATGGATGCCTTCAGTCTATAGTCTCTAGATGAATCAAGACCAATTATAGAGCAACTATCAAGTATAGTTGATTAGGTAACAAATGAGAACCATGAAACCAATGCCAAACTAATGGAATGGTTAAAAAAAAAATTCCAAGGAAAGGTCAATGAGAAGATAGAAAATACTATCATACTGGGATAAGTTGATCTAGGTAAGAAAATAGATAGCGTTAAAATTGTTTAGGGAATATATTCCCCCCTTACAATAAACTGTGTGATTTTTCAAACTTCACAAATGAGACTAGCCAGAAAATAATGAGCTTGGAGAGAAATCTAAAGATTTCCAGTGCACAACTCCAAATCAATCTAGCTCAGAGTGAGAAACATTTTGCTCAGATGCTTCATATGAGCTAGTTGTATTATCAATAGAGGAGGCTAATATAAAAGCTAAGTTAATGCAAATTCAATCCTCCATCACCCCTCACTTAGAAGTACTTCACAAGGAGCAAATGTATGTAGAGACAGTCTTGAAGAAAGATCTCAATCTTTCTATACATAAAGGACTTCTAGACCTAGCAGTAGAGCTTGCAATCCAACACAAGTAATTGGATATTGTATTAAACAACTGGGATGCAGCTCTAAAGATACTCCTTGAAGTCAATAGCTCATTTTTGGCCAAACATGGTATTACTCCATAAAACCCTTTGACATTAGTGTCAAAAAGGGGGATAATGACCAAAGGGGGAGATATATTATAGGGGGAGTAATGAGAAAAGGAGGAGATATGTAGATACTATGGGTGATTACCATATTTTGACAAATTTTGATCATTATGATTACATTCTTTCACTTCATTCTTTCATTCATTTTGAGAATAAAGTGGAATGATTATAAATAGCCAAAAATGGGAGACAAGGAATAAAGAAGTGAAGAAGAGATGTAAACTTGTGGTAATCACATGGAATACAAGCACATCACACAGATCAGATATAGTATACAGGGTCAGAATTCGGAAATAGGTCAAATGACAGAGAGGATCAGGCACATTGGCATAAAATGGCACATAATTTTAATTTCAAAGGCATAATCAACACAGGGGAGTTATAAGGTATATTGCTACTCACAATTTTTGAAATTTTGCATGTAAGCCAAGAAAGTAAAGAATGTACTCAATTAGACTAAGTTCATAAATGCTTAGTTAAGTGTTTTTGACACTCATGTCAAAGGGGGAGATTGTTGGTCAAATAAAAAGTATTAACAAATGAGTGTCAACATACTTAACCATTTTCATCATACATGTCGAGTACACAATAGATGCCGAGCCAAAATTTTGATAGGTGTCGAGTCATAGTTAGTGCTAAGTAGATTATAGTATAGTATGTGTCGAGTGATCTAGGAATTATTCATATGCGAAGTAACAGAATCATTTAGGTGCTGAGCAAACCAAGAAACATAGTTGATGCTGAGCAATCTAGAAACAGTGTGTGCTGAGCAATGCAGAATCAACATAAAAGTTTATACTTGCACAAACTAAGATGTAAACCATTTTTGGAGCCAACTTAGAGAAATTTTGTAGGAGAAAAAGGATAAGGACGAGTTGTTTGCATTCCTTATGAAATCTGCATGCAACCAATTAGAAAAATGGTGAAGGCATGCAACCAATAAGAAAAATGAAAAGTATGAATGGGAATTTGAGATTCAACTTGGATCGTAGATCCATACCTAATCCTAAGTCTTCACATTCTTTATAAGGAGAATGAATGTACCATTAAATAGATAGAAAAGCAATAAAAAAGGGGAGACTATAGTGGAATTTCAGTGTGAAGAGAAAAGACTTAGTGAAAGGGATAGCATTTATATATCCATTTAATCAAAATAGAATAGGGGACATATTCAAAGATTAAATCTAGTAGAGATCAGAAGAGAAAGAGTAGATCAAGTGCCTAAAACCAGCAATTTGAGATTGCATTCAATCAGGTTAAATGTTCTAATACTCTTTCATAATTTTATTAGAGAATAAAATCTTATGGTGATAGGTTAGCTTAATAGCTAGGTAGGAGAGCCTTTGGAGAAGGTCAAGAAAATCCTATGTATTAGGTGGGTTTAACAACCTTTATGTAAATCCTTTAATGGGGTGACACTTCTTGTAATGTGTTTGTAAATCCTTTCAATAGGTCACTATTAACATAGTGTAAAGCCTTTTACAAGGTAGGCCTTTAATAGGGCAAACCATCAGAAGTGGTTGAACTCATTGCTGTAGTAAATTTTTTGTGGGTGTCATCCCCACCCCATTTTTACCTTCTTATTCCTAGAGGGTTTGTGGGTCACCAAAATCACTTGCATTATGTGTTGATGCATGTTCTCATTTTATGTTTATTTACTTGCATGCATGTTTATTTAAATTAAATTTTGTTAAGGGGTTGAAAAGAGAAATTGGTTACTTGTGATTCGCCCCCCACTCTTAGAAGTACTCTTCCCATTTGAAAATTCCAAAATTGTTCACACAAGTCATAAGTGTAGTAGCCTCATCCAAATTTGATTCATCCTTCATTTCAACATATACCACTTAATCATTATTTTCATTAATAATGTAGCATGACTTCTTGCCTTTGTCTCTGTAGTCTCTTCCATCATCTTCTCTTCTATTTTGTGCTTGTTTGCTTCTCTGAAGTTCTTCTTCTATATACATCTTGCTGCAATATGGCCAACTTCATTGTAATTAAAAAAAATGATAGGCAGCTTGCCTTTACATTTACCTTTTCCTTTGTGAAATTTTTTGATCAGAAATGCTTTCAATTGTTCAATGTCTTCCTCATCTGTACTACTATCACTTGATGCATACTTCATCTTTCTTTTCTTCTTCTTTGGCTTTACTTCCTCAAAGTCCTTCAGTAACAATTTTTCTTTGAAAGTTGATTCAATACTCTCTAGTTTGTAGTTGTCAAAATTAGATAACTCAAAAGTAGTGAGTCTTCCTACCAAACCTTCAAGGGTTAGATCATTTCCTAGCATACATCTTAAATCTTGAATTGTAGACACTCTAATGGAATACACAGGCAACAATGTTCTCAAGACTTTACTTAGCACAATATCATCATCTATTTTACTAGTTGCACCTTTGATTGCACTAACAACTTCTTTCATTCTAGGAACATATTGAGCAATGTTTCCACCTTCTTCCATTCTAATGTTATCAAACTTACCTCTCAGGCTCTTTGCCTTGGATCTTTGAACATTTTTGTCTTCTCCATAGATGGTGTCTAGGAAATCCCACATCTACTTTTCACTTTTAAGTTCTTTGATGTCATCAAACTCAACATAGCTTAGGGTAGAGCCAATATCCAACATTTCCTAATTGTGTTCTTTCTTTTTCTTTAGATCTTCAATAGTTAGAGCTCCTACAGGATCAACATGTGCAACTAAAATGCAATATTGTGCATAATATCCAAGTCCTCCAAGGTGTAGCTTCATCAAAATTTTCCATGCATAAAAGTTATCTCTGTTCAACTTGGGTACCCTTCTTTTTGACATCTTGACCTTTATGATTTTAGTACCTTAAAACTAATCCTCTTAAGCAACTAGGCTCTGATACCAATTGTTGGAATACTTTCAGAATAACTTAGAAGGGGGGGTGGGTGAATTAGTTATTCAAGGTCCAGATATACAAAATAAAACTTTTCAAATTTCAGTGAACCCTTAAAACTTTCTCATTCATGCATGCATTCATTGTGTGTTAATCAAAATTGATATGTTACTATAACATTAACATGCAGAAATGTAAAGCATAAAACACAACACATCCATCAATACACTTGACATAATGATTTAATGTGGAAACCCAATTTGGGAAAAACCACCAGTAACAAGCTACTCCTTTTTCACTCTTTTGAAGTGATGCCCTATTAAAGGCCAACCCTATTAAAGGTTACAACACACACTGTTAAATGTGACTTGATTAAGGGATTTCTATCACCTTGTTAAGAGTGAGCCTTGTTAGAGAACTTTAGGCCATTCACTTGGAATGCCACCCTATTAAAGGATTTTCCAATGACTGTTAAGTCAACCTTTCTCCAAAATATTTACCCTAATTTGATACAATTGTTAGAAAGTAATAGTAGAGCTTTGATCTGATACAACTTACAACCTTACTTGCAGATTACAGATCACTATTTAGTCCTCCACTCTGCTTGGCTTCCAATCTTTGTAGTTCTGATAGCTTGTTCACCATTTAAGCATTCATCCTCCTCTAGCCTTCTTGCTTAGCTTTCCATTGTAGAATTCTTCACTTGAGTCACTTGATGAAGCAAACCCTCTTCCTTCTCCTTGTCAGATTCTCACATCCAAAAACTCTCTAACTTCTATCCAACTTTGCTTCATGACCAGAAATCCCTACATATAGGGAATTAGAACTCTTTTTCCCACTCATTATCCATCGAAAATTAGGGTTTTTGATGGATTAGGTAGGATAAAATGTATCTACCCCATATCTTATCTTCTCTAGAAACTTCTCCTAAAATCTATTTGAATTCACCTCTAAAATGCTTTACATAAGATTCTGTACCTCCAGTTCATCAATATTATATTCCTCCTGATTCACAAGTTCCAACAAAACAATCTTGTTAGCTTTTAATTGCTGAATCTTTGATCTTTTTCATAATGCAATAAATTGACATTATCAATTTATTGATGTTTGAAACATACTATGTTATTCAACATCTATTAGATTTTACTAGTGCTTGACATCAACTAAAAATCACTCGAGTTCAACTATCTTGCTCAACACCTACTAACTTACTTGGCATCCACTAGTTTACTTGGCATCTACTAGAAATTGCTTTCACTCAGCTCGCACTAACTTTTTCCTTGGCTCGCACTAACTTTGCTCAACACCTTCTATCAACTTGGGCAAGCTTAGCAAATGATTTTTTTTCAACTTTCTTCTTTTGATCTTTCTAAGTGTAGCCAATCATTTTGTAACCTCAAGAAGATCATTAATACATTATATTATCACTATCTTAACTAATTCTTTCACTTCAATACATAATCATAACTCAACCTTTCCTCTATGTACTTTTGTTACATCTTGTTGATCAAATCATCCTCATCAATCAACTAAGTGATAGTGCTTGAAACATATAAGCAATTGTCTTACCAACATGTAGTAGGTTTGACATTAGTGACAAGAAAATGATTGAAAACACTTCTTCAAAAATTCTCTTACTCAAATGATCATTTTATTCATATATCAATACATCGTGTAGATCCCAACTAGCAGGTGACTATGACTCCCTCCCTTAAACACATCAAACATGACAAATAGAAAGATAAAACAGACACGTGCCATACACATGCAATTATGGGGTAAGTACCATAATAATTATAAGTCAAACATCAAATGCTTAGATAAAATTATGCATCATTACAAATATGAAATAATCATCATTAAAGCATCATTAATGTGCTAGTAATCATAATCATCAATAAAAATGTGAAATTAAATCAACTAAGTAATTCTTTATTGATATATGTGTAATCAAGGTCATGAAATAATTTCATAATCATAAATCCAATATCCTTGAAACTAACACATCCATGGAATAGGTATAAAAGAGTTTAATAAATATAATAGAAAAATAAACTACAAGTGGGCACTATAGTATACTTACTCAAAATACCTTAAAAAATATATTTTCAATAAAACATTTAACCCTAGAAAGTTGATTTCTCCTTGGGAATAACTATCTATCCCAAGAGAATCAAGCAATAAGTCTACATAAGATATGTCAAAAGATTTGTATTAGGTATACCTACCTAGGTCAGAAAATCCTAAAGTGAAGAGGATTTGATCTCTAAGTTCAACCCTATTCATTGGCCAAATTGTGTTTGATTACCCAGCATTGAGAAAAAAGGCTCATAGGGTTTCTAATCAACAATTTGAGGAACCAATAGATTGGTGACTCTACTAGAGATGAGTTTCTCATAATATCCATATTGTGAAGTTACCGAGAGATTCAAATTTTGCAAATAAAAATAGAGGAAGTATAAATGTTTTATTTAGTGTACTCTACTAGAGGGAGAACTCATATGACCTAGCATACAAATGAATTCCTTGGAAAATGTAGAAAATCTATGTAATTTTCTATGAATTATTTGTTAGTCTCATATTGATTTTGACATTTGAGTGTCAACACACTTAACCAAATTCTTAAAATGATGTCGAGTATAATACAAAAGTTGAGCTACAGTATATACCAAGCCAAAGAATTCAATAGGTTCCAAGTGAACTTTAGGTGTCGAACAATCTTTAGGTGTTGAACAAAGTTTAAGTGCTGAGCAAAGTATAGGTGCTGAGTGAAACATAATTACTATAGATGTTGAGTGAAATAGAATTACTATAGGAGCCGAGTGAGCCAATTTTCCTATATGTGCCAAGCATCAGTAACTAGTATCTGTCGAGTAACACAGTATTAACATATGAGTTTGTGCCTTCACAAACTCAGATGTAAACTATTTTTTTGGAACCAACATGGGATGAATCTTGAAGGATCTTGAAGATTAGAATGAATCTTTGGCATTACCTATGCAATCAGCATGCAACCAATAAGAAAAATGGAGAAGACATCTAATGAATAGGAAAAATGAAAGTAATGAGTGGGAAATGAAGATTTAATATTGATCATAGATTCGTACCTAACCCCAAGTCATCAAAATCTTTACAAAGAGGATAAAACCCATTTGTATGCACGAATGAGAGAAGTGTATGGGTGAACTATAGCAAAATTTAGAGGAAAGTTTAAAGACTTAGTGAAGAATAGAGCAACATTGCAAAATTTAGTTGACAAAGAATATAGTATCATAGTTACGAAGAGTGACATATCAAATCAAGCAAGGATCAAAGCAGTCAGAGCAGAACAAGGATTTGGAATCAGCAATTGAAGATTGCAAAGCTATTAGGTCAAAGACTTTCTAGTACTTTCTAGCAATTGTATTAGATAATGGAAATCCTATGGACTTAGGTTGGCCTAGCAACCATTTGTAAATCCTTTAATAGGGTGGTATTCCAAGTGAATGTACTAAACTCCTTTAACCAGGCCTACTTTTAGCAAGGTAGTAAAATCCTTTAACCAGGTCACTTTTAATAGGGTGTAAAGTCTTTAATAGGATAGGCCTTTCATAGGTTAGACCATTGGAAGTGGTCAAACATTTTAACCTTGAATAGTTACACATTGTTGCAGTGATATTTTTTGGGTGTCATCCCCACCCCAGTTTTACCTTCTCATTTTGGAGGGTTTTTGGGTTACCAAATTTGTGTGTTATCTATTTTCATGCATGCTTTTACTTTCATGTTTACTAGATGAATTAGATGCATGTAAATAGTTTTAGTAAAAGGATTTGAAAAGATTAAATTTATTTACTACTGATTCATCCCCCCTTCCCTCCCCCCCCCTCAAAGTTAATCTTTCCACTTGTTAATTCCAACAATTGGTATTAGAGCCAAGTTCTCCCAAGAAGAAGCCTTACAACTTGGAGAAAAGATCTGAAAATGGAAGTCTAAAAACTTGGGAAGATCATAGAGAATCAGGCAATTGCTATACAACTTGCTTTACATGCCTTGGAAGAAGCTAGAGAGGAGTTGAGAAAATCCTTAAAGAGAAGAAGAGAGTTGCCATAGCTGAAAATGACACACACTATAAGGAGATTGACACCTTAGATCTATTTTCAAATGGAGATTTCAAAGAGTTTGATGTAGCAATAGAAAACCTAATGGAGAAGAATAGAGCTCAAGCAGAAGAAATCAGAACACTTAAGCTTGAACAAGAGTGAAAAGTCATGATGCTCTGTGAGGTAACTAAACAAAAGAAAAGAGCCACTAAAGACAAGGCTATGCTAGAAGAAGACAAGAGAAACCTTGCCAAAAAATTGGAAGAAAAATCAATTGATCTTACAAGAATCTCAAACATGCAGCTAGACACCTTGAGTCAGATGATGAATGCACATCATGAACTGAATGTCAAGGATATTGAGATCTCCACACTGAAGATGCAAAATGATCAACAACAAAATGACCTAAAAAGAGAAAAGGAGATTGTAGAAAGCTTCAAAAAACCTAATGAAGCCATCAAATACTTTGAGCAGAAACTAAAATCACCAAGGGCTAGCAATGATACTTCAGGACTAGGTTACACTAGCACTAAACAAGGAGAATCTTCCAAGACTATAGATGAAAGGAGTAACAAAGGTAAGAAAAATAAACCTACTTGTCATTAATTTGGTTAAAAGGGACATACCTCAAATGTATGCAGGAGTAAAAATTCCCATCAAGATGACAAACCTAAGAATGCAAGTTACCATCATAAGTGCAAAAAGCAAGGACATCAAGCACATGACTGCAGGACTAGGACTATCAAGACACCAAGATTTGAAGGTCATTGCTACAATTGCAAGAAGTATGGACATAGAGCTTTTGAGTGTAGATCAAAGCCTATATGGACACCAAATCAACCAGTAGGAGAAAATAATGGACATCACTACAATTGGGATTACAACACTAGATATAGCTATCATTATTGTCAGGAATATGGACACATTCCTAAAAATTGCATAAGGACACATTTTAGAGGAAACTACAATAGATGGTTGAGCCAAATCACATGTTTTAGTTGCTTGAAGATTGGTCATATCAGCAAGAATGTCCCAACTAGGTCAAAGGTACCCAACTCAAAGAATGACAAAGGTAAAGAAAAGGTGGATGTTGAACACATCAAAGGACAAATGAATAAGACATGGAAGAAGAAAGATGGGTGTAGCACATCAAATGAAGGGATCACTTTACCTAATAAGTCAAGTGGTCACACTTCATCAAATTAAGAAAAAGAGAAGGCATGAGGAACTAATCTACAAAGTTTTATCATACATCAGTTCCTAAACAAGCAAGAACTAAAAGGATGAGATCAACATGAACAAAGATGCAAAGTTAAAATTTCAAGGTTTAACAAGTGTTGTTGAGTTTCCCTCAGATGCTGAGTAAAAATCAAGTACAAGCTGAGTTGACTATCAAAATAATGGGAGCCGAATGACTAGTAGAAGCTAAGTTGGTAGAGGAAGTAGAGTAAAGAATACTCTTATGGAAGCTGAGTGATGAAAAGGCAATAGAAGTTGAGTAATGTAGTAATCCTTAAAAGCTAAGTGGATAGCTATATCCACACTAAGCATTAAATGTAGAAAAAATGGGGTATATCATCTCATTCTCAATCATTTTTCCTAATTGTGAACAAAGAGAAAAGATGAGAAAGAACACAGAGATAATCCAAAGTAGAGAATCTAGTGTACAAGAAGATTTCTATAGCATTTCAACATGATTCCATCAATTTCAAGGTATTTATGGCTGTGTCAAGCTACACAATTTCATGTTTTCTTCATGTTAAAACCCTAGATTGTGTTAAATGGCTTCTAGCTCTAGAAAAACTCAAGAGAAGGAATCATTTGAAGTCTAGCTAATGTCAAAAGAGGTCAGACAACCTGATTTCTACCCAATCCCAGAAGTTGCTTATAAAAATGACCTAGCTGGAGCCCTATCCGTCATACCCCCTAAGGTTATAATGGATCAGAATTTAGGAAATGCTATAATTGCAAGATTGGAGCTATAAGTGACATGGAAATGAGGGAGGCATATGAGAAATTATGTGAAAATGGAGTGTTGAAGGAAGAGTATAATTTTTTTGAAAATAAGGGTTTAACGCATGCCCTAGAATTTCCCATAGTATTCAAGACAGAATGGATTAGGCTAGTGTTGAGAAGAATGCATGATGGTAGCTTATGGTTGGAGGATGTCCCTATAAAAATCACCAAGAGAATTGTTCATAGAGTTATAGGGTATCCAACCCTAGATTTCCTAAAGACTCTTAAGAATGATGCCAAGGAGGCAATTGAGAAAAATATAGGTGCTAAGTGGAATAAGAGAGGGATGACAATTGACACTATCCAAGACCCTCTAGTTGATTTTGCTATTAGGGTCATTGCACACAAATTCTATCAATCCAATAGACTTAGCAGTGTTCCCTACATTGCAGTAGATGTAGGCTACAAATTGGTGAAGAAGGATCACACATATGATCTACCAGCACTGTAACTGCAACAGATCAAGGAAAATATAGCAGCAATCAAAAGAACCAAGGGAGCCCAATGCAAATTTGGTGCTATTTTGACATGTATTTTCTTTTATGTTCAGAATGAATTTCCTTATTTTAGTAAAGTGGCATGGAAAACTAATAGCTCAATAATAGCTCAAGTCAATGAATACACAGAGTAGATGGGAGCTAATTTTGAGACCCTAATGAGTAGCTATTTTGAGGACTTTAAGAAGACAATGAAGTAGAGGCTCATAATTCTAGTTTCATTAGTGGAGAAGCATGTAAATAATGTATGTTTTCTTGTAGAAATAGATTATACATATATTTAGGCTACCATACCAAGAGTGAGATAGCTGAGACCTCTTGGGTATGAAATAAACATAGATGACGCATCAATAGCAATAACTGCATTATTGGTAGAGGAAATAGACAAAGATGCACCACATTTTGGAACCTATAACGTGGTGAGATCAAAAGTGGATATGGAAATGAAAAATGCCTCCACTTTGAAAAAGAAGGACAAGCTTGTTAAGAAGCTCAAAGCTAAATTTGGGGAAGGTACTATAGAAGAAGTAGAAGAAGAAGGTGATGATGCCGAGGGTGATGAAGAAGAACAAGGTTAAGGACCACTTGCCTTAACCCAAGGTATGGGGGAGGATGTAGATGAAGAGGATGATGCCAAGAAGGAAGCACCTAAGGCTAAGCCAAAGAAGAGAAAGGCAAAGAAAGAACTAGTTGCATAGCCCAAGGCAAAGAAGAAAGCTACAAAGCCAAGCCCATCCAAGCCAACTAAAAGGGTAGATACTAGGGCTACAACTCAAGTGAAAAAGGTGCAATAGAAACAAAAGGCAATAGAACAAGGAGGACTTGTAGAGAAGAAGAAAGTATTTTGCACCTCCTCAATCAAACAAAAAGAGAATAGAGCCTGATGAAGATCAATTTAGACTGGTAAGCAATTCTACCACATCCAAATTGGAAGGTAATTGCAATAATATTAGAGATAATGAAAATTTAACTAGTCTAAAGACCATAGTTTTTAATAAGTTGTCAAAGGAACAACATAATATAGTGGAAGAGTCCATCTACACTATGATGGCTAAGTTCAAGACCACCCCACTTGAACTAGACAACTCAATGCCTAAGGAGCTAAGCTCATTAGTTGAGAAAAAATGACATTACTGTCTCAAAATGGAGAAAGAAATAAGGGAGTCTACATTGGCTCATGTAATGCTAGACCTTACTAAAGGTTAAATAACAAAGGCTAGCAAGAAACATGGGAGAAAATTTGCACCCAAATATAGAGCCTTTAAAATTTTGCAAAACCAAATAGAGGATGTTGCCCAAAAGTCTACACAAATGTGGAAATTGATATATGGTTTGAAAACTATGAAGGAAGGATAGGAAGACCCATTTGAGGGTAGAAATGATGAAGAAGAAGAGAATGAGAAAGAAGAAGAAAGAGAGAAAGAAAAAGATGAAGGAGAAAAAGAGACAGTGGAGAAGACACATGGTGAAAAGGAAACAATTGAAGATCAATAGAATGAATAGAGTGTCCAAGACACCCAAATACCACCACCAAGTCCTCTACATACAATACTTATAGTTACAGTAATTGTAAAGGATGTTCCTAACACTTTAGCTCAAAACATCGATCCTTTAACTGTAGAGGATCTCAAAAAGATCCTTCACTAATCTTCATTGCAAGCACAACTTTGTACAAATCCAATTTTGGTGAGTGTTGATGAGTTTTAGAGAGCTATAGTAGAGATAAAAAAGGAGAAAGAGAGCACACAAGAACAATCTACACAACTTCTCACAACTATAGCATATCAACCCAAAGAGAAAAAGGAACAAGACAAAATTGTTAAGATTGACAGTACAATTATAGTCACAACAACTACTGAGGAGCAAGAAAAGGAACAAATAGGACAAGATGTTCCTACTACATAAATTCAAGTTGCACCTCCTCAAATTGTGATTATTGATCAAGGCAGGAAAGAAGAGGAGAAAGAAGTGGAGTAAACCCCTAAGGAACAGGAGGCAATACAAACATTGGTGAACTTGCCTACCTTGGGGACACCTAATAAGAAGCCAAGCACTAATGTAGTCCCATTATAGATCTCAACACTAGGCTCAAGATCCACCAAGGTTGCAAGGGTACTTCACTATGGAGACCCTACACTTGATGAAGAGATAGCCATACCTAGTTATGAATCAAGAACTATGAACCTACAATAGATAAATGAAGTGCAAGAGGCACTAGAGAAGATGAAGAGATAAGAGATACTCAAAAATGAGTATAAGAAGAAGCAAACACATGTGGAAATCAAGGACATATTTCTTGATGCTTTCAGCTTGCAAGTACTTAATGAAACCTAGCCCATCATGGAGCAATTGGCCAACATAGTGGACTAGGTACAGAATGAGGACCTAGAAACTAATCTTAAATTATTAGAATGGTCAAAGAAGAAGTTTTAGATGAAAGTGAATGAGAAGATATCTAGTGAAATAACTCTTTCACAAGTTGAATTAGCAAAGAAGATTGAAAAAGTGAAGAAAGTACTTGAGAATGTATTCTCATTGTACACCAAGTTGTGTGATTCATCTTACTTCACACAAGAGACTAGCCAAAGCATACTAAACTTGGAATGAAATCTAAATATTTCTAGCACTCAGTTACCTAAAGATCTAGCTCAAAGTGAGAAGAATTTTGTAGCTATGCTTCATGCACAGAAAGAGTTAGCTGTGTTGACAGCAAAAGAGGTCAATATCAAGGCCAAATTGATGTAGATTCAATATTCCATTACCCCACATTTGGAAGTACTCCATAAGGAACATGCCTATGTAGAAACTATTCTAAAGAAAGATCCTAATCTTTCTACTTTAGAAGGCCTTGTTCAACTTGTAGTAGAGATAACCAGCCAACACAAGTCATTGGAAATTGCTTTAGATAATTGGGATGCTTCTCTCAAGATGATTATGGAGGTAAATAAAACATTTTTGGCAAAGTATTCTATTCACCCTTAGGAACCTTTGACATAAGTGTCAAAAAGGGGAGAAATAATAAAGATGGAGACATAGTGTGTAATTAGAAAGGGGGAGATATAATGTTTTGGGAGATGTGAATAAGAAACAGATATAGAGTACAGGAAGCAAAAACATGATACATAGATACAAGAACAAGAGAAGACAAGGCAAAGAGTATCAGATACATCAGCATGAAACACAATTAGCACACAAGAATTTTGGTTACAGGAATGGAAATGGCACATTAGCTCAAAGGGAGTCACAAGATTTTGAGGTATATAAAATTTTCAATAAATTTTTGAAGTATTGTACATATGTCAAATAGGATTTGTAGCATACTTGTAAAGATCAGATTTACAATGTTTAAGTGTTTTTGCCACTCATGTCAAAGGGGGAGATTGTTAGTCTCAGATTGGTTTTGACATTTGAGTGTCAACACACTTAACCAAATTCTCAAGATGATGCTGAGTATAAAACAAAATTTGAGCTATAGTGTATGCCAAGCTAGAGAATTCAATAGGTGATGAGTGAACTTTAGGTGCCGTGAAATCTTTAGATGTTGAGCAAAGTTCAAGTGCTAAGAAAAGTATAGATGGTGAGTGAAACAAAATCACTATAGATGCTGAGTGAAATAGAATTACTATAGGAGCCTAGTGAGCCAGTTTTCCTATATGTGTCGAGCATTAGCAACTAGTATGTGTCAAGTAACATAGAATCAGCATATGAGTTGTGCCTTTGCAAACTCAGATGTAAACTATTTTTTTGGAGCTAACATAGGATGAATCTTGAAGGATCTTGAAGATAAGAACAAATCTTTGACATTACTTATGCAATCAACATGCAACCAATAAGAAAAATGGAGAAGGCATGCAACCGATAGGAAAAATGCAAGTAATGAGCAGGAAATGAAGATTTAATATTGATTGTAGATTCATACCCAAACCTAAGTCTTAAAAATCTTTAAAAGGAGGACAAAACCCATTTGTATGCATGAATGAGAGAAGTGTATGGGTGAACTATAGAAAAAATTAGAGGGAAGTTTAAAGACTTAGTGAAGAACAGAGCAGCATTGCAGAATCTAGTTGACAAAGAATAGAGTATCAGAGTTATGAAGAGTGACATATCAGATCAAGCAAGGATCATAGTAGTCAGAGTAGAACAAGGATCTAGAATCAACAATTGAAGATTGCAAAGCTATCAGGTCAAAGACTTTCTAATACTTTCTAGCAATTATATTAGATAATGAAAATCCTATGGACTTACGTTGGCCTAGCAGCCATTTGTAAATCCTTTAATAGGGTGGCATTCCAAGTAAATGTGCTAAAGTCCTTTAACCAGGTCTACTTTTAGTAGGGTAGTGAAATACTTTGACCAGGTCACTTTTAATAGGGTGTAAAGTCTTTAACATGACAAGCCTTTCATGGGGAAGACCATTGCAAGTGGTCAAACATTGTAACCTTGAATAGTTACACATTGTTGCAATGATATTTTGTGGGTGTCATCCCCACCCCAGTTTTACCTTCTCATTTTGGAGGGTTTCTAGGTTACCAAATTTGTGTGTTATCTACTTTCATGCATGCTTTTACTTTCATGTTTACTAGATGAATTAGATGCATGTAAATGGTTTCAGTAAAAGGATTTGCAAAGGTTGAAGTTATTTATATCTGATTCACCCCCCTATTAGAATTTAATCTTTCCACTTGTTAATTCTAACATTATTAGTCTTTTTATTTTAAAATAAAAGAAATTTATAAAAATTCATCTATTAAGTGTACGTGGGGTAGAGATTTGTTCATGAAGGAAAATTATTTCTAGAGTGGACCCCAAAAAAGGACTAGGAGTAAGAAGAACCAATCAACATACATGTTGTATACTGGATTGAAGAGATTTGCAAATAGGGAAAGAAGTGTTGTACTAAAGAAGGTGAGAATTCAGGAGAGAAGACTTTAGAAAGGGAGAGAAACCCCTTTTATAACATAAGAACACTTGACAATGAGAATTAGCCAAACACATATCAGGTTGATGATGAAGACAAATAATATGGTGAAGAAGAGAATGAGGAAGATGCTCACAAGTTAGACATAATTTTTCAAATACTATGCACTATTACACCCACGAAAGAATCCAAGGCTTTAAGATGGGTTCCTAGTGAGTTTTTTTAAAGAATTGGCATGAAATGAGATCAAATCATCACTCATAAGAAGACTAACGATGATATGAATAAAGAAACCAAAAAATATACTAAATAAAATCCACATCATAATAGAGATCTCATTTATAATAGAATAAATGAGATTTCTATTATGAGCAAATAGAAATAACAACAATATAAATAATTTTTAGAACAATCAGCACAATACAACAAATAATCAAAGATGTAAAAATTAAAACTAATTAAGTACAGGACATCGGGCTAGAGTCCCTATAGTAATCAAAAGATATAGACAACTTGACTTCAATGGAATATTTGTGGGATATCCAAATGCTATAACAAATAAATTGAGAACTATAAGTCCAAAATTTTCTAGAGAAGAGGCCCAGTCTGCTAAAGCACATATAATTAATTATAAAAATGATATTGAAGAATTGGAACATAATCTATTAGAATATTTAGAATAAGTGAGAGGTGGGGGTGAATCAATTATCAAAGGTCCAAATGTACCAATTGAACAAATAAACACTTCAAAAGATTTAGAACTTATCATTTCATTACTCGACCTCTATTGCAAACTATTTTTAACATTAATAGATTGTCCTTTTTTTTATAAATAAAAGACTTGTAGAATGTAAACTTAAATCAATAAAACATCACAATAGCATTCACATAAATTTGATTCTACGAGTTTACATGGAAATCTAATTTGGGAAAAACCACCAGACCCATGTCACCAATTCTCACTCTTCTAAAGAGAGCCCTAATCGGAGCCAACCTAGTTAAAAGTTACAATAAACACTGTTAAATGTGACCTTGTTAAAAGATTTAATCACCCTATTAGGAGTGGCCTTGTTAGAGAACTTTAGGACATTACATAAGAATTTCATCTAGTTAAAGAATTTATATGAACTATTAGGTCAACCTTGATTAAAGGATTTCAAATACTGTTCACAAAGGTTAGAAGCTAATAGTAGGTTTGATCTATTTAGTAAAACTCACTTTGCATGTTCAGATCTCTATTTAGCTCCCAATACTAATTCATTGTTTGGCCTTTGTTGTCATCTCAATATCAGATTCACTTAGCAACCCTTCAAGAAATCTCCCTTCACTTCTCTCAACTCAATCAAGCCTTCTTCTTAGATTCACCAGTCAAGAACATTAGTAACAATTCCAACTTTCTAGAACTTCTTCAAAATTTGATCTATTTAGTAAAACTCACTTTGCATGTTCAGATCTTTGTTCAGCTCCCAATACTAATTCACTGTTTGGCCTTTGTTGTCATCTCAATATCATATTCACTTAGCAAACCTTCAAGAAATCTCCCTTCACTTCTCTTCAACTCAATCAAGACTTCTTATTATATTTTCTAATCAACAACATTAGTAACAACTCCAACTTTCTAGAACTCCTTCAAAATGTGCATTGTTACTCTACATTGTTTGCTTCCACATGCACACTTACCCTTAGCTAAAATTTCACCTCTATACCTCTTTAAATAGATAGTTCTGATGTTTTTCCACTTAATCAACACCATAGATCTTAGGGTTCATGATTCAATCCATTAGATATAATGTATCTAATTGTCATTTTTTTTATCTCTTATTTTCTAGAAAATTCTCACTGAATTCATCTCTTAGATCATTTACCTAATCCTCTCCTAAAATTAAATGATCCAACTCATCGATCCTTATCTTCAACATGTTTTCCAACTCCAAAGAAATAACCTTAGTTGGCTAGAAATTATGATTTCTTGCAAACAATTAAAATGTTGTTCCTCAGCCAACACAAAGTTCTGACACTCAATCATCACTGAATTGCTCAGTCACTATAGAACTTCCTATTCAACATCAAAAATGTTACTCAGTCAATCCTAATGCTTGGTCAACACTTGATTTTCTTGACACCTATTGTGGCTCAGTTGACACTAGCATTACTCGACACGTACATCAAAAGTCCTTGGTCTTTTACTCTGTTACTCAATCAAGTTTACATAAGTGATTTATCTTTTCTTATATAGTCAAGACTTGAACACTACTATCTTCTCCTCTATCAACATGATTTTAAAAAAAAAATTGTCTTCTCAAAATCTAATTAATCAAATGTCCATTTTTAGTTTCCTCTTTATAACTCAATCTTTCCTCTAAATGCTTTTGTTATGAACAACTTCTCAAATCCTCTTCATCAATCAAATAGATATGACATTTAGATCAGATGGAAAATTGTCTCACCAATAGATTCGACATCAATCACAACACAATAATTGTTCCAATTGTAGTTTCCAACAATCTCTCTTTTTTTGCATTGATGGAAACACATCAACAAAAATCTTTGCAGAAATACTTCAGGTTACCATACAATCAAAATTGTATAGACTTTGAGTAACACTCTCAATGTATCAGATTTATTATTATTAATAATATGTTTAGTTTCATTATAATCTCCCTCTAATTAATCACTCCCTCTTACTTAGCATGTCTTTACCAACATCCAATGGATATTTTCTTGAATGATCTCCCTCTTTGAAGATAATCTCTCCCTCTTTAATATTCATGCAATCTCTCCCTCTAAAATCTTATATTGCATATCTATAATATTGAAACCTTTCCCTCTCATATTTTTTACAATCTTATGTAATCTCTCCCTTTTTGAAAATAATTCCAAAGACATTATCTCTTGCTCATACATCTTGATTATGTGGATAGTTGAATATCAGGTTTAAATTCTTCATCTGTCATCTTCATATGACTGGTCTGTTATCCTATTGTTATTCTTCACTACTACCTTAGGCAACTCCTAAAGTATAATTGTTTACATTAATTTATAAGATAGTATGATCATCACATTTGATGCAATTCCTCCTAGGGGAATCACCCCCAATTTACCTCTAAGATATTCATAAGCATCCTTAGGTAAATCTTTTGTGAATACGTCAGCAATTTTCTCTTTTGTGTTCACATATTCTAATTTCACTTCTTTGTCTTGAACTAGCTCTCTCAAGTAATGATACCTGATAGCAATGTGTTTTGTCTTTGTGTGCATAACAAAGTTCTTTAATATATTAATAAAACTTGTGTTATCACAATATATAACAAATAGATCAACAATCTCTTCATTCATACCTTTCAAAAATTGTTTGATCCAAATGATATTTGAACAATTTACTACCACTTTCATATACTTAGCTTCAGCTGTTGATTGGGAAATGTAATTCTACTTCTTGTTGTTGGAAATATAAGAGGAGTAATTGAGAGGGGAGGGGTAAATTAGTTACCACAAAAAAAAATCAAATCCCTTAGATGTCAATACAAATCAAAACTAAACTCTATTGAAATTGAAAACATTGTTGTAACTCGATTAGCACTAAATCACTTCATAAACACTAAGAATTACTGTTACTCGGCAAGTACTAAAATATTACTTCTTTTGATGTTCAATTTGATTAAACATAATTAACTTATTTTCATACACATAAAATAAATAACATGAACATAAGTGACACTAGGATTTAATGTGGAAACCCAATTTAGGAAAAACCACCAATCGCAACTAGTTACTATTTTTCACTCTTCTAAATTGAGCCTTGTTAGGAGCCAACCCTATTAAAGGTTATAAAATATATTGTTAGGTGTGACCTTATTAAAAGATTTAATCACTGTGTTAAGAGTGGCCTTGTTACAGGTCTTTAGACAATTCAATCTAGAAACTCCACCTTGTTAGAGGATTTGGCAAATAGTTGTTAAGAGATTTGATACACTACCACAATTATTAGAGAGTAAAAACGATACAACTTGATTGCTAATGCAACTAATTTTTTGATTTTAGAAATTTGTTCTAGTTTGAATACTTGATCCTCCTTTATTAGATAAAACTTTGCAGATTGATCAACTTAGGATACTTTGTTATCCTTCCAATTTGCTTCCTTGGTTTATCTTTTTAATCCCATGCTTCCCATATTCAATCCCACAACTTGACCTTATACTTACATCTTTTCCTTTTTCAAGTTAGCTTGAATACACTTAGAAATATTCCATGTTCATTCCTTAAGTCAACTAGAATTAACAAATAAATTCATTACACTAAATATGTTGATTTAAGATAATCCTTTGTTAGCCAACCTAACTTGGTAGACACTAATTTTGAAATGATTTTACTGTGTTAACCAAGTGAACTTGGTTAACATTGTAACTTTGTAAACTTCCTTTGGTAACTAAGTGAGCTTGGTTAACACTAGTTCCATGCCAACTTTCCTTTGTTAACCAAGTGAGCTAGGTTAACATTGGTTACATGCCAACTTCCCTTTGTCAACTGAGTGAGCTCA
The DNA here is from genome assembly GCA_028749045.1 of Cupressus sempervirens. Classification (NCBI taxonomy): domain Eukaryota; kingdom Viridiplantae; phylum Streptophyta; class Pinopsida; order Cupressales; family Cupressaceae; genus Cupressus; species Cupressus sempervirens. The sequence continues at coordinate 633,376,522 of CM053784.1, read as the reverse complement.
ATTAACACTGAACTTGTGCAAACTTCTCTTTGGTGCCTGAGCGAACTTGGTAGACACTGTCTCTAAACTTGGTCTACATTGGAATTCTCGTGAGACATATGAAAATGTCTTCATCACCTAAGTGATCTTAGTAAACACTAATTGGTACAGATATGACATTTTGTGTAACATCAAAGACAATATACAATTGATCAATTATTTTCAACAATCTCCCTCTTTGTCATTGATGGCAACACAACATGTCATAATATAATTAAATTTTAGAGAAAAATAAAAGTGAGGATAATATTCTTAGTTTCATTTGGATCATCATCCATGAGAACTCCCTCTATTAGTGTCAAATCCCTCTAACATCAATCTCTCCTACTAGAATGATTTTATGATTAATCTGATTATAGTGACTGCAATATCAAACTCTCCATCTTTGATATTAACTAAAGTTCATTCTCCCTCTTTAATAATATCTTTTACATATATTATAGTATCTCTAATATATGATAGAACTCTCACTTTATCATACATAAAATTTCTATGATGTATGACAGAACTCTCCCTATTTGACATCCTATGCCAAAGATAGCATTCAATGAACTTTTATGTACTTGATGTATTGATTCATATGAAATCTTCCCTTTATAATACTACATCAACTTATCCAATTTTCAACATGCTTGGTTGATGCATCACTAAAATCTAATTAGTGAGCTTCAGATAGGGGAATGAACCCTAGCTTACCTCTTAGACACAAAAAAACATCCTTACGTAATAGTTTAGTGAATATGTCTTCAATCTATTATTTTGCATTCACATATTCTAATCTTACTTCCTTATCTTGCACCAATTCTCTTAAGAAATGATACTTAATTGCAATGTGCTCAATTTTGGTATGCACCATAGCATTCTTGGAAATGTTAATTTCACTAGTGTTATCATAGAAAAAAACAACTAGCTATTAGATTTCTTCCTTCACACATGTCAACAATTGTTTGAACCAAACAATATTTTAACAATTGATTGCTACAACAACATATTCTACTTTTACTCTTGATTGAGAGATACAGTTTTACTTCTTGCTTGTCCAAGATACTAGCCTCTTTCCAAGAAAGAATGCTCCACCACTAGTTCTCTTCCTATCATTAATGCTTCCTTCCCAATCAACACCAGTGAATGCTTTCAACTCAAAGTTGCATCCTTTCTTATACCACAAACCATAATCTTTAGTACCATTTAGATACCTCATGATTCTTTTGATTTCCATCATATAATTTTCTTTTGGATTAGTATAGAATCTTTCCACCATTCCAATTGCTAATGCTATATTAGGTCATGTATGCACCACGTATTGAATTTTTCTAATCATTGATCTGTATGTAGTCTGATCCACTTCTTTTGAATCACCATCTTTGGAAAGCTTATGTCTAGTAGATATAGGTTTTCCAACTGGTCTAGAATCCTCCATTCAAAAAAAACTTAGTATCTCTTTGATGTATTTTGATTGATTAATATAGATACCATCCTTCTTCTATTGAATCTGTAAGCCAACAAAGAATTTGATTTCTCCAAAAATTGACATTTCAAATTCCTTACTCATTTCTTCAGAAAAATATTTACACGGATCATCATTTCTAGTAAATAAGGTATCATCTACAAATATTTTTTCCAACACAATCTTCTTGTCTACTCCTTCATTAATTTATAAGCTATTGTTATCATTAGTTTTTTGAAAACCACTCTTTATGAGATACTTGTGCAATCTCTCATACCATGCTTTGGGGGTTTTTTTGAGACCATACAAAGCTTTGTGTAGTCTACAAAATATGTCCCCTTTGCTAGGATCAATGAAACCTTGAGGTCGCTCTATGTAGACTTCCTCTTCTAAGATTCTATTTAGGAATGCTGATTTCACATCCATCGAATACACTTTGAATCCTTTGTGTACTGCATATGCAAGGAGTGTTCTAATACCTTCAAGTCTAGCAATAGGAGAAAAAATTTCTCCATAGTCAATACCTTCCTCTTGAGCATAACCCTTGCAAACTAGCCTTGCCTTTTTCTTGAATCTTCTCCATTCTCATTCAATTTATTTCTTAATACCCATTTTGTGAGTCAAGGAACAAGAGTCCAAGCCTTATTTCTTTCAATCTAATCATTTTTTTCATTCACAACTTCAATCCAACTTTCATTCTCTAATGCATCTTTTATAGATCTAGGTTCAAATTCAGTAAGCAAACATGTACCTTTTAACTTGTTCCTTTTTATTGTACTAATTGATTGATCTCCAATGATTTTCTTAGGTGCATGATGACTTATGACATATCCAACAAGTCTGGGTTTCTATTTGCTAAAACTTGGGTCCTTCTGATGACTTGGGTTACACTTGCTGCAACTTGGGTTGAACTAGAGATTTTGAGGACTCAAGTGGTGAAGGCTATTGATTCCATTTTCTTGAGTATCAGGCACAATATTAGGATTATAGTAAATAATTTTTATGTAGTCTCTAGGTTCCTTACTACTTTATCCTTTGCTCTTTTTTGTAAACTCATCAATCTTCACATGTGCACTGTCTATAACTTTATGAGCAGATATATTCTAACATTTAAAATCTTTCCTCTTATTGGAATATCCTAAAAATATTCCTTCATCACTTTTGACATCAAATTTTCCATTTCTAGACTCCTTCAGAATATAACATTTACTGCCAAATACTTTGAAGTAACATAAATTAGGTTTGTAGCCAAACCATAATTTAAAAGGTGTTTGATTTGAATCCTTCATCAACTAAACTTGGTTCAAGGTATGAACTGTAGTACTGAGTGCTTCATTCCAACATTTGACAACAACATTCTTTTCTATCATAAGGGTCCTTGCACAATCCATGATTGATCTATTCCTTCATTCAACAATGTCATTTTGTTGAGGTGTGTCAGGTGTAGACACTTGTCTTTTGATTCCTCTCTCATTGAAAAATTCATTGAATTCATTAAAAATTAATTCTCCTCCTCTGTCTGATCTTAAACATTTCAATTTCTTTCCCATTTCTTTCTCCACTCTAGCCAAATACCATTTGAACTTTTGAAAAGCTTCCAATTTATCCTTCAAATACATAATAGTCATCATTCTAGAATAATCATCAAAAAATAAAATAAAATACTTATCTCCTGTGTAGCTTTCAATGCCAATAGGTCCAAAAAGGTCTGTATGGACTAGTTCCAACACTTCTTCATAATGATATTTTTTAATTTTAAAACTTGTCTTACTCATCTTACCAATTTGACAATTCTTGCACATGTCCATGTCAGGTTTCTTTAGGCTTGGAATGCCTCTAACCCTTTTTTTCTTGCTTATACTTATTAGGTTATCAAAATTTGCATGACATAACATCTTATGCCATAACTAGCTTTCTTTTACTTGAGCAATAAAACATGGATTTTTTTTGGAAATGATTAAAAAGATCATGAATGAAGAATAGTAGAACTGATAAAGAATGCTTTCAATCATTATTTTGTCATTGATGTCAAACCTGCTACTTACAGGAATTACAATTGCTTTAGCGATCCAAATACTATCAATTGGTTGATTGACAAGGAGGAGGCAACCAATAAGATGTAACTAGAGCACCTAGAGAAAGGTTGAAGTTATGATGTTGTAATGAAGTATAAGGATCAGCTAAGCCATTGATGAAATAGTGTATTGATGACATACTCTAAGACATAGAGAATGGACACACTAAGACACATCAAAGATGTAAGGTTTAACTAAGTTCATTTGTGAGTGCCAAGCAAACTAGTTGAAGCCGAACAAATTCTCAGTTGAAGCTGAGAAAGTTCAACTTCAATGTGTGCCAATAAATTCTTTAGATGTCGAGTAACTCATGATTGTTCAAGTGTTGAGTAACTCAGGATTGTTCAAGTACCGAGTAACTTAGGAAATTTCTTTAGGAGCCAAGCATCAGTAAATAGTAGTAGAAGCTGAGTAACCCAGTTAATGTTGAGAATTAGTAAACCAATGATGCCGAGTTGCTGCATTATTTGTTAAGTCAAAAGATTCATCAAATTAATGATGATAAGTTTGTTGCATTGAATTTTGTGAATTATTTGGATGATAAGGATGATGAGTAGACGTCACAAAATTTTATGTAAACCATGCAAACCAATTCAAGGTGAATGCTGATGGACTTATCATGAAGTTTCTGGAAGAAACAATTTGGAGGGAAAACAATATCATTCTTTCAGATCAAATCAAATTAATGAGCAGGAAGATTTGAGCAGGAAATGTAGAACATAACTTCTTTATAAGGAGTTACAAGTTAGAAGATCAAAGTGAGAAGAAGCCAAGAGAAGGCTAGTGTGAAGTGTCAAGAAGAGGACACAGTGAGGAGTAAGCATAGAGCATCAAGACTCTGAGTTGATCAAGTGACCATAAAGTGCATTGGCATAATGAGTGGAATAACTCAAGGAGATAGATCTTGAAGGGTGGACAAGCTATCAGCACTGTAAGGAAGAAAGACCAAGCAAAGAAAAGAACTGAAGAGAGATATGAAATCTGCAAGGTTAGAGTTGCAAGCTTTATCAGGTCAAAACCTTTCTAATACTTTCTTACCATTGTATTAGACATTGAAATCCTACATTGCTAGGTTAGCTTAATAGCTAGGTGGATAAGCCTTAGGAAAAGGATAGAAGATCCCCAAGAGAAGGACAAGATATCCTTAGGAGAAGAATAGGAGATCCTTAGAGAGGGATAAAAGATTCTTTTGAGAAGGTGACTGTAAATCCCATGGACTTGGTTGAGCCTAACAACTCTATGTAAATCCTTTAATAGGGTGACATTCTAAGTTGAATGTTCTTAAGTCCTCTAATAGGGCACACTCCTAATAGGGTGTAGAAATCCTTTAACAAGTCACATCTAATAGTGTGTAAAGCCTTTAATAGGGAAAACCATCAGAAGTGGTTGAAATCAATTGCACAATTATTTTGTGGGTGTTATCCCCACCCCAGTTTTACCTTCTTATTCTTGGAGGGTTTCTGGGTCATCAAAATCCTTTGTGTTATGTGGTGATGCATGTTTACTTTTCATGATTGTTTAATGTTTAATTGCATGCATGATAATCTCAATTATATGCAATTAAGGATTTGACAAGAAAGTAAAAAGGCTAGAAAGAAAAAGTTGTATTGGACACTATTTGACCTTGAATAATTGATTCACCCCCCCCCCCTCTTAGTTATTCTAAAAGAATTCTAACACTTTTACTAAGATCTAGGTAGAATAGGTTACCTTTTGTTTTCTTGCCAGTCCCAACTAGATTATCTTTTTTATCTAGTAGATTGGTCTTTCCATTCATGAATTCTACCTTGAATCCAATGTTATTCAATTCACACTAAGTAGATTATGCTTTATTCCTTGAACCCAATAAGCATTATTACATTTGAGATCACTAGCTAGTGCAATACAACCTTTACCTTTTACATAACACGTTTCATCATTGCCAAATCTAAAACTTCCACCATCATAGTGTACTGACTTATCAAATTAAAATTTGTCACTAGTCATATGGTGAGAACAACCATTATCAATACTCCATGTATTATTCTTACTAATATGTGGTTGAGTGCCATTTTATCATTCTCATCATCTGATTCATCCTTAATAGCAATGTAGACCATTTCATCTTCTTCACTAGTTTTAGAACCTTTAGCAATGTAACAAGATTTATTACCTTTTTCCTTGTAGTCCTTGTAGCTTTTGAAGTCCTTCTTCACCTTGTACTTGTCATTCTTCTTTTCCTTCTTTGTTTAAACACCTTGCAACAATGTGACCAACCTCTACACAAGAAAACCATATCAAAGAATTTTTTCCTTTATACTTCCCTTTGCCCTTGGGAAATATTTTTATAAGTAATGCTTCAATGACATCAAGATCTCCATCAAAACCATCTTCCTCTCCATTTTCAAATTTCCTTTTAGATTTTGCAACTTTCTTCTTGAGTAATAGCTTGGCTTGAAATAGAGACTCAAGGTTGCTAGTGTTAGGAACATAATTGTCATAGTTATCTAGCTCAAATGATGTCAATCTTCCCACTACTATATCTAATTTTATATCATTCTTGGGATTGCATCTCATCTCTTGGGTCACTAACACTCTAATTGCATATATAGGAAGAAGTGTTCTAAGAAACTGGCTTACCACTATCTCATCTTTAATCTTTCTACCCGAGGCTCTAATTGCACACACATTGGCTTTTATTCTTTCATTGTATTTTGCAATATTATCATCTTCTCTCATCCTTATTTGATCAAATTTTCTTTTGAGACTTTCTACCTTGGTTCATCTTACATTATCATCTCCTCCATAGATTTCCTTCATCTTGATCTGCATCTCATGAGTAGTACCAAATTATTTTACTTCATCAAATTCAACATAGCTGAGAGTTGAAGCAATATCAATTATCATGATATTATGATTCTTCTTTTATGTTATTTTTTCAACAGTCATAGTTCTAGTAAGTACCACATACTTGGCATCTAGGTACTTTAGGCCCGATTCTCCAATGGTTTCCAAATGCAATCTCATGAGTTCTTGCCATGCCTTGAAGTTATCTTTGTTCAGCTCAGGGATCTCCCTTCTGTAAGATGTCCTAATCTTTAGCTTAGGTCCCTGAAACCTTATTTGCAAGAACCAAAAGCTTTGATAGCAATTGTTGGAAATATAAGAGGAGTAGCTAAGAGGGGAGGGGTGAATCATTTTCCACAAAAATAAATACTAGATCCCTTAGATGTCAATACAAATCAAAACTAAATTGCATTGAAACTAAAAATAGTGTTGTAGCTCGGTTATCACTGAATCACTTAGCAAACACTAAGAATTACTATCACTTGACAAGTACTAAAATATTAATTCTTTTGATGTTTAATTAGGTTAACCGCAATTAACTTAGTTTCATACACATAAAAGAAATAACATAAACAAAGGTGACAATGGGATTTAACGTGGAAACCCAATTTGGGAAAAAACACCAATTGCAAATAGTTACTATTTTTCACTCTTCTGAAGTGAGCCCTGTTAGGAGTGAACCCTGTTAAAAGTTACAAAACACACTATTAGGTATGACCCTATTAAAGGATTGAATCACTTTATTATGAGTGCCCTTGTTAGAGTTCTTTAGACACTTCAATTTAGAAATTTCACCTTGTTAGAGGATTTGGCAAATATATGTTAAGCTAACTTTATTAAGAGATTTGATACACTGCTATAATTATTAGAGAGTAACAATGATACAACTTGATTTTTGATGCAACTAATTCGCTGATTTTAGATCTCTATTCTAGCTTGAATAGTTGATCCTCCTTGATTAGATAAAAATTTGCAACTCAGTCAACTTAGGATACTCTGTTATCCTTCCAAATCACTTCCTTGGTTTATCTTTTTAATCCCATACTTCTCATATTCAATCCCACAACTTTGCTAGAATCTGATAAGATTAATAACTCAGAGAACTAGTGCAAAGAATAAATATCTAAACTATGAATGCAAATGATACAAAATCAAAATAGCATCATAGAGTTAGTCTCGAAGAGAGTAATGCAGATGTTGGAAGCAAAATAGCATTAAGAGGATGCAAAAACAAGAGATGCAAATACAAGCCAAGTAGCATGCTTATATAGGCTAGGAAGAGGGAGGAGGTGGCAACACCAACCAATGAGGAGCAACCATCTATCGAACTAAAGATAGCAAAGTATCTTTCCAAGATAGCTAATGGATGCTCACATGTAGGAAGGTGACACATCACAACCATTCACCTAATAAGACATGCTTTATTAACCTAAGAAAGATTATTAAAAGTCTAGGAAAAACCTAGCAAAATAGAAAAAATAAAAAACTACACTAACACCCCCCCATAAGTGAAGCTTAGGTGGATGTAGAAATGGGTCCTGGCAAGTCAAGCCTGATGAGGTACCCATGTGCATAAAATTCCCCCAAAAGAGAGAGAAAAGAGACTCCCCAAAGAAAATTAGGACTCCAAGTGAGAGGAAGATGCCCCCCCAAAAGATGAAGCATCCTGCACCCCTAGCAAAGCTTGCAAATTTTTTCCAGTAGAGCCACTTACATCAAACAAGTTTTCTTCCCTTAGGAAAAGGGACAAGATCCCAAGTGTGGTTCCTCATCAAGGAACTATACTCTTTCTGCATAGCTGTATCCCACTCAGAAATAGAAAAATCCTCATGAAAGGACTATGGATTTGAGGCAGTAGCAATGAATATATGCAAAGCATCTTGGAATTGTGAATGAGTCTGCTTGGTGTGTGATGGATCCCCAACCCAATCACCTGCAAACTGCAAGGTCTCTCTAGCCCAAAGTAGACTAGAAGATGGAGAATCTAGAGGAGAATCATCAACCTGTGAATGATGACTAGGAGAGGAAGGAGGTGAGTCCTCTGAATCACTCTCTACATCAGAAGTGGAGGTAGAAGACTGCTCAAGTGAATCTGACCCATTAGAAGATCTATCATGTATTCCAAGTGACTCCAATGTCAAAGTAGAAGACAACCCTGTGACCATGCTCTACTGGTTAAGCTGATGCAAGTAGTGGAAGTTAAGATGGCCAAACCGCTCATGCCATAATCTGCTCATATCATTAGAGTGAGTGAGTGAAATAGTCAAAGGAGGATCAAGAACAAAGTGAGAAAACATATAGAGTCATGACTGATGATTTGCTCTCCCAACTGCAACTGTAGAATCATTGTGCAACTCACGTATCTCCACTGAACTAGGAGTGAACTCAACCCACTTGCCTAAACTTGTGTGAGTGATTTGGTATACCAATAGGAGATTAGTTGACAATGAGGGTACACAAGGAACATCATGGAATGTGCCATCCCCCACATCAATAGACCCTCTCTCACACACCTCAATAGGAGTGTTATCACCCATCAAAATAGAAGGCATAGCACACGGCTCCAAGGATGCAAGTTATTCCTTAGATGAAGCCATGTGGTGTGAATCACCTGAATCAAGAACCCAAGTGGATGGTGAGGAAGCAACTGCAAAAAGGGCCTTGCCCTTTCCTTTCCCCTTGCTATTTTTTTTTCCCCTTGTTAGACCCTTCATTAGAACTTTGTTTGATAGACTCAGGAACACTGATATTATTCTTCTCAAGAATGTATGTCAAGTGATCAAGTTGTTTCTAAAAACATTTATGTTCATCATGACCAGGTCTTTCACAATAGGCACATTTGACCTTTTCTTTCTTAGGCTTATCACCCTTGGAAGATGGTGTATCAATAGTTGCTTTTGAAGAAATCGATATCTGATCCTTCTTCTCCTCGCTATTCTTTTGTTTCTTGTCCTTACTATTATTGTTACTACTTTGTCCTTATTGTTCTTTTGTGCCTTGGTGTTCTCGAGTGAGATTGACAGAAAAATCATCTAAAGATGGCATGGTGAATTGAGTACCAAGTGCACCCTTAGTAGCATAGAAGGTAGAGACAAACACAGAATATTTTGAACTTAGCTTAGAGAGAATACTAAGAATCAGTTGTTCATCTTTCTTTTCAATTCCACATTATTTTAACTGCAGCCTTAGTGATTTCAGTTTGGTGAAGAAATCTTGGATTGTGTTGAAATTGCCTAGACTCAAACTAATTAATTCATTTTCCAACATATGACCCCTCATTGAATCTTGTGTGCCAAATAGTGTTTCTAGCTTTGTCCATACTTCATTTGGTGTATCCAAAGATTAATAACCCAAAAAACTAGTGCAAAGAATAAATATCTAAACTATGAATGCAAATGATACAAAATCAAAATAGCATCATAGAGTTAGTCTCCAAGAGAGTAATGTAGATGCTGGAAGCAAAATAGCATCAAGAGGATACAAAAACAAGAGATGCAAATACAAGCCAGGTAGCATGGTTATATAGGCTAGAAAGAGGGAGGAGGTGGCAACACCAACCAATGAGGAGCAACCATCTATCGAACTAAAGATAGCAAAGTATCTTCCCAAGATAGCTAATGGATGCTCACATGTAGGAAGGTGACACCTCACAACCATTCACCTAATAAGACATGCTTTATTAACCTAAGCAAGATTATTAAAAGTGTAGGAAAAACCTAGCAAAATAGAAAAAATAAAAAACTACACTAACAAACTTGACCTTATACTTATATCTTTTCCTTTGTCAAGTTGGCTTGAATATAATTACAAATATTCAATGTTAATCCCTTAAGTTGGCTAGACTTAACAAATAAATTGATTAAACTAAATATGTTTATTTAAGGAAAATTCTTTTTTAGCCAACCCAACTCGGTAGGCACCAACTTTGAAATGATTTTCCTATGTTAACCAAGTGAACTCATTTAACACTACAACTTTGTAAACTTCCATTAGTAACCAAGTAAGCTCAATTAACACTAGTTCCATGCAAACTTTCCTTTGTTAACTGAGTGAGCTTAGTTAACACTTGTTCCATTCCAACTTTCCTTTGGTAATTAAATGAGCTCAATTAACACTTAACTTCTGTGAACTTCTCCTTGGTGCCTGAGTGAACTCGGTAGACATTGTCTCTAAGCTTGATTTACACTAAAATTCTTGTCAAACATAGGAAATCATCTTCATCACCTAAGTGAACAAGGAAGATATTGACTAGTAAATATATGACATTTTTTGTACCATCAAAGACAATATACAATTGATAATTTTTTTTCAACACTTTCTTTTCCATGAAATTAGTCTATTTCCTAGTAAGAATTCATTGACACTTGTGTGTTTCCTATCATCAACATTTCCTACCTAATCAGAATGAGTTAATACCTTTAGTTCAAACTTATCACTCTTCTTGTAATACAATCCATAGTCTTATGTTTCTTTCAAATATCTCAATATTATCTTTACTGCCATCATATGATTGTCCTTAGGTCTTTCTAAAAATCTAGCAACTATCCCAACAACTAATGCAATATCTAGTCTACTATGAATAACATATTCTATTTTACCAATCATTGATCTATATTGTGTATGATTCACATCGACAGAGTTATGACTCTTAGATAGGTTGTGTCTAGTAACCATAGGTGTACTCACTTGTTTGGAATATTTCATTCCAAAATTTTTCACTATGTCCTTTATATATTTGGACTGAGTAATGAAAACACCTTGCTTCATTTAATATACTTGTAAACCGACAAAGAATTTGATCTCACCAAACATTGACATTTCAAATTATTTCTTCATTTCATCAGCAAAGTTTTTCATAATGTTTCCTTTCCTCCAAATATGATATCATCAACAAAAAATTTAGATAGCAATACCTTATTTTTCTTTCTAGTCTTCAAATATACATTATTGTTATCATATTCCCTAGCAAAACCAATCTTCACCAAATAGTTATACAATCTTTCATACCATGTTCTAGGGGATTGTTTTAAAGAATATAAACCTTTGTGCAATTAGCATACCATGTTCTTCTTGTTAGGATCCACAAATCCTTCAAGTTGTTCTATGTATACTTCTTCTTCTAGTATCCCATTCAAAAATGTAGATTTGATATCCATTTGATAGACCTTGACTCATTTATAAGAAGAATGTGCAAGTAGTTTTCTGACTCCTTCTAATATTGATACATGGGAAAATATTTCTCCATAGTCAACATCTTTCTCTTGTGCATATCCTTTGCATACCAATCTAGCTTTATACCTTGTGACTTCACTTTTCTCATTCATCTTTTTCCTAAATACCCACTTTTTTCCAACAACATTTTTATCTTTAGGTCTAGGTACTAGAGACCATGTTTTGTTCTTTTCAATCTATTCAATTTCTTCATTCATAGCTTGTATCCAATCTTCATTCTCCAAATCATATTTCACATATTTGGGCTCAAACTCACAAAGTAAGCACCTATCACTTCTGACTCTTTTTCTTGTCATAACACCAAACTCTTTATCTCCAATTATTTGTTTAGGTACATGATGTCTTTTTACAATTTTTTCTAATGCAAGCTCTTTCCTTCTTTGATATTCAAAAGTTTCATCTTGAAAAATAATTTCAAGCTCATCATCCCTTTCTTTTTCAAGTTCTTGTTCAAGTTTTGCATGCTTGGGATTGCCTTCCTGTTGTTTGGTTTGATCTATTTGTGACTTGGCATCATTTATCTATTTCTCAACACCCATAGTCTATTGCTCAAAAATTGGTTGTTGTAACTCGACATTCCTAGTCTGCTGAGGATCTGTAGCTTTGTTCTCTTGTTCAGGTGGAGTGCTTGGAGTACTATCATTCACATATATGAATGAACTATAATATTTAGGTTCTATCTTACATTCAACTTAATTTTTCTCTAAACATTCATCAATTTTCACATTTCTACTTTCCACAACTTTGTTAGTTTTAGAGTTTAAACACTTATAAGCTTTACTCTTGGTGGAATATCCTAGGAATATACCTTCACCAATTTTAGCATCAAGTTTTTTATTCCTATTTTTTTTAAGTGTGTAACATTTTCTTCCAAAAAATTTGAGATATTTCACATTAAGTGTGCTACCATACCATAATTCAAAAAGTGTAGCATTTGTACATTTCTTGACTTGCACTCTATTTAGTGAATAAATAGTTGTACTTACAAATTATCTCTAGTATTTTTGTGATGCATTCTTCTTCGTCATCATTGTTTTAGAACAATCCATAATTGATCTATTTCTTCTTTCAGCTATTACATTCTGAGGAGGGGTCCTAGGAGTAGACATCTAGGACTATAGAATATTTTGAACTCATTGGTAATGAATTCACCACCTCTGTCGAATCTCAAACACTTCACACTATTCCTTGTCTCCTTTTCAACTTTGGCCAAATACCACTTAAATAGATGAAAAGCATTATATTTTTCCTAAAGAAATATCATAGTCAATATTTTAGAGTAGTCATCAACAAATAGAATGAAATATTTTTCTCTATAGTTTCTCTAAACTACAATAGGTCCACATAAGTCAGTATGAATCAATTCCAATATGTCGTCAGCTGAAAACATTTTTCTCTTGAAACTAGACTTTGTCATTTTTCCCAATTGACATTGTTTAGAAATAGCATTGTTAGGTTTCTTAAGTTTTGGCAAACCTCTTACTTTTTTCATTTTACTAATGCTAACCAAATTGTCAAAGTTTACATGACATAAAATTTTGTGCCATAACAAAATATCCTCATATTTTCATAAAAAAATGTCTTGTCAGATAAATCTAGGTAGAACAAATTACCTCTTGTTTGGTCACCACTTCCAATCACTTTTCCATTAGCATGAAATATTTTGGCCTTTCTATGATGAAATTTAACTCTCTAACCTGATTTTTTAAACTGTGAAACACTCAACAGATTATAGTTAATTCCTTCAACCCAGTAAATATTGTCACATTTAATTTCAATAGTTAGTTAAATTGTCCCTTTACCTTTCAAAAGACATGGAACATCATTGCCAAATTTAACATAGCCACCCTTGTATGGTCCAATATCCTCAAATTTACTTCTATCACTAGTCATGTGATTAGGACAACTACTATCAATTATCCATCCATCAATTTTGTTCACATAAGAGATTAAAGTATTTTTCTCATCTTCATCAGAATCTTATTTCATAGCAACATAAACTACCTCTTCATCATTACTTTTAGATTCAGTATCAATTTTTCCTTCGATAATATAACAAGATTTCTTACCTTTGTCCTTGTAATTCTTGTTCTTCTTGAAGTCTCAGTCATCTCTTCTTCCTTTGTATTTTCTCTATTTTCTTTCATCATTGTCTTCTTTGTTAGAACACATTGTAACAATATGACCAACTTTTTTGTATGAAAAATAGATTATGGGAAGTTACCTTTGTATTTTCTTTTGCCTCTTCCAAATCCTTTAGCTATCACTGCCTCAAGTTTATCAATTTCATCATCACAAGTATCACTATCATTTTTCACATGTTTTCCCTTTCCTTTCTTGCTAAGAACTAGTTGTGATTTAAAAGAAGATTCAATAGTAGGAGTGTAATTATCAAAAATTGACATCTCAAAAGCAACAAGCCTACTAGTTACACCTTCTAGAGTTAGATTATTACTTTGTGTACATCTCAGTTCTTGTATTGCAAAAACCCTAATGGCATAAACAAGAAGTAGAGTTCTCAATACCTTGATGATTATTATTTCATCTTCAATCTTTTTGTTTGCTCCTCTAATAGCATTGAAAATATCTTTGATTATTGTATAATATTGCACTATGTTCTCAACTTCTATCATTTTCATCTCATCAAACTTACCTCTCAAACTTTCTAATTTGGCTCTCAATACATTATCATCTCTTGCATAGATGGTATTCAGTTTGTCCATCATTTCCTTTGAATTGTTGCATTCCTTTGGGTCATCAAACTCAACATAGCTTAGGGCTGAAGCAATCTCCAACATTTTCTAATTATGTTCTTTCTTTTCTTTCAGTTGTTGAGTAGTTAGAGGGACTATTGTTATGTCCACCTATGCATTGTCCAAAAACTCCAAACATCACTAATACTAGCTATGTGTAGCCTCATCGACTTCTTCCATGTAGAATTTTTTTTTTGTTCAACTTTGGTACCTTTCTCTTGTACACCATGATCATTATAACATTTGGGGTCATTTTGTGATGTCCAACCATCACCCTAGTGACAGACTCATCAGTTAGCTCTTGTTGGATTTTTGTTGCCACAAATTATGATGGAAAGGGAATCCATCATAATGGTGACGGAAGAAAAAATCATAACTTGGAAGAAGGGAGGGTCAAGATTTTATGTTCATGATGTTGTAATTGCAACAGTACTCCATCATAATTATGATGGTTGAAAATTTGCCTCTGTCATCGCAATTGCAACATATATGTGATAAATTTTCTATAGAAGCAATGATTATCCATCAAACTTTTTGTCATAGTTACAATGCTTCTATGACATCTATTTTTTGTAAGGGATGGATATCTATTAGAACTGACCATCACTTTCAAGGGAAGTTCATCATAATTGTAATGGCTAGTTGAATTATTAAAATAAATTTATATCAAACATTGCGGTCAACATTGTTTACAGGGTATCTTTATTCTTGTGAATACTTTGTACTCCTTATCTAGGCTTATGAATGCAATAGTTTCACTTGGGCTTCTTTAATAGGTTAAGTTCTCAGTAGTCCTAGAGCACAAGTCTTGAGATTTGACTACTTTGGGTGCACCTACATAATATGGCCCAATTCATTCTTCTTGTTCTTAGATAGATTATTTTTATGTATTTTTGTCAACTAAATCCTATAGATTTCTTATCACTTTTAGTTTCCTTGATAGTATAAGACTAATGGTTAAAGGCATGTTTGATGTGACTGGCAAATCCAAATTGTTAACTTTTCTCAATCTCTTTTAATCTTAGGGTAGACATGTTAATATTAAGTTTGAAGAAAGGAATAATAGTTGAGGTCAGTAAAGTTTACTATGGACCAAAGTCATTACATAAGAACACGTTGAAATATCAAAAGAATAGGTATGAATTAGAGGTCATCCTACTATTCCTATTATAATTGGCAAAACCTTGAAGATTTTTCCTCCATTGTGAGTCATTTTTTATGTTAATATCTTATGTTTTCCCTCTTATCTCTCCATAATCCCAATGATGGATCATGGAGTGCGATTTAAAACATTAATTTAAAAATTCACAAAAAGTCAAATAGTTTGTGACTGTACTATTGCAGGGAAGATTTATTTCTTGTATATTTTGAGCTGTGAATATTAAGGTGATGCAAAGCATCCTATAACAACATTCAACTCACAAGGAACCTATTAATCCAAGTCACATTGTAACATACTTGAGGTATTATCAACATCTCATTCCATTAACCAAACCTTGGGATCAACTAGTTTAATCAACATCTTTCAACATGTGAACAAGTTAATCAATCTTCTAGTTCACCTAACATCAATGTAATCATTCTTATTCAATCACAAGGCTGCAACATACCTTTTTGGAATAGGCTCTTTACCTTCAACCTCTTGGTTACCATCTAATTAGTCACTCTAGATATCATACTTCTCTAGGAATACATCATTAGGTCTAATTGATATACCTAGCATAAGGGTCCCATTATCCTGGTCCATACATCATCCTTTATCTTCCCTATATGTTTGCATACAACTTTGTTATAATCCATGTAATATCTGCCAATGTATAATCTAAGTAATATCCAACTAAATGAGATATTTAATTTATCAAAATAGTAGAATAAATCAATATTTAAAGGAACCATTATTTTTATTATTAATAACTAGATTCAAAGTATAACATTATATCAAAAACCTTAAAAAGACCCATACCACATACCTTCACAGGATTTTATTTGCAGTATATAGGAGATGCTCAACAAGTTAAATGATATATCTGATCCACCTCTATGAACAAGTTGTCTATCACATTTGTGAAATATAAAGCATGATCAATAATAGATTATCATTTGAGTTGTATATGAGAAAGGGCTTCACATTTCTAACATTGTCATTAGTACTAATGTACTAGAAAACCCTATATCTAGAAACAAAATATTCTAAAACACCAATGGAGTAAATTGAATGCTCAAGAAGCATTAATAGAAAATAAAATTTACATGATCAAATTATACATATAACTATCATGCAGATCACTAGGAAGTTATGAGATGAGTTATTGACATAAGTATTTCATGTCATGGTGGAAAAAAATCCATCTCTTTGATTTAGAATGATGGAAACAAGTATACAGTAACAAATTACATGCCTACACTTTTCTTTCTCATGAGTCATCTTAACTTAAAATATCTTTGAGCGAATGCTTAATAAGCTTATATTTGCAACATTTTTTTGTAAGTACACTAGTAAACACTACATCTACATTAGTTAAACCAAAACCATAGCCCAAGCTAGGAAAATTTCTAGCTAACATCCACATCTCATCACATCGGAACTCCTTGTACATTCTTTAATAACATTTGTATCAAATGATAATTATGAACTAAAAGTTCAAAGATAAAAATAAATTCAATGGAGGATAATTACCTACAATAATGTCAAACATGTATAAATTATTACATTACGAGTTGAAAAATATACAATTGATTAACAAATTTATAAGTACCTGGAGATCTCTTAAACCATATGCTAAATCTATTTCTTTTTGTGTAACATTGGGATCTCCATTACAATGACCTTGTATAACCAATGAAGACATGGATTCCCAATTTAATCTATGATCAAAATGTTAACATCATTCAATCCATACTATCATCCAATCTTTGATTGTTTACAATATACAAATGTATTACATCCCACTCTTTAGAAAATATACAAAAGTAAGTAAATGACTTATAATAGATTTATTTTGAAGATTAAGAATTAATGAACTACAATAACATCTCATTATTTATTACCTTTTACTTTTCTAAATCTAGCATTCCCCACCAAGTACTCCCCTTTGAATTTTTTAATGGCATCGAGATCCCAAATGCAATCTAGATGGCTCTTTGCCTTAAGATTAGGAAGATATTGAGTAACTTACACCATCATCTAGTATACCATATATCCCTCAACAATAAAATCGTTGGAACGTGGTCTTTGTCAAACCAAACCCTTAAAAAATTTCAAGTGTCTCTCAACCATCCACATTGATCTAGTTTGTATAGGTCCACACAATTCAATCTTCTCAGCATGGTGTATGAGATAGTGTTCTTGTGCATTGAAAAAATATGAAGGCAAAAACTTTTTCATTTCACACATTAGTTGACGAATTCTTTTCTTCCAATATTTTATATCTTCTTTATGGATTTTTTAGATGGCAACGAACTACAAGGGATTCAAGATACAAAAATATATAAATACAAGACTTTAAAATATATTACTTGTTTGATATATTGAACAAATATTACTACTTATCTCATGTATTTTCCAAGATTATATATATATATATCTTAGTTGTTGTTGAAGTTCTCTAGGAGTGATATCTTTTCATCTATTAGATTATTTACCTAATCCTCTCCTAAAATTAAATGATCCAAATCATTGATCCTTAGCTTCAACACATTTTCCATATCCCAAGAGATCAACATTGTCAGCTAGAAATTATAATTTCTCACAAACAGTTAAAATGATGTTCCTCAGCCAACACTAAGTTCTTACACTTAGTCATTACTGAATTGCTCGATCGCTATATAAATTATTTCTTGGCATCAATGCTATCACTTAGTTGATAGTGATCCTTAGTAAACATTAAATTTTCTCGAAACTTACTATTGCTCAATTAACACCAGAATCACTCAGCACGTACATCAAAATTCCTTAGTATTTTACTCTATTACTTGGTCAAGCTTACATAACTGATATGTCTTTTCTTACATAGTCAAGACTTGAACATTATTGTCTTCTCCTCTATCAACATGATTTAAACAATCACTTCATCTTGTCAAAGTCTAACTAATAAAATGTCCATTTGTAGTTTCCTCTTCATAAATTGATCTTTCCTCTAAATTATTTTGTTATAAAAAACTTCTCAAATCCTCTTCATCAATCAAATAGATATGACATTTAGATCAATAAAAAAATATCTCACCAATAGATTTTACATTAGTGACAACACAACATTTGTTCTAATTGTAATTTCCAACAATAATTATGAAGGTGTATTTATAAAGTTATTTGTGCAATCCCCTTTCAATGACATAGTTGAATGGTATGGAGGCCTACCTGATAATTCCATTTCAAGTTGTCATAAATTTGTGAATTTTTTTGTTGAATAGTTTGGAGATCATAGTGATACATCTTTTGCATCCCATGAATTGACTAACATAAAAAAGAACCCCAATGAATTAGTATCATAATTCAATAAAAGGTTTAACAAATTTTTGAATAACATACCAAGAGATACCCAACCAATAGACTATTTTCTCATAAATTTATACTTGAGTTCTTTTGATAGTAAAACTCACTATGAGATTAGATCTCATAGGCCTAATACACTACAAGAAACCTTCAAAGTTTCTAAAACTACCGAGAATGATAGAAAAGAAGTTGGTAAGATTGGGAAAAATAGAAGATCCTAAATTGTTCAATCCCAAAGCTCCAAAACAAAATAAATATGAGGATAAGAATGATAAATTGTTTAACATGATCAAGGATTTAAAGGTCAAACAAAAAAAAAGGTGATTCTTTCAAATCTAATAGAAATGGTATACCCTACAAGTATAGATTACAAGATGTGTCATACAACACCAATTGGAAATATGGAAATCTTGTAAGGAATAATGAAGCTCTAATCCCTTAAAGAGAAATAGTAATAGTGTTGAAAATGTCCCTTGGTGTGAATTTTCCAAGTTTCCACTTGCCCTTGATCAATACTTGACTACTTATAGTTTTTTGGAAGAAGAAATGGAAAGAGAGGAGCAACCCCACTATCAACACCTTATCATCAAAACCACTTTGGGGAGATGATGATTCCTCATAAGATGAATATATCCCTAATGTTAATATGATGAAAAAAAGGCAACAATGCTCATAGAAGATTTTTCTCGGATAAAGAAGAAAGTGCAAAAACAAGACAATCAACTAAAGAGGTGAAGAGAGCATACATCATTGTAGCACTTCAATAAGCTAGAAGTAGTTATAGATTAAGAAACAAGACTATAAAGAAAGTGAATGGAAAGTCACCTGGAAAAAATAATAATAAGCCTCTGATTTATTTGTATAAAAACAATAATGAGAAGGTGATAATAAATCAAAAACAAATGAAGGAGACTCAACCAAAGAATATATTAAATAAATAGTAATAAATTTTAATTCATTCATTTCAAATGTTTTATATTATATAAAAATACTAGTCCCTTTCTTTGAAATTGTTAAGATCCTAGAATATGGAAGGGAGATCCAAGATTCTCTATCTAAAGAAAACAAAGAAGACAATGCAAGGGAATAGAAGGCTAATGATGCACCTTTTATTTATCTAGGCAAAAATGTCAATGAGAATTCACATTTAGACCTCTTTTATCTAACTTTCATAATCAACAATAAATTGCTAAGAAACTACATGATAGACTAAAGCATTGTAGTAAATATTATGCTCGTTGATGTCATGAAAGAGTTGGGTTTGTTAGAGAAAAATGTTAATTTAATTTCATTAATTAAATTACCTTTTCTCCTTTCTTAAGTTTTCAATTTATGCACCTTTTGCATTCATATTTAATAATTAATTAGTAATTATTAAATAACATTTACCTTTTAGGTCACCCTTTTCAAGTTTCTAACTCCTTCTATAAGGATTGATCTTTTGTAAT
This sequence comes from Cupressus sempervirens, assembly GCA_028749045.1. Lineage (NCBI taxonomy): Eukaryota > Viridiplantae > Streptophyta > Pinopsida > Cupressales > Cupressaceae > Cupressus > Cupressus sempervirens. The sequence goes on along the minus strand of CM053784.1, from coordinate 633,356,210 downwards.
TATCTTATATCTTTTTCATTTTTGAGAATACAATTTACATATTTTCAGAGCAAAACCCTTGCGTCCTCTTGTCTTTTTCTTCTTTGCAATAGGTTTTTACATGCATGTATTCTTTGGGCTTTGTGGACTTGTATTGTGTATTGCTCAAATCTTTCGTGGTATGAGAGCCAGATTTATTGTAGCTTGTTTAAAGAGGGTTTGAAAAAACAAATCTAAAAATTTTCAAGCATTTTTGGAGGTGTGACAGTGATGATTTAGAAAAAAAATTATAGAGGTGATTTGCAAACAACGATACCTCACTCCTTTTTTTGAGCAATTTTTTTTTTGTTTTAGGTTAGAATTTTGTGATCTACACATTGGTATAGGTTCTTTGTGATCTCTATTTATGTTTTTTTCTAAAAATCACCAATCCCAATTTTTGCAACTTCAAAGGCTTTGTTTAGGCTCATATGGACACATATTCAAGTGCTATTTTTTAAAAGTGCATGAATTATTGTCTACTTTCTAGATTTAGTATTAGTTTGGAGTAATATTGATTGGAAATAGTACTTTCAACATTTATTCATTTTTTGATCTACAAAAAATAGGTATTTTTGATTCATATCTGAAGCTTTTTTTCTCTTCTCTCATTTATGAATTCCTTCTAGCAGCTGGGGTTTGGTTTTTGTATTGGTCAGGGGGGGGGGGGGGGGTTGTATTATTGTTTCTATTATTTACATTAGTAAACCAGAATTTTTTTCAAAAATAATTCAACACCTTCTAAAATAATGGTTGAGACCTCTTATTCTCTAGAACTTTTGATCCCTCATAATTATCACGCATAGAAGACTTTGATGACATGAATTCTCCAGTCAAAAGGCTTGTGGTCTTGTTTAGATGTAGTATAGCCAATTTTATAGAAGCCTTTTGAGGTTATGTAGCACAAAAACAAGATGGATGAGGCAATAGGATTGATTGCCTTACAGGTCTCTAACAATCTACAATTTTACCTTGATTGGTGCAATACCCCTCTAGCTATGTGGACCAAGCTTGAAGGCTTGTTTGTTATAGTGAATGAGTTTAGGGAACTTTAGATTGAGGTAGAAATTACCTCTCTTATACCAAATTCTTTTCCCTTGATTGAGGACTTCTTGATGAAATTCAAGCAACTTAGATATTTATTGTAGGGTTTTGGGAAAATGAAGACTGGTATTGAGTGTATCTACCTGATTCTTCCTAACCTTCATGGAAACTTTCAAATTTTTTCTTCTACCTTATATTCCACAAAAGATACTTTGGGCAATAGATTTACCATTCCATCCTTTGAGGTTTATTTGTGATCAGTTGAACTGAGAGCAAGCTAAGCTCTCTTAGTTGGATTCTCTCATAGGCTCACAAAGTCATGCATTGGTAGTTTATCCATCTTCAGGGATAAAGGAGAAGACTCAAAAATATCATTCTATAGAGTCTCTCATTGATTCCAGCATTCACAATTCATTAGAGCCACCTCCTCCTAAAGGGGGTAAATCAAAGCTAGAAAGATCAAAATGTGCTTATTGTAATAAGCCTAATCATGATGAGTCACATTTTTATGAGAAGAAGTTAGATGGCTATGCCAAAAAGGTTTCATATTTGATAGCTCTCCTTTAGAAGAGAAAAATTAATATCCTTCTACTTCTCATAGATCTTCTTCTTTATCATCATTTTAGTTAGATGGTAAAGATATAGGAAAGGATCATGCACTATGTATAACTACTATTTCTCATTCTTCTAGATGGTTACTAGATTTAGGTGCTTCACACCATATGGCATCTTCTCAACATTTGTTCTCTTCTTTTGAGGCTTCTACTACCCCACACATTTTGATGGGAAATAACACTATTATGACTATCTATGGGAAAGGTTCTATTGACATTAATGATGGTACATTTCATAATGTACTTTTCGTTCCATCTTTTTCCTCTAACCTTCTCTCTATTTATCAGATTACATATAGTGGGACAGGGAAGACAATTAATTTTTCATAGGATTCAATGCACATCAGAGATAGTGAGATAGGCAATATTGTTGATCATGCTTCCCACCTATAATTCTTCTCACATTTTGGTCCACCATCTCTACTATCAAAGAATCACTCTTTTTTTTCATGAGAGTCTATTGAGGTGAAGTTGGGTTTCTTGAACTTATATGTTGTTCCTAAGACTAGTGTTATGACTTTGACACCTCCAACTCCTATTCAAAAACCATTTCTTGCACAAGATTTCTCTCCATCATTGCCTACTATTGCAGCTCTAGTCAAAGAGCCACATATTCTAGTTGTTGAGGATATAATAGAGGACACACATCTCCTTTTAGATGATAGATTCAACACACTTGTTATTCCACCTTCATTGGAGATTCCATTACTGGATTCTCATGCTTTCTCCTTTGAGCATCAACTAGGACTTCTAGTTGCACCTTACATAAATCAATTTTAACATCCTTTTCCACAACCTTTTTTTTCCTTCAGATTGGAACCACATTGGTATGTTCATTGACATAGGAGTTCTTCCATTTTGAAGGGGGTATGGAGACTCAAGCTACTATCATGGAAGCTTTCATTGTACTAATGGTCTTGAGAGATTCTCTTGAGATGTTTCATTTGTGCATCCTTTTTCTATATCTTTTTGGAGTAGAGTTTTTCCCACTGGGTTTTCTCTATTTCTTTTTTTCCATAGAGATTTGATTGTGATTGGGTACCTCATCAGGCCTTGTTGTCGAGACCCAAGTTTTCTTTTAACAATGCATCATTTGTAGCTTCATTAGTGCTCATCTTAAGGGGGGTGTTAGAGAAAAAGGTTAATTTAATTTCATTAATTAAATTACCTTTTCTCCCTTATTAAGATTTCACTTCATGCACCTTTTGCATTCATATTTAATAATTAATTAGTAATTATTAAATAACATTTACCTTTTAGGTTACCCTTTTTACCTTTTAGGTTACTGCTGGTCATTTTTGCCTTCCTTCCAAATTTCCATATTTGAAAGTTCAAATAAAATAGGGCACAAAATACTTATACTAATACCTTAGGTTATTCCCCTTTTCCTAAGTGTTGGTGCAATTTAATATATTTGTGGGCTCATATCTTCCCCATCATTAGATCCTTTTGTGATCCATGGCCATTGCTTTGTCACTTTGTAGAAGTGCTCATTCTTTATTTTATGTGACAAAGCAACACCATGCCATGTCTATGTGTGGATCCAAGTTGATGTGGTGGGTTTCAATGTGACAAAGTGATGAGTCAGACTAAGCTGGCATACGATAGGCATTTCATTGGCTGAGTCTCTAACATGGCCATTTTGGTGGCTACATGTTCTTAGTTTTTTCTCTCTCCATCAGATCATGGATCATCTATGGTCATCATTATGTCACTGTGTAGAGATGCAAGGGAGTTATCTTATGTGACATAGTGATGGCTTAATACATGGATTTTGATGGACCCTCTTTTGTTAGAGAAGTTTTCAGAACATGTTGGTAGTTTGTTGGTTTGTCATTGGTTGAGGTGATGACTATGTGAGGTGTGGAACAAATCCTTTAGTGCTTTTTCTAAGCTTTTCGATCTATCTAGCATCTATGACTATCACCTTGTCACCTTATAAAGTGACAAGGATCTTATGGAAGGCGACATTATGACATTGTAACATGTGTATCCAATGACATCATTCCCTTGGTGGGCCATAAAAGTAAAAGTTTGTCAAACAAGTTTGCATATAGATAGATTCTAATTGGTTCAGATCCTAGCATGGTTTGTAATTTAGTTTCATGTTTCTAGGTTTTCAGATGAAGGCAAATATATGTCTCTCATTATGTCACTATGGAAAATTGATCGACCTTTAGTTATAGTGACATAACAGGGTTTTGACTTGTGTCCTGGTGGGCTCTATTTCATCAGACCATAGGAGCTGAAAGGTTAGGGTTATCAAAATATGACCAAGTTCCCATATTAGGATCTTATGATCTACCATAAGATCATGAAGTCAACTGCCAAGACCACCGATGTTACGATGCACAGTTATCATAACATAGTAGAGGCATATGGTCACTAGAGATGTTAAGAGGGGTTATGATGTTTTGATATTTAGTTTTTGTAAGATTGTAGATGTAGTTGCAAAGGTCTTTCAAAGGCACAAAGATACAGGATTTATTGTAGCATCATGATCACTGAAAGATCATAAAGAAACTTCAAGGGAGGCCCGATGTTAAGATAGGTTGACTATCATAAGGTCATAGGACTTGGGTTGACTTGAAAAAGGTTTTTTACTTGTCCAAGCTAGAAAAGAAAAGGGTGTTTGACCAATAGAATTACAAGAAGGTATAGGATGACTGTTGAATATTATTGACTTGTTGATACATCTTACTTATTGTGCTGATAGCAAGTAAGAAATGAATCTTTAATGGTGGATCAGATTTTTTTTATCATCTAAAAATTTCTCTTAGCATCCCCATGCTTAGTAAATACAAAAAAGAATGTGTACTCATCACCTGGTTATCCATCTACCCAACTATGCATTGATTGGCATCATTTCCATCACTTTAGGGATTACTCCAAGTTAGGGTTACCATGATTTTTAGGCCTCTACAAGTGTACCAAATCAAATCCATTATTGAGATTGTCTTGATTATTCTTTGAGCACTTAATGGTAGTGGTTGTAGGGTAACTTCAATTAGAGATATCTTAGTTATGCTTGAACTATAAAAGCAAGGTTGTAATCCTTTCTTAAGGTCAACTTTTATCTATTTTCTTTGATATTGCTCTACGAGTTCAATGTAAATTCCCTTTACTTCTACACTTAATGACATTCTATCGTATCTCCTTCAGCCATTGATGACTATGTAAGATCTATTTCCCTCTCTTCAATGTTTTGTGGCTATTTTCAATTTGCATGAATGTATCTCTTTGACCTATGGATGATATATAAGTGAATCTCATTTTCCTTGTATCATTTGTTTGGGTTTTTTGATCTACATGTGATTGTTAGATTAAAACTATTGGAAATATAAGAGTAATTGAGAGGGGAGGGGTGAATTGGTTACTACTAAAATAAATCCTAGATCCCTTAGATGTCAACTATAAAATTCAAACTAATAAAACTGATTGCTATTGATACTCAATAAACACACATAAATAGTTGTAACTTGGTAAATGCAGAGTGTGAATTACTTTAGTAGATCTTAAGATGTTATCAGTAATTACTTACAAGCATGAAAGAAATAACATGAACACATAAGACACTAGGATTTAACATGGAAACCCAATTTGAGAAAAAACACCAATGTAACTAGTTGCTATTTTTCACTCTTCTAAAGTGAGCCCTATTAGGAGCCAACCTTATTAAAGGTTACAAAACACACTATTAGGTGTGACCCTGTTAAAGGATTTAATCACCCTATTAGGAGTGGCCTTGCAAAAGGTCTTGAAAAAATTCAATGGAATTTCCATCTTGTTAGAGGATTTATAAATGGCTACTACACCAACTTTGTTAATATATTTTAATCACTACTACAATGGTTAGAGAGTAACAATGAAATGACCTGATTTTGATGCAACTAAATTTATGACTACAGATCTTTGTTCTAGTTTATACTTGATCCTTCTTGGTCGAATAACACTTTTCTACTCCACAAGGATACCTACTTATCATTCAAGTTCACTTCCTCTCTTCTTATCTTTTTGAACTCATTCAACTTGCATACATCACACACTGAAATCACAACTTGACCTTTTACTTATACCTTCTAGATTGTCAAGTCAGCTCAAATACAAATTAGAATAACCAATATTCATCACCTCAATTGGCTAGAATCAATACGTAAAATAATTAAGCTTTACATGCAAAAATAAGAAAATCCTTCGGTAGCTGACCCAACTCAATAGAAATTGATTCTAAAGTGATTTCGTATGTTAACCAACAGAAGCTTAGTTAACACTGTGAACTCACAAAATTACTTTAGTAATTGAGTGAGCTTGGTTAATATTGACTCTGTTCAACTTTCCCTTCATTAATTGAGTGAGCTTATTTAACACTCTTTTCTGCATAACTTCCTTTGATGCCTGAATGAGCTTGATAGATATTGTCTTCTATACAGAGTAAACTCGAGAATGCTCAGTAGACTAGGAAAATTGTCTTCACTGACCAAGTGAGCTTAGCATGCACTGACTATCAACTGATATGACATTTGTGTAACATCAAAGACAACACATAATTAATCAATTATATCCAACAAAAACAAGAATGGATGTGTATATCTTTTGGTGTCATCATGATTTAAAAGTGCATGTATGGGCAAAGATTGGTTTGAACACTCAATTTGGTGTATCACCTCCTTAGAATAGATTAGGTAGTTTTATTCTATGCATTCCTTCTCCATTTTCCTATCTAAGAGTAGTTAGGTGCACCCTGATAGTAATGAAGCCTACCTTCTCTAGAGATTCAACCTCATAGTTCAAATCCTATAGCTTCGAGGTTGTTTCCATGTTCCACAAGGTTTTCCTTAGGTATAAAATTTGGACAAGGGTGAAAATTTTTATGAAAATAGTTTTTGGCATGCCTAATGGGACAATACTCAAGAACATTTCAAAGTCTACTATTGTCAAAAGGGAAGAATTTAAATTTGATGTTGAGAAGATAGTGTTGCTCTCAGTATTCTAGGCCTTCAAGAGGCTCTTCTCTACAAAGCACTTAGTAGCTCTACACCCTTCATATTTGGTTCCATACCAAATTTGTTGTGATTTATACCCAAAGATGAAACAAGGGCATCTTCTAGAGGTAATTTCAGTACCAAGAGCTTTCATTTTCCAATCCTAGAACAAGAAAGACTAGAATATCTTTATCACTAGTGAGGAGTATAGAAGAAATACATACCCTTGCAAGATCAATCTCTACTCCTCCTATTGTGAGATCTCAACCTAGAATACCATTAGCTCATATTAATAGACCACTTACTTATATGGCTACAACTCATGCTTTTGCCACCTTTAATGGTGGAAGTCCTCTTTTATTGGTTCAAAGACATGACATACCAGTATCAAATCTTAAAAGAATACCTAAATTTACTAGTGAAACTTCCATCTCTCCCTTAGAACACATTCAAGAAGTTTAAAATGTCTAAAATATCCATGATATTATAGAAGATGATGTGGCTGTCATTCTCCTAGCTTCATCTTTGAAAGGGAAATCCCTAAAATGGTATAGGGGTCTATCACATGGTTCTATAATGGATTGGGATGGGTTAGGATTAGAACTATGTAAACATTTTGAGGACAAAAGTGACCATTTATCACTTTTAGAATAGCTAACCACCATAAAAAGAGCCCCCCATGAATGTATGACTGATTTCAACTACAGATTTTAGAAGACATGGGACAAGATACCTACTTCAGTTAAGCCTACCCCTAGTAATGCCTTCTTACATTACCTCAAAGCTTTAACAGTGATATCGCCACTACAATCCAAAGTATGGGAGGAGACACCTTATTGATGCTTATGAAATAGCAACAAGGGCAAAAAACATGTTGATAAGAGGAGGAAAGTTACCTGATGCTTATGAAATAGCAACAAGGGCAAAAAACATATTGATAAAAGGAGGAAAGTTAGCTCCAAGGCCTCCTACGCCTTTCTTCCCTAGTATCTCAAATCACCAATCAACAATGGCCCCTATTCCCATAGCTTCCACATCACAACCCCTTGCTCTAGTCCCTCAAGCTTCCACATCTTCAAATGGGATGGATTAAATCAAAGAGATAATGTAGTCTATGATGTTGAACATAGATAACATATTGCAAGATTAGGAGAAGAAGTTAGAAGAGAGCTTCTCTATGATGTAGAAAGTGAGCAACAAAGTGGTGACTTTGGAGAGACAGCAAGCTCAAGGTAACAAGGCTCCTCAACTACAATATCATACTTAGAATAACGGTAGGCCTCCAAATCATAATTATGGGAACAATAATTTTGATTAGAGTAGGTAGAATAGTCATGCTTCCACCTCAAATGCAAATCAAAGTAGGTCCATAGTCCCTCAAAACAATATGGCTCAAGACCAGGATTTTTGCCTCTCTTGAAATTTCTCTTGTGGTTGTTGTATGTATCAAAAGGTTGAATCTTATTTGGCTTTGAATACTTAGGGTCCTATAGTAGGATAGTCATACAATGAAAGCCAACCCAAAGACACATCATATATGCAAAGACAGGGTGATTGCTCCTTCATGAATCATCAAGTAGAGGAACATTGTAATGTGAACAAGGACCCCATTGCTCACAATACTTGAAGAAAATGAAGAGCTATAGAAGATTCTACCCCTCCTCCTCCTAATCAAGCTTCAAAATCAAATGTAGTACCTCATGTATAAGAAGTGAATGATCAAGCCAATTCCACTCAACAAAAAAGATAGAGTAATTCTAGAGGAGATGCGAATGGCTCACCAAGTTATTGCAACTCAACCCCCTACACACAACTCCCAAGAATTATACCAAAAAACCTAGTACCTCATTCAATATGGTAGAGAATATGAAGAAGAAAAATGTGAATACTTTCATGTGGGATGCTATTACTACTATACCCATGCAAAAGAGGTTGCTACTGCAAGAATTGGAAAGTATTGAACCAAAGGATCATCCACCCAACATGGAAAGTGCCACAAGTCTAGTGCAACCATCAAGGGAGGTAGGAACAAGTAAAAAGGATAGACATCCTCCATTTTATGTTTCTCTAATTATAGGGGATAAACTAGTCCAAATTGTATGATTGATTCAGGGGCTAGTAGTTTAGTGATGCCTAAGTGTGTTGCTAATGCCTTAGAAATGAAATATGAGCCCATTGTTAGGGATGCATTATAGTTGGATGGTAGCACTATGAACACTATAGGAATCCTTTAAAATATTGAAATGGCCCTACATGCATGCCCTAGTTGTACTATAACTCAAGATATATTAGTTGTTGGGTGAAGCCACACTTTTCCATTTGTCTACCAAGGGACTTCACTATCCAAATAGGTGGTTACATATCATCTAATTGGTCATATATGTTTTTTAGAACAAGATATGGAACCAAGGTCTCAATTAATGTAGAACCTCTAGCCCTCCATCATATTGAGCCCTACACCTATAATCTCATCAATATGAATTGCACTATCCTAGAGACGGATGAGAATGACATAGTCAATGAACCTACCACTTCTCTAATAGAGATACTAGAATTTCCCTTAGATGAATGGGCTAATGCATATCAATTTGATTCCATATTAAAAACTCTTGAGATAGGCCTTGGTACATATTGTATATTAGAAAAGGGTGCTCTTTCCCCTAAGCTTATGAAGATCAAAGAAGATATGAGTGGGACATGGAGCATGTAATTTGATGGATCAAGAAATAAGAATGGATCAGGGGCTGGTGTGATGTTGATTTCTCTTGCACTAGTAAGGTACTACTTCTCCTTTAGGCTCCAATTTGGTTGTACCAATAATGTAACCAAGTATGAATCCTTGATTCAAGGTCTTTTGCTAGCTCAGAAATGAGGAGTCCAAGTGTTAAGTGTATATGGAGATAGTGAGTTAGTGGTCAATTAGGTCAGAAATTAGAATATCATAAGAATGGTTTGTTCAAATCTTATAAACATAGAGTATGGGATTTACTTGAAGGTTTCAATGCATTTAATATTCAAAGCATCCCCAGAAAAGAGAATAGACATGCTAATAGACTTGGAGTGGTGGGTGCATCTTATGATATCCCAAAGAACCTTGAAGCTAAAAAGAAGCAATAGGTTAAAATGGTAGTTAGGCTTGCTATTCCTGAAAACAACACCAATTGGCAAGTGTTTAAATCTGATGCACAAATTGTAATTTTCTTACAGAATGAGATGGAATTCTTAGATAGAAATCAATCAAGGTTATATGGCCAGTATGGGATCAAATCATCAATCTCAGTTCTAACAAGTTTCCTAAGGGTCTCATTACTTTAAAGAGTATCTTCAATCCTGATGACCAAACAAGAAATAGAAGAATGAACCTAGATGTTGATAAAGATGATCATATACCAGTCATGGTTGCTAATGGAAAGTCTTTAAACATGGGAAAGGTATGTTTTGAAACTGAGCAAGATAATTTCATTCATCTATCCAAGCTAATTGAGGCTAATATAATTTTCCCTATCAAGCACTCATCCTAGGTTGCAAATCTTGTCCCTATTAGGAAGAAGAATGGAGAAATTAGATTATGTGTGGCTTTTATAGATCTTAACCAAGCTTCCCTTAAAGATCATCATCCCCTCCCTTCCATGGAACAAATATTATCTAAGGTCAATGGTTCAGAAAAGTTCTCATTTCTTGATGGATTCTCTGGTAATAATCAAGTGCTCATCAAAGAGGCCAGAAGATATAAAACTACATTCACAATGAAATGGAGCACCTATGCTTATAGTAAAATGCATTTTGGGCTAACAAATATAGGTGCCAAATTTAAAAAGGAAATGGAGATGGCCTTCAAGAATATGATTGAAAAATTTGTATTGGTTTACCTTGATGATACCACAATGTATTCAAAAGATATAGCAGATCATTTGGGTCATCTCAAACAAGTGTTCATAAGATGTAGAGAGTTCAAGGTATCCCTTAACCCGAGAAAGTGTTTCTTTGCCACTAATCAATGGAAATTGTTAGGACACATTGTATCTAAGGATGGTTTAACCATTGATCTAGAGAGAACAAAGGCAATACTTTCTCTCTCCCTTCCTAGCCACAAAAAGGGGCTGCAAATTTTTCTTGGTAGGATAAATTTTGTGAGGAGATTTATCCCTAATTTAGCTACCACAGTAAAAACTCTTACAGCTATGCTTAAGAAGAATATGGTCTTTTCATGGACCAAGGAAGGGAAAGTGAGTTTTGAAGAGATCAAAGCAGCAATGGCCTCAACCCCTACTCTTATCAATCAAAATTTTGAAAAAAGATTTCATTCTCTACCCTTAGGAGGTGATTCAAGTATTTCTATTATCTTGACTCAAACAAATGATAAGAATGAAGAGCAACCTATTGCCTTCTTTAGTAAAGAGCTTAAAGAGTAAGAAGACAAATATAGTTATGTAGAGAAGCAAGCCCTTGTAGTCATGAGATCTTTCAAGAAGTTCAAGCACCTTCTATCACACAACAAGATCCATTTGCTAGTACCCCATGCTACTGTGAAGGATTTTATTTTGAGTAAAGATATTAGTGAGAAGAGAGCTAGATGGATCACTAAGGTAATGAAGTATGATGTTGACATCCAAATTGCTAAGTTGGTAAGGGGAAAGGGATTGTGCAAATAGATGATTTCATCTCAAGAATCAAATGATGAAGTTGCTATGGTATTGATAGAATATCAAGAAGCAAGAAATGATAATCCAAGGAATTGGATAGATGACATGATGACCTTCTTGTCAGACAATGGATATCTTCAAGGATTGGATAGAACTAAAAGGAGACAATATAGGTTGTAGTTAATTCCTTATGCCATAGTTGATGGTATCCTTTTTAGGAGAGATTTCAATGGAGCCCTACTAAGATGAATTGATATAGACCAAGCTAAAAGAATGATCAAAGAGCTTCATTATGGTCCTAATGGTGGCCACTTTTTTGTAAGGATAATTGTAATGAAGATTGTGAGTGCTAGTTACTACTAGCCATGCCTATTCCATGATTGTCATAGGTATGTAAGAAAGTGTGAAAAATGTGTTTTCTTTTCTGGTAAGAAAAGGCTTACAGCTTTTCCACTCCATCCCATCTTGGTAGACCAAACTTTTTCTCAATATGGATTGGATTTCATAGACCCCATCAATCCTCCTTCTAGCTCTAGTCATAAATGGATTCTAGCTGCTATAGATTACTTTACTAGGTGGATAAAGGTACTTGCATTGAACAATGATACCTAATCTTTAGTTATTGAGTTCCTTGATGGAATTATAACCAAGTTTGGTGCCCCTTCAACCTTTATTTCAAATAATGCAAAATATTTTGTAAGAGCTCATATTTGTGCATGGCCAATCGACCATAATATCTACTTGAGAACATCCTCAAACTACTACCCTTGGGGAAATGCATTAGCTAAGTCATCTAACAACAACCTAATCAAGATTATGAAAAGGACTATAGAGGGTAACTAGAGGTGTTGGCCTTAGAAGTTAAAACTAACATTGTGGGCTAATAGAATAACACCTGAGCCAAAAATTGGAAATTCACCCTTTACGTTGGTATATGGAAAGAAAGAAAGGGTTCCAATTTCACTAGAACTCCATACTCTTGAGCTAGCTGATCAGTTGGAGCTAATCAAAATGGATGCCATGGCAGTAAGAATGATAGAGCTGATGGAGTTGGAAGAGAAAAGGAACTAGGCCACGTAGACCCTAGAAGCACACCAACAATAAGTCAAAAGGTCCTTTGATAAGAAGACTAACATCAAAATCTTCAAAGAGGGTGATCTTGTATTAAAATGGGATACAGACAGGGAAAAACTAGGGAGGCACTCAAAATCTGATACATTATGGAGTGGTCCCTATATGGTTGTTAGTTCTAGACATGCCAATGTTTTCTAATTAAGCAGGCCTAATGGAAAAATTATGTCGATTCTAGTTAATGGAATATATCTTAAGCCCTATTTCTGAGATAGAGTGGTGTTTTTTATATATAGTTAAGTTATTTTTCTTCCTATGGGTTCCTTTTTTCCAAGAAGTGCATGAGCACATGTGTTTTGCAGATGTTGGAGAGGATTTTGTTTCCTAGTTTCAATTGTAGAGAGGTAGTTTTGAGGTTCCTAGGTATGTTTTCTATGATTTTATGGTTTTTCTAGGTGGATCTTCATGATTTATATGACTCTACTACCCAATGGATACACAAACTATTGATCTGTACATAGTTGGCTTGCATCCCCCCTGAGTTGCCAGAATTTTTGGTAATTTTTGTCTTACCACCAAAATGCCATATTTGAATTTAGACATAGTAATGTTCACATATTTGAAAATTCAAATAAAATAGGGCACAAAATACTTATACTAAAACCTTAAGTTATTCTCCTTTTCCTAAGTGTAGTGTAATTTAATATCTTTGCAAGCCCATATCCTCCCCATCATTAGATCTTTTCGTGATCCTTAACCATCACTTTATCGCTTTGTAGAAGTGCTCATTCTTTATTTTATGTGACAAAGTGACATCACACTACATGTATGTGTGGGTCCAAGTTAGTGTGGTGGGCCATAATGTGACAAAGTGATGAGTCAAATTGAGTTGGTGTATGATAGGCATTTCATTGGTCGAGTCTCTAACATAGCCAATTTGGTGGTTGCATGTTCTTAGTTTTTTCTCACTTTGTTAGATCAAGGATCATCTACAATCATCATTATGTCACTATGTAGAGATGCAGGGAAGTTTTTTATGTGACATAGTGATGAATCAACACATGGATTTCAGTGGACCCTTTCTTGTCAGAGTAGCTAGGTGGTTGTCAAAATAAGTTGGTAATTTGTTGGTTTCTCATTGGCTAAGGTGATGACTATGCGAGGTGTGGACCAGCTCCTTCAACACTTTTTCTAAGCCATCAAATCTTCCTAGCATCTATGATCATTTCCTTGTCATCTTATAAAGTGATAAGGATCTTATGGAAGGAAACATAGTGATATTGTGATGTGTAGATTTGATGATGTCATTCAATTGGCAGGACACAAAAGTAAAAGTTTTTCAGATAAGTTGGCATATGGATGGGTTCTAATTGGTTTAGATCCTAGCATGGTCAATAATTTGGTTGCATGTTTCTAGGTTGTCAAATGAAGGCAAATCAATGTCTCTCATTATGTCGCTATGGAAAACTGACCGACCTTTAGTTATAGTGACATAAAGAGGTTTTGACATGTGCCCCTAGTGGGCTCTATTTTGTCAAATCACAGAAGTTGAAAGGTTAGTGTTACGACAATATGATCTTATGATCTAGTGTAAGATCATGAATTCAATTACCAAGGTCATCGATGTTATGATACACAATTAATGTAACATCGTAGAGGTGTATGGTTGTGAGAGATGTTAAGAGGGGTTATGATCTTTTGATATGTAGTTGTTGTAAGATCATAGATGCAGTTACAAAGGTCTTCCAAAAGCATGAAGATAAAGGATTTTTCATAGCATTATTTTGATCTAAAGATCATAAAGAAACTTCAAGGGATGTCAAATGTTAAGATAGGTTGACGATCGTAAGGTCATAAGGCTTGGGTTGACCTAAAATTAGGTGTTTTACTTGTCCAAGTTAGAAAAGAAAAGGGTCTTTGACCAATAGAATTGTAGGAAGGTACATGATGAGTGTTGAATATTATTGACTTGTTGATACATTTAATTTGGCATATTGATAGTGAGGAATAAATGACTCTTTGATGGTAGATTGGATTTATTTTTTATCATCTACAGATTGCTTTCAGCATCCCCATGCTTAGTAAATACAAAAAAGAACATGTACTCGTCACCTAGTTATCCATCTACCCAACTATGCATTGATTGGTGCCATTTCCATTACTTCAGGTATTACTCCAAGTTAGGGTTGCCATGATTTTTCATGCCTCTGCAAGTGTACCAAATCAAATCTATTATTGGGATTTTCTTGATTGTTCTTTGAGAACTTAATGGTAGTGGTTGTAGAGTAACTTTGGTTAGAGGTATCTCATTCATTCTTGAACAATAAAAGAAAGATTGTAATTCTTTCTTAAGCTCAAATTTTTTTTACTTTCCTTTGATATTGCTCTATGGGTTCACTGTAAATTCCCTTTGCCTCTGCATCTAATGACATCCTACCTTATCTCCTTTAACCATTGATGACTGTGTAAGATCTATTTGCCTCTCTTCAATATTTTGTGGTTATCTATAATTTTCATGACTATATCTCTTTGTTTTATGGATGATACATGAGTGAATCTCATTTTCCTTATGTCATTTATTTGGGTTTTCTGATCTAGATGTGATTGTTAGATTAAAACAAGTCTGGATGTGTATATCTTTTGGTGTCATGATGGTTTAAAAGTGCATGTATGGAAAGAGATTGGTTTGAACACTCTATTTTGGTGCATCACCTCCTTAGAATAGATTAGGTAGTTTACTTCTATGCATTCATTCTCCCTTTTCCTCTCCAAGACTAGTTATGTGCACCCTGATAGTAAAGGATGCTTGCCTTCTCTGAAGACTCAACGTCATAGTTCAAGTCCAACAGCTTGGAGGTTGTTTCCATGTTTCACAAGGTTGTCCTTAGGTAAAAATATTGGACAAGGGTGCAAACTTTTGTGACAACAGTTACCATTTTTAGGTTTTGATCTCCTTTTAGAAGGATTGATCTGTTGTAATATAAATATTGATGTTAAATTATTGAAAGTTTTGATGCATTTTTTATAAAATGAATTGAAAGATGTGAATTTTTTTTAGCTAAAATGATGAAAAATTTAGCCATTAGAAATATTTATATCCCATTACAAGAGATTGTTCAGGTTGAAATGAAAAATAGGTCATCTATACTTGATAATCTGCACAATTGGCAATTTTTTGATAATGATAAGGATTTTCTTGATTTTATAACATGTGAAATATGCTACCAAGATCAAAGTAGTGATTGGAATAATTTTATAGAAAATTAGGAAGATAAGGAAACTTTATTTGGAGAAGAAATTGTATAGCTCAGATCTAACAAAATACCCAAAGGATTGGTAGCATTAGAAAGAAACCTTTGATGAACATGAAAACCTCAAAACTTAAAACCTTACTACCATGCTAGAGGAAATTGAGAAACTAGACCTTGGGAATTAAAATTCTCCCAAAGAAGTCTTCATTTGCAAAACATTGACTTCTAAAGTCAGGTTAGATCTCATCTTTTTGTTGAGAAAATACAAACATGTTTTTGCATGGTCCTATGATGAGTTGAAAGCTTATAGAGATTATTTATTCCAAAATTAAATACCTCTAAAACTAGATGCTAAATCATTCATACAAAATAAAAGGCCTATAAATCCAATTTTAGCACCAAATATGAAGGAGGAGTTAATAAACATGAGGGTTGTAGGGATTATTAAACCAATCAAACACTCTACATTTATTTCTAACATTGTCCCTATAAGGAAAAAGAATGGTGACATCAAAATATGTGTTGATTTCATAAATTTGAACATCTTATCACTAAAGGATAATTATTTTGTTCTTAACATGGAAGCACTATGATGGACAATTTCACTACTTATAACTAGGTCAAAGTAAGTGAATCTAAATAGTATAAGACTAATTTACCACTCCATAGGGATCATATGTATATTTAATAATTCCATTTGGCTTAACCAATGTAAGAGCTACTTTTAAAATGGCTATGGATGTTTTGTTGAAAGTAAAATTAATCTCATTCTTTTAGTATATTAGGATGATCTCACTTCTTATTTAAAATAGGTAGAGGATCATTGTAATCATCTGGAGAAGATTTTCAAAAGAATCGTTGAGTATGGAGCATCCTTAAA
The DNA here is from genome assembly GCA_028749045.1 of Cupressus sempervirens. Classification (NCBI taxonomy): domain Eukaryota; kingdom Viridiplantae; phylum Streptophyta; class Pinopsida; order Cupressales; family Cupressaceae; genus Cupressus; species Cupressus sempervirens. Next base: position 633,339,707 of record CM053784.1, on the reverse strand, counting down.
CCCCAAAATTTTTTAATTTGGAGTCACAAAAGGAAAATTTCTTGGACATATTGTGTCTAAAAATAGAGTCAAGATAGATACTGAGAGGGTTGTAGCAATTGACTATATTAAGGTCCCTAAAGACTATTAAAGATATTCAAGCATTTTTTGGTAAAATTAACATTGTAAGTAGATTTGTCTAAAATTTTATAGAGATTGTCAATATTATTTCCAAAATGTTAAAAGGGAGCTAAAATGATATGGGATGAGGAAGATATACAATTTTTCTCTAATATCAAGAAATAAATAAAAGAGGCACCAGTCTTGAAGGCCCATAATTTTATGAAACCATTTCAAAAAAATCTTTGGTTCATACCATACAATAGTTGTTGTCATGCTACAAAATAATGAAGAAGGACATCAACAACCTATTACATTCTTTAATAAAATATTGCAAAGTTATAAGTTTAATTATGACATCAATGAAAAAAAAGATTACGTATTAGTGAAGGTTGTAAAATCCTTTACATCATATTTAGTTGGTGGTGAAGTAATAACATGTGTACCAAATTTTGATGTTAAGGATATCTTTAGGCAGATAGAAACTATTGGGAGGAGATTCAAGTGGATCAACCATATTCAATAATTTAACATCAATATTTATATTAAAAAAGTCATAGGAGGTCAAGGTCTACCAAAGCTTATGGTTGATGCTAATTTGGATGTAGCATAGTTTAAACATGTAGACTTGGAACTAAGCATTTCCCTTGGTATAAAGAGGTTCTTTAATTCTTAACACATGAAATCTCACAATGATTTAGATGAAAATATAAAAAGGGACTATAAAATTGCAAGCATCAAAATATGTCTTAATTCAAGGAGACCTTTATTAGAGAAACAAAGATGGAATATTAATATTTTGTCTAGACACATATCGGGTAGAAGTTATCTTGAAGGAGTTGCATGAAGGACTTTGTGGAGGTCACCTTTCACCTAAGACTGCAACTGATAAGATACTACATGTAGGATACTAGTAGCAATACATATTCATGTATTGTCATACCTATGGTAGGAGATGTGAAGCATGTCATGAATTCTTTGGAAAGATGAAGTATAATGGAGCCCTCCCTTTGAGGATTTTGCAATCTCAAGAACCATTTTAGATTTGTGGTATTGACTTCATAGGTGAAATTTCAAATAAATCAAATGGAGGACACAGTTGGATCCTTGTGGCTACTAATTATTTCACCAAATGGGTAGGAGCCATACCCACCAAACAAGCGACTAGAAAAGTTGTGATTAAATTTTGATGGAAAATATAATAACTAGATTTGGAGTTCCTTACAAGATAGTTATGGAAAATGGAATATGTTTTCGATCAAATAAATTTTTGAAGTTCTACCACAAGTATGGTATATCTACTTCATATTCTTCTCCATATCATTCTCAAGGAAATGGTTAGACATAATTAGGTAATAAGAACCTACTAAATTTTTTTAGAAGATTACTTGAAAATAATAAAAAGCCTTGTGATACTAAATTGATTCTACCAATATGGGCTGATAGAATTATAATAAAGAAGTCCATGAGTTATTCCCCTTACAATATTGTATATGTAAAGGAAGCCAAACTTCCTCTAAACAATGTATTTATAGTATATAATTTTATGACAAAGGAAAAACTTGAAGATATTGGCTTCATAGAGAAACCAATTAATGCACTACTTATGTTTGATAAAATCAATAGGTCAGCATTGGAACACAATATTGAAAAACAAGAACATGTCAAATTCCTTCATGAAAAAAGGTCAACTAAAAGAGCATTAAAAAATGGAGATTAGGTACTTGTTGTGGTCTTACAACGCATGCCCCATTTCTCTTGGAAATGGGGACCTCCTGGTAAATGTTTACCTCCCAGGCTCCTAGTTTAGAGGTTGGATCACTTTTGGACTCTCCCAGGAGTCTAGGTCAAACCCCAGTATCTGACTAGGGAGGTCTAGAGAATAAAAAAGAAGGAAAAAGAGAGATCATGTGGAAGAAAGTGCTTTAAGTATGCACTAGCATACTTGTGCACATGAGCATCTACACATGCGTGCTTAGTCCACAGGTTCACACTATCCTCCTTTTAAATATGTGTACTTGTGCATGTGTATAGCTTTGCAAGGTGCACACCTATGAAGTTGCATGTTTGTAGAGGTACACACTGAGCCTAGGGTCTATATAAGACCCTAGGCCCCCTTGACCCTCCACACTTTCTCTTACCAATCGATAAGAAGTGCACCTCTACACCCTTTGACTGTGCACTCCTTTGTCACTCCTTATAGCTCTTGTATCGTGCACAAACATTAATAGATGTTAGCAAGAAGGTGCCCAAATGTGCACCTCCATGAGGTGTGCATGTGTGCAACTTTTCTTACAAAAAAAACCTAAAAACATAAAGACAAACATTTTAACCTTTGACCTAAATCACAATGATGGTGTGTGGATGTGCACCTCCACAAGGTGTGCATGCGTGCACCTTCTAATACCAAAACACAAAACATCAAAATAATAACTAACTTTTAAGGCAATATGAAGGTGTTCACATGTGCAACTCCACAGGGTGTGCATGTGTGCACCTCCATCCTTTTGTAGAAAACTTAGCTCCTCTTCAAGTTGTCATGTGTAGTGCGTAGTTGTGCATATGCATAGGTGTAAAACTATGCATAAAATCCATTTCATGGTTTAGAATAGCACACTAGTGCACCTATAAGGGTGTGCTAGGTCACTGAAGTGCAAAACATGGAATTTTAAATGGATGGACTTTTTTTTGACTAAGTTTTGACCGATTTTGACCCATTTTGGAGTGAATTAGGGTTTGTCTTAGGTCAAATTTTAACTTTCTAACTAATGATTTCTTCTCTTATGTAGATAAGATGGAATCATCATCCTCTTCAATGGCAAGAAAGATGGCTCCAAAGCCAATCACTTTCATGTATCAAGGGGCACCAAGGAAATCAAGGTTTCAAGATGGACATTTGAAGATAAAAGTCATGGAACTAGGACACATTGATTGGAATGTGTTCCTCACAATTGACAACAAGCCTAGAGAAAGATCTACAATGGTGTTAGCACTTATGTGCTCAGGGCTTTTCAATGTCACATCTCACCCAACATTAATTCAATCCTCACAACTAATGACTATTGTAGATACTATATATCCAAGGAAAAGGTTGCCAAGAGTGTCACAAGAGAGATAGTCCTAGACCTCTAACCCTAGAACATTGAGAAAGTGTTTCATCTCCCAAGGGAAGATCAATATTTATAGATTTCATATGATGGGGTTGAAATATGGTATAGGGAAAATGAGAAGGTAGTAAAGAAAATATTTCAATCCACCTCAATTGAAAAAATACTATTTGATCACAGAGTTGGTAAAGTTGATATGACAAGGGGGTACATTAAAGATGACATTAGATATCCAATTGTGTTTTTGAGAAGAGTTATAGGACCTCCTATAGCAAGACACCTTCAAAACTAGGTGGTCCATTTTATTGAAACCAACAAAATGACAAAGATACCAATTGATTGGGCTACCATCTTGAGTGAAAAATTGGATGAGTAGTTACTATATGTCAAAGCCAACTGAAACTTCTACATGACATCATACATTGTGTATTTTTGGTAGCTAGAACCATAGATTACTTAGGCCTCTACAAAAAGGGAAGCATGTAGGATGTAAATGCTTGGCCCTATGTAGTATACCCATAATTGGTGAAGAAGAAGGTCCCACTACAAAGTGTGGAATACAAGGTGGTAAATGATAGTTTCATTTTTGCAATAATTAGGTACATTGAAGATGATTACACTAAAAGATTATTAGTAGAGGCAAAAACTAGGATTATAGAAATTGGCACCTATTAAATTCAATTCAAAACCTTCACCTATCTTAGGGTAGCTAGTACTCTACTATGCCCAATGATGCTCCCAAGATACCCATATGATAGACTCATTCTTCTAGAAATTACATGATATCTCACTTCTACATACAACAAAGTGAGAAGATAGCGTAAAAAAAATGGGTTTGGCCCATCATGATTGGTGCTTTTGAGGTGAAGGAAAACCTAGATATTGTCACTTTTGACTCTGAGTGGGATCAATATCCCTTGGAAGAATACAACTCCCCTCACCTATACTTTGACAACATTGGCATGGTACAACACCTAGCAAGGAAAGAGTTTGTACATGAAGATGCATTGTAGGATCAATAGATGAACATTGTAGATTACTACGAAGTCAATATAAGGGACTTTTATAGGATGACTCTATATTTAGCAGATAAGGTGTTGAAGATAAAGCTCCCTCTTAAGGCTATGGAAAAGGACACCAAAGATATCATGGATCTATTATACAATAAGGATAAAAAAAATTGATTGGCCTATAATGAATGTTGAAATAGGTGAGAATGATAATATAAACCATTGGGCTAGGCCATAACCCTATAAGATAGAGCATGATCATTTAAAGGTAAAGGTACAAAAGTCATAGTACCAACCTTCCCCACTCAATCCCTAGTAAGGCTTGAAATAGTACACCAACATGAGTGGGAGATTGAGCACTTTGAAGCTATCAAGGGCATAAAAAGTAAGAGAATAGTTTCTAAGCCAAGGGAGCAAAAAAATCAAGCTCAAGAGCAACAAGAATAGGTACAACCTAAAAAATTTGAGCCTCAAGCTGAGCCAGCACAAGAGCCAACCTAGGAACCAAAAGCACCTCCACAACTAGGACAACTAGAGTAAGAATAGGTAGAAGAGTATAGGGTTCCAGCAGTAGCAACCCAAGAGGAAGAAGCCTCCCCCTCTGCTCCAAAGAAGGCAAGAATGGAATCAACTATGGTGTGAACACAGAGAAGGAGACTAAGGAAGAAAAACACTCCATCATCACAGGTGTCAAAAACTATTTAGGAAGTAGAGGATGAAGAACAAGGGGAGAAATTTGAATTTTTTCCCTTAAGCCAACAGACCTACTTGGCTAGGGCCCCAAAGGAAGAGAGGAGAAGAAGCTACATAGTGAAACCTCCATTAGCTCCAAGGGAGCCTATCCAAGTATCAACATTAGAAGATGAGCAAAAAAATGGATAGATGATATGGAAGATCAAGAAACTGATGTCTTCAACCTCTCTAACTTTGACTTCATGCCAGTAGGCACTAACATGGTGGGAGAAAAAATAAGAGATACTCCCATTAGTGAACACCTAGGAGAGGAATGGAATTAATTTTTACCTCTACCTCAAGGACCTCTAGGCATTCCACCACCACCATCTCAAGATTTGACATTTTTGGATAAAGGTTTAGTGACTCCACTTCCCAAGCCTACATAAGAAGAAGAACAAGTGATTAAGGAAGGAAAGCCCCAACAGCTACATGTTGATGAAGTATCTAAGGAAGGGAAAATACTTGAAGAGCCTCAAAAAAATCCTCAGGATAAAGAGGCTAGGACCATAGCCCAACTAGATACAGAGACTCAAACTAAAGATCTTTATCAATGGGAGAAGATTCCAGAGAGGACTGATAAGGGTAAGGAGCTTGTAGTAGAACCAACCTCTTTAGCCAAGTACATGTCTCCTATGGGTACCACACTAACATGGATGAAGAGGGAGGTTATGTTTCACCAAAAGAGGTAGTTGGACCTAACAGTCAAGGAGGGAATGAAGGAATTAGTAAAAGCAATCAAGAAGCCTAAGCCACATATGTGTGATGTGTGAACACTAGCCTTCATAATGAAGAATCAAGATCAAGAGCTTCTTGCACATATATCATTCCTCCTCTGTATGCTAACACTGAACAAATGACTCCTAAAGACTACCAAATCAAGGAGGTCATGTTGAGAAGACCCATGATAGACACAACAAAAGTGATGATCACTATGGATATGAAAGAGGTTTTTAGGCATATGGAATAGGATGAGTCCTAGTTGATAGCATTGTGGAAGCAAAATGGGCTATTAAGAGGCTACCTAAATGAAGTTGTGGGCCTAATCAACTTGGAAAATATAGAGATTACTCTTGCGGTGACATCAGAGAGAAGAGGAACATGGGCAACATATGTAGTTAGATCCATTTTTGGAAGCATGTCAACAATGGTGTGACAATTTTGAGGAGAAAGGTGTACAGATAATACAGGGTAATTTGAACCTATTGCACTACATCTAGTCAGGTGATGACAAGTTGGTTTCTATAGTAAACCAAGGATTTGAGCTAATGGATGAAGTTCATACCTAGGAAAATCACCTATAGGCTCTAAATCAATCAAAGGTCAAAGGTATCGAATGTTGATGGAAGCATATACTACTGAGGAGAAAGACAAGCTTGATGGTTGGATTGAGAAGATATCAGTAGTGAATAAGATTATGGAAGGATTACATGCAAAAATTCAGAGGCTTAAAAATTAGAATCAAGATAAATTTTTGGGAGTGGAAAGGTACTACAACATTGCTTTGAGATTTTTGAAGATGAGGCTAAGACCAAGTTTATTGTGACACAATCAATGGTCCAACAATTTTGAGGAACATTTGAGGATGCTTCATCAAATGAAGACATAAGACAAGCATTCAAGACTGAATAGGTGTTGTTGGAGATGGATATAAAGCTTGAAGATTTTGTGGCAACTCAGATTGAAGTTAGTAATTACCGCCAATCAGTAAAGGATAGATATGGAGCTTTGGATTTTCTAGAGGCTACCCAAGTGGCAAAAATAATAGAGAAGTTTAAGAGCAAACATCCAGATAACATTTTGGTATAAAGAGGAAGAAAACCTAGATGATGGAAATTCAGTTTTGACACTTAGAAGAATTTTGAGTAAGAAGCAATACATGGACAGTTAACTACTAGTTCCTATTTTAGAGCATTCCATGCATAGGAAATACATTTTGATGGGAGTTCAACTCCCATAAATTTCTAGAGAAACTTGAGCTTCCATTTTTAAAACTTCCAAATACTTCTAGATCATCTTACATTTTCATTCTTATTATCTTCTCATTCTTTTAATCTTTTATGTCATGTAAAGGCTCATGCACCCATTAATGAATATAAATAGGGGTGGAGACCTACTTAGCACCATTTAGAGAGTTAGCTTGTATATAATTAGAATTATTTTATTAGTTTTTAGCATGTATTTGAATTTTAAGAACTCTCTCTCCTAACATAAAGGGAGGAGATGATTTTTTATAAGTACATGGATTTAATATGTACTTGGGGCAATTAATTTGATGTAATAATATATGTTATCAATGCTCTCATTCTGAGTGTAATAATTCTTACCAGAGTGTGTTTTTTTTTTTGAATGCATGTTAATGAATAATAATGTAGCCAATGGTTTTATTGTGTTGTTATGATTGTGCAATCTTTTAGTTCTATTGTTTTCCTCATGTTAACAAATTTTGCTAATGTAACAAATTGGAGAAAAGATCACATATTTTTCTTGCATAGGGTGTTGTCTTGCATGAGTGCACTTTCCATAGCCTTTCAATTTGATGAAACATCAAACATCTTTCGGTTATTATTGAGTTCCCATCGATGATTGCATCAATGGAATTGAGGAAGCGTTGCTCCTAATTTCATTGGTTTCCTACCCAATCTTTTTGATGATTTAATTCATAGACATGTTGTTACCATAGTTTATATCCATTAGGAATTTCCATTTCAAGTTATTTTCTTTAATCTCTCATTACCCTATCTTTGTGATTCACTTTTCTAAAATTGGTTAAAATAGGAATTCATATAGTTGCATCTATAAATTGCATTCATTAGAAAATAGAAAATAACAAAAATATTTCTCTTTTGTGGTTACTTTTTTAAACAATAATAGATCAAATATATTATCTAGAATTATTCAAAACCCACAAAGGCCTCCTTGTGAACATACACATTTATCTTCAATTGAGTGGATTCATGTAGCTTGCAAGATCACCCAAAACCTTGGATTTGATCCTTGATTATCTTTTCAAGGGAGGAGTTTGAAAGGATTCCCACTATTTAGCAGCGTGCAAAATGATAGCTCAATAGAAGTGGCATTAAAAGGAGGGCCTACAAAACATTTGGATAAGAAAAACAACTTGTTATTTAGAAATTCTACATTTTTTGGAAGTTCAAGAAATTTTTCATGTGAAACTATCAAAAGGTGTGTAGGTGCATTGTTTTAAAAGAGTGTGTTTATGAAGAGGTGTGTTTTTCCAAGATTGACACAAACTAGAAAATTTTGATTCCCCATCTCCATTTTAGTGAACCTTAAGATCTTCACCAGGGGCACATGAGTTCCTAGAGTCAGCCATTTTTGCAAGCCTTGCAATGATAAAGAATTATCAATAATTCTAACACTTCCATTTTTAATTTCATCATCTTCTTCAGTTCCACCTCTAAATCAACCTAAACCTATAATTCTACCAAATCCTCCACTGATGGCCTTCTTTTCTAATGCAATAGATTCACCAATTAACTTACAAGATGTACTTAATGACCTTCCCAAGAATCTTGAGAAATTATGCCCAAGGTTCATCTACGAAGAAACATGAACAACTGAGGATAATATGAAGGTATTCAAAGAAATATGCAATCAAAAATATGTTCAAGAAGAGAATGTGGTCCTCCATTTATTCCCATACTCATTGGGAGAAGTTTCCTTTAACTAGCACATGAATTTTCCACAAAGATGCATCCATAATTGAGTCACCTTTGAAAATTTTTTCCTTGAGAGAAATTTAAAACATTCGTCAACTTGGCTATGATACATCATCAATCTATATCAATCAGGCGGGATCCAGGGGAGACCATTTCATGTTTCAATCACCACTTTCACATGGCATACCACAAGTTGGAAACACCCTATATTATACCAATTGAAGCTATAATCCAAATCTATTTTAATACTATGGCCCATCTCACAGCTATCTTCCTATGGAGACTACTTATTACAAATATCAACACATTGGAAAAGGTCTTCAAAGAATCAATTATCTTTACTAAAAAAGTCAATCCTAATTGAGGAGGATTGATGATCCCATCCTAAGCTACTACAATAGTACTAACATATACTACTAGAGCACAAGTGATGCCTAGTCAATTCATTCCCATGAATCCAATTCCACTACAATAAGCACTAGTTGTACTAGTTCCAACCATAACTTATCCAAGATATGAACCTCCAAAGGATTTTTTCTTTGAGCAAAAGGCAACAACATCCATTGAAGCAAAAAATAATGTTGCATCTAAGATTAGCCAAATAAAGAAGACCATGTCTCAAATTACCAACAATTTAACCCATTTTAGGTTGTCAAAAGTGAAGAACAATAACTTTCAGAGAACAAATTCAAGCCCTTAAACAATAATAATTATTGTCAAAATTACAATAAGAATTTCAGCAGAAATAATAATGTAGGAAATAACAATGCAGGAAAAATTGCAATCCTCTGGATCACAACAATGGTTTCCAAAGATAAAATTAAAAATGGAACACTTTTCAAAATAATGGAAGCATCCTTGCAGATAATAACTAAAATGCTCAGTTTGTAGACATCAATCAATATGATAGTAATTAAAATGTACCCAACAATGACGCCCTATATTACAATGGAAATCAAGATGTGAACCAAGATTCATATGGCAATAATAATGAGCCCCCATACATTTCAATATAATGTTGTTGGAATCTTATGATTCTCCACAAAATTTAGGGATGGAAGAACAAGTCGGTGAAGAATTTACTTTTCCATTTAGTCAAGAATCAAATCCTCAACCAGAAGAGATGCTTGCTTTTTGAAATGACAATCAGAATACTTATAATTTGTGGAACTGAAGGGAGCCCATGACTAATGGGATTCTTCTTGCTTTGTAACCAAAGCCTCCAGATCTAAGGGCTAATAAAAATCTAGTACCTACTAGAGCACCCTATGTTAGACAATAGAATCAAAACCAAGGAAATGTACCTATAATTCTCAAGAATCTTTCTTGGTCAACTAAAAAGTATAGCACAGTAGAAGATTTAAAAAGAACGAAGGCCAATATATCCTTGTTCGACATGCTACAAAATTTTCCTAATCAAAGGAAAGCATTGATAAAGACTATTGATCATACAAAGGTGACACTTAGCATGGGTCCTCAAAAGAAAGTATCAAAACAAGCCAACATTTTTGAGGCTATACCAACCATGAATAAAGACAAGGCCAAAGTGCCTCCTTTCTTGCTCAACATCAAAATATTTGGAAGAAACCTACACAATTATCTCATTTATTTAGGACCTTCTTGTAACATCATTCCACTTTTGATAGCTCAAAGGTTGGAAATTACTCCTAAACCTATGAATCAAATAGTGATTCAACTTGACAAGATAGAAGTTAAAGCTATTGGGGTATTGAAAGATGTTTGAATACAGTTTACTAAAGACCCCAGAATCCAAGACATCATAGACATACATGTGGTGGAGATCCTAGAAACATATAGATTGTTGCTGAGTAGAGAATGGACAAAATTCTTAAGAGGATGGTTCTAACCTGACTTTGCTCAACTATGGCTACCTAGGAAAGGATAGAATAACTAGATCAAGATCAACGCTGAGCCAAAACTGAAGATGACAATCACAGAATACAATGCACCAAATGAGGTACCATTTTTTGAAGTTGATTTAGGTTCCTACAAGGTGATTTCCCTTGACATAACTTCAGCCAAGAGATCAGACAATTTAACTAAAGAATTCATGAACCCTACCCCAAAAGAAGAGATTATAACCCACTTCATAGATAGCATGGTTGTGAACTTACAATACTTAGATGAAGAAGCAGACCCAAATATTTTTCTTCTTCTAGGATTTTTTAAGCTACACAAAGTAAGTCATTCAAAATTTGAGTGCTCACATTTCCAAGAAGAAATTACTCAAGTACTAACTCAGATAGTGCAATTAAAAAATGGTCAAACTTTAAGGGAGATACAAGAGGAAAATTCAAGTTCCACATACATATATAAAGTCATGAACAAAGATGAAGAAGAAAAATAATATTTTAATGGGTCATATAGTGACACCTCTTTAGATGGTGGGGGTTTATCTTCTCCTCCACTAGGGATGATCAAAGTCTTAAGGAGAAGATGTTTTGTAAAGGGTCAAGGCTAGACCTCAATAATTGTTCATCCTAAGCCAAAATTTGATAAAACCATAGAATTTTCCAGGGATATTCAAGATCACCAAGAAAAATGTGAGACCCTAATATCAAAGGTAAACAATAGAAACTTGCCAAGTCGACCATATGAAAGATTACAATGGATCCTAAAAAATAGTCCTTCAAAGTTCAAGTGAAAGAAAAGATTCAAATGAATAAACAAAAGTCCACAAAGATGAAAGAACAACAAATTTGGACCCTCAAGTTTGACATTTATAAATGCATATTAGGAGGTAGTGTAGGTATTAAATTTATTAATATAAAAGGTAGGTCTTTTTATGCAGCATATCGCTTACGATTTGGATGTACTAAAAATATTGCAAATTTTGAAGCCTTGATTCGTGGACTTCTCTTCACATTAAAGAAAGAATTCAAAGCTCTCATAATTGAAGGAGACTCTTAGTTGGTCATTGGACAAGTGAAATCAAATTATTCTTTCAATGATAGAAGAGTACTTGCATAAAGAGTTTGGGATTTATTGGAAGATTTTGAGGCCTTGAAAATAAGTTCCATTCCAAGGAAGAAGATGGTATTTGATGCCCTTGCCATTTCAGCAAGTGCATTGCAACCCATTGAAAGAACAAAATTATAGATTTTTTTAGTTAAATTGGTTTTTTCCCTATCTATTCAAGACAACATTATGAACCTCCAATTCTTCCAAGATGACCAACATATTCTCAAGTTCATTATGTGTAATAGTCTTTTCAAAGGATAGGAGATTGATGATACTCCTGATGATAAATCTCAAGATGATGAGCTAGAGGATGAAGATGGGATTATAAATTTGAAGACCAATACTATTCCTAAGGGGATGGTAGAGTGCGAATGTATCTTTGATCAAGATGAATCAAAACATAGTAAAAGAACTATTGAAAAAAAGGGGATTAAAGGATGTGATTCATATAATCTAGGTATAGAAGAAGATCCTAAGTTGGTGAGAATTGGAAAGGCATGTAACCCTCAAGAACAAGAAAGTATGCTTTAATTTCTTATAGAATACAAAGATGTCATATCATGGAGTTATGAAGAACTCAAGACATACAATCTTGAAATCATCACTCATGGCATTTCATTGAAGCCTAATGCCAAACTTTTTCATTAAAGATAGAGATCGGTGAATCCCATAATTGATCCTTTGATAATGAAATAATTTCAAAAGTTACTTGAAGAAAAAATTATCTTCCCAATACAAAATTCTACATGTGTTTCTAACTTAGTTCCAATAAGGAAAAAGACTGGAGAAATTCATCTTTGTGTGGATTTTCACAATTTGAACCTAGCTTCCTAGAAGGATAACTACCCTTTTCCCTCACTTGATGAAGTATTCTGGATTGTGAACGAGCCTAAAATGATTTCTTTTATAGACAGATATTCAAGATACAACCACGTGATAGTCAATGAAGAAGAGAGGTTGAAGACTGAAGTTACAAATAAATAGGGAACTTTTGCATACAAAAGAATGTCGTTTGGATTGATCCACGTAGGAACCACATTCCAAAGAGAGATGGAAAAAGCATTCAAATGGTTGATAAAAAAATGTATAGTTATCTGAATGGATGACTTAACTATCTTTTCAAAAGATTGGAGTACTCATATTTTTGATTTGAGACAAGTATTTAGCCGATGTCAAAGGTATGGCATATCTCTTAATCCTAAAAAGTGTTCATTCGAGGTCACAAAAGGAAAACTTTTTGGTCATATTATTTCTAAAGTTGGGATATCCATTGATCATAAAAGGATAGAAGCAATTCTTAATTTTTTACCTCCTCATAGTCATAAAGAGCTGAAATCTTTCTTTGGGAAGATCAATTTTGTGCATAAATTCATTAGTGTATTTTTTGAGATAGTACATCCCCTCAATGGCTTGCTAAAAAAGGGAGAAAAAATAGAATGGGTTCCTAAAATAAAGAAATCTTTTGAAGACATCAAAGTAGTTATATCTATGGCTTCCAAATTGGAAAGTCCATATTATGACTTTCCTTTCAAAATCTACACCTTTGCTTCAGAACATTCATGTGCTAGGATTCTCACTCAAAAGAAAGACAAAGAGGATGAAAGACCTATTGCATTAATGAGTTGTCCACTAAAGAATGTTGAATTAAAGTATTCCAATGTTGACAAATAATCCTTCGCTCTAATAAAGGTAGTCAATAATTTTTTTTGTTACATACTCAGGAGAAAGGTATATGCAATTGTGCCAGATCTTGCCAACAAAACATTACTAATGTAGAATGAGTTAGGTGAAAGATAAGGAAAATGGATGGCTATATTACAAGATTTTGATTTAGAGAGTTAACCAATCAAGTTGGTGAGAGGAAAAGGACTAACTAAGATGATAGATGATAATGATATTGGTGCCAACAATGAAATCATATTTGATGAATAAATCAACACCAAAAATCAACAAAAGATCATAGTGTCTCAACTGGATATTGATCAAGAAATAATAACATATGTATGGTATTAGTATATTGTCTATTATCTTTTGAAGAATCAATACCCTAACTAGATGAATAGTTCCCAACATAGAGCACTCAAGATTAAATGTGAATCCTATAAGCTTCAAGATAGAATTTTTCTTAAAATAAACCATGGGGGAATTTATTTCAAGTGTTTGAGACACAAAGAAGAGAAAGAAGTTTTGGAATAGTTTCATGATAAGTATGGCATGGGACATGGGTTAGTAGAGGCTACAAGTTACATGATTTTGAGATTAGGTTACTTTTGGCCTACCATCTTCAAGGATACATTTGAGCATGTACATTCTTGCCACAATTTTCAGCCAAGTACTGATAAAGAGAGACATCCAACTATGCCACTATAACCAGTATTTGAGGTATGCCCTTTTTCTAAGTGGGGGATGGACTTTATAGGACTAGTAAACCCACCATCATCTACAGGACATTTTTTTTTTCTCATAGCTAAATAATATTGCATGCACTAGATAGAATCTAAAACTTTTCAAAATTGCATAGCAAAAGTGGATACTAATTTCTTGGAAGAACACATTGTCACAAGGTTTGCTATAATGTGTCATATTTTGTGTCAATCGTCCTTGCTTAACCAACATTAGAAAATCATGTCATAATCAAGTTCTCATCTAATTACTATCCCTAAGGAAATCATGTGGCTAAGTCCACCAATAAGAACTTGATCACAGTGATACAAAAATTATTATAGGAAAACCCAAAAGATTGGCACATATCTAAAATATGCATTATTGATGGACAAAGTTGGGATTAAAATGCTTTGGGGATATCTCCATATTTACTCATCTATGGACAAGAACTAGTATTCCCACTCAATCTCAGGATTCTAGTTTTGAAATTCATGAGAGGGTATGTTGAGGATGTGACTGAGTTCTGATCATATTAATGAATCTCTTGGAATTGGATGAGAAAAGGATAGCCACTTTAGATCATATGGCGAAACATCATGATGTCATCAAACAGTGGTTCAACAATCGAGCTACAATTAAACCTTTCAAAATTTCCAACATTGTTGTCCTATGGCACAAGGCAAAAGAAAACTTGGGCTGTCACACTAAGTTTCAACACTTTTGGATTGGCCCTTATCAATTTATGAAGATTTTGAGAGAAAATAATTTTAGGCTAAGTTCTCTACAAGGGGAATCGGTCCCATTGCAATTAAATGGCCAATTCTTGAAACATTACTTTGAGACCTAAAAGCATAAAGCATTTCAAGAAAAAAAATTACTTTTTGTAAGTGTGTTTACTTTCTCCATGTGTGTTTACTTTCAATTGTGTGTTTGATTTAAAATTTGTTCATGTTACTTCTTGTCAGTCTGATGGTTAGGTGCAATCAAGACTCTTTCTTGATGCATCCAATAGATTACTCTTTTTGGTTTTGACTTTATGGAAGAGGTATTTCTTTGTCAAAGCATTCAGATGATTTTGTTTCTTGTACCAACTAAAAATGCATATGGCTTGTAGTTTTAAAGGGCTTGCAGTCTTAAAATCAAACTTGTAGATTTATAGCTCTCAACACTTTAAGAAATCTACTAATTGAGTATCTCAAAGATTTTAAAATCTTGGTTGATAGTAATGAGAGATTTTCCAAACTTGTCAATTTAGACAAAGGGTTTGTTCAACAAACTGCTAAGATCATTGTTTGGCATGAGAATTTCTCAAAAGTTCAATAAAAGAGCAATGCAAGGGTTACAAAACTAAAGAAAAAACTTGGGAGATGAAATCAATACCTTGGCCACACAGTATAAGTGTGGTTAGGGTATAGAAGAAAGAAAAAAGAATTGCAGATGGTTCTAAAATAAAGATCTAGATGATCCTAAATGGTAATCTAACAAAGGGGATATGCACTCCAAAATGGCTATCCAAAAAATATAGAAAAGGATTCAAGGAAGAATCAAATGGAAACATGTGAGCTCCATGAAGAAAATAAAAAGAGATTATAAAGGATTCAAAATAAAAAAGTTGATAACTCATTAAGAGCCCTTAGAATGGATTCTCTCATCTAGTTCACTAGTGATTGATAAATAGGTTTTACAAGGATTCCTAATAAATGGACCGATACAACAAAATATTTTCTCCAAGTTGCTAGAAACTCATGATAGACAACACCTTGAGACATCAAAGGAAATGAATACACTAAGCACACATTGAGCCTAAAGATTCGAGATCATGAAGTTTTAACTATTAAGTGACTTGAAAGTTGGTTGAAGTATTCAAAATTTAGTTGTCATTAAACACATCTTGTAAGAATGTTTGATGATGAAGAAATGCCTTTTACATTTCTTCCTTTTTCATTGGAGCTATTTTTTTTGGTCTCACATTGCATTCCCCATTTCTTTTAGAAATGGGGACCCCCTAATAAATGTTTTCCTCCTCAACTCCTAGTCTAGAGTCTAGGTCACTTTTGGACTCCCCCAGGAGTCTAGGTCAAAACCAATATGTGACTAGGGAGGTCCAGAGAATCAAAAACCAATAAAAATAGAGATTATGTGGAAGAAATTTCTTTAAGCACACACTAGCACATGTGTGCTCAATGTGTAAGTACAAACTGTGCTCTTTCTAGAGATGCGCACATCCAAAGGGTGTGCACCTACAAAGCTACACACTCACAAAGGTGTGCACTGATCTTGGGGTCTATATAAGACCCTAGGGCCCCTTGAACCTCCTCACTTTCTCTTGTTGACCGATTAGAAGTGCACCTTTGCACCCTTTGACTATGCACTCCTCCTAGCTGTCTACATCCTACACAAACATTAACAAAGGTCAATAATCCTATAGAAGGTGTGCACATGTACATACACATCCACTTAGATGAAAAAACCTAAAAAAAATAAAGACAAACATTTTAACCTTTGACCTAAAGAATAATGAAGGTGTATGCATGTGCACCTCCATAAGGTGTGCATGTGCACACCTTCTAACATCAAAACACAAATTAACTCCTAAGGGATTATGAAGGTGCGCACATGTACACCTCCACATGGTGTGCATGTGTGCACTTTCATCCTTTTGGAGAAAACTTAGTTCCTCCCCAAGTTTCCATGCATAGTGTGCATGTGCACAATTATGCATGTGTGCAATTCACCTAGGTGTGCACGTGTGCAACTATGCACAAAAGCCATTTCAGGGCTTAAAATAGTGCGCTAGTGCACCTGTAAGGGTTTGCTAGGTGCATTGAAGTGTGTAATAGGGTATTTTGGGGGAATGGACTACTTTTTGACCAAGTTTTGACTAATTTTGACCTAATCTGGAGTCAATTAGGGATTGTCTTAGGTCAAGTTTTAACTTTTTGACTAATGATTACTTCTCTTGTACAAATAATATGACATCATCATCCTCTTCAATGGCAAAAAAGATGGCTCTGAAACCAATTTCTTTCAAAAGTATCAAGGGGCACCAAGGAAATCAAGGTTTCAACATCATGGACATTTAGAGATAAAAGACACTGAACTAGGACACATTGATTAGAACATGTTCCTCAAAATCTACAACAAGCCTAGAGAAAGATCTACAATGGTGTTAACACTTATGTGCTCAAGCCTTGTGACTATAGCATCTCACCTAGTATCAGTTCAATCCTCACGACTAGTAATGACTCTTGAGGAACACTATGTATCCAAAGAAAAGGTAGTCAAGAGTATCATGAGAGAGATAGTCCTAGACCTCCAACCCTAAAACATCAAGAAATTGTTTCATCTCCCAAGGGAAGATCAATATTTTTAGATTTCATATGATGGGGCTGAGAGATGGTATAGGGAAAATGAGAAGGAAGAAAAGGAAACAGTTCAATCCTCCTTCCTAATTGATAGAAAACTAGTTGGTCACAAAGTTAGTAAAGTTGATATGACAAGAGGGTATATGAAGGATGACATTGCATAAACAATTGTGCTTTTCAGTAGAGTTATGGGATTTCCTACAATAGGACACCTTAAAACTTGGATGGTCCATTTTATTGAAACCATCAGAACATAAAAGATTGTAATTGATTAGGCTACCATCTTGAGTGACAACTTGGTTTAGTAGTTAATAGCCATCAAACTCCACCAATGTTTCTACATGACATCATACATTGTGTATTTGTTGGCCTCTAGAACCACAAATTACCCAAACCTCTACAAAAAGGGAAGCATGCAAGATGCAAATGCTTGACCCTATGTGGTACACAATTGGTGAAGAAGAAGCTCCCACTACAAAGTGTGGAATATAGGGTGATGAATGATAGTTTCATCTTTGCAATCATCAGGTTCATTGAAGGTGATTATGCCAAAAGAATGTCAGTAGAGGAAGCTGCCATAATTACAAAAATAAGTGTGAATTACATTCAATTCAAAACCTTCACCTATATTAGGGTAGTTGGTACTCTATTGTGCCCAAATATTCTATAAAGATACCCATTTGATAGGCTCATCCTACTAGAAATTGCATGACAACCTATTTTTTCATATGATAGAGTGATAGGACAACATAAGAAAACATTGGTCTAGCCCATGACAACATTTACATGGTACAACACCTTGTAGGGAAAGAGTTTGTACATGAAAATGTGTTGGAGGATCACTGGATGAGGGTTGTAGATGAATTCAATGTCTGTATAAGGGGCTATTGTAGGATGACTCTATATTAAGTATAAAAGGTGTTCAAGATAAAGATCCCTCTTAATATTGTGGAAAAGAAAACTAAAGATATCATGGATCTATTATACAATAGGGATAAAATTTATGACTAACCTATAATGAATGCTAAAATAGGGAGGGATGATAATGCTAATATAAATCATTAGGCTAAGCCATACAAATATAAGCTACAAAACAACCAATTAAAGTTAAAGGCACAAATGTCACAGTACCAACCTTCCCTGCTCAATCACCAGTAAGGTTAGAAATGGTACACTAGCATGAGTGGGAGATTGAGAACTTTGAAGTTGACAACGGCACAAAAAGGAAGAGAAGATCTTCTAAGGAAAGGGAGCAAATAGCTCAAGCTCAAGAGTAGCAAGAACATGTATGACCTCAACAAGTTGAACCTCAAGCCGAGCCTACACAAGAGCCAGCCTAGGAACCACAAAAACCTCCACAGTCTAAACAACCAGAGGAAGAATAGGTAGAAGTGAAGAGGGTGCTAGCAATAGCAACTCAAGAGGAAGAAGCCTTCCCTCTACTCCAAAGAAGACACGAATTGAATCAACTATGGTGGGAAAAAGAAGAAGGAGAATAAAGAAGAAGAAAAAATTGTCACCCGAGGTGTTGGAGACTACCCAAGAAGTAGAGGATAAAGAACAATGGGAGAAAATTAAAATTTTCCTCTTAAGCCAAAGGACCTACTTGGCTAGGTCCACATAGGAAGAGAGGAGAATAACCTCCATAGTAACACCTCCATTAGCTCCAAGGTAGCCTATCAAGGTATCAACATCAAAATATGGGTAACAAAAATGGATAGATGATATGGAAGGTCAAGAAATTGATGTCTTTGACCTCTCTAAATTTGACTTCAAGCCAATGGGCACTAAGATGGTGGTGGAGAAAATAAGAGATACTCCATGAGTGAACCATTAGGAGAGGATTGGAATCAATTTCTACCTCTACCTCAAGGACCTCTAGGCATTCCAACACCACCATCTTAGGATTTGGCATTTTTGGATAAAGTTTCAGTAACTTCACATCCCAACCCTAGACAAGAAGAAGAATAAATGACTGAGGAAGGGGAGCCCCAAAAACTACATGCTGATGAAGTATATGAGGAATGGAAAATACTTGAAGACCCTCAACAAAATCCTTAGGATATAGAGCCTAGTACCTTATCCTAGCTAGATATGCAAACTCAAACTAAAGATCTTTCTCGAACCAGCCTCAGTAGAACTACCCTCTTTAGCTAAGTATATGTATCCCATGGGCACTACACCAACATGGATAAAGAGGGAGGTTATGTTTTTCCAAAAGAGGCAGATGGACCTAATAGGCAAGGAGGGAATGAAGGAATTATTAAAATCAATCAAGAAGCCTAAGCCACCTATAGGTGATGTACAAACACTAGCCTTCATAATGAAGAACCAAGATCAAGACTTGCATGCACATATAGTCATTCCTCCTTTTCACACTAACATCAAACAACTAACTCCTAAAGGCTACCAAATCAAGGAGGTCATGTTGGGAAGACCCATAGTAGATACAACCAAAGTGATGATCACTATAGGCATGAAAGAGGTGTTTAGGCATATGGACCAAGATGAATTTGAGTTGATAGCACTATGGAAGAAAAATAAGCTATTAAGAGGCTACATAAATGAAGTTGTGGGCCCAATCAACCTATAAAATCCAAAGATTACTCTTGTGGCACCATCAAAGAGAAGTGGAATAGGGTAAGCATAGTTAGATCCATTTTTGGAAGCATGTCAGCAATTGTGTGACAATTTTGAGGAGAAAGACGTACAGAAATACAGGGTAATTTGAACCTATTGCACCACATCTAGTCAGGTGTCAACAAGTTGGTTTCCATAGTGAAACAAGGTTTTGAGTTAGTTGATGAATTTCATACCTAAAAAATGACCTATAGGCTTTGAAATCAATCAAAGGTCAAAGGTATCAAATGTTGATGGAAGTATATACTATTGAGGAGCTAGACAAGCTCAAAAATTGGATTCAAAAGATATCAACAAGGAATAAGAAAATGGAAGGATTACATGCAGAAATCTAGATGCTTAAGGATTAGACTTTAGAGAATTTTTTAGAAGCGAAAAGGTACTACAATGTCGCTTTCCTTTAGATTTTTGAAGATGAGGCTAAGACAAAGCTTATTGTGACACAATCAGTGGTCCACAAATTTTAAGGAACATTCAAGGATGCTTCATCAAATGAAGACATGAGACAAGCATTTAAGATTGAAGAGGTATTGTTGGAGTTGGATACAAAGCTTGAAGATTTTGTAGAAACTTAGATTGAAGATAGTAATTACTAGTAATTAGTAAAGGATAAATATAGAGCTTCAAATTTTCTAGAGGCTACTGAAGTGGCAAAAATAATAGAAAAGTTTAAGAGAAAACATCCAACCATCATTTTGGTATAAAGGGGAAGAAAACCCAGATGCTAGAATTTTAGGTTTGACACTTAGAAGAATTTTGAGTAAGAAGTAGTGCACCAACAATTAACAGCCAGTTCCTAATTTAGAGCATTCCATGCATGAGAAATGCATTTTGGTGGAATTTTAACTCCTAGAAATGCCTAGAGAAGGTCAAGCTTCCAT
Organism: Cupressus sempervirens; assembly: GCA_028749045.1. Taxonomy (NCBI): domain Eukaryota; kingdom Viridiplantae; phylum Streptophyta; class Pinopsida; order Cupressales; family Cupressaceae; genus Cupressus; species Cupressus sempervirens. Next base: position 633,318,823 of record CM053784.1, on the reverse strand, counting down.
TTTAAGAGCTACCAGAGACCTCCAGATCATCTTACAGTTGCATTTTTCTTATCTTCTCATTATTTTATTCTTTTTTGTCATGAAAAGGTTCATGCAACCATTTATGAATATAAATAGGGGTGGAGACCTACTTAGCACCATTTAGAGAGTTAGTTTATATATAATTAGATTTATTTTATTAGTTTTTAGCATGTGTTTGCATTTTAAGAACTCTCTCTCCTAACATGAAGGGAGGATATGATTTCTTATAAATACATGGATGTAATATATACTTGGGGATGTTATTTTGATGCAATAATATATGCTATTGGTGATCTCATTCTAAGTGTAGTTATTCTTTCTAGAGTGTTTTATTTTTGTGAATGCATGTTCATGAATAATAATGGAGCCAATGGTTTTATTGTGTTATCTTTTAGTTTTGTTGTTTGCCTTGTGTTATTGAATTCTAATGATGTAATGAATTGGAGAAAAGATCACCTATTGTTCTTGCATAGCATCTTGTCTCTCATGAGCACACTTTCTGTGGGCTTGTGATTTGATGAAATGTGAAACATCTTTCAATTATTATTGAGTTCCCATAGATGATTGCATTAGTGGAGTTGAGAAGTGTTGCTCCTAATTTCATTGGTTTCCTACCTAATCTTTTTGATGATTTAATTTAGAGATGTTATCATAGTTTATGACCATTAGGAATTTCCCTTTAAAGTTACTTTCTTTAATCTCTCATTACTCTATCTTTGTTATTTACTTTTCTAACACTTGGTTAAAATAGGAATTTATATAGTTTCATCAATACATTGCATTTTTCATAAAATAAAAAATACCAAAATATATATCTCTTTTTATGTTTTCTTTCTTAAATAGCAATAGATCAAATAGGTTATCCCAAATTGTCTAGAACCAACAAAGACCTCTTCATGAACATACACATTTATCTTTAATTGAGAATATTCTAGTAGGTTGCAAGATCACCTAGAACCTTGGAATTAATCCTCGATTATCTTTTTAAGAGAGGAGTTTGAAAGGATTCCTATCATTCAACATCATGCACAACAACATCTCAACAATACTTAAATGGAATGTTAAAGATCAAGACAAAGGAAAACCTAGAAAATTTGATTCCTTATGGCTTGGACCATTTATTATTCCTAGCATGGTAGGAGAAAACTATTATTTCTTGCAAGAAATAGATGGACGTGTTCAAGAGCTCCGTGTGCATGCACAATTCCTTAAGTCCTTTTTCTCTTAAAATCAAATTGATTTTTCCATTTTGTATTATTAAACATCTTTTTGTACTATAATATATTCTCTTTTACTAGAGATAACTATATTTTCATCATATCTTAAAGTAATATGTGTCTCCAGAATGAGCCACTAGTGGAATCTTAAAATTTATGATAAAAAATGATGTTAAATCTATTTTCACTATTTCAAAAGGACACACATAAGAGGCATGCAAAACAAAACAAAAAATGGAGTTTCATAGGCATGGTATTGAAGGTGCTGCAAAATGGAAAAAAATTCCCAAATTATAGAAAGGAGATTTAACATGGTCTGAAAATGCAATATATCATATTTTAGAGTAGGTTTTCCATAAACTATGCTAAGTCATGATTTTGGTTGAAGATCATGGGAAGATTTGTGAAATAGTGATTGTGGAAATTTTGTAGGGGATATATATTTGACTTTGCATTATGGAAATTCTAAGGTTTTGGGGAGCATGTGGAGTCTATAATGTGAAATGGCTATTTTCTTAAAATTGTAGGTGTTATTTGAAGTATAAATTGAAATGGAGAAAAAGTGTGTTTGCATTGTATTAATGATCGCCACAATTTCTGAAGAGGAAGCTAGATAAGCATGTGAAAAGGCAAAATGATTGTTGTAATAATATCTTAAAAAGTTCAAGATTTTATTTTACAAAATTTTAATTAGAAATGACATAAATGATGTACTTACACAACCAAACATGTGTGGAATGTCATTAATGGAGTTTTTTAGTTAATGGGTTATTAAATGCCACTCTTTTATTCAAGGCCCCATTTAGAGTTGTATTTTCAAGAAAAAATTTAGTACATATTCCCTAGTAAAATTCTTCAAAGTGTAGGATTTTGGATTATAAGTGAAGGATGGCATTGCCAATCCAGGAACACCTAGCAGGCTAGGAGCCTAAACTAGTGACATAGCCTAATATTTATACTAAAGAAGAAGAACAATTTGATATTATTACCAACATGTATCAAGTTGTGTTGGATCTCACAAAGAATTATACTAGTTATGCAAGTGACTACCATTAACTTGAGCTAGAAGAGGCCAGGACTACAATTGTACAAATGCTAGCAAAAAGAGAAGAATAGTCAGGTAAACATGCATACATCAATGACACACTCAATATGTTTCGTGGTCTTCTCCCCTGAATTTTTCTTCTTCTTTTTTTAAATTTTAAATATCAATGAATGGTTGTAATTAGTTTTAGTAAAACAATTTTTGAAAGGATCTGAAGCTTTCTAATACCTCTCCATTTACTATAAGGAGAGGTACCAAGACCTTAAAATATATATCATATACCTATTAATACCATACATTAGGACATCAAATTAGGGCATATTATAGGATTAAATAATATGTGCAAGCTTTGAGTGGATATCACAAACAACGATCACTTTATTGTACTTTTAAAAAAATTAATTAAAAATACTTTGTTTTTTTCAAGAATTGTGTAGAATTATGTTTTATTTTTCATATAGATTGTCCTCTTGGATTTCTATTTCTATTGATAGATTGGAATTTAATACATTCCTTTGATAAGTTAAAATTTAAAAACTTTCTATTTTTTTATTTGATTGGTCTTTCAAGACTACAGTTAAAAACAGTTGAACTAGGATTTTTATTCATCTTATCTATCTAGTGATTGATGGTTGACGCACACCATCTCTAAAGAGTTTTGATAATCTTGGATCATGTACTAAATTAATTTTATTCTACCCAATTAGGGTAAGGAACTAGTCTGAGTTAATTTCAATAAAGCACACTCGCAATTGAAGTTGGTGGATTTATTTATCATACTTGAATTCTCTTCAATTCTTAAATCTATTCTTATTCAAAATACCTTTAAAAACATTCATTCAATAAAAAATTTAACCCTTGAACATTAATTTTTCCTTGCAATATAACTTTCTATCCCAAGAGCATCAAGAAATAAAATCTGCATAAGATACATCAAAATATTTGCATAAGGTATACCCACCTAGGTTAGCAGATCCTAAAGTGAAGAAGGTTTGATCTCTAAGTTCAACCCTAGTTGTTGGAAAAACTTTGTCGTATTATCTAGCATTGAGCAAGTAAGGATCATATTTTTTCCAACCAACAAGGGGTATTTGTATACATATTTTTAAGTTAATCCATGAAATCAAAGGTAGCTTATGACTTAGCTTTTTTTTACTTCCAAACTTTGGGGAAATGGTGACATTGCATAAATATTCAAGATGGTTTCAAGTTTCTTGGACTAGATAGGTTGCACAAGAGAGGTATTATTAGATATTTCCTTCAACATGAACTTTTGTGATAATAGAAGAAGTAAGTGCAAACAAATATCTCCCTAAACATAGGTCTATGTGACTCTTATCCACAACATAAGTAGAATATTAAGTAGAATTAGTAGAATAAAATTATTATTTTTTGGTGGTTTGTTATTAGGATTGGGTGTATTTTTGGTAATTAATTGAGTAGGTCTTAACACATTGGCATTTGTATTACAAGAGGCATTATAATAGACTAAATGTGTAAACTTGGTGATTGAAAATAACTAGTAAACAAGTTTGGCAATTGTTGATTCCCCATTCATTGAGGTTTTTTTTCAATTCCCCTGATGAGGCTACTAATTTCCTTTGGATAGATGCTGATTTCCCTAGGGTCGATGTCAATGAAGTAGATGGCTATTTCATAACTTAGCTAGGTATTATATAGATTGATCCATGATTTGAGTGCATAGTTTCCAAAGTTTTATGGATATGAAACTTTACATTGGTTATTAGGAGCATACAAATTTTTATAAGTTCCATTAAAAGGAAAATTATTTAAAGTAATACCTTTTTCTAGATCCCACAAGCTTCTTTGCATGATGTAGAAAATATGACCCTTGTCATGTTCAACTATTTTGAATTATAGTGTAAATTTATTTCTATCAATATTGGCTACTATCTTACATCTTCAATATTCCTTATTCTTCCTACAATGAAGGAAAATTTGTGTAAATGTTGTCTCTACTTTATCATGCATTTTCTTTTCTTGAAATGTGTCCAATTGTTTGTCTATGTTTTCTATAATGTATTGCTTTAAGTCCTTTAGCAAATGTATTATCTCCATTCATAATATTCCATGATTTGAGGAATTACTTATTCTAGATTGATAACCTTTTCCTTTCTTTATGGCTTCCTAAGAATAATTCTGACAAATATTCCTAATATCATTCGAAGGAACTTCTATAATGTCTTGTCCTCCCATCAAGCCTAGATACGCCATGTAAATCTCATTAAATCCTCTAAGGAATGTCAACTTCTAGTATTCTTTATGAAGTTAATAATTTTTGGATTTCTATAGGCTAAACAATAAATTTTCTATATTTTCTTCCAATATTTCATATCCTTTTATTGCATTCTAAAATAGCATTCCTTCCATATTATTGTCTCTACAATATTTCTTGCACATTTTAAGGAATATGTATTTCATCTTAACTATTCACAATGGTATTGTATAGGTTTATAAACCATCTTAGTATTTATTCCTTTAATATGGAGGTAACATCTTCAACGTATAAGAATTAGTATTATAATCTTAGCTCCTATTGAGGATATAAAACTCAAACAATATTTTTTTGGGGCCCTATTTTACCATCCCACATAAGTTAGGGAGGACTAAAACAACGGTGTTTTTTGGGTAGTCAACTTCATTGTTATCAAAGATAGGAAATGGCAAGGTTTTTAGTGGGGGAATTCATTAGCTAACCACTTTCACACTAAGCCATTAAATATAAGAGAAATAGGGGCTTCCAAACATATCTCTGAATATTATCTAGAAAAATTGAAGGAGATAAAGGGTTGTTAATACTAAACCAAAATTACATCAAACAAGTATGAAACTAAGTGCTATTTCATGCAATCTAGGACTTGAGTAAATATTTGTAAATGTATATGTACAATTGAGCTAATTTATTTAATGACAAGTGTAAGATAGGTCTATGTGCTAAATATAAGAAATCAATCCAATTAAGATATGAAAATAGTTCTAGACTAAAAAATGAAATGAATAATAAAGTACTTATCTTGGAATTGTAGAAGTTGATGAAATCTAACTTCACAACTCGCCAAGATCACCTGCATACAAATAACTTGTCAAATGGAAACTAAAGAAGGAAGAGGTGGAGCTTGAAAAAACACTAAACAGACTTGAGAGAGAAGATATTGCAAAAAAATAAAAGTTTATTACTATACAATATGCCTTGAAAATGAGTTGAAAAAATACACTGAGAGAGCCCGAATATAAAGTCCTCAAGGAAGCTTGTAGAACAAGATGGAAAGTGCTAGAAGATAAGATTGACAACTAAGCATACATCCACAAAAGGTGGGACATCCTTGAACAAGGTGAGAGGATAAGTATGACTTAGGTAGGAATAAACTCCCCTATTGTCAACAACTCATCAACTAAAACTATTAAATGAATACTAAGTGAACTTAAGTAAAAGAATTAATAAATAATAAATAATTATTTACTCTAGCACCCCCCCTTAAGTGCAACTTAAGGGAATGCACTTAAGCTCACAATTGCTAAGATGAAATGTAGAATGGGTCCTAGCAAAAAGGCCATGTTTGGTACCCATGTACAATGCAAAGAAATGCAACCTCTAAAAAATGGGGAAAGAGGGAAAACCACATGGGAAAAACCCTCCCCCAAAAAGAAATAAGAAAATCTAGTGAAGGACTGAAGAAGCCTCCAACTAGTGGAATGTCCTAGAAAATAGGAACAAGAGAAGATCATGAAGAACATCATTGAAGCATGGAAAAGCCACAAATTCTATCATCAGAAAGAAACTACTGATCTAAAGCACCTCCATGGAAGAAGAAGGCACAAACTGAGCATGTCTATATGGTAGATGATCCATCTCATCAAAATACATAGGCACCCAACCACTGCAATCACCTAGTATATAGGATTAGGTACTGAATACATAGTTCACACTATCAAATCATCAAACCAAGGAAGCATTAGAACACCAAAATAACCCCCAGATAGGGTGAGGTGATAGGCAACTAAAAAGGTGGGCCAACATCCTTTGTAGAAAGAACCCAGAACAACGAGAGAGTTGAAGAGGTACAAACACCTATAAAGGCATAGTCACACCAACTCTACATGGAGCAAAAAAGGAAGAGGGCACAAAAATAGCAAACAACTATCCCCCCATGGCACTTTATAAAATAGTGCAAGTACAACTATCTCAAAACAATATTTATGAACCCAAAATGCAAGAGTGGCACTTTATCTCAGTGTGTTTGTATAAAGATTCTTACAAATGATAGCTACAATGATTAGAAAAGGAAAAAAGTTGATACAAAAGATAGTACAACCCAAAACAAAAGATTTCATGCCATGAAAATGATCCTTAGACCTAGAACACCCAATATATCCACCATAGAGAAAAAATGCCAAAAATATGATAGAAAGAGCATGAGGTAGAATTTGAAGGAAATGATAGTATTTCTAAAAAGATGACAAAACCAGCTTTCCAAAAATATAACATTTTCAAAAAATGGATATGGGACACAAAATAAATGCTTGTTAGAGTGAAAAATAGAACTTTAGAATTTGACTACAAAAAGGAGCAACAAAACTACATCAAAACCTAAAAATACCTAACCAATGTCTCTATCTCAGAACTAGCTTTTTGGTGCTTCTTTCAGATCGAAAAAATACCTCTGTATGCTCAAGTTATGGCCAAAAAACTATGAGTAGGTCAAAAAGGGACCTAGAGTGCTGGTAGGGGTGCTGATGTAGCATGATGTCATGCTAATGTTAGAAAAAAACTAGCTTAAAATTGACAGCTTCGTAGTTGTTGTAGCAAAAAAAGGGGCCATGTGGCATGACACGTGGAAGTGCCACGTGGCAAGAAGATGATATGGTAGGTGACATGGCAGGGGCCATGTGGAAAAGTGCCAACATGGAACCTATGCCACATGTCACCCACAGACTAGTGCCAATTGTGCATAAATGGGACACGTGTTAGTGGTAGGAGCCTCCAAATGGGCAGCAATCTCTGATGGTCACAGGAGCAGAGTAGAGCGGTGGGAACCATGGCAGAGCAACCCCATGACAGAGGTGGTGAAGATAGGGGGCACCACTAGGAGGGTGGCAAGCCAGCCAAGCGACGGTGCACCCAAATTTTTTTTTTATTTTTTGTGAATCATGTTTCCATACAATCTGTACGGTAACCTGCAACCAAATTTTTTTTGCCTCCCAGAGCTTCTATCACCAAAATCAGAAAACTTTATATGAATTATGGCTATAACGGGCCTTTTGAACTCAATGGTAGCATCCATTTAGGCTCAAAGTGCTCCAAAAAAATGTTCTCCCCTTAGATTCAAGAAAAATGCACAAACAAACTAGGGTTTGTGTCTCTGAGTTGTGGCTTCAAAAATCCTTTAGCCAAGAACTAGCAGGGAGACTATGATACTATGTAGAATTTGATGAAATCCAACTTCATAGCTCACCAAGATCACTTGCATGCAAATAACTTGTTGAAGGGAAACCAAAGAAGGAAGAGGTGGAGCTTAGAAAAATACTAAACAGACTTGAGAGAGAAGATATTGCAAACAAAGAAAAATGTATTGTTGTACAATATGCCTTGAAAATGAGTTGGAAAAAATAAAATGAGAGAGCCCGAATATAAAGGCCTCAAGGAAGCTTGTAGAACAAGATGGAAAGTGCTAAAAGATAAGATTGACAACTAAGCATATGTCCACAAAAGGTGGGATATCCTCGAACAAGGTGAGAGGATAAGTATGACTTAGGTAGGAACAAACTCTCATGTTGTCAACAACTCATCAACTACAACTATTAAATGAATGCATTAACCTAAATAAACTTAAGTAAAAGAATAAATGATTATTTACTCTAATAGGAATGTGTAGAGAAATATGTTTTTTCTCTGAAATTACATGAAATCACACATTTTTAATGAGCTTTGATTCTATAGATTGCATCTATGGGTTCATTTCTTTAAAAACACATGTAAATCCTCTAATTGATCTAAGAGGCATTTGCCTCTAATATTATTGTTTATACCCCCTACTATTGGAGACTAATCATACTTAATTGATATCAATATTCCCATCTACCATAAATCAGGTATAAAACAGGGTAAAAAAAGGCCAAAAATGGAAAAATGGATCAAAAATGGAAAAAAAATTCATAGGGAAAAAGACTGGGTCCTAAATTGACAATAAAGGTGGAAATTTAGTACTTTATCTTTGGCAATCCATACATTAGGTACAACAAACCAATCTTTATTCTATCCATAAAAATGTCTTTCTCTAACAATTGGCTTGATTTTATTTACCCTGACATTAGATAGAATGATTCTTACGCTAATTTGTTTTGCAAATGTTGATGCAACCTTCCAAGGCTTGATTGTATGGTTGATTTTAGGATTCCATGGGATCTATGATTTATGATTCTTCATGACCTAGGTTGCCTCCTTACTAGTCACATTTCTTAGTATATTTCTTTGGAATTGCTAAGTAATTCTTCATCCTTTGGAAGGGGGGTCTTTGTATAGCCAGTAAAATTATGAAGGACCTTATGATGATGAATTTGTGATCACAATAGAAAACCTATAAAATACTATTTTTAAGTGCCTCGAGAAGCCATCAACTAGGTGTCACATGCTCTAGATGCTTCACCAAAAATTCATTATGTTCCCAAGAGAAAATAGAAATTTTGAGCCAACTTCTTTATAAATGGTTCAACAAATTATTTTTCAAATTTGTGGTCATAATTCTACTATCCTTTTCCTACACATAGTTTTAAAAAAAAAAAAAATTGGGTAGATGAAGGCTTGCCTTGGTCAAACCCTAGATTGAGGAATAGACCTTAAAATTAAAATATAAAATGTAGAGGAAAGAAACATAAATGAAAGGATTCACCCTTCTTGTAGAAACCCTTGTCAATAAGTATTTGTGATTCTTCTATGTTGTAGATGTTGAATTTACAATGAAGGGTATAGGTAATTGTTAGAGAAGGGGTGGAATCAATATTAGAAAGTAGCCTTAAACATGCATAAATAATTAAATTTGTTAGAAATAATAAGCATCCTATAAATAAATTCATAACATCATTTTTTAAGCCAAGGAAACCCAAGCTAAGGGAAAACCTTGGTGGGGATGGTACCCATCAAATGATCCACTAATAAAAAGTACCTTGTGAAAGGTTTTGACCATGTTAGGAGTTTATTACATACACATAGTGTTTATGTCCTTGTTAGAGGACTTTGACCTTGTTAGAGTCCTAAACCCTATTAGGATTTGTATTAAAAAATTGTGACCTCACTGCTCTACAACAATATATAGCTTCACAAGTAGTATAGAGAAATACCAAAAGTCTAACTATGTTGATATCTCATATAGTTGATTAGTCCTTTATTTTCCTTTTATTTGATCAAGACCATATACAATCTATGCTCTTCTCTTATCATCAAAACATAATCTTGTTTAAGGGAAAAGGGAGACATTTTAATAAGATGTAGATCTCCACATTTTTTATCTACTAAACCATTCAAATATGTATGTGAGGGAAAGAGGAAATCTCATAATAAGATTACCTAGGACCCAAAGGAGGAAGAGCGCCAATTCAAAATTTGAATTATAAAGGAGAATGCAATACAATGATATACACTTTTTGGTCCTTATAGGACAATATGTATACAAAATTGAATCAATTTCTTAAATAATGTAGATTTAGCTTCTAAGTATACATAATTAGCCCAATTAAGATATATATACCAAGGGTAAAACATGAAAGGAAATAAAATATAAAAGAATCACCTTAAAATATGTAGTAGAAGATGTATTTTAGCTCAAAAAATCACAAGTATTTTACTACAAATTCCCAAATAAAATGACAAAAGGAACAAAACCTAGAAATCATTTTTCTAGAAAAGTAGCACAATCTAGGTCAACTTGAAGGGTCATATTCCCACAAGGTTGATGTCTACCAGGGAGAGTATAAAAAATTCAAAAAAACTTCTCCAAGAAGCTCCTGAAGACTGATTTCCAAGTCTATGCACAAAATTATGCTATTACATTTCTACACATAGAAAATGAAAGGTTTATGTTGTCTGTTGGGTGAGGGTTTACCATGGACAAACCCTAGATTAAGGAATAAAAATTGAAAATGATAAATGTAAATGTAAATGTTGAAACAAGATAAATATTAGGATTTTTCCTTGCTAGAAGCATTTTCCAATAAGGTTTTTTTGTAGTGTGTTGTAGATCTTGAATTTGGTATAGGAATGTAGGGCATCTCCACAACTTGCAATAGATTTGTCATAATCACATCATGGTATCACGGATACAAATGTGAATCAACATAGGACATGATGAATGATTCAATGTAGATCTCATCCCTCGATGATCAATAATAAGCTATGCCTTGAAGATAAAGTGTCTATAAAGGATCCTTCAATGCTTGATAAAAATATACCTTGCTTGAATGCTTGAACTTCTTTAATGTAAACAATAACTTACTAGATGTTTGAGAATTTAAGAGATGAATTTGATTGTATGTTATGAAAATGAATCCTCCAAGCCTCCTTATTTATGTTTTTTTGAGTGTGAAATCAATCCAAGTTAACTAGGTAATAGAATTAAACTAAATAGACCCTCAAGGTTCTTCAACCTCTATGCCTTACACACCCTAGGGTCAGGGTCAACTAGGTCAACACTGACCAATCCATGTCAACCAAGATTAACCTAGTCTTATAAGGGAGGATAAGAGATCCATATAAATCTTAGGAAATTTCTAGAAGGAATAGAGAATAAAGTGGAAGGAAACAAGGAAAAGAGAGCATCAAGAAAACTTTTGTCCATGGTCCAGGAAAACCATTATGGATAGGGTGCTAAAAAGTCTTAAAAGGGAAGTGTGTCCATTTTAAGATAGTAAATTTAGCCCCACATTAGTAGGAATATTAGTTTCCTCAAACTCATGGTACACTAGATCAAAAGAAAAGAGTTGATCTTATCGTGATCTAGGAGACAAATAAATTATCAAGCCTCCAAGACACTTGAGTCTTCATTACATCTGAAATCATAATAAGAGAGATAAAAACTACTAAGGGGTGTAGTTACCTTCCCAATAAGTTTTATGTTCTTTATTGTGACTTACAAAGGAAAGTGGAAATAAAAGAGAGGACAAAAGGTCTCTACAAACGATGATGGTGTTAAATGGTTTAGCAAGTGTTTGTGACATGCTAATCAATCAATCAAATATTTACCAAATGGTGTAGAAAGTGTGTATGTATCATGCTCAATCAAAGGATCCAACTTAAAGGTAACTCCATTTCCTAAAAAGAAGAATAAAAAAAGTCACCCACACATAAGGATTTGTATGTCCTTAATGGATCAAAACAAGACTAGGCTTCCCAAACTATCAATAGTCAAAAGAAGGGTCAAAAAAAGGGATTAGGGCTTCCAAACTATCAATAGTTTAGAGAGAGATCCAAAGAAACCAAGCCCATAGGAACTATCAATAGCTCCAAAATAACTAGAAGGAAAGAGGGAGAGAAAGGAACATGCAAACATGAAGTGACAATGCATAGATTTGGGAATAACTTCAAAATCATACTAGGTGCTTAAGGTTGAGGTACTCTAGGATATACATAGAATCAATATTTTCAACTTCATGGTCAAAATATGAGAAGACTGTATGCCCCCGTGTTAAACCAATGTAAACACCTTGATGGGAGAAATAGCTTTAATGTTAGAATAGATATATCCACTAGAGAATGTTTCCACTTTGAGATTTCCTTAGGAAGAGAAACATGTCAAGGGAAATTATCACATGACAAAAAAAGAGAACAAAAAGGGATCTAATAACTTTAGAGTTAGTGTAATCATATGATAATATGTAATATTACATCAAGTTTTAAATGCCACCATTTCCCAAAGGAAGTAGAACTACAATACAATGGAGGAAAAGATATGCAAGAGTTACGAAGAAGAGTCTTTTTCAACTAATAACATGGAGACCAAAAAGAATCAGTTCTAACATATCATAAGAAACCATAAAGAATATATAAGATCACTAGTACAAACAATATCATAGGTACAGCATAATATTTAATAATATATAGAAGAAAAGAGATATGGATAGAAGAATATGTACGACAAGGAGATTGCTTTATCCACTTATGCTTAACAAAGTAACAAGGATCATCTAAAGAAATTAAATCAAGACATATAACAAAAAACAACATGGGAGGAAATGCAACACAAGAACACAAAGACTACCATGCTAAATGAAGTCCACATCAATCATTTCTCATGCCACCCCCCCTCCCATCTCAATAAAAAATGGTAGGGGAAGGATGGTGACTTATGAGGAATGAAATCCAACATAGTAGAATTCACAGCTAGTTTGAAGCAAGGACTTTGATGAGTTTCACTATTCTCATTACTAGAAGTGATTATAAGTTGCATAGAAAGCATGTTAGTCTAATAATTATCTATATTAATTAATCCTCCATCACTACTAACATTACATCATCTAAAGTATCTACCATATCAAGGTTAATAAAATCTAAAATAACAATAGATTCAACATGTTTACCCATATGCATAGTGCAACCTTGTTTAGCTTCCTCTAAATACTCACACATGGTTTGATCAAAGGAAGGTAAAGGTTGAGATGAAAATAAGGGTTGAAAGGCAAGAGAGCAATCATTAGGTTAACGGTTCTTGTGGCATTGATGAGAATATTAGTAATGAATAGTTTTACAAGATAAACTAGAAGGAATAGGATCAACTACAATGGGTTCTAAAGTGGGTTTGGGTATAGTAGTGGAAGCAAGGGATGGAGACAGTAAAGTATACTAAGAAGTAGAAGGAAAAGACAAAGTAGGTAAGATAGGTGCATGGGAATAACCCTTAGAAAGACTAAGCTTCATGATCTTGGCTACCTCATATTGCTAATAGTTTTGATAAAGATGATCAAAACCAGTAGGTGGTTTTTCAAGATGAGGTGGCCATTAAAAATCAATCTTACCACAATCTCAAGGATATGATGACTTATAAATGGAATTATTAATGGTGACAATTATTGGAAATACAAATGGGAAATGTATACTTCTAAGAGGGGGGGTGAATCAAAAGTACTAGTCTTTTAAACAATAAAACTTTTAACTTAAAAAAAAATGCATGCATAACATAATGAAATAACATGTAAAGTAAATGCATCCACATAAACACTTGACACCAGATATGATTACCCAAAGAACCTCCAATGAGAAGGTAAAACTAGGGTGGGGATGACACCCACAATTCTTCACTACTATAGCAATAAAGTTCACCTATTAAGGTTACATTGTTTGACCATTTTCATGATCAACCCTTTGAAAGGCCTACCCTGTTAAAGGCTTACAAGGATTGTTAGATCCCACCCTATTAAAGGATTTAAACACCTTGTTAAAAGTGTGCCTCACTAAAGGACTTTAGAACGCTCACTTGGAATGTCACCCTGTTAAAGGATTTTACAATGACTATTAAATCAACCTTAGTCCAAAGGATTTCACCCTACTGATACAGTTGTTAGAAAGTAATAGTAGAATGTTTGATTTGATACACTTACAAATTTTCCTTACAAATTTTAGATTGCATTTCCATCCATATTGATCCTCTTGATTTGTTGTATCAATGTTGCATAGTTTCTCCTCTATTCTGAAAACTGATTCTACAATTCTTTTACACTTCTAAGTCACCTTGAATGTTTATTAATAAATTCACCCATTTTCACTTCCTTCAATTCTTTTCTTGCATCACTTCCTTGCACACACACATTTACTAGATTATGGGGCTTTGTCTCCCTTTAAAAAGACTTTGGTGGCTTAGGGTTAGGTATGAATCTATGACTAAGATTCATTCATTTTTCCACTTAATTCCTTCCATTTTTCTAATTGGTTGCATGTTGATTGCATAGGGAATCCAAATAGATTTGATCTTATCTTCAAAGCTTTGATATCTATCCATATGTTAGCTCAAAAATAGTTTACATAGTTGTTTGTGCCATCAAAAACAACTAGGTCCATCCTATGTTACTCGGCACTTGATAATAATGATGCTCAACACTTACTATAATTCTATCTTGCTCAACACTTGAACTTTCTCAACATCAATTGTTCACTCAGCACTTGAATTTCTTGGCACATGAGTGACTTGGCACTCGTTGCAACTCAAAATCCATACATATTTTACTCAACATGTGTTACTATCTTGGCATGTACTTAGTAAATATCTTAAGTGTATTGACACTCAATTATCAAAAACCAATTTGAGATCAACTTCTCCATTATAGATTAATTCAATCCACTAATTAATAGAATAAGCTATAATTTGCATGGAAAAAATACATGGAATAACAAAGATCAACTTTAAATTGATTAGAAGTAGGAATAAAAAAAAAAAATTAATATAAACAACCTTCCCTGATAAAGTAATTGGTAAAGTGATAGAACTTTGAGGACAATAAAGAAAACCATTAAAAGTTTGAATCCATACAGGAGTTGTATCATAGGTAATTCTATGAATCCCTTTATTAAAAAGGTGTTTTTTAGTGATAACATTGATAATAGAAGAATTATCAACCCAAGTACCATGGGAAGGAATATGAACAACTCTAGCAATGATGTAAAGAGGATCATTAGGTGCCTTAAATATATCAATTTGACTAAAGTAAATAGGAGGTGTTTATTTAGGTTCAGGTGGAGAATAATTTAGAGGTTGAGGTTATAACTCAACATGATTAAATACATGATTTTCTTCTTCTATCTTATCATCACAATTAATATGTTCATCAAAAGAAGAAACTTGATTGATATCATCCATTGAATGGGAATGTAAAGGATTAGTGTAAATTTGCTAATTCTAAGTAGGAGACGTAATAGATTTATTCAGATTACTAACTTAAGAATCAATAGATATAGAATTAGACTCCATAAGGTTTTGAATACAATTCTTCAAAGAATAATACCGTTGAGAATCATGACTAGATTGATGATGATATTGACAAGAAGCATTTGAATCGAGAGACTTAGGCATCAATTTACTAGTATCAATAAAATAAATGTAGACACCTAAATTTGTCCAAAACCCGTTCCCAACCAATTAAATAAATATTTATTATTTATTTAATTCCCCTACCTTAATTAAATAAATTTTACATTTATTTAATTATGTTTGCCTTACCTTGATTTAAACTAAGGTTTATTTAAATCCTAACCAATTTCCACTTGCATCTACCCCCTTTCACTTTAATTAAGTATGTCATTTACTTAATTAATTCCCTCCTAATCCCACTAGGAATTAAATATTACATTTAATCCTATTTGAGCACATGGCTCCTACATTTAACCCTCACCTAACCTCACTAGCCTACCTAACCCATCATTCTAAACCAACCCACTTCCTAATCATGCTTTCTTTTCCTAATCATCCTAGGTAATCACCTCTTAATCCTAAGTGTGTTCTCACACATGTGTGAGGAATCCTCACACATGTGTGAGAGATGTTTACACTTTCCTTCATCCCTCATATCTTGCATGCCTCTTGCACACTTGTCCTCTTGCATGAGTTCCTTCTCACACCCCTTGCACAGTTGTCCTCTTGCATGAGAGTCAAGATGTCTCACACATGTGTGAGCACACCTTGAGCCTCTCAATCATTAAGAGCCTTTTTGACTCTTGCATGCCTTTTCCTCTAGCCCATGTGTCTCCCTTGTGGCACCTATGTGGATGCCACATGGATGCCACCTCACCAAGCCCTCCCTCAAGCCTATAAATAGAGGCCTTGTCTCAAGCATTTTATCATCTCCCATTGTTTGCATTGTTATCATGTTGGTTTGAGATTTGAGTTTGCATTCATAGTTTGAGCTTTCATGATAGTTTGAATTGCATTAGTAGAGTCTCATAGTGATTTTTTAGATTCATACTAACAATTTGGTAGTTGATTTGGTTTACATTATGCATTGTTAATATAGTTTCTACATGCATTTGTAGCTTCATTTTAGCTTGCATTTTTATCATAGTTTTGCATACTTAGTTATATCTTTCATTACATATCACCTTCATCTTTGAATGCCTTCAAGAATGGCTCTCTCCATAGCCATTTCTTGAAGTGTCTTCATATCATTTAGTCTAGATTCATACTTCACTTGCATACACATTTGCACTCACTCACTCAAGGGATTCACTTATTGTTGTGTTTGGGAGAGCACATCAAACACCCCCCCCCATCTTAACACACCAACAAGGCCTCTCATGGGTGTCCTTGTTGAGCTGTAGAGGTGGCTAGAAGGTTGGATTTTCTGGTTGCTTAGGGTTGTAAAACCCAAACAAGCATTAGTTGATATTTTGTCCTTTTCATTTTAATAAGTCTTTGATGCAATTTCAAGATTTTAAACTAGTGTTTGTTTGTTAACCCATGTTTCTTGTAGGTCCCATTTTCTAGCACACAACAAATAGGAGGAAGTTTAAAAATTCCAAAATGAATCAATTTAATCATCACCTTGGATAAAGTTTCAGATAATTGAGTGTAGTTACAATTAGGATATATAGAGGAAAAAGTAGTTATACCTTTAGATGTAGTAGCCACTTGATCAACAATTGTATTTGTTGACTTGATTTTAATTAAGTTGTTAGGTTTAGATAATATATTTGATTTTTTGGTCGTATCACTCTTAACTCTAAAAACAAGAGCCATGTAAAGCTCTCAAGTTAACTCACTCATAACTGGTAATCATGAAGAATTGCACATATATGTGAAAAGGAGGTATACTCAATAAGGAGAATCTTATCTCTAGTATCTTTCTGTAAATTAGAAATAAAAATGAATTGAATATCATGATGAGGCATAAGATAATAAATTTGGACATACAAATTTTTAAATCTACTAATAAAATAAGTAACTTTCTCTTTAACAATTTTCTTACAATGCATCAAATCGGTTAAATAAATCTAAGGACCAATAGTATTCTAAAATTGTTGAATGAAAGAGTTAGCAAGAGTTTCAAAGGAATCAATAGAATGAGGAGGTAGAGAGAAATACCATTACAAGGCTCTATCCCTAAAATTACATGGAAACAACTTAGCCATAATCCTATAGTCATGAGAAAAATCACTACTTATAGTCTAGAAATTTTTAATATGAATTACATGATCTCCTTTACCATTATAAGTTTCAAGATGAGGTACCTCAACATGTTGCAATATAACAACATGAAGGATATATAAGTAAAGGGGATTAGAAATGTCACATGTAGGAATGTTGTACTTAGATTGAGTGAATTGAGCCACTTGTTATTGCAATGCAATGATAGTTTGAAATAAGCTACTAACAATAGGATCAAAATACATGATAGTAGGCATGGGTATGCTATATGTATTAGGAAATTTATAAGAAGAGAATGAAGATGTAAGGATGTTGGTGGAGGGTTAGTAGGAATAGCTAAAGGTTTTGAATAAGTAAAAGCAACCACATTATATGAAGGTAATAAAGAAGGTATGAAAGTAGCAGGAACACTCATGGGAAGTGAAAGGATAGGAAGACCAACACTTAAAGGAGTCGACATGATGCAGGAGCATCCAGAGGTATAAGGGCAATCCTGTGTCATCCAAAAAAAGTACTTAGACTTAGTTTCTATTTCATGTGTTTTCATTTCTGGATACCCATTTGGGTCAAATAAAGGTTCCAACTCTCACAGTTCCACTATTAGTGTTCTGGGTTAGAGTTTTTAATCACCTTGGGATACGTGTAAATGCCAAAAAAAATACAAGTATGTAATTGAGCCATAATTTTGGTGAACTAGAAGGTTTAAATTGGCCAGATGAATGTAATTGTAATTTAGAGCATTCCAGAAAAAGAATTAGGTCAAAAGGCCCCACGATTTGAAAGTTATTGTAATTTTTCAATTTTTGGAGACCTCCTGAGAATGCTTCAAAGTCAGGTTAGGGGCATTAAATGACCTCAAAAAGGGCCAAAAAATGGGGGACAAGCAAAGCTAGTCTACAAGGCTATAGAGCGCTTCGAGAGCTTTTTGAAAATGTAAACAGTTCGTCAATCGAAGCTATGGTTCAAAAATTATGCCTCCCAGAAGTTCGGTTACCATTTCTAGATTCTTCTAATTTTGTGCTGACTTCTAATGCGACATCTAGAGCCTTCTATTTGGTCAGTGGATGCCAACTAGAACTTTCTAGAATGTATTTCTAATCCTTAACCCTCTAGGGTCTATTTAAGAACTTTTCTGGCATTGTAAAAGGCAATTCAGAGTGGAGTTTGATGAGAAGGTACTGGGAGAAGAAATTATCTCCAGTTTTATGCTATTGTAAGCCCATAGGGCCTATTTTGAAGTCTATTTTCTCTACACTAAGTGTACTAGCATATTTTTACAGCTAATAAAATTTTCCCTTTCTTGTTGTGTCCATTCTGTGCTTCGGTCGTGTCCCCATCAGGACACTTGTGTAGAACTAGTCATAAGAGGTGGAGCATATGTAGGTATGCTAGAAAGAGTGGTAGAAATTGGAATGGAAGGTTCAATTTTTGTGGATAGAGGAGGATATCCTAACTCTTAAGCACACTTTTTCAAAGACTTAGAATGAGTATTATGAGATGAGATATACCACACAAGATATAAATCTATTATTATCATTATTAATAAGCTTCTTAAAATCCTTAATAGAAACAACACTATAGGGATTTTTATGTTCTTGCTAAATCCAAGTTTCCAAATTATCAAATTCATGTGAAAGCCTATCAACTTGTGAAAGAGGGAATCTTAAAGATTTATTTTCATAATGGAATGAGAGAGAAGATTTATGCTCCATTATAGGGTTAAATTCACGAGAAAAGATGTTGGAATCATCATGATTTGTGTAAAGAAAAGAGGAATCATGACCAAAGAAACCTATGAGTCTATGGATCCACCTAACAAGAATGCTATAGATTGGACTTAGTATAATTAAGATCATAAAGGGGGATATCAAAAAATGAAAATGTAATGAGATCAAATCACATAAATGTAATAAAGAGCATAAAAGATAGATCTAACTACAAAAAACATATCTAAATCTAACTTTATAAGAAAAAAGAATTTGTAGAAGAGAAAATCTAACTCCTAAAGAGGACACAAGTTGGGTTAATCATAATTTTCACTAGAAAAAGGGAGACACTTTAATAAGATGTAGATCTCCACTTTTTTGGTCTACTAAGAGATTTACATATGTATGTGAGGGAAAGAGAAAATCTCAAAATAGGATTCCTTTTTATAACCTAAATTAGATTAGCTAGGACGCAAAGAAGAAAAGGTGCTAATTCAAAATTTTAATTATAAAGGAGAATAAAATAAAAGGAAATACATTTTTTGGTCTTTATAGGAAAATGTGTATACAAAATTGAACCAAATGCTTAAATAATGTAGACCTAGATGCTAAGTGTACACAATTAGCCCAATTAAGCTATAGACCTAGGGTAAATATATGAAAGGAAATTAAATATAAATTAATCACCTTGAAATTAGTAGAAGATGTAGTTTAGCTCCAAAAATCATGGATTTGATCTAGTTTTTGAATATCCAACTACGGATTATTGAATGAAATGACAAAATGAACAAAACCTAAAAATCATTTTTCTAGAAAAGTAGTAAGGTCTAGGTCAACCTAGAAGGTATGATTCTCATGAGATTGATGTGTACTAGGGGGAGTGTAAAAAATTCTAACCAAATTCTCCAAGAATTTCTCAGGGAGTGATTTCTAGATCTGCATGTGAAATTTTGGTATCTTGTTCTTACATACAAAAAATGAAGGGTTATTGTTGTTTGTTGGGTGAGGGCTTGCCTTGGTCAAGCCCTATATTGAGGGATATAAATGTAAATGAATGAAACAAGATAAATGTAAGGATTCACCTTGCAAAAAACCCTTGTCAATAAGGATTTTGTTTTGTAGTGTGTTATAGATCTTGAATTGTGTATAGGAATGTTGGGTATCTCCAAAATTTGCAATAGTTCTACCATAATCCCATCATGGTGACATGGATATAAATATGCATCAATATAGATATCCTACCTTGATGGCCAATAATAAGCTAGATCATGAAGAGGAAATGCCCACAAATGATCCTTTAATACTTCATAGAAATCTCCCTTTCTTGAATGCTTGAACTCTTTGAATACAAAGAATAACTTGCTTGATGTTTTTTAACTTGAGATATGAATTGGATTATCTAATATTAAAATGAAGCCTCTAAGCCTCCTTGTATATGCATTTTTGGGTGGGAAAACAATACAAACTGACTAGAGAGTGGGACTAAACTAAATAAGTCCCTAAAGCTCTTTGAGCTCTGGTCCTTGAAAAACCTAAGGTCAAAGTAAACTACATCAATCCTGACTAGTCCAGGTTAACCTAGGTCAACTTGATCCCATAGGGGGTAATAGGAGAGCCACAAAAATCCTAGGTAGTTTCTTGAAAGAATAGAGAAGAAAGTGGAAGGAAACAGGGAAAAGAGAGCACTAAGCATAGGTCCATCCATGGTCAAAGAAAGGCATTATGGAAAGGGTGCTAAAAGGTATTAAAAGGGAAGTACATCCTTTTTAAGATGGTAAAAAATTAAACCAACATAATAATAAAACTTGTATATCATAATCATAACATTGCATAAGTATTGGAAACTTCACTCATCAAAGCACTCTTCCTTTATACATTTTTCCTTAACTACTATGATCAGTAAGCCTAGCTAACTAATCAACACATTACCAAAATATACTATTAAAATACTCTAAGTAATAGTTGAGATCTAGGATGTTTTCCCTCTCTTCCTAAGTTCTTGAATTAACAAGTCAATTCAATACCTTAGCCTCAATATCAAAATTGTCTTGTGTACTTTGCTTTTATGATAATGAATTATTAATTCATTGTTCATCCACAACATGTGTGATATGCCATACTAACTTGGGTGAATATAGATGCATCAATTAGACTCCTCATTTTAGAATTTCCAAAAATTATAACTTTGTATCTGCTTCCAGTGAAGCTTGTTGACAAAAGCAATCTAATTGTACCTTATTTTTCCTTGTTATACTCATGAAATTTCTCCACTCTAACATACCAAACCTTTATCTTCATAATGAGTCTCTTTGAATCTAGTCCTTGCAAAACATAGGGTCAAGGTCAACTAGGTCAAACCTAACTAGTCCAAGTCAACCTAGGTCAACTTGATTCCATGGGGAATGATAGGAGAGCCATAGAGAGCTCAAGTAGTTGCCAGAAGGAATAAAGAAGAGAGTGTAAGGAAATAAGGAAAAGAGAGCACCAATCATAAGTCCATCCATGGTCCAAGAAAGACATTATGGAAAGGGTGTTAAAATGTATTAAAAAGAAAGTACATCCTTTTTAAGATGGTACAAAATTAAACCAACATAAAAAATAAAATAAAAAATTTTAAATTAAAAAAAAAACTCGTATATCACAATCATAACATAGCATAAGCATTGGAAACTTCACTCATCAAAATATTATGCATTTATACCTTTTTCCTTAACTCCTATGATCATTGAACCTGAATAACTGATCAACACAATACCAAAATATAATATTAAAATACTCTAAGTAATGATTGGCATCTAGGATGTCATTCCTCTACTCCTAAGTCCTTGAATTAACAATTCAATTCAATGCCTTAGCCAAAATATCAAAATTGTCTCATGTACTTTTCTTTTAGGATAATGAACTATTAACTAATTTTTCATCCACAACATGTTTGATATGTCATAATAACTTGGGTGATTATGGATGCATCAATTAGACTCCTCATTTTAGCATTTCCCAAAATTATATCTTTGTATCTACTTCTAGTGAAGCTTGTTGAGAAAAATAATCAGCTTGTACCTTTTTTTTCCTTGTTATACTCATGCAATTTATCCACTCTAACATACCAAAACTTTATCTTCATAATGAGAAATATTAAACATGCATAATGCTTCTATTAATGACAATATCCATGAGATTACCTTAGCCAACTTTCTAACAAAAATATCAAAAAATGCAATGGATCTACCAAAACCACATCATGGAGCCATGGATTTAAATTTTCATCATCAAAGAAGATAATGAATTCCTCAATGTAGATCTCCTCCCTTGATGGTCTATGAAATGTTGCATCTGAAAGAGGAAAGTATCACAAAGGATCCTTAAATCTTGAATGCTTGATGAATTCTTTAAATGCCCTATGAAATTTGCTAGCTTGAGTTCTTTGAGTTGCTTATTTATGTCTATTGATTGCTTGATGTGAAAATAAGGTGCTTAGGATTCCTTTTATAATAATTTTTGAGCTAAAAACAAAGCAAGCTGGTAGGATCACCTTATTATTAAATTTAAAACTTGAGAAAAAATATGTCTCAAGATTAAGAATCCCTAGGGAATAGGTCAACTTGGTGGAACATGTTCTAGAACTGGCCAACCTATCCCAAAGGTATCCCATAAGAAGCTAACCTTGAGGTCTCATATATTGCATTGGTTAAAGTGGAAGATATGGGGTAAAATAGGAGAAAGAGTTAATTCAAAATGAATTCATATATGGTCAATAAGGAGATTAAGGAAAAAGAGCTAAAAGGTCTTGAATAATGAGTGTGTTCATTTTAATATGATACATTTAGCCCCTAATTTAGTAGGAGTGTGAGCTACCTCAAACTCATGGTAAAGTATATAAAAAAGAAAGAGTTGATCCTATAATGACTAAGGAGATTAAGAAACCATCAAGCCCCCAATAGAACTGAATATTCATCATATCCATAGCCAAAATAAGAGAGATTTTATTGACATGAGATAGAAGAGAGAGAGAGAGAGAGAGAGAGAGAGAGAGAGAGAGAGAGAGAGAGAGAGAGAGAGAGAGAGAGAGAGAGAGAGAGAGAGAGAGAACTCACCCAATAAGGTTTGTGTTCCTTATTGTGATTCACACCAAAGGGATAGGATTGAATAGTCTAGCAAGTTTGTGCAACTAGTAGTCAATCCCATGAAATAAAATGTGTAGGATCAAATGATCTAATGGGTTTGTGTGCTTGAGGGTAAATTCTAAAAACTTTGTACCTTGTGGAAACTTTACACCCCCATGACATAGTAGTCCTATAGCACAAGTGTTGGAAACTAAAATCGAAGCAATTGTTATTTTTTCATTGATGTCAAACCTATTGCTAGGAAAAATTTTCAAACCTACTAGAGAAACATTTACTAATAGTATAGAGTGCCATATCATTTCCTTGATGAAGAGGATTTTAAAAGAAGAGATCATGAGATAACCTAGTGAAAGGTTGAGTTGAGATGTGTTACCATAGAATTATAATTTCCACTTGAATCATTAGTCCTTGATGAGATAATATGTTGTTGAACAAATACATGAAATAAAGAAGATAGTTGGATGAAGATTTGAGTTGAAAAAAATCAAGAGGATAAGCTTGAGTGAGTATCATTATTGCATAGTCAATGAAGGAGTTGAAGCATAAGATTATGGAACTTAGTAGAAGCTGAGAAAAATAATTCAATCTGAGAAGTTAATTATTATTGAGCAAATTTATGAAGAAGTATAGTTCCAACCAAGCCTAATAATGGTCGATTGATAATGCTCATGTTGAGTGATAAAGTATAGTGTGTATCCAGTTACATAGTAGCAACCAAGCTGAAGAGCACAATGATTCCCAAGTGACAAAAAAAGTTATAGTTTGAGCAAGATTTGATTTTGAGGCCAACAAAGTTAGAATTTAGAATTATTCAAAGTGTGTGGAAGATAAGGAATGATAATTTTGTGTATATAATGCATAAGGAGAGTTTTTTATGGGATCAAAGGAAGGGATTTGATCAAAAGTTTCTAGAAGAGGAAGGAGAACAAAAAGATGGAAGTATTCAATGAATCTGACCTAACCCTAAGATTAATGGTGATTCTTAAGCAAAAAAAAAATCAAAATTATATATTTAAGGAGGCATTAGGAATTAATTTCAAGCTTGATTCATGATTGATTGACAATCTTAAGGAGAATATATGAAGAGGAGAATAGAATAGATAAAATGTAAAGAGTCTGTGAAGTGTGATTACTTGACGAGGTGCCATGTAGATCAATGATGGAGATATTAATGAAGGCCAGTCAATTAACCAATAGATGAGTGAATGGAGATCTAATTTTTCAAAGCTAGTTGTATTTTATAGATCAAACCTATGATTACATTCTAACCATTTTATCATTCCAAAATCCTTTAATCAAGGTTTTAGATTATGGTAAAAATGGGTTTTGAAGGGACCCCAAAACCCTTTAACAAAAGTAGAAAAGATAAAGCATTAAAGTCCACTAGGTTTTACAAGGACCTAAAACCTACTGAGAATCAACACCAAAATCAAGTTTTATAGGGACCTAAAACCACATAAAATATCCAATAAAAGTACCCAAGTTTTACAAGGACCTAGAACCTAGTTGAAAGACCAGACAAAAACTAGTAAACAAGACCAAAAATATAAACCATTGACCGCAACCAGCAAAAAAGACCAAAATTTGAGACAAAAACCAAAGATCAAAACCTAGTGAGAGCTGCTACTGTAGCTCTTTGATCATTTTGACAACCTCTTTTCCAATCTCTATAGTGTCTTGAATGGAATCAAAAATTGAAACACCAGCAACCTCCTGAGCCCACTTCCTACAACTCTGCCTGGTTCTCTTGCTTGGAATGCCTGGTGATATGATCTCTTTATTTGTGCATTGTCCAAGACTGACAATAATAGTGCAAATACTAGAAGTCACATGTTCCATTTTATTACCACTTTCCTTAATAAGAATTCAGAGGTTTTTTTCATAGCCCTTGAGTTTGTTTGGGATGTTTCCCACCTACACTTCTAGCTGGCTAATTTTGGCATGGTCAATATCCTAGTTTTGTTGCACAATATCCATTTTCTTTTTTAGACCCATAATTTTGTTATATATCCATGAATAAAATTGGAGAATGGAATTAGCTTTTTGCTTAGCAGAGTTCAAAAAGGAAAGCATAGTTTCCCTCTGTGAAGAATCATTCTTGTCCTCTTCCACATCCTCTCTAGTAGGAGAAGCAATCTTATCTGTCTGCTCCTCCTCCCTTATAGCAGTAGGGTCCTCATTTTTGTCCTATTCCATAACCTCTCTAGTGGGTGAAGCAATCTTAACAGTCTGATCCTCCTCCCTCATCATAATAGGGTCCTCTTTAGCTTTTTCCATCTCTTCTTCACTAGCATTAGTAACACTCTAATTACCCTCATCACCAGTATTACCCTATTCTATGTTTTCTTCATTATTTTCTTCCTCATCCTCTTTCCCATTTTCTCCTTTTCTCTCTGAGTAACCTTCCAAATTAGAACTAAAATCTCCAATATCCATGTTTTCCTCTTCCTCTGGAGTATCATCCTCTTTCCTTTCAAAGTTCTCAAACTCAGTGTTTAGTTCCATCTTGTCCTTTTGAGAATGTAAGGGTTTTTGTCTGAGAATCCTCTTCTTATCCTTAACATTCTCTTCATTCTTATTCTTTTTAGAATTAGAATTGTAATAGAACCCTTATTTTTATCTAATGAAGTAGTGGAAACAATGGACTTTCTTTTACAGCAACCCTTAATAAGGAGAATTAAACATTCATGTAAAATAGGATGTGACTCCTTCTTCCTATGAGCATGCAAACTTTGAAGCAAAGAAAACCACAAGTAGAAAGCAAAAGAAAGTCTATCCTTGTGTCTGAAATGATTGAGAAAAATAAAATGAAATTTATGTACTCTTTTATTTCTACCATCTAGAATGAAATACTCATGAGTACAAGAGAGAACATCCCACCAAATTTCCTTTATCTACTCCACATCATAGAAATCTCCACTTTTTTCTAGATTTTTCTCCTCTGCATTTATTTTAGGAATTTTCTTGAAAGCAACATTAGAAATGTTGGTTTTTTTAGTGAAATTTATGCCTTCCATGGGTAAACCCATGATCTCATCTATGAGGTCCTCTATCAATTTCACAGTAACACCATGTAAAGAGAACCTGTCCTTAGTGCAATTTTTGAAAAAGGCCATGGTGACATGTGGTTTGAACCTGTGAAGGTGTTCCAAATAACTAGTCACCTTCCTCTTCTATAAAATCTTCCAAACATCCTTCCTAGCCTTCCATTCATCCTAATTTTTGGGTTCTTGTTTTTGTGGCTCACCTCCCAATTTTAGACAATTACAGAGAATGGCTAAAACCAAAAGCAAGTGAAAGTCAAAAGAAAACAAGTTAAATAGATACCAAATTTTCATCACATCACATAAAACCCACTTTAGAGATGATACATGCAAATCCCACCTTGTAATCACATAAATGTACCTCCTCAAGGAAGGAACACTAACAACCGTAGGCCCACTACCAAAAATCATTAAATTTCTAATCTTGGCATATCTTTCCCAGCTTCACATGAGTAAAATCATAATTAATAAGGGCTTTAAGATATATTTTCTTGTATAGCTCACCAATCTATGTCATTTTATAACCCATCTGGACTACATAATTGGCAACCTAGTCAACTACCCCATTAGCCTCACGATAAGTGTGGAATATTATGACTTTTTCAAATTTATTAATTAGAGATTTAATCTCCATGACCATTGCCTCATTCAACCAAGTAATTGAATTTTGTTATTGAGTATGTTAACAATATTTAACGAGTCACCTTCCAACCATAGTTTAGGGTAACCCAAATTAGTTGATAACTTCATAGTGTATAGAGTAGCAATAGCTTTAGCAATGTGGCTATTAGAATTACCTATAGTAACTACAATAGAATCAATAATATTTCTAGCATGATCTCTTAAGATCCCTCCACATCCTACTCTTCTCGGATTGCCCTTTGTAGAACCATCAAAGTTCCCTTTAAACCATCCACTAGGAGGAGTATTCCATCTAGAAGTTAATCTTGGGTTATCAATTTTCAAATTAGGGCCTTGTGATCGCAAAGGATTGTCAATTTGAAAAGTTTGAATAGCTTTCCTCTAAGATTTGAAAATTTCCTTTATTGCTGTAACAATATTTTGTCCAAGCACCCATCCTCGCAAATCTTTGTTTCTAAAGATTCTATTATTTCTTTATTTCCATATACCCCACCAGAGATGGGGAAGAGTTATTTTCCATAGCAGTTGAATATTAGGATCCCTAGAAGGACACTTCCAACTTTTAAAACAAAGTTCAACATTGTTTTGATGAACCCAAGATATATTCCAGTAGTTGAGAATCTTAGCCCAAACTTTTTGACTGTAAGAACAGTTCAAGAACAAATGGTCTCTGTCTTCAAATCCATTTTTACATAAGGTACATCTATTTACCACATTAATACCTCTTTTTTGTATATTATCCTAGATGAAGATTTTATTTTGAAGCATAATCCAGTAAAAAATGTTTATTTTAGGTATGAGACCCTTAATCCAAGCTTGTGACCAAAAAGGATGATTACCCTTCTCCCTAGAAGTAAAGAGAGTAGAAACTTTGAATTGACCACTAGGATTAACATTCCATATCATCTCGTCCCCATAAGTAGGATATAGAGAAAAAGCATTCAAACTTAATTGTATGTTATTGAAGCCTTGATCAATATTAGTCAAATTCACCCAAGAATTTTTATACTAGTAATGACTCACTAAAATGTCATACCTTTGCTTACATATGTCAAATTGAGTAGTATCTTGAAAGTCTTCCAGTAGAGGATGATCCATTAACGAAACATCTTCCCAAAATATCACCTTTTGCCCATTTCCAATTTTCTAGGAGCAACCCTTTCCAAGAGTATTCTTTGTCGCCTAAACTACACCCCATATGGCAAATGGATGAAAGACATCAGGAGAAAAAATGAAATCAGCTAGAGTATTAACATTGAAAAGGTATTTATGTTTCCATATGGTACTCCATTCATTTTCATCATGATAAGTTCTCTAACCTCTTTAGCCAAACGAGCTCTATTCATACTTCTTATTGTCCTGACTCCCAATACACCTTCTCTGATAGTCTTATATATTTGGTCCCAAGCAATCAAAGGAAGTCTCTTTTTTCCTCAGTCCTAGTCCATAAAAATTTCCTCTAAATTTTTTCAATAGTATTTGCAAATTGCACTGGAATTCTAAAAAGGCTCAAAGCATAAGTTGGTATACTTTGAAGACAAGCTTTGAGAAGAGTTAATTTACCTACCTAACTTAAAAGATTTCCTTTCCAACCCACCAACTTGTTATTGAATTTATTTATGAGATCTTCCCAGAAGGAATCAGGGACTTTCAAACCTAAAGGTAGACCCAAATAGATTGAAGGGAAAGATCCAATGGAACACCCAAGGATATTAGCAATTTTATTCTATCTAGGAATAGGGGTGTTAGTAAAAAACATAGCACTTTTATTCCAATTAATCAATTGACCCAAAGTTGAAGAATACAAATTTAGAGCTTGCTTTAGGTTTTTCACTTCATTGACTTTAGATTTACCCATAAAGATTGTATCAACAAACTAACCATGAGAGAAACTAAGAGGTTGGGAAGAAGGCTGCAAACCTTTAATAACACCTTTCTAAACCAAATCCCCTATGTATCTCCCTAGACAATAAGCTATAATAGCAAAAAGAATGGGGGATAAAGGGTCTTCTTGTCTTAGACCACAAGAAGGATTGAAAAAATGAGAAGAACTACCGTTGACCAAGACAACTATAGAAGAGGTTGAAATCAACTGCTAAATAGCTCCAACAACCTTATGGTCAAAACCAAAAGCATGTAAGATTTTAGATAGGAATGCCCATTTAACTTTATCATAGGCCTTAGCAATGTCCACTTTCATAATAAAACCCTGATTATTAGAACATGACAAAGAATGAATATTCTCATGGGCTAATATAATAGAATTAAAAATTTGTCTACCTAGGATGAAGCCATTTTGTTGATCAACAATAATTGAAGGAATCACCAGAAGTAATCTAGAAGTAAGGACTTTGGAAATCATCTTATAGAAATAATTACAAAGGCTGATTGGTCTAAACTAATTTGGAGAATCAGCTCTAATCTTCTTGGGAATCAGATAGAGGAATGTGGAATTGATTTCCTTTAGCATTTGTTTTGCTCCATAAAATTCCTTCACAACATCACAAACATCTTTTCCAAAAAGTTTCCATAATTTTTGAAAGAAAAACATGGGAAAACCATTTGAAATAGGTGCTTTGTCTCCTCCTAGAGAACAAATAGCTGTAAAAATTTCTTCATCTTTGGGAATAGAGCTTAACAATTTATTATGTTCCTTCGAGACCAAAGGTGGAATCACTCTGAGAAAATCAGTGTTGTGGTCCAGATTAATATTAGGATCAGCAGTCATTAAAGAAGAGAAAAAGGCAACCACTTCTTCCATACTGTCTTTATTCTTAGTAATCTTTAGATCCCCCTTTTTCAGAAGTGAAATGTGAGTTTTAGCTTTGTGCTTGAGGGTAGAGAGATGAAAGAATCTAGTATTTTTGTCACCTTCACTCAACCATATCAATCTTGATCTTTATCTCTATAAGGAAACTCAGGTGCGAAAATAGCTTCCTACACTAATCTCATAAGGAAAGTATGGTGCAAATCCTTTTAAAATATTCTACACGTAAAGATTCAATATCATGTAAACAACAATATAGCAGCCAACCATGCATACAAAAAATAGACAGAGAAAGAAACACATAACACAAATATTTGCCGGTGGGGAAAAACCTTTCAGTAAAATAACCCCACCCCTCCAGAACCTGGACAATGTATTATCTTCAACACAAGATTACAATACACTTGCAATGCAAGTTCAACATCAACAATAGAAGACTCTAGCAGCACCTCAATACTTGCAAACTTTCATCTATCACACTATTGCATTACAACATGCAATACTCATTTTATGAACATCTTAAGACCCAACAAAACGCCCACAAAGGAGTTGGGCATTTTTCATGGCTCAACCACCAAGAAACATGCACAACGCCACATGTACATCCAATACCAAGAAAAGGGTGTCCATCCCTTGAATAGGCAATGATAGCTTGTCATAGAATCTGCCAAAAATAGCGGTCACAAGAGAAGTGTAAGGGAATCCATCATACCAACCTATTTTTGGAATATTCTCTTACACACACCAACCACTCATTCTTGGGCACCCAAATAGGCCTCATGTCATAAGATGCTCTTACACCTATCATAGCTTATTCCTTAAATAGCTCTTACACGTCATAGGAATTTTTCATAACCATTTCAGCCATGATCTCCTTCACACACTTCAAGATGTCGACACATGTAAGTGATCAACATGCCAACTAGACATGTACACTCACATTTACATATTATTTGCAAAAATACATTTTACAAAAAAAAAATAATAAGAATAGGAATTATACAAGGTTGAGACACCTTATTCCTAACATTCTCTCACTTGTCAAACACCTTGTAAGAGCAATAGGAACATAACAGGAACTAACCGCTAGAGGCCAAAAGGCCCATAGACTTCAAACACCATCTGAACTTCTCAGTGCCCATTGGTTTTGTTAATGCATCTGCAACATTCTTTACAGTATCTACCTTCTCCAAATTTACCTTTCCATCTTCCACCATATCTCTCACAAAGTGAAACTGCACATCAACGTGCTTCGTTCTAGCATGGAAAGTTGGATTCTTCGCAAGGCAAATAGCACTCTGACTGTCACACCAAATAGTAATCTATTCTGCATCAACACCAACATCAGAACACAATCTCTTAAGCCAAATGGCTTCCTTACAAGCATGAGTAGTAGCCATGTACTCAGCTTTTGTAGTGGACAAAGCAACCATAGGTTGTCGCTTACTCATCCAACTGATGGCAACACCAAACATAGTGAACACATAACCACTGGTGGATCTCCTATGATCAATATCACCTGCCCAATCTAAATCCACAAACCCATGAATACAAACTGAATGCGAAGATCCAAAAGAGTTACCATGATAACATATGGAGTAATCTGATGTACCCCTCAAATATCTGAATACTCGCTTAACTACATCCCAATGTATCCGTCCAGGATTAGCCATAAATCGACTTAGGACTCCCACTGCTTGGGCAATGTCTGGTCTAGTACAGACCATAGCATACATAAGACTGCCAACTGCACTAGCATAAGGTACTCTACTCATGTCCTCCACCTCACTAGGAGATTTTGGACAATCATCTACAGATAACTTTGTTCCCACTAAAATAGGAACACATAGTGGTCTACAATCTGCCATGCTGAACCTGTCCAACACAGACTTCACATACTTACTCTAACTCAACCAAAGTTTTCTGTTAGACCTGTCTCTACTAATTTCCACACCCAAGATGTACCTTGCTGCCCCAAGATCTTTCATCTCAAACTGTGTTGACAACTGAGATTTAAAATCAGAAATCATACCCTTACCCTTCCCAAACAACAACATATCATCAACATATAATGCAACAATAAGAAGATGATCATTTTCAACTCTGAAATAAACATAATGATCTAATTTCGATCTTACAAATCCAATTGACAACACAAAGGCATCAAACTTAAGGTACCACATCCTAGGAGATTGCTTCAAACCATATAGAGATTTCTTCAATCTACAAACAAAAGATTCTTTAGCTTTAACAATGTAGTGCTCAGGCTGTGACATATAAATCTCTTCCTCCAAATCACCATGAAGGAAAGTTGTCTTCAGATCCATCTATTCTATCTCTAAATCATATGATGAAGCAAGAGATAATAGAAATCTAATGGATGTCAACTTTGCAATAGGAGAGAATATTTCACCATAATCTATTCCCTCTACCTGTGAATACCCCTTTGCAACCAATCTAGCTTTGTACCTTTCAACACTGCCATCTGCATAGAATTTCTTCTTGAACACCCATTTACAGCCAACAGGTTTTCTCCCTTTAGGCAAAGGTACAAGGTCCAATGTTTTGTTTTTCTCTAATGAAGCCATCTCATCATCCATAGCCTCAATCCAGGAACTTGCATCTTCCATGCCCAAAGCCTCTTTCACAGATCTAGGCTCATCAGTGTTAGTAATCAAAGAAAAAGCACAACTGGAATCTAACATGGAATAACCAAACCTTTCTGGTTGCTTTCTTTCTCTTGTGGATCTCCTCAAGGGCTGAGGTTGAGGTTTTTCTTCCTCTTCTTTTGAACTGTCAGAGCTGCTAGAGCTCTCCTTATCATTAGACCCAACATGGTCTCTCTGTTCAGTCTTCTCAGGGGTAGGAGGCAACTGAACAACATATTTTTCCTTTTCTTTTTCATCTAGTTGTAGCACAATAGGAGAAGATGTTAGCTCTCTAAAAATAACATTTCTACTATACAACACCTTACTAGTCACAGGATCCCAAAGCTTGTATCCTTTCACACCAGCATTGTACCCGATGAAAATACATTTAACAGCTTTATTTTCCAACTTAGATCTTTTCTCCTTTGGAACATATGCATAAGCTTCACAACCAAAAACATGAAGATGTCTAATTGAACGCTTCTTACCAGACCACACCTCCATGGGTGTCTTGCCAACAAGGGTTGATGTAGGAGATCTGTTAACCAGATAGCAAGCAGTGGCCATAGCTTCGGCCCAAAAACTTTGTTCTAAACCAGCTCCACTAAGCATACTCCTAGCCTTCTCCATCAGTGTCCTATTCATTCTCTCTGCAACATCATTTTTCTTCGGGGTATAAGGAGTTGTCTTATGCCTCTTGATACCTTGTTCTTTACAGAACTATTCAAACTCTACTGAGCAAAACTCACCACCATTGTCAATTCTCACACACTTAATCTTCTTACTAGTTTGATTCTCTACAAGGGCTTTAAATTCCTTGAATCAACTAAAGACTTGTGTCTTACTTTTAAGGAAATAAATCCATGTCATTCTACTATAATCATCTATGAAAGATACAAAAAATACAAACTTGGAGATCGAATGAATAAGATCCAAAACATCAGAAGATTTGTGAGAACTAGAGTAAAACTAAACATGATTTTGTTTACCATATACACAGTGTTCACAGAAGTCAAACTCGAGATTGCAATTATTTAACCCTTCAACGAGATTTTTTTTTTTCAGGGTTCTGAGACCCTTCTCACCAATGTGGCCAAATATCATATGCCACAACATTGTCTTTTCTGCAAGAAGCTTTCCTTCCAAAGTTTTTGCATTGCCATCGGAACCAATAACCACAAAATTCTTCACTACTCATTTAGTTGGTGAGGATGAAGAACTGTTACATAGAGGAATACATGCATCTAGCTGAAATAGAGTACCTCTCCTAGTACCCTTAGCAAGCACCATCGATCCTCTAATCATCTTACATCCTTCTTTCAAAAAAACAACTTGCACACCTACATCGTTTAGCATACTTACAGATAATAGGTTTTGTGCTAGACCTAGAATGTGCATAACTCCATTGATTCCCTTTACTCATCCATCAGGAAATTTGATTCTCTTACACACACCAACCACTCATTCTTGGGTGCCCAAATAGGCCTCATGTCATAAGATGCTCTTACACCTATCATAGCTTATTCCTTAAATAGCTCTTACGTATCATAGGAATCTGTCATAACCATTTCAGCCATGATCTCCTTCACACACTTCAAGATGCCAACACATGTAAGTGATCAACATGCCAACTAGACATGTACACTCACATTTACATATTATTTGCAAAAATACATTTTACAAAACAAATAATAATAAGAATAGGAATTATACAAGGTTGAGACACCTTATTCCTAACAATCTCCAGTAGATTTCTTCTTTAGTAATGATGTCATGATATTGGGCCAACTTATCATTTTCTTCTGTAATAAGGTAAGGAGTGTATCCTTCCTTCTAAATTTTATCCTAAATTTTTTGGATGTATTCCTTGATGATAAATTTATTCTCAAAAATATTACCAAAATAGTTTTTGTTCCATATTTTAACTTCTTCTTTAACATTTTTGAGCTTGGAAGCTACTCTATAGAGAGCAGTACCTTCAATGTCTATATTCCACCATTCAGCGAGTTTGCTTTCAAACTGAGGATGCTACAACCGCATCTTTTCAAATCTAAAAGGAAAGTTTTTCTTGAAGTTTATCTTTATAGTAATAAAGATAAAAGGAAAATGATCTGACCCAATATTCTGACAAGCTTCCAACTTACAAAGAGAATCTTTTGTCCAGTCAGGAGAGATAAGAGCATGGTCAAGATGAGCCTGAATACATTCATTACCAACTCTCTTATTACTCCAAGTAAACTGGATTCAACAGAGGTCCATATCCATTAAACCCTCCTTGTTAATGAAATCCATAAGATCCAATCTACCTTCTAGTAGACTCACATTTCCTCCCTTTTTCTCATGGTCATAGAGAGAAACATTAAAATCACCCATAATGATCCATCGACCAAAAAAAATCCTTATTTTTCATATTGGAGAGAGTTTCCTAGACCTTTTTCCTAAGGTTCTTATTGTTGGGAGCATATATATTGAGAATATAGAAATCTTCCTTATGATCAATGCTAGTAATTTTGGCTACCATTAGATATTTACTAGCATTCAGAATGGTTCCTGAATAACAATTTTTCTTCCATAATATCAGAGTTCCCCCTAAAGCCCCTTCTGAACAAGTAGCATTTATTGAGTATTTTTTAAAGGATTTAATTTGTTCAGCTTTCTCTTTATCCATCTTTGTTTCTTGCAATAAAAGAAAATTTGGCTTTTTCTCTCTAACAAAATTCCTAACAACATCAAGCTTATGGATGCTATTCAACCCCCTAATATTCCAAGTTATAATTTTCATTACTATTTTTTAGGGGTAAAATCTAGAATAGTTACTTATCTTCCATTAGTAATATTCTACATACTCTCTAATTCTTTGGTCTTCCTAGAGGATCTTCTTTTAAATTTATTGGGATACCAACACCTAGTTTCACCTTTTTTTGCTGATCCATTCTACTTCCAGATTTTTTTGGGGTATGATCAATAAGTTTCACCTTAACTTGCTGATCCACTTTACTGCTTCTAGTCTCTACCCCCTTAAAAATTGTATTGGTCTTTTTTTAGCCTTTTTCCTTTGATTTGGTTTATGCTTTGAGTCTTTTCCTTCCTCCTTTGAAACTTCTAGGATAAGATCATTCCTAAAAGGAACAATATCTTTACACTCAGTAATATCTGTCTCCTCTAACAGATCTCCAAAGTCAACTAGGATTTCCCCTTCCTCAAGAATCTCCTTCTCATCTAAATCTCCCCATCGATCTTCCATCCTTTGATAAATAACAATTTGTTTTGATAAATCTGTCAAGTCTTCTATATTTTTCTCTAGCCTTACAGATTGAAACATGGATCCATTATCACCTTTTCTGGAGTTCTCTTTCTCAGGTTGTATCACAAGTTTATTCCCCACATATCTATTCCTTTCCTTTTGACTATTCTTGAAATATTTATTAGTGGCTTCATCTTGAGCTTTTGAAACCATGATCTCCTCCTCTTTCAGTTGAGAAACTTTAGGTCTCCACACTTTCTTCTAAACTTTAGCCTTCTTCACTTTCTTTCTGGTTCTTGAATGATTCTTACTTTTATTGAATTTGGAAGATCTTCAAAAATAATTTCATGTGTTTTCATTCCAAGATTGGAAATTAATTCCACCTTTTTTGGAAGATGATTCAAGTCTACCACCTTAACATAAAGTCTGGCACTATGAAGTTTGGTTCTAGTAGTCGTAGCATTATCCAAAGCCACTAGTTCACCAAATGAGCTAGCAATACCTTTAAAAATATCTTCATGTCAAAATTCTAAAGGGAGGCCAGGGAGTCTAGCCCAAATCAAGGTGGTTAAGAAAAAAGAGTGTAATAAATCCATTTAGGCTCCCATTTTTTAATAGTGAGAGAAATTTTCCCAAATGACCATGAGCCTCCATAAAGAACTAGATTCATATCTTCCTTATAGTTGAAAATAAATGAGAAAAAGCCATTCGACATGGAAGCAATATCAACATCCCCTTTAATAACCCATTTCCATTTGAGAATTTCCTCAGAGAATCTAAATTCTATCTAGCCCCTAAAAATTTTCCCACTAAGGTAAAATCCATGGAAGACATAGAAAAATCAACTAAAGGATCTGGGATAAAGATTTGAAACTCACCTTTCTCCCAACAAGATTTAGCAGTCGTCTGTGGAAAGGATTATTTACCATTAGGATTTTTTCCAAAAAGAGAAGACCAAGTCCTTTGCTCTGAAAACCCTACCTTTGGCCCTTCAGAAAACTTTTCCTTATTGGTCTCAACAATAACCAAAGGGGTTTTATCCTTCTTAGAAACCTGCCCTGGCACATGAACTACAGAAGGGGAATCCAAGAGAGGGTCTTGGACCCCACAACATGTGCCTGAATCACACATAGAGTTTTCCATATTGGCCATAAAGATACTTTTTGTCCCATCATTCTTTGGAAAATTCTTCTCACTACCCCCTCTAGTTCCTCTAGGATCTGTACCTCCTGCCAAATTCTCCCCAACCAATTTCTCGCCTTCCTGTAAGCCAGCTAATTCAAAAAAGGTGAGAGTTCCCATCTCTCCTAAGGATCTCTCCTAATTGTATCCATGGTCCTGTTAGGAGTCAAACTCAAGATGAAATTTTCTAGTAAAATCCTTTAATCAAGGTTGACCTAACAGTCATTTTGTAATCATTTAATCAAGGTGGCATTCTATGAAATTTTATAAAGTCCTCTAACAAGGCCATTACTAATAGGGTGATGAAATCCTTTAACATGGTCCCATTTAATAGTGTGATGTGTAATCTTTAATATTGTTCACTCTTAACTGAGCTCACTTCAGAAGAGTGAAAATTGGTAGCATGTTACTTGATGGTTTTTTTCCAAATTGGTTTTCCATGTTAAATCTTGGTGTCAAAGTGTTATTATCATGTGTCAATGTTATTATTTTACATGTTATATTTTATAGTAGTTTTTTTATTGGTAGTATAAACATATAGAGATAGAGAGTTAAGATATTGCATGAAATGTTAAATTGCTAAAGTTATGATATAGAGACGGAGTGGTTATTGTTAGTGAAATAGAATTGATTAATATATTTTGTAGCTTGTAATAGCACTTGTGGATATTTTATGTATTTTCCAAGTTACTATACAAATGAATAAATATGTGATATAAAGAGGCATGCCTCTTGAAGAGACATATCTCTTTAATATATTAAAATTAGTTATAGTTATAACACAATTAATATACCCTCAATATGTTATAATGATTATATAATAAGATATATATATATATATATATATATCACTCTTAATATAAGTTAATTTTTCCATATAATATTTGTCATATATTATATTTCTCATATATATAATATAATTTATCTGACAGAATTATAACATTAACACTCCCTTTTAATGAAGAAGGATAAAACACATAGATATTACACCATAGGTAATATTTCCAAAATAATATATATAGGAAAACTTTGATTAGAATATTTCTAGTATATGATATCATGTAAGTATTGGCCTATCAGAATATCAACATATGATATTCACCAATTACTATTTGATATCATATTAGGTAACATGAGCATTGGTCTATCAAAATATCAATCACATGATATTCACCAAATACTTTGAGTAATGGCCTATCAGAACATCAACTAAATGATATTCACCAAGTACTCAATGTGATAATGGCCTATCAGAATATCAAGGCAAGATATTCACCAAGTACCTAAAATATATCTATACAAACAACTTATAGATAGTTAAATTAATAACATCTAATACCTAGTTGTTGATTTATAAGATAAATCCTTTCATGATTTATTTTGACATTTACACAAAATGTATATCATGATACAGGTTATTATAAGATTGTCACCTTTCAATAACTTCTCCTAATACAAGTAATAATCATTTATAAGTCATCACTTCTTCATGATGTACATAGGGGACAAGCTCATACATGTATGACATCAAAAGTTTGTATGAAGTCTCCATGAATATTTTAATGTGGTTTTGCCACAATATTCACCATAAAACATATCAGAGAATAAGGTTTCTCCCTCTTAGTTTCATATCAACTTTTTTGACCTCTTAGTACAAGGTCCTCTCTAATGAAGTGTCATACTTCTTTGAATCTGTTATCATCCTTCTAACCTCTTGGTCGTAAGTCATGTCATGCTTCCCTAGTTCAATGGCTATCCTGATATCATAAGGTCTTCTAAACTAGCTACTCCCTCTCTTTGTCCAAGATTGTCTCTAATGAACTGCCAAAACTCCCTCTTAATATAGAAGGCTACTCGTAATCTCAATAATAAAATATATTCACTTCAAGAAGCCTTACTTTATCTAGCATGATCATCAAGTGACTAATGAATTCTAGATCAGAAACTTCTTTAGCGCTACAATCATAAGATGGAGTCTTGCACAATATTTGGTAGAATACCTAATGTACCAATCTTCTTTTCTTGCAAGAACATCCTCGGAGACAAAAGAAAAGATAAAGGAAAATAGCTCTTTATAGTAATTATACAAATACAAAATAAGAGAGAGACTACAATGAGTAGATACATGAAAATTCAAAGGATAATAAATACTTATCTACACATCAACAAGTTGCTCCAATGAAGGCCCATATGTATCAAATCAAGAAATGCCTCCATGTAAGAATTTTTCAAACAATTTGAGGACATCTTTTCTACTCCCATATAAGGATGGTTCAAATGGGAATAGAACATTGGTTATCATTCCCCCTTATAATGTTAGATTCCCACTCTTATATTTTTGAACATAGAGGTACACCAACAAAGTTGCATATATTTGAACACACAACCTATCTGCTTGTAGCTCAAGCCATATTGGTATGGCTTTCACAATGTGTCCCATCCCCATGTGCTTGTTTACCACCATTTCTACAAATAGTTACAATGCATCTTTGAGAAATGTGTAAGTTAGTAGAATGTCCAACAAGACCAATATTGCCATGAATTATGACCATAATTCAAACTATAGTTTGCTAATCATATAGTCCTTATAGATGAAGTTTCTCCTCTTGGAGTGTACCTTTCTCCATTTCCAAGAAAGAAAGTCATTATCAATATGCACACCATCTAGACATCAATGTCATTCCGCCAAAAATATCCACTCCTATTTATTCAAATCATTTTACAATAACACTCAACAATGGGTAAGTATGAATCACTTTGCACACATAACATTGTTCCCAACCATAATCTGTACTTCAGATCCATCACATTGATACATAATTTCTTCTTCTTCTTAGAGGAAAAGAAGCATTGTTGACAAGAAGACTTCCTAGAGGAAAAGGAAAATACAAAGGTAAACTTTCTATTATTTGTTTTACATGTAAAAAAGTTGGTCATATTACAACTAGATGCCCTGACAAAGATGAAAAATATGAAAGGAAAGATTTCAAGTACAAAGGAATAAGAGATGATAGAAGAAATAGAGACAAAAGAGACTACAAAGAAAAAGGTAAAAATCTTTCTATATTTACAAAGAGTATGGTTCTAATAGTAATTTTAATGATCATGATGAAGAAGTTGTTTACGTTGCAATGAAAGATGATTATAATGAAGTTGATAAAATTGCATTAGTCTCACATGTGAGTAAGAATGATAGATGGATAATTAATAGTGGCTTCTGACATCATATGACTGGTGATTCAAGTAATTTTGATAAGGTTGAGAATTATATTGGAAGTGGTCTTAAGTTTGGTAATGATACACCATGATGATAGATGGATAATTGATAGTGGTTTCTCACATCATATGACTGGTGATTCAAGTAAGTTTGATAAGCTTGAGCATTATATTGTAAGTGGTGTTAAGTTCAATAATGATGCACCATGTTATGTGAAAGGTAAAGCATCAATTAATATGAATGAAAATATCAAGTGTGACAATGCATATTGGGTTTGAAATATAACTTTTTGAGTTAGCACAATTGATGAGTTCAAGTTATAGAGTTTATTTCCATAACAAGAAGAAAAAGATCTATGATGCTACTGGTGAACTAGTTGGAAGTGGACAACAAATAAGAGGTAACTTGATCTATCTAGACCTATATGAAGACACTTGTCTATTTGCATAATGTGAAGATGTTTGGTTATGGAATAAGAGGCTATGTCATGTAAATTTTGATAACTTGGTAAGAATTAGTAAAATGAAAAGAGATAGAGGGTTTCCAAGACTAATAAAATCTAATAAAATGGTGTGCAAACAATATCAAATGAGTAAAATGAAAAATTCTAGTTTCAAGAGCAAGACCTATTCTTCTGATGATATTTTGGAGTTGGTTCATGTTGACTTGTGTGGTTCTATTGGAATACCAAGCTATTATGGTCATAAATATTTTATTTTGTTTATTGATAAATTTTCTAGAATGATATCTATGATGATTCTTAAGGAAAAACCTGATGCATTTCAAATGTTTAAGTGTTATTTTGCTAGATTTGAGAAGGAAATAAGAAATAGTTTGAAATGTTTGAGATTAGTCAGAGGTGTTGAATTCATCTAAGATGAGTTTAACATATTTTGTAATGAAAAAGGACACCACCATAGAATGGTATAACAGAGAGAAGGAATGGATTAATTGTGGATTATGTAAGAACACTGATGATAGATAACAATGTTTCACATAAATACTTGAGAGAGGTTGTAAAAACTACAACCTATACTCTGAACCGAGTTCAATTAAAGAAAGGATCAAACAAAACACCTTTTGAACTTTGGTATGAATATGCAACAAATGTAAAATATTTTAAAGCTTTTGGAAGCAAATTTTATTTATTAAAAGATGCAAGAAAAGGTAAACTTGATGCAAAAAGTGATGAAGGTATATTCCTAGGTTATTCCACTAAGAGTAAAACTTATTAAGTGTTTAAATGCTAACATTAACAAAACTGTGGAAAGTGAAAACGTTAGAATTGATGAATTTGCAAAGAAAAATAAATAAGAATGCAAGAAAGAATGTGAAGATTATAGATCCTAGGTTATTCCACTAAGAGTAAAGCTTATAAGTGTTTAAATTATAACACTAACAAAATTATCGAAAGTGAAAATGTTAGAATTGATGAATTTGTAGAAAAAAATAAATAAGAATGCAAGAAAGAATGTGAAGATTATAGAAAGTTTATCTATATCTATGAAGGTGAACCTGGTGCCTTACCTAAACTAGAAAAGATGGTTGTCGAGCATCAATAGCCAAGCACTGCCAAAGTTCTAGAAAATAGTTATGTCAAGCATCAACAGTCTACCAAGCATCAGGCTATAAGAGTTGAGTCATAGACTACAACTGCCTACCAGAAGACAAAGGAAGTTGAGTTGCAACTACAAACAATAGAAGATGTTTAACATGTAGGATCCAGTGAACAATAGAAAGAGGAACCAAGATCTAAACCTATATTGGGGAAGTATGTGAGAATGCATCATGCACCATATCAAATAATTGGAGATAAATATTCAAGAGTCATGAAAATAAGAAGACTAAAGAATTACATGTGCTTATTATGTGAATTTGAACCTAAATCTATTAAAGATGCTTTGGAGAATGAAGACTGGATCCAAGAAATGAATAAAGAAATTGAAAAAATCAATAAGAAAAAAATATGGAGATTGGTACCTAGATCTAAAGATAAAAAATTTATTGCTACTAAGTAGGTGTTCAAAAACAAGATGAATGAGAAAGGTGAAGTCACAAGGAATAAGGCAAGATTGGTTTGTAAGGGATATGCACAAGAGGAAGGGGTTGACTATGGTGAAACTTTTTCCCCAGCTGCAAGGTTGGAAGGAGTAAGGACTTTACTTGTATATGCTACTTAAAAAGGATTTAGTGTGTACCAAATGGATGTAAAATATGCATTTTTTAATAGAATTCAAGAGGAAGAAGTCTACATTGAAAAACCTTAAGGATTTTTTTATCCAAAAAAAAGGAATATGGTATATAAGTTACATTCAACTTTATATGATTTAAAGCAAGCCCCTAGAGCATGGTATAAAAGGTTACACAATTTTTTGGTAAAAATTGGGTTTGCAAAAACTAATGACAATAGTAATTTGTATCTAAAAAGTGAAGTTGAAAATAAGATATTGCTAGCTGAATTTTTTTTTATGACATCATAAATTTGGAGGAAAAGACTCATTGAACAAGTCATTTTTTGATCAAATGAAAAAGGAGTCTGAAATGCTAATGTTCAGAGAGATTAAATTATTTGTTGGTTTGCAAGTTTATCAGATAAACAAAGGTATTTTCATTACTCGATAAAATTATATCAAAGAAATCTTGAAGACTTTTGGAATGGAAGACTCTAAACCAAAAGTCTTATATCAAATAAATTGTGTATACTTTTGGTATGGAAGACTCTAAACCAATTGGATTGTCAAAAAATGATGATTATACTGAGGTGAATCAAACATTGTATAGGTCTATGATTGGGAAACTACAATGTGTTGTACATATCAGGCCTCAAATTGCATTAGTTGTTGGAATTGTTTCTAGATTCTCATGTACAATCCCTGAGAAAATCATATGATGACAGTAAAGAAAATAATGAGATACCTAAAAGGTATAGAAGACCATGGCCTATGTTACAAGAGAAGTGACAAATTTGAACTAAATTTTTTTCATTGGATCTGATTGGGTAGGAAATTTTGATGATAGAAATAAGACAAGTGGAGGATCTTTCTTCTTGGATAAAATATTGATTTCATGGACAAGCAAGAAGCAACACTATGTTTCACAATCTACAGTAGAGGTTGAATATGTTGTTGCAGTAGTGAATTGTTCAAACATTGTATGGATCAAAAAATTGTTGAAAGACATGAAGGAAGAGATCACGAAACCTATTATTATTTATTGTGATAGCACAAGTGTTATAAACACATCAAAGAATCATGTGATGCATACAAAGACTAAGCATGTTGCAATCAAGTATCATTACTTGAGAGAGCTAGTACAAGAGAGAGAAGTGAGACTAAAATATGTAAACACAAAGAAATAGTTAGCTAATGTATTCACTAAGGCACTACCCAAGGATGATTTTAAGTATCTAAGAGGCAAGTTAGGGGTCATTCCCTACCTAAAGAAAACTTTGAAGAGATGTTGCATTGCATCAATTGTTATGAGTATAATATCTTTTAGATTGATGTAGGTGGTCACACTTTAGGATCTGCCTAAAGTTGTGAAAGTGAAATGGAAGCCACTAACATATCATTAGTTGAAGCTACAAGAAGTTAATATTGAGATGAAATTTCTAAATTAGTTAGAGAAGTTACATGAAGATTTATGTGTATGGTATGTCTTTGGCATGTTTGTCAAAGAGGGAGAGTTTAGCATGATTAAGTTACCATACAAGTTATCAGATAAAGAGGGAGAGAATGCATGGGAAGCATATGTAAAGAGGAAGAGTATTACTAAGATACAATATAGTACTGATAGATACAAAGATGGAGAATATTTCCAATAAGATCAAAGAGAATGATTTTTGTCAAGAGGGAGACATATGTTGTTAAAGAGAAGAGTATATACTGAATTGATAGAGGTGGCATATTGTGCTTGATTGAATGAGAATCAGAATGAAACTAAGAAAGCGATTACAAATACATAGAGGGAGAAGATAGTATACAGTATTGAAGCTTTTTAGGTTACATGGTAACTAGTATAGTAAGTGAATTTTATGAGGTATTGTCATCAATGTCAAAGAGGGAGATTGTTGGAAACTACAATTAGGGCAATTGTTATTTTATCATTAATGTCAAACCAATTGGTAAGACAGAGTATAAAAACTATTGGAAAACATTTAATAATAGTGTAGAGTGTCATATTATTTTATTTATGAAGAGGATTTAAGAACAAGAGATCATGAGATGACCTAGTGAAAGGTTGAGTTGAGATGTGTTAAGTATCATGGAATTACAATGGGTACTTGAATCATTAGTCCCTAAAAAAA
The DNA here is from genome assembly GCA_028749045.1 of Cupressus sempervirens. Taxonomy (NCBI): domain Eukaryota; kingdom Viridiplantae; phylum Streptophyta; class Pinopsida; order Cupressales; family Cupressaceae; genus Cupressus; species Cupressus sempervirens. The sequence continues at coordinate 633,274,523 of CM053784.1, read as the reverse complement.
TAATTTATCATTCAACCAATACATGAAATAAAGAAGATAGATAGATGAAGCTATGAGTTGAAACAAGTTGAGAGGATAAGCTTGACCATGTAACAGTATTACACGATCAATGAAGGAGCTGAAGTAGAAGATTAAGGAACTTAGTAGGTAGAAGCCAAGTGGAATAGTTCAAGTCAAGTACATAATTATTTCCAAGAAATTATATGAGGAAGTGTAGTTGCAACTAAGTGTAGTAATTGAGCAAGTGTGTTGATCTTGAGTGAGAAAGTATACTATGTGTTGATTTATATAGTAATGACCGAGCTGAAGAACATAGTGATTATCGAGTGATAGAAAAAGTTATAGTTTGAGAAAGATTTGATTTTGAGGTCAACATACTTGAGATTTAAAATTAGTCAACATGTGGAAGATAAGGAATGATGATTTTTCATATTTAATGCATGAGGAGATATTTTATTTGAACAAAGGAAGGGATTTTATTAGAAGTTTCTAGAAGAGGAAGGAGAACAAAAACCTGGAAGGATTCGATGAATCTAACCTAACCCTAAGATCAATGGTGATGTCTAAGAAAAAAAAGATTAAAATTTCCTATTTAAGGAGGCATAAGGAATGAATTTAAAGGTTGGTTCATGGCTGATTGGAAATCTTAAGGAGAAGTTGTGAAGAGGAGAACACTAGAGCTGAAGTTTGAAGATTTTGTGAAGTGTGATTTCTTGAGGAGATGCCAAGAAAATTAGTGATGGAGATATTAATAAAGGCCAATAAATGAACCAACAAATGAGAAAATAGAGGTCTAATTTTGCAAAGTGAGTTGTACTTTACAGATCAAACATGTTCTTACATTCTAACCATTATATTAGTCCAAATATTTTAATTAAGCTTGATCTAACAATCATTTTGTAAATCCTTTGATCAAGGTGAGATTCTAATGGAATATTCTAAAGTCTTCTAACAAGGCCACTCCTAACAAGGTGATGAAATCCTTTAACATGGTCACATTTAATAGTGTGTTGTATAAACTTTAATAGGGTTGCTTCTTAACTGAGCTCACTTGAGAAGAGTAAAAATTGGTAGCATGTTACTTAGTGATTTTTCACAAATTGGGTTTCCATGTTAAATCCTAGTGCTAAAGTGTTGTTATCATGTGTGGATGTTATTATTTTGCATGCTATATTTTTATAGTAGTTTATTTATTGGAAGTCAGCACATATAGAGACAAAGAGTTAAGATATTACATGAAATGTTAAATTGTTGAAGTTATGTTATAGAGACCAAGTGGGTATTTGTGATTGATTAATTTGTTTGAAGTATTAAAAAGTTGAATTGGTACATCTGGACCTAAGGATAATTGATTCACCCCCCCTCTTTATTTTTCTAAATCATTATAACAATAAGAATGGTTTTTGTATGTGTTGGGATAGGTCAAACAATCTAAGAAGTGTGCTTAGCATGCTACTCAACAAATCCAAGACATGTAAAAAAATGAGGAAGATTAATTGGGCCTAGAAATTTTTGTTATACTAGTGTACTCTACATGTTATGATTGAAAAAAAAAAACATATACAAATAAGGGGACCATGTATGCCCCCACCGCCAAGATGGAAAAATAATTAGCATCTTAAGGAAGTGATAAAGAAGGATAACGTGATTTCAGCATCAATATAGCATCCACAAGAAACACCTAGTCCAAGACAAAGATATCACAATTCCTATGAGGAAATGGAAGGGTAAAATACAACAAGACACCATGCAAGACGTGAAAAAGGAAATCTTTGCAAAGGATAACACACTATTATGAGGCCATAAGGTAAGTGATATATCTACCTTGGAAACCTAATAAAAAATGATGTAATATTAGATGTCACATCATAAAAAAATAACACCCAACCAAAGAAATGGTGGATCAATGAGAAAATGAGAAACATGAATAGGGTTCCCTAGTCCCCCATGTGTAGGAACAAGGGAAGATATTGCCTATTATGCTACTCTTAAATAATATTGTGCATGACAATGAGCCTCCAAGAGATATGCCAAAATTGTTACATGATCTAGAGCAACATAATTGGGACATAGATGATATTTAAAGAAACTAGGATTGAAATAGAGATCATCATAAGAAAATGTGTGAATACCCTCATTATTAATCAGTTGTTTAATCTTGTAATTTAAATCTTGATATTCAATAGTATATTGATCATTATAATGGTGGTACATGCAAAATGGAAGATTCATAAGTTGTTGACTATGTTTAGGTCTAGTAATTACCTTAGTACAAAGAAGTTTAGGCAAAACTATTTCTTGATTAATAGGAGAATATATGTTAGATAATGAAGGAGAGAATGTGAACAAAGAATTAGACTCAAAACTTTTTTTCACATATCTAAAACTATGATCAACAATGTTGTTTATAGCTTGTGGCTCATAAGAATGTTCATGTCCCTCATTTCCTAAGGGTATTTGATTTTTTTGTTGTTTACCATATCCATACTCAATGAATCCATGATAGCCAAAACCATGAAAATAATCATATCACTAGATTTGATAGATTCATCAAGAGTTGAAGTAGCAACAAACTTATTAGAAAGAGAATGCATTTTAGATCTCATTAATGAAAGGTCTTTAACTATATATTCTCCTATAAAGGTTGGTGTGAAACATAAAGATACCCAATCATCTTCATAAAGGAAATTTGTAGAAAGAGGATCATCATTATATTCTTGATCTTGTCTTTCCTCAACATTTATACAACTATTTCAGTTAGTATCTGCATGAAATGTGTGCATTGCGTTATTATAATTAAACTTGACTTTTTTATGAAGATTTGAAGGAATGGCATTCATAGCATGCAACTAAGGCCTACCCAAAAGAAGATTGTAACTAAGTGGTCCAAGTATGACATCAATGGGAGTATTAAAAATAACTAGACCTACTTTTATAGGTAACTTTATTATGCCTAATTTTTTCTTAGAAGTATTATCAAAGCTACATAGGAACGTTGTTAGATTTGATATTTGAAAGCTCAACTTTAATTTCTTTGAACATGTCTATACTATAAATATTAATTTTGAACCCATTATCAATAAAGGTTCTACAAATGAGGTTACCATTGATAAGGATAGCTACCATAAGAGAAAAAATAATGATCTTGAATCTCTTTCCTAAGTAAACACAATTTAAGGTGGGACTAGAGTAGCACTCATGAATTATAAAAATGAATTGATAATGTCATGATTAGGAGGTGGAGTTCAAAGATTGGCTAAAGAATTTTAAAAGGCTTTGTGATATATAGAAGATGTTTGAAGAAGTTCCCAAAGAGAAATCTTGGCAGGGGTATTATGTAATTGAGATACCAACTCATACTCCATCCCAAGATTTTGAGAAATATGGGGTGGAGGAGGAAGAATAGGTTGACAAAGTGGGAGAGTAGTTGGTTGAGTATTATTCCTTGTACAATATGTGTGATACATTGCATAATAATCCACATAATTATTAGATTTCCCTTTAAGAGCTATTAAGGGACAACCTTCAAGGGTCATAAGAGGTTTATTTGATGAAGGGTAATGTTTGAGAATGAGAATAGGTTATGAAAAATTAACTTCATTAAGATCATGCTTCTCCATAAACTCATCACTAGAAGAGAGGGCCAAGGAGATTACCATTATCCTCTTTTCCCATGGAAACCTTATTTTTATAGTGTATTCTTCTTGCTCTAAAATATCACTAAGAGGAGGATATATATTAGGAGAAGAGAAAACATCAAGCCCATCATGTTAAAAATAAAAAGTATCAATAATCATGCTATCTTTTTCATGAGGTAGAGAATAGTCAATGTTATCATCAAGAGGTTCATCCCAAATAGTGACATTACTGATGAAAGAAATAACACTATCAATAAAGCAGAATATAGAAGAAGAATTTCCATGAGTTAAAGTGAGGTAATTAAAGGGGGGAGGATTGAAAGAAGATATAGGACCACCCTCAACCAATGTATCCCTATAGCCAATACTTAAATTAAGAGAAGGGAAAATGTTGTTCCGCTACTCATCTCCATAAAGATCATGAGGTAGAGCTAGGTTGATAGGGGCTGGTGTTTTATGTCAAAGATAATGGAATAATATTTGGAAAATGTTTTAGATAACTTGTGAAACATAAGAAAAAGAGAGCCACGTGTAGAGTAGATCCAACTAATCATTTCTTTATTGAGATGTATGAACCATCCAAAAAGAATGCATAAAAAGTGCATACACAATGCTATTAAAAAGATATATAGATACTACTAATGCAAAAAAAAGTATATACACAAAGAAATAATCTAACTTCAAAAAGAAAGGATCACCAAAATAAGATAGAAAAATCTAACTGCAAAAGAAATAAAGAGGTGTAAGAGGTTGGTTCCACCAAAAATTTTAGGTGAAACTAATATAAAATTAGGGAGATCAAGGGATCTAACTCCCAAATCAAAAATTGGAGGCATTCCAAGTTCACCTAAATGTTTAGGCAAAATTGCACAATAAGAGATATTTTAAGAGAAAAAGATTGAACTCCAAGAAAGAGGTATAGGACATCAGGTTCACCAAATGTCTTGGGGAGGAATGGAGGCAATGGATTTAACAATGTCAATTAGATGAGATAAATTTATTAAATAACCATTTTCACACTAAGTCATCAAATATAAGAGAAAGAGGAGTTGTTGAACATATCTCTCAATATAACCCAAGTTAGATTAGAAAAACCCAAGAAAATAAAGGGATGCCAATAGTAAGCCCAAACTATATCAAGTATGCAAGAAAGTCCTCTTTAATGCAATATAAGATTTGATTAAAGATGTATAAATGTAAGTAAAGGGTTTTTGTTGCCAAAAGAAGGAAGATTGTTTTAATCATGCAAGGTTTGCCTACCCAATTTTCCAAGACCAATTTGGAGAATGCAAATGGAAAAATATGCTCAATGGTGTTGAAAATGTGAGCAAAGGATGAAGGGATGAATATTGTGAAGTGATTTTGAGAATTGTAGGAACTCGAGGAATGCATTCTTTGAATTTTTTTTCCTATGGAAAGTAGCCATGTTTGAGGATGTTGAGGTCAGTGTGACATAGGTAGTAGGTTGTTTGAATGTGTTTTGATAAGGTTTTCTTATTAAAGTATATAAGCCTAATGAAGAGGCTCCTTTGTCATGGCAGTATAGGAGGATTTAATACGTAGTTGATATGATGATCCATTAAGATAGATGAATTTGGACCTTTATTTTTTTGTAAATCTTATTATTTCAATAAAATATAAACTTATTACTAAAAAAAAAGATGTGAAAATGTAAATGTGCAATTGAGTTGATTGATTTAATAAGAAGTGTAAGATGGGTCTAGGTGCAAAATGTAAGAAATCAACCCAATTAAGATATGAAAATAGGTCTTAGACTAAAAAATTAAATGAATGATAAAGTTCTCACATTGGAATGTGTAGAGGAATATATTTTTTTCACCAAAAATAGTAGATCTAAACTTCTAAGGAAACTTTTTACTATGGATTTGTTATCACAACAAAAAACCCAAAAAAATACTATTTCTATCAAGGCCACAGGAAGACATTGACTTTATGCCACGTATTTTGAACACATTACTACTAAGTCACCATGTTTGTGGGACATATTATCAAGTTTGACCACAATTCTTTAAAAATGGTTTGGAAAAGGATTTTTAGATCTATGGTCTCAATTCATCTATCTTGCTCTTGCACATAGTAAAACTTGTTTTTTTGGTGGATGAGAGCTTGTCTTGGTCAAGCCCTAGATTGAGGAATAAACCTTATAAATAAAATTTGAAGTGTAAATTAAATAAAAACAAATTTAAGGACTCACCTTACTTGTAGAAACCCTTTTCAATAAAGATTCCAATGCTTTTATATTGTAGATGTTGAATTTGCAATGAAGGATGTACGAAATCTCAAAAGATGCAATGGATCTACCAAAACCACATTATGGATCCCTGGATATAAACATGAATTAATGAAGAATATTATGAATGGCTCAAGGTAGATCTTCTTCCTTCATGACCAATGAAATCCTAGATCTTGGAGAGGAAATTCTCGTAGAGGATCCTTGAATCATGAATGCTTGATAAAGGCTTGAAATGCCTTAGGAAATATGCTAGCTTGAGTACTTGGAGTTACTTCTTGATATCTCTTGATTGAATAATATGAAAATGAGGGTCTTAGGCATCCTTTTATACTAATTTTTGTGCTAAAATTAAAGTAAGCCAATAGGATCACCTAATTATGATATTTAAAACACTGAGAAAAAACTAGACCAGAGATTAAAAACCCTTAAAGGTTTGACTTGGTGGAACATGTTCTGGAATAGGTCAAATTGGGTGGATCAATTTTAGAGCTATCCCAAAAGGAGCTAACCCTGAGGTCTCACATACAATATTAGAAAAAGTGGAAGATATGGGGCAGAATAGGAAAAAGAGATGATTGATCATGAATCCATCCATGGTCCATAAAGTCACTAAAGGATTGGATATAAAATGTCTTAAATAATGTTTGTGTCCATTTTAAGATTTTCTAGAAGGTAAGATAATTTAGGTGGATTTTGGGCATTTATCCTTACTTGATAAAGTATGACAACAAGAGGGTTCTCAACAAGTAATGGATCCAAAGGAACTTCAGAGGATATGTCAATGCTACTCAAATGAGAAAAGGACCAAAAAAATAATTTAGAACTCCTTATTCTTCTAGTAAATTTCATGTCTCAATTAGCTTATTTTTAGGATAAGGTTCATTAGGAAGAAATCTCCCATCAACATCGCTTTTCCTATCACTATGCTTAAGGTTGTAACTCAATACCAATGCACCGACACAAAAATTATACTATACAAATTAAGGCTCTACTTTAAAACAACCTCTCTATGCTACTAAAAAATGAAATAAATAATTACCCCAGAGAACTTTTTAGTTTGACACCATCCACAATAATGATTTCAAAAATACTGGTCCTAATAATGGATAAATAGTTAGGCTTGATACTTGAATCTAAGGAGTCTTTCTCCAAATCGGTAGCTGATAATTCCTATTATAAATATTTATTTACTTGTTAGACCAAGGCTATATACAAGAATTTGTTCAAAAAAATATGTGCACTAAGGATTCTTGAAGCCATGATAATCAAAGAAATTCAAAATTGAATACTCCAACAAGATGCATAAACAACTTGCATGTTTCTATAAAAATAAAAATAAAATTCAACTAACTAATCTAACTTTTTTTCTTTTCTTTGGTTTCATGAACACTCGCAAAGATGAGTCTCTAGGATTGCAAGCATATTTTTTTTATTAAATTAATATAAACAAAGCACAGCTTATTTAACTTGAACTACATAAATAAATAACAACTTATGCAACATAAACTACAAAAAACAAATGAAAAGTGTCCTCACCAAGTGGGCCCTCCTTGAGTGAATACTCATAATTATGAAATGTGTACTCAAAATAAATACATTTAGAATAATGTCTCTTCATTATATTGATAATGTAGAAATGTTAAAACTATTATTTCTTAGAAAATGCAACAAAACATAGAAACTTATTAAAATTCTCAACCAACCACATTTTGACAAAAAATCTGGGACACTTTATAGAAAATAAAGCCTAACTAACCTAGCACATCAATCCATTAGATTTAGGAAGAGTGATTTTATTGAAAGATTGAAACATGGAATTGAAAAGAGTGGAAGAAATAGTAGTCTGTCCAACCATTAATTAAACAAAATCATCTCCTAAATCCACTCTATAAGAAGGTGTGAGAAATATTTATGAGGGTACGTGTTCAACCAAATCCTTTGAAGGAGTCTTGTTAATGCAGCATGAAGACCATAAATCCAACCAACCATTAATTATCAAAAGGAAAAGCTTCCACAAATAATGTGGGAACAAATATGTGGAAGATTATGAGTATAATTTTATTTAAATTTAAATTGTAAACATAAATATTTTAAAAAAATTACAATCTGCACCAAAAAAAATAGTTTCTCTGTAAATAAAGAGACAAACCCATATTAATGTTGACAAATAATAATAAAATTCACATAAATGTATCATAATGTTAATGAATTCAACATGGATTGATTTTCCAACAAATTTTCTCTATATATGGTCAGTGTATTCCCTTTATTTTTTATTTTTTTAAGTCCCCTCCCACTATTGGCTTCCTCCTCATCACATAAACCAATTGACAATCTTTTTTACATCACCTTTTCCTATGTGCATCCTTCTGTTCTCATCATTGTAATCCAACTCATATAGATTTCCTTAGATTTTTCCAATAGTTTATGCCTTCTACATCATCACCCTTAACATGGTTCTTCCCTAAAATTGTTATAGTTATTTTCCAAAAACCTCCCTAATCTTTGTGACCTCTCTATCTTCTTGGAGAATCTCAAATATGTGTGAATCCAATTGATTTTTCCTTCTTTTTTTTCCTTTTCTTTTCTATTATTTGTCCTCTAACCTAGAGGGGTATGGAATACAAAGGAATTCCTTATATTTTCTCCTTGTCCTTCTCATTTGGGACCAACTCATAGTAGTCCAACCCCTTAGTGTTGAGATTAGATTAAGGAAGATTGTTGAGAATAGATTGATATAAGTATGATCAATATATATATTTCAATCATTGTTTTGGCACTAATGTCAAACTTATTAATTTCTTGTAAGACAACTACTTATATAATTTAAGTACTATCACTTATTTGACTGATGAAGAGGATTTGATCAAAAGCTATAATAATATCAACTAGAGGAAAGGTTGAGTTATGATTATGTAAAGGAGTACAAGAGTTAGCTAAGATAGTAATAACATGATGTATTGATAATCTACTTAAGGTTAGAAAGGTTGGTTACATTAAGTGAGTATAGAATAACAAGCTAAACAAAGTTTTTCTAGCAAGCTTGACCGAGTGGATAGTAGGTGCCAAGCAAAGTCAGTGCAAGCTGAGCAGAAAATTAATTTTAGCTGAGTAAAATTCCATTCTAGTTTATGTCGAGCAAAAATAATGGATGTCAAGTAAAGTTTAGTTGATTCCGTGCACCGATAAACTTTAGTTCATGCCGAGTGATTTTATAGAGGATGCCAAGCAACACAGTATGTGCCAAGCATTAGAAGCAAGTTAATGTCAAGTGGTTACATTATTTGAAAGATTGTGAATTTGATGGATCTGAGCTAACAATTTTGTTTTCTTGGATTGTGTGAACTAGGTGGAAGATAAGATTGATGAACTAGTGGCACAGAATTCAAGGCAAACCATTTTGAGGAAAATTCAAAGAGAATTGAAGGAGAAGTTTCTAGAAAAGATATAGAATATGGGCTAGATTCATTGAATCCTACCTAATCTATCCTAACCCTAAATTGGATGATGGAGAATGAGTAGAAAAAGATCTTGATTTCCTATTTATAGGAATGGTTGGTCGAAAGAAAAGTTTGTCATGTGTGAGAACCTAAGGAAGACAAGGAATCAAGGGTTTTGCTTCATCAAGTGACCTAAGAGAAGAGTTTGTATTGGCATGTTAAGCAAGAAGGCTTAAGGGTATGAATGCTTGAAGGGTGAACAAGCTACACTAGTAAATTTAGGCCTAATTTGCGATGTGAAAAAGTCTCAATTTTGACACAAGTTGGTTGCTAAAGCCACCAAAGTCGTTGTCGAAAAAATTTGGTCAATTTTTTGCCACATTCATTGCACGTTAGAATTTTGACTACATAAACGTTAATTTATCGACACAAATTTTGTCCATTTCTCTATCCAGCCTAAACTGTTATTTTCCCAATTTTGACATAAACTTGCCCAATTTTGAGTTGGAATATCGACGACAAACCCTTAGCTTTCGACGTCGGAGCCATACTCGCGACGTAAATGGTGCTAGTTTGGTGTCTCAATTGCGATGAAGATTGGTCGCAATTGAGACCAACATATGTCACAATTGAGACACGCTATCCCATTTTTTTTTAAAGCAGCTTTTCTCTCATAGGAACGTTCAAAAATACACAAAACTTGATTATAAAGCATAATTGCTTGATGCATGAGAGTCAAGGTATCATGCACATTTCTTCCTCCACACCATTGTTTCGTTCGTCAAATGATTTATTTTATACAAAACAATGGGAAGGAGGAAGAAATGTGCATGATATCCTATTTCCACCGAGCAATTATGCTTTACAACCCAAATTTTGTGGAGTTTAGAAGGCTCCTATGAGAGCAAAGGCTTTGCGATAATTGGCACAACATGTCTAAATTTTGGTTCCTGCAGGGAAGAATAAAATTAGGAAATAATTATTTATCAGGAATGAAAGCCAATAATTTCATCTATTTTTCAAATAGATAAACATGACAAAAAAACTTACAGTCCCAATCACATCATCATAAGAGCGCATATATAACTATAACTATAACTGTCTAAAACTAACATAATTTACAAATATCCACAATTCAAATATTATCCCTTGATGTTTTCTTTAATAATGCTCCAATTCCTTAGGGCATTCAGTTAGAAACTTCAAAATTAATGCTATCAAGTTAGATGTCGTTTCATAGCCACCAAGGATAAGGTCCATAATAAGATTCACTATCTCTTCATCCATAATGTATATTAATGCTATCAAGTTAGTTGTTATATTAATAAGATTCAATATCTCTTCATCAATATACATCTGGTTCTCGATGGAGACGTGCTCCAATCAATAGGAAATGTCATCATGAAGCAGGAGGTGAGGTTGAAGGATTTTATGGAGGCATACGGAAGTTAGTTACAGAGGAAGAGATTTTAGCCTGGAAGAAGTTGTGGCCAAAAGAATCGCTAGAATGATTGATTGTTACATTAGAATTATCTTCATTTAACATTAAAGCTGCATGCATATTGGAATGGCTAACATCATCGTTAAGTGCATTTGATGATAGCACATTTGTTTAGGATATACATAGAGAATGTCAAGAGTTTTTTTGACAACTTTTGTATTTCTTTTGGCTTTAACATTGATGACTATGTTCCAACTGTTTTGGGCTAATATTTGCTTCACAAATGGCCGATATGAATCTTGTGCCAATAGAATGACTTTTGTTGAAGTTAACCATAATGTATACATATATTTGTAATCATTAGAGTCAGGATGACAACTGTTGCAGTTCACTTGCCCATTGAAGAGTTGATTTTTTTATGACGGCACAACAAAATGTTTTGAACCATAGATTGCTTATCCTAAAAATCTTTCATCATCCTCCGAAATTGATCAATAATAATGCAATATATTGTAGTATTAACTATTTAAATTATTCCTGCAAATGAGGAACTTAATATAATTTGATTGAGCAACCTTACATTTTGTACGTCACCATTTTGTATTATACCTCAAACAAAAAAATGATGGTGCCATGTGATCAAGACAGCAAAAATCTCTATGGAATGTACAAACCTTGGCACTAGACTTCTGCTCCATCTACGAGGTATTCAATGCTGGAGACAGAACCTTGTATCTACTCCACAAATAATGTGCTTACTAAAGTTGTTGCGGCAGAAAGTTCTCATAGGTTAGTTCTAATCAGGCCTGGTGAATAATATGTGAAAACATCAATACAGCCAAGGCACTAATTTTGTCCCATTTTCCTCATGTATGAGAGCCTTGAAGAGAAGCTCGGATAAAAAGAAATTAGTCATATGGATTAACTTAATAGTAGCAAAACTGAAGAGAAAAATTGTTGGCGGTGAACTACTTAAGCTGCAAATACAAGAAAAATATTGGTCGCAATGTATGGGCTATCCTAAGTGGCAGAAATGGTCATGGTATAGTGAAGTTCATAGTTTCAACTAATCTAATTTTTAATTAAAAAGAAATTTCACTGTATGGAAATATGAGGGCTTCTTTTACAAACTTTTTTGCATTTATAAGAATTTTAAGAAACTATTTTTGTCAAATTTTAAACCAAAAGGATTGCATTGAGCTAATGTTTGAAACTCTACCAAGAGGAAATTGAACTAAGGCATCCAAATCTTAACACACTATATTATAACAATTTCATAGTTAAGAGTTGTGCTTGTAGACAACATCCAAATCTTATCTGGTGGGTGCCTCTCATATTAAATTTTAAAATTATTTTTTTCTAGTTCAACATGGAATGACCTTTCATGTTGGTTAGTCTACTAACCCTAACTCATCTCATCTAGGTCATATCAGATCTTGATAAAGGCTAGTTTGCAACAATTTAACTTCTAATAGCTAGTTTGTAAAAGTAGTTAAAATAACTTGTTAGTAATACAATTATCTTCATAAGGAGGTCTAATTTGCATTCTCAGTACAACACTCACCCAAATATGCTTTCAAAAGGTATTTAAACAATAATTAGATCTTGAAAAAATTAGATATGAAAGTGGAAATGATAATCAGGTCATGTACCTCTTCTTCATCTCGTTTGCGCTTGTTTTCCTTAACCTTTTCGTGAAGATTTGCAATTTACTTATCAAATATCTCCCGACAGAAGCTTTCATCACTAATTGCCCTGAATATTCATATCTTATATATTTATAGCTACTACTAGTGTAAGGTACATGATAACTACCTTTAATTACTCATAATAAGATTAATTCCTGATAGTGGCTCTTTTACCTGTATGCTTCCGCATCTTTGAGAAAAGGTATGCAATCCTCCCATTCTGAGGAAGCAACAATTTCCTGAAATGGAAAAACAATATATAACTAATTTATCATTACATAGATAGAAATTTGTTTATGATAAGAATAGAAATTCATTCATATTCAGGATTTTTAATGTACAAAACTCTGTGAAATTTTACTCCAGGTGTAAAAGTCGTAGAGGAAAAAGAGACTACATTAGAAGGATTTTTTCCAAAATGAATAATGTAAACCTTCAGAGAATAAAGCAAAGCCATGAAATAATCTACCAACCTTTCCCTCCTTTTTGCTTCTTTCTCTTCCTTTTCCTTTACTTGTTCAATCACTTCTTCAAACACAAGCCGCAAGCAATACACAGGATGTCAGTAAGACCTAACAAAATCATATATCCCAAAACAACTTGCATTACTTTCAACATTTGCAATTGTTTCAGTTTAACCTAATAAAAATCCATTATCCACTAATGAGAACAAACTAATGCATTTGTGATAGCGATTCACTTCTAGCAACTACTTACCAGTGCAAATGAGTCAAAACATAATATAGCTGATGCAATGATCGAATCAGTTAGGAACCACAGTCATATGGAACATAAGGATAAGATCCTTGTTTGTATAAATAGTAGTTACTAGGAACATAAAAATATGTGACAACATTGTTCAAAGGCAAATACCAAATACTTTTATTGTGAAGTCTTCTGTAGCTGAGACAAAAAATCTAGAAATGTAACCAGAACAAACCTTAAGATTTGTTTCAGATGTAGCAGCCAAATCATATAGTTTCCCAATGGAGGCTTTGAACTTTTCAAGAGTCCATGTTGATGTTACTGCGAGCTGCAATCATTATATCAAAAAGATTACAATATATTTTACATCCAATGGAAAATCTTAAAGCACAAAAGGCACACCTTTCCTGACTCCATAGCATCTTTTATGTTTGATTTGTCCTCCTGGTACTATCAAAGATACATATTCAAAAAATGGTTACATCAAATGAACCAAACATACATTGCCTTGAGTAATAATGATTGCAAGCCTGATTGTGAAAGTGCAATTAAATCCTGCAATCAAATCATTAAAATATATGCAACTTTCTTACCTACTTTTTCATCCCTTCTGCAACATCTTCAAACAAATCCTTGGGTGGTGAACCAGATGTATTTGAAGCAGGCTCTTTTCTTTATGATCCTCCAGTTCTTTGCTTTATCAAAGAACTAGAGGATCATAAAGCAAAGAGCCTGCTTCAAATGAAGTGTGTCTTTGTTGTAAGCAGGCCAATTGCTTTATGATCCTCTAGCAATCTTCGAAATTCATCTCGATTTTTACGTTCTTTTTGGCACAGTTCTTCCTGCATTAAAAAATATTCAAGTCATTCCAATATACAAAAATAAGATAGATGAAAACTATGGAAGCACACTACTCTCTCATTCTAGACAACCTTTTGAATCGTTTGTACTTCTTCCTCCTCCAAATCAGATATAACACATCAAAATTTTAGGATGTTCTCAGGTCATTAGGTATGATAGTTTTTGGAAAGATAAGATGCCTGTAACCGAAGCCATTATCCACATAATGACAACAAACTATTCATCAATCAAGATAAAAACCAAACAGCTTTCCAAACACAGGCATTTCACAGCTATGCCATCTCTAGCGCACCTTCCAAATTCAAGTACAACAATATGGTTCTAAGATTACACCAAAAGTAGGTCCAAAGAGAAAGTCAGATAAATTCACAGGTTAAGATGTGTATTCAACACAAGATCACAATTTCCTACAGGCAAGACTTTAAGATAGAAAAAAAAGAATGTGAATTTGAGATTTGCTGGGATACCTTGCAAAGTCATTACAATTTCAGAGATTCCTGACTTCAGAATTCATAAAAGAAATGGAATAATGTTTTAAGGAAGATCAATTGGGGTTATAAAACCCAAATTAAGGAATAGGACAAAGAATGAAATGTCATTAGTTTATCAATCTAATTTCGTGTTCATGTTTTCTGCTCATCATAACCTTCCTACCCATCTCAAATATTATAATGTGAGAAAATGCCGAAAACTCACCTTGGTTGAGCGACTTGTCCATCCTTTTGATTCCCTCCACTGTTGAAAGAACTAAAATATATCAACAAATTAAGTGTTAGTGAAACTACTTGAACAAATGAAAGGGAAAAGTTAACAAATTTTGTACAATCTAAGGGATTTATTGTGAATTAAGTAGACTTTGAGATCATTTGATTTCTAACATATGATAATAGATCACACTATTGAAACATTGATATAACAAGCATACAATATATTGAAAAATAACAACAAAAAGCATTACATATTGTAAAAACAATAATGTGTACCAGAGATGCAAGGGGTGAGGAAGCCATCTCCTATAACCATACAAGTCCCCACAAGGGGTAGTATTAAAAAACATCTCTTGGCAAAGTTACTTTGTTCAAGAGCTTCCTTTATCCTAATGGCTCTATTGGGTTGTCTACCTACAACTTCAAGTGTATATGAGGAGAGTTTCATGTCTTCTTCCTAGTGATTGCATATCATGCTGACATTTGCATGGTGGAAAATCAAAGAATAAAGAGAAAACGTTCCACCTGCAAAAGAAATCGTCCCTTTAAACTTAGAACACATGTTTTCACATCAAAAAGATCAAACTTTGACCTAAAAAAAAAGTGAAACTAGAGCTGTTATAATCTTACCATCTCCATTATCATTGGCCCACAATACAATGAAGATGTATTTGATGAGGGGCAAAAGAGTGAGAGAATATATGATCAAAGACAAAGCCCCAAGAATGTCATCAGGATGTTTGATGCCATCAGGAAAAGTACTTGCATACACATAAAGTGGTGATGTTCCTATGTCCCCATAAACCACACCAATACTCTGAAATGCCAATTGCACAACTGTAGCCATGCTCAACATCTGAGAAACAGGATTTGTCATAAAGAAATGTTAGAATAGTTACTAAAATGGTCATAAATTATGTTTTTATAGTAAAAGAATACTTTAACTTAAGAGAAAAAGACTATACAATATTAAAACATGATATCGTGCTTTAAAAACTAAAAAGGTACCTGTAACGAAGAACTTCATTTCGACTTGCTAATTGGTTGTCACTATTAACTATAAGCTTATCTTTAAATTTTGAGCTTCACTTGGTTTTGAGAATAGTTAAATATTCTCTACTTAACAGGGCCAACCACGTGAAGTTGGAAGCTCATTTGGCCCCTCCCCCCCCCCTAACATCACTCTAAATTCCCCATTAACATTTAATAACATTCAATTCATCCATTTTTGAAATAGAACATTCAATCATTATAATCACATGATAACATTCATTAACACATAAAATTCATAAACACACAACATTCACGAATAATTCATTAACACGCAACATTCAAGAGTAAGTCATTCATGAATAATTCATTAACACAATACTCATTAACAATATTCAAGAGTAAGTCATTCATGAATAATCATCTCTTTTTTCCTTTCTTGCCATTTCTTTTTTTCATAAAATTTCTAAGAGGAATATCAATGTCCTCGTTAGGATCCCCCTCCTCTACTGGTTCTAACACGTCTCCTCCTCATCCGTTCAAGAATACCATGAGGCCGCTGCACCAAAGGGGGGTCCACTACCATAACAAGTACTTCATGAGGTTAAATTCCCACCATTTTATATTAGTGAATTATGAGTTTTTATTTAAGTAAAAGAACTATAAATCAAAAAATTAATTTAAAAGAACAAAACATAGATTTTCTTTACCTGAATGTGCCACATGATCTACCTTTTGATTAGTTGAAACATCCTCTGGCACTCGTTCAGCACGACATAATTCTATATCCTCAACACAAAAAGGTTACACCAAGTTCAATTAAAGATGTTAAATTGTATTAATAATTACATAATTAGTTTTAAATAACAAATGAGCACCTCCATCGACGGTATGATGCACATCAGGGGCTTCATGATGCTATGTATGATCTGTGTCAGGATTAACAGGCTGCATTGCAATGTCATGCACATTATTATCAAATAAATTGTTGCTCAAGTATTCAATTTCTAATATATTTTTTGGCATATTTACCTATGCACATGATGCAGGAAACTGTTCGGTTGGGGCAATGGAAGCTTGTCGTAGGCGTTCAACCACCGCTGCATAGCCTTGCTTGAAGGCAACTTTTTTGTGTTCTTCTGTGGCCTCCATATTAAAATCAACGCCCTGCATTTTTTTATTAATTAACAAAATTATTTGCATTTTATAAATAATTTTTCTTTGCAATTCATTTATTGCTACTTACAATGCATGCTTTGATTTTCGAATATCCCCCAGAGCCAAGTTTGTGTTGCCCAACCTTTTCCAGCCTTGCCTTTGTTGCCTTTGATGTGTCCTACAACCTATGAAAAGTTTGAAATATGTTAGATGATATAAAGAGAATACTAGAATAATTGTGGAAACATTTACTTCACTTGGGTTTGATGTCTTTGGAGGAAAAAATGCGCCATATGTATGGGTTCGATTTCCTGGTCAAAATTCATGGGATATTTTTACTGAGATCCTTGAGAAAGCACATATAGTTACAACTCCAAGAAGTGGGTTTGGACCTGCAGGTGAAGGTTTTATAAGGGTGAGTGTCTTTGGTCACAGAGAGAACATATTAGAAGCTTCATTTGTCAATATATCTTATGTAGGATTTATGCCCAGATTGAGATTGAGATTTATAAGCAATTGCGCCAGCATATGAATTACATACCTTTCATATTTACAATAAAAAAATTTAAATACCAAATTTGAGGATTATGCATGGTAGTATGTTGGAGAAATAACTCCTATTTTAGGGATTTTGACAAAACAGCATAGCGAGAAATATTGAATTCAAAAGGATGAGAATGTGAAGGAACAAGAGGTGAAGGTGAAGGTTCAAATCACATGAAAAGTCATTTTTACACATTGTGAATTTTGTTGTACATTATGTTGTATTTTAAGAGTGCTCCCCCAAGGTAGATGTGTTAGGCTTGGTACTTTGTCTCTTTACTTCACTGATATATGTGTTTGCATTAGTCTACACAAAAATAATTAACATGTTACCAAAGCTGATACACCTTTTGTGAGCTTGCAAAGAGCTAAGGAACAGAAGAGAAAGATTGGAAGTAGGGTGATATCAGGAAAAATCTCTTAATGAGTTTCCATCTTTACAGTTTCCACAGGAGAAAAAGCAGGGATTCCCTAAAAAGGATAATCTATTGGTTGGGTATAGACACATAATCCATGTGATCAAAGCTTCAGCAGCAATGAAAAATACTAAAAAAGAAGAATGGATTTTAGACGTGGTGGAAATGCTCAGCTTTAAATTCTTTAGGATTCTTAGACTACATTGTTATCTGAAGATAGAGATTAGATTTTGTGATGCTTCACACTTAAATCTAATGTATAGTGTATATGCACTTCTTTTTTGATATGCAACAAAGCACAAAATGGAATTGATGATAGTATAAAATAACAATCACTAATGACAACATTATATACTGTTATCATAGTTAACAGAATACTACAGAACATGGGATTTGATATCTTCAATGATGGATTTCATCAGGATTTACATGTAGATTAAGTGCAGATTTGATGCACACATGACCCAAAAGAAAACAGGGGATAGGAAACTCAAGATAGTGAGCAATTATTGTAAAAGAAAGGGAAATTCAACAGTTATAGTGGTCAAGGCGTTGCCTATTTTTATGATTCAAAATCTAACGTGGTACATCATATCACAAGATTCGGTTGTCACAACTTTGAGTAGGAATTTCTTAGTTGAATTAGAGTTTGAGTTCAGCGAAGATAAAATTTGAGAAAAGAACCCATAGGAGACATAGGCGCTAAATTTTTTCACTAAATATGAATAAAGGGCTTCATTTTGTCAATATATCTTATGTAGGATTTATGCCCAGATTGAGATTGAGATTTATAAGCAATTGTGTCAGCATATGACTTACATACCTTTCATCTATAGATAGATTAAATTGAGCTAGTTGAAATTGTTGATACTGAAGTTGAACCCTAAATTTTCTCATTAATGTACTAGTAGTTAATACTATTGCATACCTTTTTGGATTTGCTGGTGCACTTTCTTTTGGCGGACGTTGCCCTTTCTCCTTTGCATCCAAAATGAACTCATTCCAGTCCCTCACTAAAACAAAGGGAGGACACTTGTACTTCGGGTTGTGGACGAGGCTCTTTCTATATGTGTCCCTCACAACCTTAAGATGTCTGGCAGCTTTTTGTAACAATTTATTACGATCAAAAATATTACTACCAAACTCATGCTCTATATCTTTGATGAGCTCATCTTTTAATTTTTGAGATTGGTAGTTCCATCTTTTAAGAAAAAACACAAAATTGTTAGATATAGCTAGTATAAGAAAAGACTTGAATGAAAGGAAAAGTGTTGCACCAATTAATGATATGAAAAAAAATAGTGGGATAAAATTAGTTCAGTTATGATGTACAGCAACCTAGTACGTATGGTGGGCCCGAATCTTCACAGCGTGAGGTCATAAAGCCTCCTATAAAATGTATCATTTCCTGCAAAAAATGTCATGGGATAATTAATAGTAAAAACCATTAAAATGAATCATATGAAAGAAGACTCCCACTTTTGGTTCTCTGTAGAAAAATTAGTTAGTATCTTCTACTCAAAGTATGAAATTGCAATGTACCAAATTACTAAACTAGAGAATTACTAGTATAGACAAAAGGTCATTAATAATTCAGATGATCCTACCAAACCCCCAATAAAAAGGAATTCTAGAATAATTAAACAACTTGCAAATACGACACACTAAAGGTCATGAGGCATCACTCCACATCAAAAGCCCTTGCATTCACCACTTCCTATCATGTTTACATCTTGCAAGAAAATCCTTATTACAATATAAAAAATAATTATTTAAAGTACCTGGAAGCTTAGGACATTTCAAAGGCATTAATTCATTATGGTCAATCAACAATGATGTCTCCATAGATCTCATGCTAGAAACACGGGTAGCTCCAGGAAATGATGGTGAATTATCACCAATAGATGTACTATGATTCGCATTTGGTAGTGTACCAGATGGTGCATTTCCTACCACAAAAAAAACAATACACTATGTGATGCATCCCAAGATTAAAGTACATATTATCAACTCAGAATTAACACAAAACCAAATATAGAAAAATAAGGATTTACCAGCTGGATGTCCCCTTGTTACCAACATTGCAGTCGGCAATCTCGTACGGGCATCCGTCAACCTCGTAGGAGTCTCCTACACTAGATGACTTGAACAATACATTGTTAGCAAAAACATTC
Source organism: Cupressus sempervirens (assembly GCA_028749045.1). NCBI lineage: Eukaryota > Viridiplantae > Streptophyta > Pinopsida > Cupressales > Cupressaceae > Cupressus > Cupressus sempervirens. Next base: position 633,254,508 of record CM053784.1, on the reverse strand, counting down.
TGAAATAATAAAATTAAGAGTTAAGAAGTTTTGAATGTTCGAAATAAAAAATTCCTTCTAACTTGTCAACTAAAAGATTATTTTACCAGTGGAATCTGGAACTCTGCTACTACCGCCCTCACCACGTTGTCCTTGACAATGTTCTGGATCAATTCCCAAAAATTCTTGTATAACAAGAATTTAGTAGTTAAAGTTTCTTACAATTCTTTAAAAAAATTGGATCAATAAAGTATTTTTGCACATATTACATATTTTACTTCACAACATAAAAGATTATAAAATATAAATCTTTATTGAACTTTTGTTATAACTAAATATTCATTGGAGCTTACTTCATAACGTTGAGCTTGCGCTTTCAATTTTGATAGCCTCTTCCTCATCTCCTTGAGTTCCATATTTGCCTCATCCAAAATTTTCATTGCTTCTAAATTAATTTTCCTAACTTTTTTTTCAACATTTTTATAAAATTGGGAGTATCAGCAATATCAGCCTCATCAGAATGCATAGCTAGTGGCTTGGTGGTCACTGCTACTGCTTTACCCTTATCCTAAACATCAAATTGTGAGAGGAATATCAGTAAAACTATCATAAAAACTCAAAAACCGTAAATAAAATAACGTAATAATATAACATTTTTCAACTATCTAATTTGTACAATTTCAAAAAGGTTTACCCTCACTAAAGAAGGGGTGGGAGTAGCATCCTGCTGACCTCTATCATCTATCAGATCCATATCATCCTGTCACAAAGATTAAACATAAAAAATTCAGCTAACTGAAAGCAATAGACAGCAAAAAAAAACTTATTAACAAAATGGTAAATAGTACTTACAGCCCTCATGATAGTAACATTGTTTGTATCTATGCGATTTAAATGGTAATCAATTAGCAGTTCTTCCCCTGCACTTATTGATTTTATTGCACAAACAAAAACTTCATTCCCCTCATGCGCCTCAAATATGCAATTGGGTTGCTTACTAGTTGAAGCAGGTTGCGTACTATTTATAAAACCTGCAATATTACCTATTGCTTTTGGTCTCCCATCAATGTACATAGCAAATCTTTTACTTTAATCATTTTCTTTCCGTTGTATATAATTAGCTGATACCCCATACCTATGCATACTTTTTTTTTATCGAAAAATCTACATCCAATCATTGTAATTGTAACATGGACCGACATACTTGAACAATTCGACAACTTTGTTGTAACATACCTTTATCCCATCCATGGAAAATAGGCCCAAACCATGTAATGAGGATGGAGCAATGTGATATATCCTCTCATTAACACAAAAATCTGTGTTAATTGGAGGTAGCTCATTGGGTATCCATTCTTTCTCAATGTGTGAGTACCGAAAGGACACCTTGATGTTGCCTTTGGTCTCATCATCATAAGAACATGACCCCCCATTAGCAAGGAAAAATTGCATGTGTTTATCAAATTTTTTTCTATTCTTTTGACCTCTAGTTGATCTCCCTCTTTTAGTTGTACTACATGTAGAGCTTTCATCTACCATTTCCTCATTTCCCTCATTCGATGTAGATAGATCTGACAAGTACCTATTTGGTGGGTCCTGCAATCCATCAAATGGAAAGTGAAAGTGACATATATAAAATGTAGTAAGTTGAAAGTGATTATACAATTATATTTCTATATGGACCTTCTTTGTCTATATATACATTATATGATTATATAATGTCTATTTATAACATACATGCTCAATGATAAACAAGAAGAATATAAGAAAATTATGTCTATTTATTGACTTATACCTGCTGATCCATGTCACTGTGCACAATCCACGCCAAATGGGTCAAATCTCCTGTAGTCAATTGACTGTTTGCAAAAAGGGTGACAATCAAACACAATATAAACATTGGTAATTATAAATAACCTATGTTGTAATCATTAGAAATGAACACAATAAATATGTAATCAAATTTCTTGAATATGTTAATCATTTACCTTAAGTTAGCTAAAAATTACATGATACATGTTTGCTACAAATAACTTAGAAGACAACATGAACAATAGGCAACATCGCAAACATGTCAATAGAGGGGGTGATGATGTACCTATAGTCAATTGACTGTTTGCAAAAAGGGTCATAATCAGACACAACATAAACATTGGTAACTATAAATAACATATGTTGTAATCATTAGAAATGAACACAATAAATATATAATCAAATTTCCTGCATATGTTAATAATTTATCTTAAGTTCGCTAAAAATTACATGATACGTGTATGCTACAAATAACTTAGAAGACAACATGAACAATATGCAACATCATAAACATGAATAAATTTACCTTATATATGGAATGCTAGATCGTCAACAGAAGAGGTGATGACATTTGTAGTCATTGATTATCTTCTTCATCATCATCATCATCATCATCATCATCATCATCATCATCATCATCATCATCGCCATCATCATTGCCATCATCACCATCATCATCGCCATCATCACCATCATCATCGCCATAATCACCATCGCCATCATCATCATCATCACCATCATCATCATCATCATCACCATCACCATCACCATCACCATCATCGTCATCACCATCATCTTGATCTTCATCATCTTCAATATCTTCTTCTTCCATAACATTATACTTTATCGGCCTTCCTCTTGGATCATGTCTAACAAAAAATGACCAACCCTGTTTATTTGGAACCTTTGAGTAAAACACTTGCTCACATTGGCTTGGAAGAACATAGGGCTCATCTCCAACTAGCTCAAATGACCTTGTATTGATCATTTTAAATCCATTATCATGTTGAATAACCGTTCTATCTGGATCATTTTGATTTAGTCATAACCTGTACCATTTGACGACGAATAGAACTACTTTGAAGGTGTTAAATTCACACTCAATTATATCATCCAAGATCCCATAGTATTGATTTTGAGATTGTTGAGGATGTATGTTGCTTCTAGATGATATATTGGTGACCTCGAAAATTGCAGTTATCCCAGAATCACAAGTTTTCTTTGTGTCATCCAACCTTTTTATGCAAAATTTGTGGCCATGATAGTACATATCTTTGTGGTGCTTGACCTACAATTTTTGAAGTTTGTGTAAATTATTTGCATCGTGAGTTGATACGAAACATACATCGAGTTATGATCATTAATAAATTTCTATGTACCTCTCCACCTCTTAAACCATTTACTAGATCAACTACCATCGGCATAACATTGGAATCTCCATTATGATGAGCTTCTGTAACCAATGAAGCAACACCTTCCTCATTGGCCATTTTGTTGACATCATTCAATCCATTCCGTCATCCAATCAAGATTGTTTGTAATATACAAATGTATTGCATCCCACTCTCGACCACCTGTTTCAAATAAATACACCAATTTAAAATAACTTATATTGAAGATTTATATGAATTAATTAACTACAATAAAATATTAGGTTTACCTCTCACTTTCCTCGATCTACCTTTGACCATCAAGTACTCCCCTTCAAATTTGTTAATTGAGTTGGGATCCCAAATACGATCTACATGGATGTTTGCTACAAACTTAGGAAGATATTCAGTAATGTACACCATGGTCTAGTATACCATATATCCCTCCACCATAGAACCCTCGGGATGTGCTCTCTGTCAAACCAAGCCTTTCAAAAACTTCAAGTGCCTCTCAACCATCCACATTGACCTAGTTGGTACAGGTCCACACAATTCAATCTCCTCAACTTGATGTATGAGGTAGTGTTCTTGTGCATTGAAAAAACTTGGAGGTAGACACTTTTTCATTTCACACATCAGAAGAGGAATTTTTCTCTTCCAATATTTTATATTTTCTTTATTTATTTCTTTGGATGACAACCACCTCATGTATTTTCCAAAATCATATATAACCTGTTTGACATTATTGGAAAAGTGGTGTGGGAGAGATAGAGGTAGAACATATTGCACTATTTGTGAAATGATCTTGTCAATATTTTATAAAAGAATGCAATTGAAACTACATGCAGTATATAAATATATAGTGAATACAAAATAACATGAATTACCTTAATAAATGTATGCCAATCGTGTGTTTTCAACCCTGGCCCAAATTCACTTTTATTTGATATGACATTGTTTATGTTTGCAACAAATCCTGTGGGACATCATATTTTTTTTATGACTTCTTTTATAGCATTGCTCTACTGCTCTGACAATGACCAACTAAGGGCACTTGTATCAATTCGGTCTCCATTGTTATTTGATCGAATACCATTTTTCATTGCATGGTTGGATTCTTCAATGTCACTACAAGTTTTGACAATTTGATCTTTGTCATGCCTTCCATCCAAGATTTTCCGTAATGTCTCTGCTACATTCTTTCCAATATGCATAGGATCAAACAAATGCACAATTGGGAGTTGCTCGTAGTACGACAACCTAGTAAATTGTGTAGGATAAATTTTTAGTCCTTTTGAAAGTTGGACATTGATGTCTTGACGACCTTCACAACCATCAATCACATCATCAGTAAACAAAACACAATATCAAAATATAAATTTGAAACAAAAAGCATCAAATGGAATGACATGACCTCAACGATTTATTTTATTGTATGCCAACTTCCATAGGCGAGGTGTCATTCTCTGTGGCTTTGATGTAGTCTCTTCTAGACCATTGAAAAGATGTTTTTCAATAATTCAGTACTTATGATTTATGTGCAGAAAGTGTCTATTCTAATCAAACACCTGCTTTCTTAAAAATTTTGAATGATGAGATTTCATCTTTGAACCACAAACTGGACATGCAAATTTACCCTTTGTCTGAAGACCTACAAGATCGTGTATAATTGGATTAAATGTGTTAACTTTGACATACCAAAAAAGAGGTGTCAAGAAGAGAACATACCACAAAAATGTGTTAGCCCAGGGGCATCGTGTATTGTCCATACAAGCATTGCATGAAATTGAAATTGTCTTTGTCCTATTGGTCTACAAATGTCATACATAGTAACCCCATTCCATAACACCACCAACTCGTCGATAAGGGGTTCAATATATACGTTGATATCTTTGACTTGGTACTTACCTAGTTGAATGAGAAAAAACATTACATAATTATTTTGACCATTTGATGGATTAGTAATAATAAATTAATTTAGATGACCACTAAATCAAAAAATACCTGGAACAATCAGTGTCAACATTATGTGCTCTCTCTTTATGGACAACCAAGGAGGTATGTTATTGTTGATAACAAAAATAGGCCACATTGAGTAAGTAGATCTCATCTCTCCATAAGGATTGACACCATCTGCTGCCAATGAAAGCTTGAGATTATGAGGTTCTTCTTTAAAGTGTGGCCATTTTTCCTCTATTTCCTTAAATGTCAAACCATCTGCAGGCATTCACATAATGTCATCTTGACTTCTATTGCGTGCATGGTAATCCATAAATTGTGCCAAGCTATTGCACTTGAATAATCGTTGTAGACGTGGAATAATGGGAATATACCGAAGAACCTTGCGAGGCACCTTTTTTGTTAATCAATCTGATATATATCTACTGATATGACAAGTAGGCCATTGTGTTGCAAATTCATGCTATTTATAATATATAATATGATCGTTCGGACATGCATCTATTGTTTGATACTCCATTCCAATATCTTTCATGATGGCAGATAATTCTTGGTACGAGCGAGGTAGAATGTTTGATGGTGGTACCAAACACTCACCTATCAACCTACGACCAAAAATATAATTTCTTAATTTAAAGAATATTAATTGCTACACAAAAATGTTAATTTTAAGTGAACTATGAGTAAAATAATGAAAGAAGATGGCATACCTTAACATACGTGTCATTGCTACATTGGATAAACCATTCATTACCTTCAAGTTCACCAATAGCAATACAGTGGCAAGAAGAGTTGTTTTGGAGCCTTCATATAGGGGCTGCTCTGCCTTCTCAAGTAAAGGTACATCAAACTCTACGTCATCATCATCACCATCATCATCATCATTATCATCTTGATCATCGTGATCATTTTGATCATCATGATCTTCATCATCCTGATCTTCTTCCATGTTATCATTACCTTCTACTTCAATATTCACACCTCCATGTTCCCTCGTTTGGAAAATCACATTCTCTGAATTGTCATGGTCCATAACATGAAACTTAGGGATGTTGACCTATATGAAAATGATGACCTTATATTAACCATGACCATGATTTCATCATGAAATCATGTCTCATGTAATTTATAAACTATTAAAATACATACCAATGGTTGATACTAGTTTCCCCCTTCAATGTGACCATGTTGCCTACAATGTTTCTCAGCTATTGTGATTAGATATCTTCGAGTCTTTAAGCCCTTACACATTTTGCAAGGAAAATAACATTTTCCATCACCTTTTCTTTTTAAGTTAGACTGCAGTCTAGCAATTGCCTTCCTATTTTTCTATCCATTGATATCGTCAGACATGGTCTTTCTTGAATGGAATGACTCGTTGGTGGAAGAAGGATGATTTGTTTGCAACTTGCAAATGGAGTAGTAAGAGGAAGACACATATAAAAAGGAGTTGGGTCTCTAAACCAAGTAGGATTTAGGACATGTTGGAGTGGGGTCAGCCCAAGATATTTTGGAATCTTGAAGAACCTAGTAAAGGGTATCTGGAAGGTGAAAATAATCAAGTATTTTTACAGCTACAAAGGAGGAATCGAGAGCATTATAAATAATGAAGAAGAAACTTAAATCCATACAACTTTACCTCTATTTACAATTTGACCTTTCTGCAAGTGAAATATGACAATATAAAAAATTTCCAATCACATTTTCACTTTAAAAAGAACACCAAATATACCTTTGCTACAATATCTTCTTCAAATTCTTCGCTATCAGATTCTTCAGAACTGCAAGCTCCTATGCAGAAAAAAGATGAGATGTACTAAGTAATTTTTGATGGGCAATATTTAAACAAATCGACTATCAAAAAAAAAATTATGAAATTTAGTTGCTTTATTATGTACTGAAGACTTGGCAAGATGTTCCCAAGTCTATCTATAGAATGCCTATCTGCATGGTTGTTTGCAAATAGTCTAGTATGGTACCACTTTTGAACAACAACAAATGTCATTGGGGCTGGTAATTTGGCTCAAGAGATGCACAAGCTTGTTGACACCATAGAACTTTTAGTTCATCATATAGCATTCAGTTGTCTTCTTTAACAAAATCCACAGAGAATACAAACAAACTAATGAGTCGTGTATATCTCAATTGAATAGCAAGTACTATAGTGAGTATTAGGAAACTGACCTTGCGAATAGCATCCAGTTCATAAAGTATTAGGAAAGCGACCTTGCTGATTAGTTTAACATAGATTGGTGAACAGAAAATTCATAATAAAAATCTGATTTTTTTCCACACTTGTTCAAACCATATAATGAAACGACAAAAAATGAATTGTATACAAAGACCATATTGTAGGTTGTCCAAGTTGAAAGTGAATAGATGACCTTTATGGGGTGTTGTACCAAGTGGAGCAAGTATGTGAGAGCTTGAAGATGAAGGGCTCCTATTTTGGGGCCAATATTTGGTGGTTTCGAGGTGCCTAGGGAGAACCTTTGATGCTAAGTCTTAGTTATGTAGACTTTGGCAAATCTAGTGAGCTTTCTATGAGTTTGTACCTGTTGTATTAGCAGCCACTATGCCCTATTCCAGACCTTCAATATTCTGATTGACATCAATTATAAGTGTGCATCCAAATGTTAGCTACAATTGATTGGGGTGGCTTTTAGTGTGTATCAGTCTAATTTGACATGTTTGATGGAAATATCAACGTGTTATCAGCATCTTACATTATTTAGAAGAGGTGTAGTTCAGTGGGTAAATGTTCGGTCATTGTGGGAATGGTATTCTATGCTTTCTGTTAGGTTAATTTGTGTTGTTGCAACAGTCTGATTTTATAATCTGAATGTTGTATCAGTTTGTTTCAATAATGTTCTTGTTATTTTGCTATATTGTAATGCATCTCACTATAATGTCCCCTTTTTGACATGACATTCAATAATAAAAATATAAAGTAAAAATATAAAAAATTAAAATAACATGTAATATAATTATAATTTAATTAAGTTTAGTGAATGATCAAAATGAATGCAATAAAGAGTTATGAGTATTGAAGGATTAAGATATAAAGGAGAGACCATTCAATATTTAAATTTATATTGGAAAAGGTAGAAATGAATACTTATTGATTTAACTCAACTTATAATTGTTATTTAAATATTTCTTAAAATAACATAATCCTTAATCTTTTTTTTAATTCTCTTCCAACTATCTCTATTTAGTGCCTACCATGTTTATGTGCATGTTTTTTATGTGTTTTGGATAATAAGTCTAATTTAATTTGTCTATGGACTAAAACCTTAAATTATTGAGCTTCTCTTTGTTTTGTGAAAACTATAGCATTCTCTAGTTAACAGGGCCAACCACGTGAAGGTGGAAGCTCATCATGGCCCCTCCTAGGAGTCTCTTATGACCCTTTACGACATTTTAAGAGCTCTAAGATTTATTCTTAGGGATCATAAATGGTCATAAAGGGTCATAAGGGATCTTAGGACACAACAACTAAGAAATATAATTATAAGCATCATGGTCACATTTTTTTGGAATCAATGTAATTGAGTTGTATACCCAAGCAACGAAGTGCATCTAGAAAATGAAACTACAACCTATTGGGATTGAGACAAACCTTATAAAACAAAAGCAGCTAGGAATGATCGCTTGCCAATATCTGTTAAATAGATTTGTTGGAGGACCTTGTATTCATGAGCTAGGAATGATCGCTTGCCAACAGTTGTTGAATACATTTGTTGGAGGACCTTGTATTCATGAGCTACAGATGTATTCGGCAACTGTTGGCAAGTGATCATTCTTACAGATGAATTCAACTTGGAATCGAAGGTGTGGAAGTTGCTTTGCATTTCTTGGGTACACAACCCAATTACGTTTCCAAAAAAATGTGACCATGATGCCTACAATTATGTTTCTTATCTATTGTGAAATCTACATATTTGATAGGAGAAGCATTTGAAGTTTATGTTGTGAATCCACTAAATAGGGTCAAGATTTGATTTGGGAATGTTGGTCAGATGATCTAAGAGAAAGAATGGACAGACAGATGTAGAGAGAGATAATACAAGTGGTAGAAAGAGCCATGCCATTTGCAGGATGCCACCATCCTTTTGGTAGATCAAAGGAAAACATGGTAAGGACTATAATACCCATTTTCCTCAAGAATATTATCTAGGAGTCTTTCTATCACTTGTATTATCTCTCTCTCCATCTATCTCTCAACTCTTTCTCTCAAATCATTAGACCATCATTCTCAAATCAAATCTATTAAATCAACAAAAATAAGTTTGAACCTATTTAGTGAATTCACAGTTTCTTTTGCATTCAAGATCGAGATTAATGCATACGCAGTAGCCTGACACCAATCACCCATTACATGTCAACTATTACAGCTTGTCAAATAGTTGCTAAGTTATACTTCATAAGAGTTAGGTGCTCCTGCACCATAGATGAAGATGTTGATGCAAGGTATGATGTTACTGACTTCCCTCTTAGTGCCCTAGTCCACCAACTCATACATGAAACCATGGGACAAAAAAGAAAAAATGTTGGATTTAAAAGCTTTTCCGATCGGTTATTAGGAGTATGAACGAGGTCTGCATGTCAGATTCGAATGAAGCCCAAGATTCATTCAAATCCCCCACACCAATATCAGCATGGAGGCTTTGAGTGAAGCCCCTTGGGACCTTCATTCAAAGATTTGGCTTCATTTGAAGCCCCTAAAATTTAGCTTCCCCACTTTCCATGATAGAAGCTAGTTGTTTTACAAGAGTCAAAAATAGTTTGTCCTCCATTGTAGAAGCCACGTGTAATACGCAGTTGTTTCATGCAAATCAGAGTCCATAGAATTTACCATCAATCTCTTTCAATAGCTTAGCCCATCTTATCCACTGCACAATAATTCAGAGGAATGTGCCAAGGCATTCCAAATCTTTTCCAATGTATAGACATGTGTCTTAAAATGGACCCACATATAAGATAAGATTCAATGTATATCTGCACGAAATGAAGCTGAATTCTGAAACCATTTAGCTTTCATTTATTTCAGTATGGCCCATTTAATTTGCTATATAAATGTCAAAATGCAAGAGATATTGAATTGAGTATAATAAAGTAGAGAGGAACAACCAATGTCTTTGGTAAATGCAGTGAAATTGAAGTGTGTAGCATTTGTTGCACTGCCATTATTACCAACACAAGTATCTCAGTGTGAAAGGAAGAGAAGGCAATCAAGAGGTTAGGTGAGGTATGCATTCAATGTGAGTTCAAGTAAAAGTTTGGAATTGGCAATCACATGGAACTCCTCAAAATTTCAGACATGCCCTCAAAATTTCTACAATCAAATGCACTAGATCAAACGTGCCCTCGCACCAAGACATGCCCTCGCGCCAATGTTGATGGAGACCCTCGCGCCAATGTTGATGACCCTCACGCCAATGTTGATGGAGACCCTCGCACCAAAGCTAGATGAAAATGATCTATAGTAGAGCCAATGATCTATAGCAGAGCCAATGTTGATGGAGACCCTTGCTCGCACCAAAGCCAAATGAACCTCGCACAAAAGCCAAATGAAATGTTTTTCCCTTTATTTATTTTTTTATGCTTCCCTATGTGTCACAATTTCAACAAAACTAATTGGTCGCAATTGCGACCAACACGGGCTAGTTATTTAAAAAAAACAAAAATTTGCCCATTTAAAAAACTTGGTCACAATTTTCGGTCGCAAAATGACCTCAAATGCTTAAGTGCTACCAGAGCTGAAATGTGTAAAGGCCAAGAAAAATGGAGGACTGAAATAGAGATTTGTAATCTAAAAATGGACTTGTAAGTTGTTATCAGATCAAGCCTTATTGCTACTCTCTAATAATTGTATCAATCTAGGGTAAATCCTTTGGATTAAGGTTGACCTAACAATCATTTGTAAATCCTTTAAACAGGTGACATTCCAAGTGAATGGTCTAAATTCCTCTAACAAGGCTCACTCCTAATATGGTAATTAAAATTCTTTAATAGGGTCACATTTAATAGTGTGTATTGTAACATTTAATAGGGTTGGCCTTTCAAAGGGCATAACTTCATAAGAGTGAAAAAGAGTAGCATGTTACTGGTGGTTATTCCCAAATTGGGTTTCCACATAAATAATTGTGTCAAATGTGATGATGAATCTATTGTGTTTCATGTTTACATTTCTCCAAGTTGATTTAATAGTAACCTACAAGTTTTAAGTGATTGCATAATCTTATGGATGCATGCATGATGATAAATGTTTTATGGGCTCACTAAGCTGTAAAAAAATTTATGTATACATCTGGTTCTTGGATAACTAATTCACCCACCCTCTCAGTTATTCTAAAGTATTCCAACAATTGGTATCAGAGCTATTTGCAGAGGACTAGATTGAAGGTACTAGAAGCACAAAGATCAAAATGTTAAAAAGAGAAGTACCCAAGCTTAATAGAGATAACTTTGCTACATAAATTTTTTTGATAAAGCTACACCTTGGAGGACTTGGAGATCATGTACAATCTACCATTACTACTGAGCATGTTGATCCAGCTAGAGCCACAATAATTGAAGATATGAGAAAGAAGAAAGAACGTAACCAGGCAATGTTGGAGATTGCCTCTACCCTAAGTTATGCTAAATTTGATGATATCAAAAGTCTTAATAGTGCAAAGAAAATGTGGGATGTCTTAACCACCATCTATGGAGGAGATACTAATGTTCTAAGAGCCAAAGTTGAAAGTCTTAGAGGTAAGTTTGATGATATGAGAATGGAGGAAGGTGAAAATATTGCTCAATATGTTGCAAGGATAAAAGAAGTTATTAATGCAATAAGAGGAGCTACTAACAATATAGTTGATGATATTGTGCTAAGCATAGTTTTAAGAACACTACTACCCATATATGTTATTAGAGTTTCTACAATTCAAGAACTATGATGTATACCAGGTAATAATCTATCACTTGAAGGTCTGGTAGGTAGACTCATTGCTTTTGAGTTATCTAACTTTGATAATTACAAGCCTAAAAATATTGAATCTGCTTTCAAAGCTAAGGTGTCATTGAAGGAACCTAGTGAGAAGAAGAAGAAGAAAATTATAAAGTATGTGTCTAGTAATAGTGATACAAATGAGGAGGATGTAGAAAAACTTGAAACACTACTAGCAAGAAGATTCCACAAAGGTAAAGGCAAGTTCAAAGGTAAACTACCTATCATTTGTTGAATTGCGATGAGGTTGGTCATATTGCTGCTAGATGTTCAAGGAAGAAAAACTAGAAAGGTGGTGACAAGTACAAAAATAAAAAAGATGAACATAGCAAGGCCTACAAAGACAAAGGCAAGAAATCTTGCTATATTGTTGAAGAGGAAACACCTAAGATGAATCTAATAAACATGATGATGAAGTGGTGTATGTTGCAATGAAGGACAAATCTAATAAAGATGAGGCAACTGTGCTTATGATTTGTGTGAACAAGAATGATAGGTGGATCATTAACAATGAATGTTCACATCACACGATTGGAGACAAAAGTAAGTTCATTACCCTAAATTGGTATGATAGAAATAATGTAAGATTTGGTAATGATGCACTATGTTTGATAAAAGGAAAATGATTCATCAAACTCACAGATAAGATTTTATGTGACAATGCTTACTATGTTGAAGGACTTAACTATAATCTCTTGAGTGTGTCACAACTAAAGAATTCAAGATACAAAGTTGAGTTTGAAAATAAGATTGCTAAGATATATGATGCTCGTGGGAAACTGATTGGAAAGGGTGATCAAATTAGGAGAAATCTATTCTATCTTGACATAGAGGATGCTACTTGTCTAGTTGTAAATTTTTATGATGTATGGCTGTGGCACAAAAGGTTATGTCATGTTAATTTTGACAACTTGGTCAATATCAGTAACATGAGAAAAGTTAGAGTTTTCCTAAGTTGAAGAAACCAAATAACATAATGTGCAAACAATGTCAGTTAGGAAAAATGAGAAAGTCAAGTTTTAAAAGTAAAACTCATACCTCTAAAGGAATATTAGTGATCGTCCATACTAACTTGTGTGGACCAATTGGAGTACAAAGCTACAAAGGAGATAAGTACATTATGATGATTGTTGATGACTATTCTAGAATGATGATAGTTATGTTCCTAAAATGAAAATTTGATGATTTACAAATGTTTAAGTGATACTTAGCAAGAGTTGAGAAGGAAATGGGTAAAATTTTGAAGTGTTTGAGATCTGACAGAGGAGGAGAATTTATATCAAATGAGTTTGAGATGTTCTATAATGATAGAGGAATCAAAAGACAAACATCTTCCCCTAGAATCCCTCCACAAAATGGAATAGCTGAAAGGAGGAACAAATACATAATGGACTATGCTAGAACACTCATGATGGAGAAAAATGTTGCTTTGAAATACTAAAGAGAAGTTGTAAGTACAGTTGTCTATACCTTGAACCGTGTACAAGTCAAGAAAGGTACCCATTCAACACCTTTTGAACTATGGTATGGATGCTTACCCAATGTAAAATACTTTAAGGTATTTGGAAGTAAATGTTACACTCTTAAAGAATTCAAGAATGGTAAACTAGATGTAAAAAGTGAAGAAGGTATATTCCTAAGATATTCCACATGAAATTTAGCTTATAAGTGTTTAAATACTAACACTAACAAAGTTGTGGAAAGTGCAAATGTAAATTTTGATGAATATACAAAAGTATATGAGGCTAAACCTATGAAAGAACCAGAAGAATACAAATAGTTTGTATACTTTTATGAAGGTATGCCTACTGAAGAAGATGCTATAAATTAAGCTACAAACAAATAGCAAGCTTTAGTGACTGTTGAGTCACATACTATGAATGTCGAGTTGCATTCAGGAACCAAGGTACATTCAGATGCAAAGTTCAAAATGAAGTTGAAGCACATTCTAATTCTGAGATTAATATACATGAAAGAGATGTTGAGCTACCTAAAAAAGATGTACATAGTGACTCTAAAGTTGAAAGACAAAATGAAGAAACTAGAGCTGAATCAAGATTACCCAAATATGTCAAGAGACATCATCATTCTACACAAATTATTGGAGATAAAGATGCTAGACCAATGACAAGAAACAGATTGAGAAATGATACACGTTTACGAAGCATGAAAGTGACCAAATACCTGAGAGATGCATTAGAAGATGTGAACTAGATTAAAGCCATGGAAGAAGATATTGAACAATTTGAGAAAAACAAAACATGGACTCTAGTTCCTAGACTAGAAGACAAAAATGTGATTGGCATCAAGTGGGTATTTAGAAAAAAGGCTAGATGAAAATGATGAAGTCACAAGGAACAAGGAAAGATTAGTTTGCAAAAGATATGCACAAAAAGAAGAAATTGACTATGGAAAGACATTTTCTCATGTTTCTAGATTGGAAGGAGTAAGAACTTTACTTGCTTATTCTACATACAAAGGTTTCAAATTTTATCAAATGGATGTTTAATTTGCATTTTTAATGGTATATTAGAGGAAGAAGTTTACATAGAATAGCTAGAAGGATTTGTTGATGTTAACAACAAGAATATGGTATGTAGATTACACAAAGCTCTATATAGTTTGAAACAAGCACCAAGAGCATGGTATGAGAGACTTCATAATTATCTTGTGAAGATTGAATTTGAAAGGACTGATGATAACAACAATCTATACATAAAGACAAAAAAAGTAAAAAGTATTTTGTTATCTAAAATTTTTGTTGACGATATCATATTTGGAGGTCAAGATGCTTTATGTAAGGCTTTTGCAAATGAAATGAAGCAAGAATTTGAGATGTCTATGTTTGGAGAAATCAAGTTCTTTGTGGGTTTGCAAGTATATCAGATGAAATATGGTATATACATCACTTAGTCACAATATGTAAAAGAAATATTGAAAACTTTTGGATTGGAGGATTCCAAACAAGTAAGTACACCTATGGTAATAGGACACAAGTTGTCAAAGAATGATGATTCAGCTGAGGTGAATCAAACATTATATAGGTCTATGATTGGAAAATTACAATATGTAGTACATAGCAAACCTGACATTGCATTATCTATAGGGATAGTTGCAAGATTCTCTGCTAATCCAAAAGAGAATCATCTGATGGCTATAAAGAGAATAATGAGATATTTGAAAGGAACAGAGGAGTATGGTCTATACTATAAGAAAAATGAGAAATTTGAATTAAGAGCCTATATTGATGCTGATTGAGCTGGAAACATTGATGACAGAAAGAGCACCAGTGGAGGAGCATTTTTCTTAGGCAAGAGGCTAGTTACATGGACTAGCAAGAAACAAAATTGCACTTCACAATCTACTACTGAAGTTGAATATGTTGATCCTGATGTAAATTGTGCAAACATTGTATGGATCAAACAGTTACACAAAGGTATGAAGGAAGAGATCACAAAACTAGTAACATTTTATTGTGATAATACAAGTATTATAAAAATATATCAAATAGTCATGTGATGCACACAATGATTAAGCACATTAAAATCAAGTATCATTACTTGAGAGAATTAGTTCAAGACAAAGAGGTGAAGATGGAATATGTTAACACAAAAGAACAAATTGCTGATATATTCACAAAAGCATTACCTAAGGATGATCATGAGTATCTAAGAGGTAAACTAGGGGTAATACCCCTATCAAACGCTATCTAAGTAAAAAAAGGAGTGCCTTGTATTAAATAAGTTGATTTTCATATATTACAAATTGATGTAGTGGATCTTACTTAGGAGCTGCCTAAAGTAATCAAAGAACTGAAACTACAAAACAGTCCCAAGCAAGGTGACAGAGGGAGAAACTGAAGAAGCTTATATTTGCATATTAAGATGACAAGTCTTTGGCATTGTTGTCAAAGAAGGAGAAATACAAGAATGAATCAAACTAATCCTAAATGGAGAAAGTTACTAATTAGGAGAAATACAAGAGATTGGAGAATGAACAAAGAACATCTACCTAGAAAGAGGGAGATATAAGAAGAAATTCAGAGGGAGTTATAAGGATGACTCAAAAGAGTTTTGTAACCTATTTCAGAAGATGGAAGTTCCTGATAGAGGGACAGATTTCAATACAAGAAATTATTTTCTTATTGGTATTTTGTTGGTCTTATTATTTTAATCTAATCAGTTTGGTTGATCAGTTTGGTTTGCCATCAATGCCAAAGAGAGAGATTGTTGAGAATAGATTGATATAAGTATGAATAATATATATGTTTCAATCATTGTTTTGTCATTGATATCAAACTTACTAATTTTTGGTAAGACAAGTGCTTTTATGATTTAAGTACTATCACTTATTTGATTGATGAAGAGGATTTGATCAAAAGTTGTAAAAATAGCACCTACAAGAATGGTTGAGTTATGATTATGTAAAGGAGTACAAGAATCAACTAAGATAGTGATAACATGATGTATTGATAAACTACTTAAGGTTACAAAGGTTGGTTATAATAAATGGGTATAGAAGAACAAGTTAAACAAAGTTTTTTTATCATGCCTGACCGAGTGGATAGCAGGTGTCGAGCAAAGTCAGTGCAAGAGTAGAAAATTAGTTTGAACTAAGTAAAAGTCTATTCTAGTGTATGCTGAGAAAAAATAGTGGATGTCGAGTAAAGTTTAGTTGATTTTGAGCACTAGTAAACTTTAGTTCATGTTGAGTGATTTTACAGAGGATGTCAAGCAACATAATATGTGTTGAGCATCAGAAGAAATTCAATGTTGAGTGGCTACATTATTTGAAAGATCATGAATTCAATGGATTTGAGTTGACAAGTTTATTTTCTTGGATTGTGTGAACTAGGTGGAAGATAAGATTGATGAGCCAATGGCACAAAATTCAAGGTAAAACATTTTGAGGCAAATTCAAGGAGAATTGGAGGAGAAGTTTTTAAAAGAGATATGGAATATGGGGTAGATTCATTGAATCCTACCTAATCTTTCATAACCCTAAATTGGACAATGGAGAATGAGTAGCAAAAGATCTTAATTTCCCATTTGTAGGAATGGTTGGTCAGAAGCAAAAGTTGTCATGTGTGAGAACCTAAGGAAGAAAAGGAGTCAATGGTTTTGCTTCATCAAATGACCTAAGAGAAGAGTCTATATTGGCATGTTAAGAAAGAAGGCTTAAGGGTATGAATGCTTGAAGGGTGAACAAGCTACTAGAGCTGAAATGTGTGAAGGCTGAGTAGAATGGAGGACTAAAATAGAGATCTATAATCTATAAATGGAGTTATAAGTTGTTATCAAATCAAGCCTTACTGTTACTCTCTAATAATTATATCAATCTAGGGTAAATCCTTTGGATTAAGGTTGACCTAATAGTCATTTGTAAATCCTTTAATTCAGTGACATTCCAAGTGAATAGTCTAAAGTCCTCTAACAAGGTCACATTTAACAATGTGTATTGTAACCTTTAATAGGGTTGGCCTTTCACAGGGCATCAGTTTAGAAGAGTGAAAAAGGGTAGCATGTTACTGGTGGTTTTTCCCAAATTGGGTTTCCATGTATATCATTGTGTCAAATGTGTTGTTGAATCTGTTATGTTTCATGTCCACATTTTTGCAAGTTGATTTAATAGTAACCTACAAGTTTTAAGTGATTGCATAATCTTATGAATGCATGCATGATGCTAAATGTTTTATGGGTTCACTAAGCTATGAAAAGTTTTATTTATACATTTAGACCTTGGATAACTGATTCATCGCACCTCTCAATTATTCTAAAGTATTCCAATGCTTAGCTATCCTCTAGAGTCCACCACTTATTTAATACTTACCTTGGATCACACTCTTGTATCCAAAAACCTTAGGCAATCCCTTCTCCTCTATTAGATACAACTTCTCACATCAAATCTCTTCCTTTCCTTAAGGATTCCTTTGCAACCAACCCATGCATTTCAGGATCTTGATACCATTCCTCATAGAGAAGGGTTGTTATTTCTTAGCTTACTCAATTAAACCCTTGGGAATCAACTTGAGATATCCAACTTATCAATTATGAAAAGAGGCATACTAGGAGCCCTAGTACCAATTAGCCCTCATATTCCACCTTTTAACTATAATTCCCAAGCCTCCTAAATAAGGGTCCAAATAAACTCCAATTTTGGATACCATTTTCATTTTTACACAATATATTTTGAAGCTAGACCTAATTTTAGCCTTTGACCTAGTCAACCATATAGTGTCCAAATTAGGCCTAAATGAAAATTAGGCTTGGATTCTTAACAAACCCTTGTACAAACATCTTACCCTACTAAAAGATAGATTGAACCATACTTTTGCATGCCTAAGGAAACTTAATCTACAATCGTATCATAGCCACAACCCTATTTATTTTCTTTGAAACACCAATCTTCCCAATCCAAACATGTCACGTAATCATGCCAAGCCTAGGGCATCAACTTAAAAATCAATTCTTGATTGGACCAATCTAAGTCCTCTGACATCTTATAACACATGCATATGCCTAACATTCCCCAAGTTTTTGGCCCAACCCCACAGTAGAAGTTTAGGTTTTCATGATTTAGTTCCAAGACCCTGTGGTTTGAAGAGTTTCCATATCATTTATAATAAGATCAATGGATCTCACTCCTAACTTCACCAAAAGTGACCAGAACAAGTACAATAGAAAGAAGACTCACATTTATACCAAATCATGCTCATAGATTTGGTATAATAATTAGTATTCAACCATACAAGTGCAAAGAAGCTAGGAAAATGTTATTATTCTCCTAACAATCCAATAAAACTTATTGTTTTGAACACTAAAACTTTAAAATTATAGTACAAATTTTGGCCAATTTCTCTTATATCAACCTCCTACAACCATACCAACTAGCCCCAACTTAATTTCAAATTAGTTATCCATTGGATGCAAATTACAACATTTTTTGCGAAAGTTACAAAGCAACTTTTTGACAAGATTGACAATAGTTATCTCATGATACATCTAACACATCAACCTATGCTATTGACATAGAAATTCAATTAAAAATGAGAAAATCCATAAGACAAACATAAGTTATACCTTTCCATACATCTTGGGTGGCCATTGACCATGTTTTACCATGTAGAACCTAATGGGTTACATACACCAAATTGACTCTATTGGCCTTATTACAATGCAACTACTTATAGAGTGATTTTTCACAAGACCTTATTGTATCATTGGAAAATTTTATAGACAACAATGTGCTAGAACTCTTCATCAATGCCTTAGGGCTCCTACACCATCCTCTTTGTAGATTTTTTTTTGTAATAATATTACTTATTAAAAATGAAATATTCCTAAGGTAAGAATTTCATCAAATATTTCACATTTTTTTTATAGCATCAAATACAAAAAAACAAATAGAAAACCAAAACTTAGAGATTTCATTAAAATGGCATTCCATTTAGTCCTTCACAAAAAGGGTTTGAACTATTAATTCTACTTAGAATTAAATTCAATCTTTACTATATGAGTATTGATAAGTCACTTGAATGATCTTCAACAAATTCAAATATAGTTACAATTTGAATGGATACATTGAATTGTCAAAAATATATCAAAACCTTGAAAGAAAGAATGGAACTTAAGAATGTCCATAATAATTTAAGAAATATGTAGATAAGTCTATCTTAAGATTATTCAAGCATAAATATTTGTATACTTAGTTGAAGTAGCTAAATCGCATCTAGGATTACGATTTGGGATGAATCTATAGCTAAATCTTTAGATTTAATTTTGAATATATAATATAATTATATAGACAATCATTTATGTAAAGTTCTCAAATACAAAAAATTAGATATTGAAGTTTTGATTTTCTCTATAATAAATAAATAAATGTTTTTAAAATAATCCTTGAATAGCCACATCATTTTCTTCGTCTAGGAAAAAGAGACTTAAAAGTGACTTCTACACTCATAAATTGATAATGCTTGTAACTGTGAATAAAAAAATAATGAATATGACCTAATTTAACAATAACTAAATATAAAATAAACTATAATATAAATAAATTTATCTTTAATATGATCTCCATAATTCATGTTATAATTATATCACTAATTATAATTTGTGATAGTAAGCAATATTATTGTTTTTCTTATAGTAAGTAACTACATAAATTTGGAATCACTTGAAAGATGTAATGTGAATTTCAATAGATTACAATATGAGTTAAGATCACTATATTTTTAGCTAACTTAAGTGAATTGCAATTTATCAAATTTCTTAAATAACAAATATTCATTTTTATAGGTTTAATATTTTATCAATCTTTTTAAAAAAAAATTAAGTTTATTTGCTAAAAAAAATTTCTAACTATAATATGAGTGAGGTGACAACGCTGAAACCTTTAATACCAATCACCTCATAGTTGATAATATTATAGTTCATGTTACTAATTAATGTAGTAAATATAAATTTTTATTATTTGTATTTAATAATTTAACTGAATAATATGAGTTAATTTATAACATTAGATAAATTTATATCAACCACCTTACAGTTGATTATAATTATATAGTTCATATTTTTAATAAATTTAGAATATTCTAGAATGTAGATATCTGACACTACCTGATATTACTAAGTTTGCATACTTGATTCTACTTAATGATACACTTGGTGTTACTGGATTAATTTCTAGTGATTGTTGCAACTATAATAAGATCATTTAGATTTCTTTTCATATCTAGAAATGTGTGCAAATCATTAGTGCCTTGGCCACAACATGTGATGGTTTTTGTTTTCATCGGTCGTAGTGAAGATAGTTTAATTTCTATGTTTTGGTCTTTGTTGCAACATTCAAGTGGCATCAAAAATTGTGATAAACATTGCAATATCACAATATGTGGCCTATAATTCATAATGTAAGATGGTGATTATGTAATCCTAGATTTAAGTCTGATGCTTAAAAATCTAAAGTCATAGTCTAGCCAATGCATCATAGTTATCACATGTTTGGTTATGAAGTCGACATGTGCACACTTAGATACCAATAAAAAAAAAAAAAAAAATTGTGTCTAAAGTATGGTAGTGGTGAATGGTTATATAGCTATTTATGTTGGTTGTAAGTATGGCAATATATGTGATGCAAGTGTGAACTTTCTTAGGTAGATGATTCGAGGTGAAAACAACAATATACTACAATTGCAGAAGCTTGATAATTATACTCTATATCACTTCTACTTTCAGCTTGTTGGTAGTGAGACTTATTATATTTCTAGGGTGTAGCCACCCTGGTAGTGAAGCCTAACAATAGTATCCCTTCATGTTGCAGTGAGCTATTTAGGCATTTAGCCATATTTCCAAAATCACCTTAACTGATGTCACCCTAACCAGTGTTTTTCTTTTCTTGAGAATTAGCTTTGTCATTATTTTTCCTACTTTGGGTTTTCTACATAAATCTTGGTGTTAAAATTGTCTTGGTGTTTCATTGCCTTCATGATTATCTTTGCTTTTTTGATTTATTGTGCTTTAACCAATGGATCTTAAGTGGTGTTTGTTGATTGTTAAGTGAAAACCCAAAAATAAAAATAAAATTATAAGTGTGTGTGAATAATTGATTCACCCCCTTCTAAATTACTGGGCCTATTCAACAATTGGTATCAGAGTCTTGTCCCTATGTAACATAGATTAACTGCTTGAGGGAGATATTGGATGTTTGAATAGATGGAAGAAGTATATTACTCAAATGAGGATTGGAAAGATATGATGAGTGACATAGAAAGTGTTGAGTCAAAAAACATAGAACTCAAGGAGAATATCAAAGAAGAAAACAAATGCAATACAAAACTCAAAGATCAAATTGGGAAATTCAAGGCAAGGCACAAAGAAGTAAATTAATATTTGAAGGAGTCGAAAGAAAAAATTGTAGAATTGGAACAAGAACTTTGAAAGCTAAATAATTTATAAGACATTGTTGTGGATCTAGAATTAGACATGGTGTTTCAAAAGAAATTATAGACAGTGAAAAGAATCTTGAGAGATTTATCAATGAAAGGACTAAAACAAAGGGAAACCTAATTAACGTATAGCTAGCTTGTTTTGAATTGTATATGGCTATGGAGGGATAGAAACAAACTAAATATAGTTTCAAAGAAATGGTTAGGAAAATTTCTGAACATAATGAAAGGTTGGAAAATAAATTAGAGAAAATGAAGACAATAGTATGTAATAATTGTGTTATCTTGGATCAAATGCTAATAAAACAAAGGATTGAAAAGAAAATGTATTGTCAAAGTGTATCAATGAATGTTCAAATCAAAGGAAAAAGGGAAATGAAAAGGTAACCGACAATAATATAGATGGAAAAATGACAACAAAAATTTGAAAGAAAGATACAATATTCAATAGTCCTCCACTAAGACAACCTAATGCTTCAAATTTTTTCACTTTTAATGGTGATTGTAAAATAAAAACAAGTTTAAAAGATTCAATGCTTTAATCATCATAATGCCAGTCATAAGGAAAAAGAATGAAAAAATCAAAAGAAAAATCCACAGGAAAATAAAGAAATGGTCAATATCTTTCAAGGAACTTTCTATTGTTAGAAATAGGGAATAATGAGAGGGGTGGTGAATCAATATGTAGTGTATTTTTCCTTGTTAGAGGACTAGGACTTGTTAGAAGCCTTAGTCATGTTAGAAGTTGGTATTACAACACAAATATATGAAAGAAGTTCCTATTTATCAAACAAGAAATAATATCTTTACAATGCTATAAAAAAGATAGATACAAAAACCTTTTGTATTGTTTTGGTATCTTCAATGTCTGATATGTCTGTGTAGTGTTGTCTTCAAAATTGATCATAAAACCATACTGCTTTGTACTTGCAAAAAATTTGCATCAATAATGATCATAGATAGTATGCATTCAAACATTATAACATTACATTACAATGCCACACATTCTTCCTTTATACCAAAATGTTTCATCTTATTAGCCTTGTTGCTTGATACCTTGATAAATATTTTGAATTATCTTTTGTCACATATGGGTTAATATCTATGATGTCACCCTAACATTGTTAAGTCATTTTTTTGGTAAACCAAAACAATCCCTTAACCAAAATGTCTTTACTCATCTTTTCCTTTGTTATGTCTATTCAGTAATGTACTTGGTAAAATTCTTATAACTTTGTCTATACATATCCAAAAATTAAGAAATGTTACCCATGTTTTCTTCAATATCCATAATATCTTCATATAAGAGTGCACATGCTCAAGTTCCTCTAGTGATCTAAGCTAAAAAAAATAAGATGACTGTTCATAATTTCCCTTCATGACACGTCAACAATTTTATAAACTTGAGTTTACAAAACTTCACAATATGTTTTTCCCTCTTCATACAAGGTATGTGTTTCCATAAATAACAACCCTGCTATATCTCCTTAGCCATATTTCCAACAATCTCCCCCTTTGGCATTGATGGCAGCATATAAGAAAATTGGCTAAGTTACAAAATTGTAAAACTTCAAAATTCTTGTGGCCAACAAAAAGATTCAAAAGTGTGGATCATCTTTATTTTTTACCATCTTCTACATATATTACTCCCCTTAGATTATATTCTAACTTGTATCTTCCTTTATTACAAATTTCCATATGACTACTCTCTCCCTCTCTTTGACATCAATGACAAAGGTAAGCAAAAAATATGTCAAAATTGTCCTTCTATCTTAATGTCTTTAAGTTGGGTTGTTCAATAGAAAAGTGATGCAATCTACAAAATATTTCTTCAAGATGGAAAATTCCTTGTCTCATGCATCTTTTACTACATCAATTATGTTTAGTAAAGTACACAGCCTATAAGATGCTACTTCTATCATTGGAAGATTTGAGAAAGTAAATTTTGTACATGATTCATTAGCTTCTAGATAGATATCCAATTGTTTCTTTACAATGTCAATCTTTAGTGTGAGATGTTCCTTGAATAATGAGGATCATTTGAGGAATCTTTCTTTCTCCAACTCAAGAATTCTCATTTCATTATTTATCTTAGTGATCTTCTACTCACCATCTAGAATATTTGTCTAAGGATCTCTGAGCTCGTCAACAACTTTCTCCAATTCATCAGTTTTGTCTTTAATGCTCTTTGAGATTTCTTTTGAGTACTTGTCTGCAAAATCACACTTTTCATAAAGATCCTTTCCTTCTAATATCGCACTTCTCATTTCCTTGATGCATATATCTAATTTAGTAAAATCATTTTTGATATTACTACATACTTTGATAAATAAATTTACATTGTTCTTTATCTTTTCTTTTAAATTTGCTACATCTTCAAGTGTAGAAAAATGACTATAAAATGCCTCTATAACCCTCTCAATTTTTTTCTCATTTATATGTACTAATGAAGGAAAAGTACTCCACAATTTCATGATAGAAAGTTCTAAAAGCCTTTGTGCATTCTTGCTTAACTTGCCTCATTCTTTAGTAATCTTTCCAATTGAGATTGTTTTCAACTGAATATACTTCTATATGTTTTTAATTTCTTCAAACATACTTATTATGTCTTGAGGAAAACTAGAAAGTGGTGCTTCAAAAGGCAATGTTGAAGTAGTTGTTGGTGTAGATTATGTTGCCCTAGGAAGGGTCTACAATACTACTATCTACTTCTTTTTACTGGTTCCTTCCTCCTACTAAGGTCTCTATTTAGTTGGTGTCTTTAATGCCTATGTATCCATCTAATCTTTCTTTTACTTCTCCTCTTCTTTCTTTTTTTCTTCTTTCTTTGTGTGTTGTGAAGAACTCATTTTTTCTCAATTGGTGTTACTGTTGCCAAACATGACTATGGCCAAGTCAAGAATAGTCCTTGGGTTGGCTGATCACTATGCTAAATATTTTTCTCAAGTTCAATGTTCTTCTCCTTACCATCTTTCTCATCCTTATCACCAGTGTTGTAGTATTCTATAATGTTTTTAGTAATCAAATAACCAACATTGAAATCTTTTTGATTTGGATTCATTGGTGTGCTAGCAAAGGGGTCCTCACTAGTATCAATTATGATTGTTGCTCCCCCTATCATCATACTATCATCTTGTTCATTTGGTGCATCATTGTTGTCCATAACCATGTTGTCTAATATTTTTTTTGCAAGGGTGTCATCATTCATTTTTATTTTAGTAATATCTTGTGGTTTATCCTCTACTGTAGTAAGCTCTTTTATCACTTTCACAATTGCTTTGTTTATTTCTTTTGTCCGTTTCTCATATAGGCCTCCCATAATTTGTATAGCTCTTGTATTTTTTCTCAATAAGGGCTCCAATATCTTCAATTTGGTTTTCATTTTCTAAAATACAAGGTTTTGAATAGCATTCTCTCTTATCTTATTTTCCTCTTCATTTTCTCTCTTCTTCTTAACCTCCAATCTCTCATACAATTCATTTGGTATGTTTCCATGAACATGTATAAAATGTTTCTTAAAATCTATCATATATATTATCATTGCATATTCTAATTGTCTTTTCTATAAAGGGTCATACAAATCAAAATATTTATTTAATTATGTCAAATTGCCATAGTTTATAGTCATTTGATTCATTTTGCCTATCTCTAGCATCCAACTTTTCTTTTTCTTTTAACCTCCCTAGGGGTGGAGAAATTTGTCCTTCCATTTTCTTTGTTGTTGTCTCTTCCTCTTCCCAAGATTTTTTTGTCATCCCAACATATGTGGCTATTACTTTTGGTTTCTTTTTAGGTCTAGGTTCACTAGCCATTTCTTTAATACTCTTAGACCTCTTAGGTGTATGTTTCACTTTTTCTTGTTTGACTACAATATTTGGTGATGCAACTGTTGTTGATATATTCCTTGTAGACTTCCTTAGAGAAGGTGCAAAGTGATCAATAATTCTCACTTCCTCTTCTTCTTCTGTAGGTTAATCAACCAATCATGATGCAAGTGTAGGTATTGTTGGTGGAATAAATTCAAGTGGTGGAATGCTTGTTGATGGTGCAACTAATAAATTTTGCACTAATAAAATGTTACTCTATATACTTTCTCTCATCTCTACTACTATTTTCTTAACTTTTGCATACTCTTCCTTAGTTATGTCAGTGTCCTTAAGAATTTTATTAACTACACTTTCCATCTTCTTCTTTGTTGCCTTAGAAATTTGTAATTGTTGTGCTTCAACTAATCTGTCTTTTGTTGATCCCTATCTATTACTATCATTATCCATATCTAATTCCATTAATTCTTTTGTGTATTTGTCTATTATGTCTTTTGTAACTTGATAACCCAAAGGCTCTACAAATATAACTCTTGGTCCAACTACTTCCATGCATGTTTTTTTTGTCTCCATCATAAAATATATGTATTCTTTGTACTTATTTACTATAATCTTGGGTATCCTTACTCTCTTCTTCATCTTAGATTGAAAAAATTTCATCAAGCTAGTTATATTGTTAGTCATGTAATCTTCATATGTTTTCCTCTAGTATTGGCTCATTAACTCCATTGTACACTTGTCATACTTCCATTTAGATTTAGGCATATTAGGATATCTTTTCAAAACATGAAAGAATAGATAAGTGATCAGTGATTCAAATATGAATGTAGCATACTTTTTCTTCTTTATCCTTTCTAGGTTGTCAACTAGATGTTGTCTCAAAATTTCACAAAGATTAACCTCTTTTCTTTCAACAAACATCTTGTAGGCTACATTAATGAATCTTGTTGATACTTCATCTTCTCTTGAATTTTAATTAATTTTGTATGCTGATTTTTTGCTGATAAACATCACATCATTGTTTTTAATTAAACTCAACATCATTCATCTACCATTTCACTTAGTTTATGTGTTTTGCAATACAACCGTTTTCACATTATTTTTATTCATGGGAGTTATGCCCTTGTTACTCAAACCAGTCACTTCATGTATTAGGTCACATTTGATTTCAATAGGTTCACTTCCAATCTAAAATTCATCATCATGTACTCATCTCAGTATAATTCTTTTCCATTCTTCATCGTCAAATTTGTGGAAAAATATAAAGTGCACAACCTTAAGTTGCCCTAGGTGCTCAAAATATTCTTTGAAAGTCATATCTTGTTTATATATTTTTTCATACTCACTCATAATGTTAGAGTATCCTATAGTTTAAAACTTGCAATGTATGTATTCCCTATAATCTTCCATAACTAATACTCTATTTGGAATTTGCAAAAATGCCCCAGCAGGGTTATCTTCCAAATTTGCAATAGGATTCCTTTTGAATTTATACCTAGGTTTCTCCATAATATCATGCAGCAATGAAGGATCCATTCTTAACCTCAAATAGACTTTAGAAGTTAACCTTGACAATAGATTAAACACCTTGATAACACAAAATTAGGATTTGACAAAAATCTACTTGAATTCATTTCCAATTGCTCCAAAAAACTTTTAAGTTGCTCTCACAAGTTTCTCTTAGCTACAAATGATCAAATGGTGTGGAAATCAGTTAATCTGAGCACTTACATCCTTCCAAAATCTAATCCACATTAATTTTTCATGTACACATAACTCAAAAATTTAATATTATATCCAGTAGGCTTAATTTCTTTCTAGTGATTACATATAGTAATCTTTTCTTATGTGCTTTCAATTGTAGCTTCTAAACACTACTTTCGTGCTTCTCCCAATTGTGCAAAACTTTATGTTAACATTTTAGGGGTCTGGCGAATTTCTAGTATATTATCCCTTGTTTTTCTCTTAAAGATTATGGATTAAGTTGATAAGGGGTCTTTATCTACTACAACTAATTTCAACTTTTTCTCTTATGTGTCATTTGTCTTATCCCCATATTTTAATGCTTGCAAGTGTTCTTGCTCTAACAAAAACATTATCAAGACTTTCAACTTGTTTTCATTTAACATTATCATTCCTTCTTACATTATTTTTCACATTCCTTCTAAATTTTGTATTCTATGATCTCATATTGGGTGTTCTCATGTTATTCATTCCACAAAACCTTTTTGTATGTCCAAAATTGTTGCAAATCTGACATGATGTAACATTGCTTCCATATCTAGGTCCAAAAGATTAGTCTGTAATCTACAATCTCTAGCAATTTGTCCAAAGCGGTTGCACTTATAACACATAATTTCATTTTTTTGTTCATATCTTCTTGCTCCCAAAGGTCTATTAGCTACAACAAATTTACATATATAGAGCCCAACTGCTTTACTTAGCAAGCAAAGAAAGAAATTTTCCTTACTTTCTTTGGCTTTAGAACACATAAAATCACTCTTGGTTTATGAAACCTCACAAACTCATAATTATCCTATTTAAAGAATGAAAATTAAAGTTGTTCCTAAATATCCAACTCAAGTTACTTTAAAGAAACTCCACCTTCCAAACTACATAGAAAACTATACTAATCAAAACTATATATGTTCTGCCAGATAAACTATATGATACTTAGACAATTTTCTAAGTACAACTCTCATACCTCCATCTTCATCATCCGCACTCTTCACATAGCTGAAATGTTGCCATAAATGACAACATCCAATGTCTACCTTAACCAAATTTCCAACAAGTACTTCCATTCATCCCATTACTATTATTATATATAGGTTTCCTAAATTCATTATATTTGTGCCCATAAGAAAAGAAATTATAGCAATAACCAAAATAGGGTTTAGTATACTTACCTGTACAGTCATTCTTCATGTGTCCAAGATGATTACATGCAGAGCATCTTCCATTAAATTGTTTCTAGATGAAGGCACAAGCCACAACCAAAATGAATGCAATAGGAAAAAGGGGAATATTATTATTAGTATAATCTGCTACTACATTTAGCACATGTAAATAGACTCAAAGACTTGCCCTATGGGCTTACAATGGTCAGGTCTTGGAGAAAAGTCCTCCTCACAGTACCTTCTCTCAAACTCCACCAAGAACTACCTTTACATTGCCAAAAATGTTCTTAAATAAACTCCAATTAAGTTTAGGGTTAGGAATACATTCTAGAATATTCCATTTGGCATCCACTACCAAAACAAGAGGTTTTAAAAGTCACTTTAGAAGCCAGTGTAAAATTGGAAGAATTTAGAAATGGTAGTCCAACTTTCAAGAGGCATTACTTTTGATTTGAGACTCTGATTGACGAACCATTTACATTTTTGGAAAGCTCTCAAAGTGCTCTATAGCCCTATGGACCAGATTTTCTTGTCCCCCATTTTTTGGGCACTACAAGGTCATTTAGTGCCTCAAATCTAACTTAGAAGTGCTCTTAAGAGGTCTCCAAGCAACTTAAAATTTCAATAACTTTCAAACCATAAAGCCTTTTGACCTGATTCTTTTTCTAGAGTGTTTTAAATTACAAATATAATCATCCTCTCAACTTACACCCTCTAACTCACCATAACTATGGCTCAATTACAAAATAACCCATTTTCTACATTGGCACATATCCCAAGGTGCTCAAAAACTCTAACTAAGAAAACCAATAGTGGAACTATGAGAGTTGGAATCTTTATTTGACCCAAATAGGTATTTAGAAATGAAAACACTTTAAATGGAAACTAACACTAAGCATTTTTTGGGTGATATAGGATTGCCCTTACACCACTAGATGTTCCTGCATCAAACACCCAAGGTAGATTGAAAAGTGACCCTGTCACTTTATAGCTAGCAGAGGGAAACCCAAATGGGCAACCTTTGTTGCGGATATCAAAGTTGAGTCTTCTATTGGTCATCATTTCCACTTTACTAGGTATTCTTCATACTACCTATTTCTGGTACTTTGGCCTACATGACTATCTAGAATGTCTTCAATCTCTTCCTTCACCAAAGTAGAAATTGGACATGGCTCTAGCATCAACCCCTCATCTGCACCATCATCATGATATTCTGTTAAGTTTGCAATATTGAAGATAGGAGAAATGTGAATCCCATTTGGCAACTCCACCTCATATGCATTTCCTAAGTCATGTTTCTTCAAAATTGTGTAGGGACCAAATTTCTTCATCTTCAGCTTGTTGTAGGTACCTACTAGAAATCATTCCTTCCTCAAGTATACCATAACCAAATCCCCGACTTGGAACTCCTTATGTCTCCTCTTTTGATCTGCCCTAGCCTTATACTATTGGTTCATCTTGGTAATATGTGCATGTACCTCCTCATGTAGATTCTTGACATGTTCAGCAAATTCTTCTGCCTGAGCACTTGTCCTCTCCCCTTCCTCCATCTTTCTCAGATCTAGTGCAGTCCTTGGACTATTCCCATACACAATTTGGAAAGGTGATCTACTAGTACTCCTATTTATAGAATTATTGTAAGAAAATTCTACTTGTGGTAGAATCAAATCCCATCCCTTGGTCTTATCTCCCACTAAACACCTTAGCAAATTGCCCAGAATTTTATTTACCACTTCTATTTGTTTGTCTTTATGTGGATGATGTGTAGAATTGAACTTCAATTCCATCCTCAACTTCTTCCACAAAGTCCTCCAGAAAGACCCCACAAATTTAGTATCTCTATCAAAAATAATACTCTTTGGGATACCATGTAGTCTCACCACTTCTCTGGAAAAAAATCTGCAATATGTACTACATCATGAGTCTTGTGGCATGGAATGAAATGCACCATCTTAGAGAATCTATCAACCACCACAAATACTAAGTCATTACCCCTTTTTGTCCTTGGCAATCCAAGAACAAAATCCATACTTATGTCCTCCCAAGGCTTCAATGGAATGGGCAATGGCTGATAGAGCCCAATATTGTGACTAAATCCTTTGGCCGCTTGGCATACTTGACAAATCTACACAAAATTCTTCACATCTTGTGACAATTGAGGCCAAAAATAATGTTCTCTAATAATGGCAATAGTCTTATCCTGACCAAAGTGTCCTACCATTCCTCCACTATGTTTCTCCTTGATAAAGTTCTCCCTCATAGAACTCCTTGGAATACATAATTGACTACCCTTAAACAACATACCATCCTGAATCAAATAATCTAGCCACTTGGTCCTATCTAGAGTAACAAGTTCTTTACAAGCCTTCCATGCTTTAGCAAAATCAAGATCCTCAGGGTACAGATTCTTGAGTTCACCAAACCCAACCACTTCAACCTGCATTACTGTCAGCAACAACTACCTCTTACTCAATGCATCTACTACCCTATTAGACCTTCCACTTCTATGTTTCAACACAAATGTATAGCTTTGCATGAACTCTACCCATTTCAAATGTCTCTGATTCAATTTACCTTGGCTATTTAGGTACTGCAATGCCTAGTGATTAGTATACAAGACATTATTTTGGCAATAAATAATGCCTCCATTTCTTTAAGGCTTGAACTATTGCATAGAACACCTGATCATAAAAAGAATACTTCTTCTTTGCATCATTTAGTTTTTCACTAAGGTAGGCAATAGGCTTACCTTCTTGGCTTAATATAGCCCCAATAGCACTACCACTAGCATCACAATCCACTTAGAACACTTTATTGAAATTAAAAAGTGCCAACACAGGTTGCTCTATCACCTTCTTCTTCAACAATTCAAAACTCCTTGCAGCTCTTGTAGTCCACTCGAACTCTTTTCTATCCTCCCTCATTGTTTCAGTTAGGGATGCACATATGCCACTAAAATTTCTAATGAACCTCCTATAAAAACTATCTAGACCATGGAATGACCTCACCTCAGTAGCAAACCTTGGAGTAGGCCATTCCAGGATGGCCTTTACCTTCTCTAGATCTATTTTGAGACCCTCAGCTGATACAACAAACCCCAAATAAACTAACTCCTTTTTGACGAAGCTACACTTCTTCAAGTTAATCAACAATTTCTCTTCCCTCAACCTTTCAAGGGCACTACAAATTTGTAATAAATGTTCATTCAAAGACTTGCTAAAAATCAAAATATAATCTAGATAGACAATAACAAATTTTCCCAAGAATTTCTTTAGTACCTCATTCATAAGTTGCATGAAGGTGCTTGGCATGTTGGTCAATCCAAAGGGCATCACTAACCACTCATATAGTCCCTCCTTGGTCTTGAATGTAGTCTTCCACTCATCTCCCTCTCATATCCATATCTGGTGATAGCCACTCTTGAGATTTATCTTTGTGAAGTATTGAGCTCCACTCAAACAGTCTATAAGACCATCCATTCTTGGCAAAGGGAATTGATACTTGATGGTTATTCTATTTATAGCTCGAGAGTTTGTACACATTCTTCACTCTTCATCCTTCTTTGCTACTAGCACTGTAGGTGCTACACATGGACTCAGGCTCCTTTGAATCAAACCTTTTCTCAATAGCTCCTTAACTTGTCTATTTAGCTCCTCAGTTTTAGTAGAAGTCATCCTATGAGCAGCCTTGTTAGGAAAACTAGCTCTAGGGATTAAATATATTTGATGACTAATTTTCCTTACTAGTGGCAACCCTTTTGGACCATTATCAGAGATGACATCTTCACACTCACTTAATAATCCTAAAACTTCAAGTAGAATTTCACTACTACCTTCCTTATCTTTTCTAGGAATCAAAGCATAACACATACGTTGATGTTTCATGTCATCCAAAACAATTCTTCCATCAACAAGACATATCCTAGCACTACTACATACCTTTCCACCTTCCTTTATCAAGGCCTTTAGTTTGTGGTGAACTCCATCCTTTGTTAGAGAGTATGTATTTGCATGACCATCATGTACAGCATGCCTATCAAACTGCCACATCCTTCCCAACAATAAATGGTAAACATCCATTAGAATGATGTCACAAAGAACCTCATCATGGTAATTCCGAATCTTGAACTTTACTAAAAATTGTTCACTAACTAGGACCTTATGATCATCCTTCACCTAAGAAATTTGATAGGGTTGGGGGTCCTTCTCCCTCTTGAGCTTTAGCTTTGAGACCATCTCTTCTGACACCAAGTTTCTAGTGCTTCCACCATCAACAATCACATCACAATATTTACCCTCACACTTGCACCTGGTATGAAACAAACTCTTCCTTTGTCTAGGTTCAGTCTCACCACTTAGTAAGACCCCTTTCATTTACTAGAACCTCTCCTCTTTTTGTATCCTTTGAATGTGATGACTATGCATCCTCATTCACATGAGCAACCCTTGCTTGACCATCATCTCTCCTATCTGTCCTTCCTTGGCATCGAGGGCATTCAAAGGCACGATGACCTTCTTCGTTGCAATGAAAATAGGTACCATGAAATCCTCTTCTTCTTGAACCTTTTCCATGCCCTCTACCTCTCCCTCTTTGATCTCCAAATTTTTTATCATGGGAGCAGTTAAAACCCTCGTTCCTTTGGTTTCGGCTAGTACCCACATCCTCATTTTTTCCTCTGATTCTCATTTCAGCCTCCAAATGACCTACCACCACCCCTTCCTCCTTGACCACGCCCTCTCCTCCTTCCATTAAATTTTTTGTTTAGCTTCTCCTCAACTTATAAGGAAAATTGGTATGCCTCTTCAATGTTAGTCATTCTAACCAGACTTAACTCCTCCTAAATTCTAGGTCTTAACCCACTAAGGTAACGGGCAACCTTCTCCTTATTTGCTTCTGCATTCCCTACCCTAATAAGAACTCAATAAATTTCCTCTATATATTCCTAGAAAAATTTTCCTACTTGCTTTAACCCTTGCATTTTCTTGAACAAATCAAGCTCGTAATTAACTAGAATGAACTGCTTCTTTAGTTTGTCCACCATGCGATCCCATCTTGTGATTTTCTCCTTTCCTCTTCTATTTCTTTCCAGTTGAATCTCTTGCCACCAAATTTTGGCATGGCCTTTCATTTTTGCCTTCCCAAATTTAACCCTATCTAGGTCCCTAATATCCTCATACTCAAAATATTCCTCTAGTTCATTGATCCAGTCGATCAACTCATCCAAGTTTAGACTTCTCGAAAATATACCCACGTCAATTTTAAGTTTTTTTCCAAGCTTAGAAATGGCCCTAAAAAGACTCTCCTCTACCTGGTTTAGGAATTTTCCATCTCCTTCCCCTTCTAGCCCAATATTTCCTTCTTCATTTTCTTCCTCACTTTCATCACCTACGGCAACATTCATCCCTCTACGGATCTCCTCCTGCAATGCTTGGACTTGTCTCTAGAGGGCTCTAACCTCAGGAGTAATAACTCTAGCCCTTCCACCACACTCCCTTCATGGAGGCATCTTCTTTTCTCAAACCCACAACCACATAGTCCTGGTGCAAACTACCTCACAGTCAGTGCTCTATCTACCCACTCAGGAAAACTTGCTCTAATACCACTTGATCAAGGTACAAGTCAAAACCAAAATGAATGCAATAGGAAAAAGGGGAATATTATTATTAGTAAAATCTACCATTACATTCATCACATGTAAATAGACTCAAAGACATGCCCTATGGGCTTACAATGGTCAAATCCTAGAGAAAAGTCCTCCTCGCAGTACCTTCTCTCAAACTCCACCAATAACTACCTTTACATTGCCAAAAATGTTCTTAAATAAACCCCAATTAGGTTTAGGGTTAGAAATACATTCTAGAATATGCCATTTCGAATCCACCACCAAAACAAAAGGTTTTAGAAATCATGTTAGAAGCCGGCATAAAATTGGAAGAATCCAAAAATGGTAGTCCAACTTTTGGGAGGCATAACTTTTGATCCGAGACTCCGATTGATGAACTGTTACATTTTTGGAAAGTTCTCAAAGTTCTCTATAGCCTTATGGACCAACTTCCCTCATACCTCATTTTTTGCACCCATACAAGGTCATTTAGTGGCTCAAATATGAGTTAGAAGTGCTCGTAGGAGGTCTCCAAGCAACTTAAAACTGCAATAACTTTCAAACCATAAAGCCTTTTGACTTGCTTCTTTTTTTGGAGTGTTTTAAATTACAAATATAATAATCCCTCAAACTTACACCCTCTAACTCATCATTTTTATGGCTCAATTACAAAATAACCCATTTTCTACATTGGCACATATCCCAAGGTGCTCAAAAACTCTAACCCAGTAAACCAATAGTGGAACAATGAGAGTTGGAATCTTTATTGACCTAAATGGGTATCCAAAAATGAAAACACTTTAAATAGAAACTAACACTAAGCATATTTTTGGGTGATACAGGATTGCCCTTACACCACTGGATGCTCCTACATCATATCTTTACTTCTTCAAATTGTTCAGATTGATTAAGAACTTCTTTGTTCATATCTTATTGCTAATTAGGTTTTTGGTTCACTAGATCTTGTTCCTTGGTAACTTTAGATCCTTTAGGGCCCATTTTGTTGTTGGAATACCATAGGAATAGGTATTGAAAATTAGAATACATTTTTAATTCTTTGTTTCGTTGGCAGAATTGGAATGGAGAATAGGATGGCATATTTCCATTATAGCCCAAAATGAGCTTTTATCTAATCCCAAAAATACTTGTAATTGGAATGGAGAATAGGATTAAAATTGAACTCTCACTCATTATTGAAGGTGCACCAATGTACACTGCTCTGCTTCTATGTGTTACTAAAAGTGATTTCATATTGTCCGCCATTTCTCTATCTGTCATTTCTTTGCCTTATTATCTCTATCATTTCTTTGTCTACCATTTATTGCTAGTTGTAGGATTATTTTTGTAGCAATGAATCTATTGGGATTTATATGGCGTTCTGAGATAGCATCTAAGGAAGGAATGTCACAATGTTGCATTTCTCACATTTTCCCCAAATATATAGATTGTATTTTCACAAGGTTGCTTAATCTTTCCATAACACATTTCATCCTAAATTTTAATGATGTCTTCTAATTTTGTGAGGTTTTAAAATTATCAACAATTTTGTTAAATGAAACCACAGTGTCAAATATGAAGATATTTTATGTTCAAGAGGCAATGCAGTCACACTTGTAGTCTTCTTGACTTTGGTTGAGCCCAACTTCTGGTGCTGGAAACCATAAATCTATAGTATTTAGCTATCTACAAAATTGAAAGCCATCTCCATACTCTATGAACAACGTTCAAGAGGGTAATCTACATAGCTACCATAAGGCTTGTAGGTTGCAATCTTCCCACATGCAATCAAACAAATTCCAGGTGAACCAAACGAGACTGAAATACATATTTTCCATTCTCGTTCCCATTCCTATACCCATTTTCATCTTCAATTCTAATACTCTATTCTTATGCCTACAACCAAATGGGGTCTTAGATAATTCTTCTTTAGCATATCCAATCCTTTTTTTGTCTTCAATGGGTCTTTGTGTCATAATCTTCTCATCAATCTTTGTAGTACTTGAATATAACTTCTAAAGATGTTTCTTTGTTTGTGTAAGTTCTTGTTTCACAATAGTATTTTACTTGTCAAGTTTTCTATATTGTAACTTTGTATTCTCAAGTTCAGATGTTGCCTTGGTAAGTTTAGATTTAATATTTGCATTCTTAGATCTCAAATCTAATTGACTTTTTTTTGCATATTCCATCATGTTGATCATCAAGTTTGTAATCTCAAGCTCATGCTTTAGAATTTCATTCTCCTTATTAATCTTTGAAACTAGTTCATTAGCCTTGATCTGATTATGTGACCCTTTCTTCTTGGATTTAGACTATTCAATCCAATCTTTCAACTTATGAATGAAGTCTTGTGCATCTCTAAGTTTGATCTTCGATTTATTTCTATCCTCTGTAACTATATCAAGTATTGGAAATTTTCGTAAGGAGGTTTGTTAGGGTTTTAATTTATGACAACATATACATTTTATGAAGAGGGAAAAACATATTGTGAAGTTTTGCAAACTAAGACAGAAAATTGTGTAAGTACATATCAACAAAATAGTGCACAATCATCTTATTTTGTTCAGTGCAGTTCACTAGAGGCACTTGAGCATGTGTGCACTTAGATGAAGGTAGTATAGATACTAAAGAGCACATACATAACAATTCTTAAGTTTTGGATGTGTACATACACAGTTATAACCAGTTTACTAGGTACATGACTGAATAGACAGACAGAGATAAAGGTAGAGAAAAGGAATTTTGATTAAGGGATTATTTTGGTTTACCAAAAGAATGACTTAACAATGTTGGGATGACATCCTAGATGTTAACACACACGTGGAAAAATATAATTCAATACATTTAGCAAAATATCAAGCGACAAGGCCATCATGATGAAACACTTCGGTATAAAGGAAGAACTTTTTGTTTAGTGAAGTGTGGCATTGTAATGTAGTGTTCTAATGTTTCAATGTACACTATCTATAATCAATATTGAATTGAATTTGAAGCTAGTACAGAGTAATACATATGTATGATCAATTTTGAAGATATAGCTACAAGGACATATCTGATATTAAAGATATCAGTATTGTGTAAAAGGTTTTTGTATCTATCGTCTTGATAGAATTGTAAAGATATTATTACTTGTTTGAGAAGTGGGCTCTTCTAGCATACATTTTTATTGTAATACCAAGTCCTAATAAGGTTGAGGCTTCTAACAAGGCCTAGTCCTCTAACAAGAGTAGATACACTATATCTATGTAATAGACTCCTAACATGGTCAATATCTTTCACAAGATTTTTTTGATTAGTCGATCATTTTGTGGGTACCATCCCCATAAGGGTTTTCCCTTGGTCAGGGTTTCCCTAGTTAACAAATAATAGTGTTATGAGTTGCATTAGGTTATGGTTATGTTTACTTTTCAATTTGATCCTATATGCAAGTTTAAAGTTTGTTAAAAATATCCATAGTTGGGAAAAAATGTGGAACACTAATTCCCCACCCCCCAGTATTTCCTATTTTTAACAATTGGTATCGAAGCACGGTTAGAGGAGGCCTAACATCTTGAGTAAGATCTTTATGGAAATGGATTAGTTGAAAAAGAATCTTGAGGGAGCTCTTGAGGAACTTTATACAGTTACAGAGGATAGAAATAAATTGAAGATCAAACTTAGAGATGCACAAGACTTCATTCAAAAACTAAAAGAGCGGGTTAAATCACCTAAATCCAAGAAAAAGGACTAATATAATCATATCAAGGACTCTAAAGCAATTTCTAAGCTTAAGAAGGAGAATGAAATTCTAAAGCATGAACTTGAGATCACAAATTTGAAGATAATCTTGATGGAAGATGAAAGGAAAAGTCAATCAAATTTGAGATCTAAGAATGTAGATCTAAAATCCAAACTTACCAAGGTGACATCTGAACTTGAGACTACAAAGTTACAATATACTAAACTTGAAAAGTACAACACTATTGTGAAAGGAGAACTTACACAAACAAAGAAAAATATTGAGAAGTTATATTCATGAATTGAGAAGCTTGATAAGCAAATTAGGGCACAAAGACTTGTTGGAGACAAAACAAGAATTGGATATGCTAAAGAAGAATCATCTAAAGGCTCTAAAGTTACTGAGAAACAAGATCTAGTGAACCAACAGCCTAGTCAACATGAAGATTTGAACAAAGAAGTGTCTAACCATCTTGAGCAATCTAAAGAAGTAAAGAAATATTTTAATGGAAGATGCTTAAAATGTGATCAATTTGGACAAATGAAGAGGATTGTACACGTAGGTATACTAAGCCCTTTTCTAGGTATTGTTATAATTTATTTTCTTATGGACATAAATTAAATGAATACATAGAAAAGCTAAATATAACAATAATAATGATAATAGAACGTATGGAAGTACTAACCCTCCAGCTAGTAGACCTTTGGGAACAAAAAATATCATATGAAATGCAATTATATATTACAAATGCAACAAGTTTGGACATATTATTAGGGGTTGCAGATTACAAACTAATCAACTTGGACCTAGACATGGAAACAATGTTAAAGCATGTCAGATTTGCAACAACATGAAACATACAACAAGGTTTTGTAGAATGAACAACATGAGAACACCTAATACGAGATTAGAATATATGAACTTTAGAAGGAATGTGAACAACAATGTAAGAAGGAATGAGAATGTTAAAGGAAAGCAAGTTGAAAGTCTTGAAAAAACATTTGTTAAAGCAAGAACACCTACAAGCACTAAAATATGGGTTGAGAAGACAAATGACACATCTAAGAAAATGTTGAAATCAATTTTAGTAGCTAAAAACCCCTTGTCAACTTAATCAATCATCTTTTTGAGGGAAATAGGGGATAACATACTAGAAATTTATCAGACACCTAAAATGGTAACAAAAAGTTGTATGCACTTGGGAGAATCTTGAAAATAGTGTCTAGAAGCTATTGCTAAGAGTACAAACAAAACTGATATCATATGTGGGCATGAGAAAGAAATTTGACTTACTAGATACATTATCAACTTTTTGAGTCTTGTGTACATGAACAATTGATGTGAGTAAGTTTTTGTAAGGATGTAAGTGTTAAGATCAATCAATTCCACACCATTTGATCATTTGAAGCTAAGAGGAACTTGTGAGAGAAAATTGAAGGTGATACAAGAAAAATTTTGTTAGCCCTAATTTTAAGATAACAGGATATTTAATCTATCATCAAGGTTAATATTTGGAGTAAATTTGAAGTTGAGAATGGAACCTTCACTATTGCATGATATTATAGAGAAACCTACGTATAAATTCAAGAGAACCCCTATTGAAAATGTGGAAGATGACCCTGTCAAGGCATATTTCGTAAATTCTAGATGGAGTATTAGTAATGGAAGATTATAGGGCATACATACATTGCAAGTTTGAAACAATAGGAGATTCCAACATTATGAGTGAGTTTGAAAAAGTATATGAACAAGATGTCTTTCAAAGAAGGTTTTGAGCACCTAGGGCAACTCAATGTTGCACAACTTACATTTCATCATGATTTTGATAATGAAGAGTGGAAAAGGATTATTCTAAGCATAATTGTGATAAAAATTGTAGATTTTTAGTGAACCCATTGAAAATTCAAGTTACCTAATCCATGAAGTTAATGGTTTGAGAAACAATGTCATAATTGTCATCAATGAGAAGAATGTAAAGAAGATTGTACAGGAAAACACAAAAATTGAGTGGAATGGAAGAAGAATGATGCTAAGAAAAATCAAACAAGATGATGTGAGATTTATTAGTAAGATTGTGCATACAAAATGAACTCTAGTTATATGGAAGATGTAGTGTCAGTTAGATTTATCAATGCAACATATAAGATGTGTGTAAGAAAGGAGGTTAATATGTATGAGACTCTAAGACACCAATTAATTAGTTGACAAATTGGAAAGGATTAAGAAGAAAAAATATGCTACATTAATATTTGAGTCACTAATTACCTATATATTCTTTCAAATTTTAAAAAGATTCCCTAACATGCCTCAATCTAAATGAAAATATGACAAATGTACAATGGAACTAGTGAGCAATTATTATATAAGAAATTTTGAGGATTATATGACCAACAACATAATCAGCCTAATGAAAATATTTTAGTCATAAATGAGGAAAAACCATTAGGATATCCAAGATAATGGTACAAAAATACAAGAGATGTGCTTCATGATGGAAACTGACAAAACTTGCATGGAAGCAGTTGAACCAAGAGTAATGTTGGC
The DNA here is from genome assembly GCA_028749045.1 of Cupressus sempervirens. Classification (NCBI taxonomy): domain Eukaryota; kingdom Viridiplantae; phylum Streptophyta; class Pinopsida; order Cupressales; family Cupressaceae; genus Cupressus; species Cupressus sempervirens. The sequence continues at coordinate 633,213,860 of CM053784.1, read as the reverse complement.
GAATCATTTGGGCTATCAAGTAACACATGATATAATTGATGAATATGAAAAAGAATTATTGAAATATGGTATGGATGACAATAGTGAAAGGTGGGGAACAAAAAAAAGAGAGATTGGAAGAAACACAACAATTGTAGATAGCAAAGGAAGCAAAGAAGAAAATTGAAAGTGTAGTTAAGAAAATGTTTTTTAACACTAACATGACCAAGGAAGAGTATGTTGAAGCCAAGAAAATAGTGGCTAAAATGAAAGAAAGTGGTTAAAGAAACATTCTCTTAGCACAACCATTGTCAATAGCTGAGAAGAACCTCCTTATAGCAATATCGTGAGAATGCTCGAAATAACAGAATACAAAGTGATAGCAGAACTCAGAATAAATCTACTGATCGTAGGCCACTTCGAGGGGGTAACCTCCTTTGAGCAAGCTCAATACAATAAATTCGTCTGTGCCCATCAAGGGCCTCAACCTATTCTTATATACTGGGTACGATCTAGAAAAGTAATACTACCTATGCATGTGGGATAATAAAATAAACTCACGGGACGACTTACAAAGCATATGCGTCCAACAACTCTACTCTAACAAAATAAACAGAAGGAACACACAGGTTCCTAACATCCCCTCTCCCTTAGAAAAAAGCTTTGTCCTCAAAGCTTAAGGTGTGGAAATTGTTGTTGAATCTGAAGAAGGGGTTCCCAGGTAGCATCCTCTGGTTGCATGCCATGCCACTGAATCAAGACCTCAGAGATGGAGCGAGAGCGAAGCTGGCGAGTGCGCTGGTCAATGATTGCCACCGGCTCCAAGATAATGGATCCTTCCGTATCCATTTCAGGGAGAGTAGTTTGTGCTCTGACAGTGGTACCCAGAACTTTCTTTAGACAAGAAACATGAAAGACTGGATGAATGCGGGAAGAAGGAGGAAGTTCCAGTTTATAAGCAACTGAACCAATCTTCTGCAGAACCTGATAAGGCCCATAAAATTTTGGGGCCAGCTTATGACGCCCTTTCAGCTTTAGGGAGGATTGTTTGTATGGCTGTAGACGAAGAAAAACCATATCCCCAACTTGAAATGAGCGCTCAGAACGGTGTTGATCTGCTTGTTGTTTCATCTGATTACGAGCCATGTGAAGATTATCCTGTAAGGTACGAAGAATCTGATCCCTGCTGCGGAGAACTATGTCAACTGCCTGGACTGGTGAGCTGTTGGGAGTGTAGGGAAGGAGCACTGGAGGTGCTTGACCATAGACTGCTTCATATGGAGTCATTTTAGAGGCAGTGTGGTAAGAGGTATTGTACCACCATTCAGCTAAAGGGAGCCACTTGGCCCACTGATGTTGCTGTTCGGAAGTGAAGCAACGAAGATAAGTTTCCAAGCATTTATTGACAATTTCCGTTTGACCATCAGTTTGTGGGTGATAGCCCGAACTCATCTTCAGTTTGGTGCCAGTTTTCTGAAACAGTTCAGTCCAAAAATGACTGGTAAAAGTTGCATCACGATCAGAGACAATGGAAGAAGGGAGTCCATGAAGACGAAATATCTGGTCCATGAAGATTTGTGCAACAGAGGAGGCAGTATAGGGGTGGCTGAGGGCACAAAAATGACTATATTTCGAGAGACGATCAACCACAACCAAGATCACTGTCTTGCCACCGGATTTAGGAAGCCCTTCAATGAAATCCATAGAAATATCAGTCCAAATCCGTGTAGGGATGGGCAATGGTTCGAGCAAGCCAGGAAGGAGGGTCGTTTCACCCTTGTGGCGTTGGCAAGTATCACATTCAGCCACCATCTGTTGAATCGTCTGTTTCATTCCTTTCCAAAAGAAGTTTCTCCTTGCTCGCTCATAAGTTTTGAGGAAGCCTGAGTGCCCTGCTGAAGGAGAAGCATGGAGTTCATAAAAAATAGCCTGATGTAGAGCTGGGTTCTGAGGAAGCACTAGCCGACCCTTGTATCGAAGAGAAGCACCATCCCAAGAGTAATGTGGTATAGCAGAAGGATTATTGGCTAGCTGGTGAATGATTTGAGATAAAGAAGAGTCACTGTCATAGCCCTGCTGAACAGACGCTAACCAATTGGGAATGGGCTTAGAAATAGCGGAAAGGGAAGCTTGATTATCAAATGTGCGAGAAAGAGCATCTGCCACAATATTCTCCTTACCCTTCTTGTAGGTGATCTCATAATCATACCCCATGAGTTTGCTGACCCATTTCTGTTGTGTAGGAGAGGATACCCGTTGTTCCAGGAAGTATTTCAGACTTTGGTGATCGGTTCTGATGCAAAAATGACTCCCTAAGAGGTATGGCCGCCACTTCTGTACAGCATGCAAAATAGCCATCATTTCTTTTTCATAAGTAGAGAGGGCTAGATTCTTACCAGAGAGGGCTTTGCTAGTGAACGCAATAGGATGGTCATCTTGCAGGAGAACAGCACCCAATCCATTGCCGCAAGCATCACTCTCAATAGTGAAGGGTTTGGAAAAATCTTGCATCGCGAGAACAGGTGTACTGCACATAGCTTGTTTCAGTTGTTCAAATGCAGTCTCAGCAACAGGGGTCCAGGAGAAGGCATCCTTTTTTAACAGAGCTGTCAATGGTGCTGCAATTTTCCCGTAATCTTTGACAAACTTGCGGTAGTAGCCAGTCAACCCCAAAAAACCCCGAAGGCTCTTGAGAGTTTTAGGATGCGGCCAAGTTTTCATGGCATCTATTTTTGTAGGATCCACCCGCACTCCATGGTGTGCAACAATATGCCCGAGATACTCCACTTCCTCCTGGCCAAACACACATTTAGATAGTTTTGCACAGAGTTGATGATCAGAGAGAAGTTGCAAGACAACCTCCAGATGATGGAGATGCTCAGCGCAAGTTTTGCTATATATGAGGATATCATCAAAGAAGACTAGAATGAATTTCCGGAGGTATGGTCGAAATATGTTATTCATCACTGCCTGAAATGTTGAAGGAGCATTCGTGAGGCCAAAGGGCATGACTAAAAATTCATAGTGACCATCATGTGTACGGAAGGCAGTTTTAGGTATATCCTCCTCATTAACCCGAATTTGATGATACCCAGAACGAAGATCTAACTTGGAGAAAAAATGAGCCCCATGAAGTTCATCAAGAAGTTCATCAACAACTGGAATGGGAAACTTGTCCTTTATAGTGAGATGATTAAGTGCTCGGAAATCAATGCAGAGTCGCCATGACCCATCTTTTTTGCGAACAAGCAGAACTGGAGAAGAAAAGGAACTGGTACTAGGGCGAATAATACCTTGCTTCAGTAAGTCACGGACAAGTATCTCGATTTCGGTCTTCTGATGAAATGGGTAGCGGTAGGGCCTGATGTTGGGCGGAACACTGCCAGGAAGGAGCTGAATACGGTGGTCCTCTGGACGAGAAGGAGGTAATCCCACAGGTTCAGCAAATATACCAGAATACTTGTCCAAAATGTGTTGGAGATCGGCAGGAGTGCTAGAGACTGCTGATGGCTGCATCTGAATGGAATGGAGCTGAGCGATGACACCATGTGAATTCTTCTTAAGAAGTTTTTCCATACGGTGTGAACTGATGATGCTGAGAGACCCTGGTTGTAAGCCTTTCAAAGTGTGTTGGTGCCCCTCGGCTGAAAACTGCATCCAAAGTTCAGCAAAATCCCAGAGAATGGGGCCAAGAGTGCGTAACCATTGGGCACCCAAAACCACATCACAGCCACCTAAGGGTAAGGCAAACATGTCAGAGCGCATGTTATAATCTCCAATAGAGAGATGCACATTGCGACATTTCCCTTTACAAGGTAAAGTGCCCCCATTGGCAATCATGACTTCAAAGCTAGAGCAGGGATGGATAAAGCAATCAGCCTGTTTGGCTATTCGTGGATCAATGAAGTTATGAGTGCTACCAGAATCAATGAGTATAGTAAGAGGGATCTTCTTGAAGAAACCCTGGACCCGCATGGTTTGTGGAGTAGTGACTCCTGCCAAAGCATGGACAGATATCTCTGGTGGAGCTTCTGGGGAAGGAGGTGCAGGCTGGTGAGGCTCAACCTCAGCATCCACTGTTTCCTGAGCATCTACATATTCTTCCAGTTCCGGTGGAGAATCCACATCCAAGAGATAGAGCTTTTGCTGAACACATCTATGGCCCCGAGACCATTTCTCATCACAATTATAACAAAGCCCTTTGTCTCGCCTAACTCGCATCTCTGTTTCAGACAAGTGCTTGATCGGAGTAGTTCTGGGAGCTGGTATGACTGGAGGGTTGTGAGAACCTGTATTTCTGAATGGAACAAAATTAGATCTGGAGCGTTGTAGAGCACTAATCTTGTCTTCCGCTAACTTAGCCAACCCAAGGGCTTCCATCATTGTAGTAGGTCGAAACATTTTGACTTCTGAGCGAAGTGCATCCTTCAGACCACTGACAAAACAACTACGAAAGAATTCATCAGACAAGCCCTCTGTGTGATTAGCTAATTTTTCAAACTCTGTCTGGTATTCTCTTACAGTGCCTGTTTGACGCAGTTTAGTGAGTGCTCCTGTGAAATCATCAAAGGAACTAGGGCCAAAGCGCTCCAAAATGAGGGTGCACAATTCGCTCCACGTTGGGCCTACATTAGCCTTGATGTACCAACGGAACCATTGAAGAGCTTCATGTTCCAAATGAAAAGATGCAAGGGAGACTTTGTGGTTATCCAAAGTATTATGCAAGCTGAAATACTGCTCTGCCCTATAGATCCATCCAGTCGGATCAGAACCATCGAAGCGTGGAAAATCAAGCTTTGGTCCACGGAAATTGCCAGAAGAGGACCCAGTATCGCCTGAATGGTTTCAGCTCATGGCTGACTGCTGAAAGTTAAGACCCAGAATTTTGTCATCCAGATCTTGAAGTCTGGTTTTGAGGGATGCAATTTCCTCTTCCATGATTTTTGCTCCTGTACGCGTAACAACCATAAAACAAGGTTTTTTTTTTTTTTTTTTTTTTTTTTTTTTTTTTTTTGAAATGGGTAGAAGATGAGAAACAAAAACTTTTTTAGCTACGGCAAACTTGGATTTGGGTAAAACTCATATAGGAAATGGGTGTTCGACGGGTGGTGGGAGACTATCTGGGGACAAGGGAAAAAGAAAAATGAGGGTTTCAAGGGTAGGGAGGCGAAATGAGGCGAACAGTCCAAGAGGGATAAGGGAGCAAAATGAGGAATTGAATCTTGTGGCTCAGTTTGGTGGCGATTGGATGAGAGGTGAAAAAGATAGGGCAAACCCTAAAATTAGATAAATGAGGGATTTAGGGCTTTGATATGTAAAATTTGGGGTTGGGTCGCCAAGGAAGGAAGTATGCGAAATGATATTGCAGACAGAACAACTGAAAAGAGTTATTGCAATAACAAGAGATATTAGAAGTGAGAGGAACCTGAAGGCCACGACAGAAAAAAAATTTGATGTAATTTCCACCCAGCGAGCCCAAGAGAGTGCTCTGATACCAGATGAGAAGAACCTCCTTATAGAAATATCGTGAGAATGCTCGAAATAACAGAATACAAAGTGATAGCAGAACTCAGAATAAATCTACTGATCGCAGGCCACTTCGAGGGGGTAACCTCCTTTGAGCAAGCTCAATACAATAAATTCGTCCGTGCCCATCAAGGGCCTCAACCTATTCTTATATACTGGGTACGATCTAGAAAAGTAATACTACCTATGCATGTGGGATAATAAAATAAACTCACGGGACGACTTACAAAGCATATGCGTCCAACAACTCTACTCTAACAAAATAAACAGAAGGAACACACAGGTTCCTAACAATAGCACCTACCACAAGCTCACCAACACCAGCAGTTACTCCACCATTAGCACCTACCCCAACAACACCTTCACCTTCTAGTGCTATACCACTCACAACATAAGGATAACCTACACCAAAAGAAGAAGGGGAAGTAAGAACTATTGACAAGCCTACACATTCTACTCAAAAATATTCAAGGACTTCATCTACAACAATCACATCACTTGAAGTTATAGTCAAGCAAGAAAAAGAAGAGGTAACCCCTAAAAGGTCAAAGAGAATTTTAAAAGTGGCTAGTGGGCTTGGACCTAAGAAAAAATATTTTGACATGTATATATCCCTTTTTTACTCACCTTTTTCATTGATGTCAAAGGGGGGGAGAGAGAGAGAGAAGTTGAATGGAAAGTTGTAATGTATTGATGTAAAGGGAGTTATAAGTTAGAATATATAATAAGGGGAGTAATATATTTACAATATGGTAATGAATAAAGATGATCCGCACTTTTGAATCTTTATATGAATTATTTCACAATTTTAAATTTTGCAATTTTGTAACTTAGCCAAATTTTCAACATCTTTCCATCAATGCCAAAGGGGGAGATTGTTGGCAATCTAGCTAAGGAGGTTTGTTAGGATTTTTATTTATGGAAATATATACCTAGTGTGAAAGGGAAAACCATATTGTGAAGTTTTGCATACTAAGAAAATTGTCTAAGTACATATCAGCAAAATAGTGCACAATCATCTCATTTTGTTCAACACAGATCACTGGAGGCACTTGAGCATGTGTACTCTTAGATGCAGATAGTATGGATAATGAAGAAGACATGGCTAAAAATTCTTAATTTTTTGATGTATATAGACAAAGTTATAGTCAGTTTACCAGGTACAGGACTAAATAGACAAAATGGAGGTAAAGGAATTTTGGTTAAGGGGTTATTTTGGTTTACAAAAACAATGACTTAACAATGTCGGAACAACATCCTAGATGTTAACCCACACGTGGAAAAAGATCATTCAATAGATTTAGCAAAGTATCAAATAGAAATGCCAATAGGATGAAACATTTTGGTATAAAGGAAGAACTTTTGTTTAGCAAAGCATGGCATTGTAATGTAATGTTATAATGTTTGAATGTGCACTATCTTTGATCAATATTGATGCTAATACAAAGTAGTATGGATGTATGATTAGTTTTGAAGACAAAGCTACAAGGACATATCAAACATTGAAGATATCAACACCATGTAAAAGGTTTTTTTATCTGTCTTCTTGATAGCATTGTAAAGATATTATTGCATGTTTGAGTAGCGAGCTCTTCTAGCATACCTTTGTATTCTAATACAAACTCCTAACGGGGTTGACATGTCTAACAAGGCCTAGTCCTCTAACAAGGAGATATATACTATACAAATATAATAGACTCCTAACATGGTCAATATCTTTCAGAAGATACTTTTGATTAGTGCATCATTTTGTGGGTGCCATTACCACCAGGGTTTTCCCTTGGTCAAGGATTTCCTAGATAATAAATAATGGTGTTATGAGTTGCATTGTGTTATGGTTATGTTTAATTTTCAGTTTTCTCTTATATGCAAGTTTAAACTTTGTTAATGATATCCATAGTTGGGCAAAAGTTTTTGGAACAATGATTCACACCCCTCGCCCCCCCCCCCCCCCCTAGTATTCCCTATTTCTAACATCAAGTTCTCCTCAAGATTCTTTTGCAATTGATCCATATCCATAGTGATCTAATTCAAGTTGTAGGGCATCCTCTTTGTAACTATGTTGTGATACCAATTCTTAGAAATATGGAAAACTTGGGGGGGACAATATTCCGCAAACTTTTGCCCAACTATGAATGTCATTAACAAACTTTAAACTTGCATATATGATCAAACTGAAAAGTAAACATAACCATAACATAATGTAACTCATAATACCATTATTTGTTAACTAGGGAAAACCTGGCCAACAAAAACCCTGGTGGGGATGGTACCCACAAAATGATCCACTAATCAAAAGTATCTTGTAAAAGTTATTGTCTGTCAGGGGTCTATTACATCCGTATAACATATATTTCCTTGTTAGAGGACTAGGCATTCTTATAAGCCTCAACCATGCTAGGAATTGGTATTACAATGCAAAAGTATGCAAGAATAGCCCACTACTCAAAAAAGCAATAATATCTTTACAATGCTATCAAAAAGATAGATACAAAAACCTTTTGCATAGTGTCGATATCTTCAATATTTGATGTCCATGTAGCTCTGTCTTCAACACTGGTCATACAACTATATTTTTTTTGTACTAGAAAAAAAATTTCATCAATACTAATCATAGGTAGTGTGCATTCAAACATTATAACATTACATTACAATGTCACATATTGCTATACAAAAAGGTTCTTCCTTTATACCAAAATGTTTCATCATGTGGGCCTTGTTGCTTGATACCTTGCTAAATCTTTTGAATTGTCTTTTTTCACAAGTGAGTTAATATCTAGGATTTCATCCCAACATTGTTAAGTCATTATTTTGTTAACCCAAAACAATTTCTTAACCAAAGCGCATTTACTGGCCTTTTCCTATGTTTTGTATGTTCAGTCATATACCTGGTAAAATGCTTATAACTCTATTCTTACATATCCAAAACTTAAGTGTTGTTACCCATGTGTTCTTTAGTATATGTTCTATCTTCATCTAAGAGTGCACATGCTTGAATTCCTCTAGTGATCTACGTTGAACAAAATAAGATGATTGTTCATAGTTTCCCTTCGTGACACTTCGCAATTTTCTAAGTTTTAGTTTACAAAACTTCATCATATGTTTTTCCCTCTTCATAAAAAGGTATATGTTTCCATAAATGGAAATCCTAACAAATCTTCTTAGTTTAATTGCCAACAATTATATATGCAACAATTTTCAATGCAAGGCCAATCAATGTAGATCATGGCATTCATTGATAAACAAAATGTAAAATGCTTCAAGTGTGCACAAATCAAACACTATTAAATTTTTCAGATCTAAGAATATATTGGTTAGTAATAAAAAATAAGTTCATAATGTTGAAATCAATGAACCACAAACAAAGGAGGAATGGAGAAAGAAAGATGATAGTGAGGAGAACCTAGTTATGTCAGATCCTAGCACTAGCTCAACTGACAACTGAGGTTGGTACTTTAACTTGAGGGGGAGCATAAATCATTTCAAATTCATATAATTTCCTTGCCCAAAGTTGTACTAATTGTAATCATTTTTTTATCGACATAAAAGATTAATGCACTAATGATGAAAACATGGTTTTGTGAATTATGTCAATGGGAATCAATTTGAGCAGGATTTGTAATCACGAGTAATTATAATTTTGAAAAGGAGAACATTTCAAATCATTTAGCACTATAGTCTAGTGTTATGTTTAGCAAAGAATTTGGTGAATAGGACTTTATAGAGTTTCTGCGACTCTTAGATTTCTAACTCATGTAGCTTTGAAGAAGGGAATGAAAAGAATTATGAATGAGTTCAATCAATAGCAGATAAAGGATTTTGAATTTTTCTTACTAGATGATGGTATAAAGAAAGTGAAGGGACTAGGTGTTGGAAATATGAGAGGAATAACTAAGAGGGGAGGGGTGAATCAGTTACCACTAAAACAATTCCAAGTCCCTTAGATGTCAATACAAACTTCTTATTAACTCAAATCCTTGCACAACTCAGTTGGAACTAGATATTCGTTGTAACTTGGTCAACAAAGCAATCTTGAGATATTAATGTGTATTAACCTTTAGTAACTTAGTTGCAAAAAGATAAATCAATAAGAAAATAACATGAACACATGAGACACCAAGATTTAATGTGAAAAACCCAATTTGGGAAAACCACCAATGCAACTAGTTACAACTTTTCACTCTTCTGAAGTGAGCCCTATTAGAAGCCAACCTTGTTAAAGGTTACAAAACACACTATTAGGTGTGCCCCTATTAAAGGATTTGAATCACCCTGTTAGGAGTGGCCTTGTTACAGGTCTTAAGACACTTCAATCTAGAAATGTCACTTTGTTAGAGGATTTACAAAATGATTGTTAAGTCAACTCTATTAAGAGATTTCTTCAGTACTACAACGGTTAAAGAGTAACAATGATTGACTTGATTAATTGAATCAACTAATTTGCAGATTCAGATTGCTCTTCTAGCTTACCCTCTGGATCCTCCTCGATCAGAATAATATTTGCAACTCTTGTGATGTTCTGCTCTTAATTAGATATCCTTCTTTATTTGCATCTTATCTTCTTCCACAACTTCCATATTTCGATCCACAACTTGACCTTTCATATATATGAAACCCAATGCCAAGTCATCTTGAATACCTTTACAAATAAACAATTAACATCCACTAAGTCAGCTTGCATAAAATAATAATAATAAATAATAATAATTGACCTGAATAAGCTTACATTGAACCCTTTTGGTAACTGACCTGCCTTGGTTTACACAGGAATCCTTTCATGATTGACCTAGCTCAGTTTGCACTTGATCACTGAACTTGGCTTCTTCTAAACTTTGGCTCAGCTAATACTAGACTCTTATGAGCTTGGTTACTACTGGCAATGCTTGGTTAGAGTGTAACAGTTGTGTAACATCAATGACAATATACAATTGAATAATTGTTTTCAACACTAGGGCCCTAACTATTGGAGTGAACTCTCATGGTGTGGTGACGTAGAATATATCCTATTCATGTTGAAGAGGTTTCAACAAGAGACTTTGTTATTGGGTAGATCATGCATCATAACAAAGGATGTGATCAAGAAAATTACAACTTTATGTAGTGAAGTATATGCACCAAAGAAGTCTATAACTTACAAAGAAGTAGAATTGCTAACATAAATCAGAAGGGACCAACATGCATTCACAATCTACTCAATTAAGGATCCAATTGTAAGGTATGTTACTTATGGCATGTCTTACAAGTCCAATTTCATAATCTTGAGGGTTCTCCTTCAGTTATAGCAATACATATGGCATGTAAAATGTTGTATGAGGATGCAAAAATGGATGTGTGTAAGATGTAGTTAGACAACTTGGTGTTAACTATGAAAATGTCAAAGGAAGAATGTTATAGTTTTAGTTTTGGTTATTGGTTCTATTTCATGGGTTTTTTTCCCATAAATTAAAATTTTGTATGGATAATTGACATTTCAGTCGATACGTAGATATATATGGGTATATGGAAAGACTAGAAGACAAAACTGATGTCATCAAGACATATTTTGGAGATAGATTATTAAATATTCACCACCAAAATCTAAGCGGATGAAGTTGAGTAAAAATGAGGAAACTATTTCAATATTTGAAGATGTTGTACCAAAGAGTTTGGTGACTCACCAGTATGATCAAATGAATTTGATCATTGATCTTATGGACATGTTGGATGGTAACGGGTTTGTCAATCTCGATGATCTGTGGGCTAAAAGTTCCTTGGCCAATAGAAACCATGTATTGAGGTTATTGATTGATCATCTATTTGGAAAAGTAATTATAGTATCTTGTATATCTAGTATGCTACCCTATGACTTAGTTGTGGAAGTTGAAAAGAACTTGTTGCAATTCGGTGTTAATTTGTTGTGGTGGAGAAGAAGCTTGAAAAGAAGTGTAATTCTATTTGCAAAATTTGTCCTTGATTATCAATTAGACGAGAACTTTCCCAAGAGAAATCGTATATCTAGTTTATACGATATTGTCTTTGGTGGCCCGCTATAGTGGACAACTTCAAGGGTTAGTGTGAAAAGATTAAGGATGAGCTCTATGAACTTGGGAAGTCATATGATGTATTCAATGATGAAGTAAGAATAAAGAGGATAAGAATGGGAGAGCTCTAGTATGAGCTTCCATCTCAACAAAGGCAAAGAGAAGACCTAATCAAGGTCTTCTAGTTTGTGAAGGACGTGATTGAAGTTAGAATGGATCATGTTGTTGGCATGATTTCTGATGTTAAAAAATTTGTTCAAGAATTGCCTAGTTCTAATTGGATTGGCACATTTGGAAAGCTTGTGCAATGTAATAGCTTGTATAGCCAGATGGAGGGAATTGTTGCTAAGTGGAAAAATGAGCTTCCATTTTCTAAGGACAGGCATAATAGATTTTTGTAGTCAAAATTTTTGTTTTACTATGAACATTTATTATTTCATATCATTTTTTTTTTTTTGTTTTTTCGTCAATGTCAAAGTGGGAGACTAGTAGACTGGGCATAATAGTGCTAGCATTGACTCTCATTGATATCAAAACATCCATACCAATGCTATGATGATATTGGTTGTTTAGTGATATGTTTTTTAACAGTTGGTATATTTTGTGGTCTATTGGTGATGACAACCTTTCAAAACTTTTGGAGTATATACAAGAATATTCCAAAATGTAGATATCTTACACTTCCTAAAATTACTAAGTCTGTATACCCAATTCTACTTACCAGTACACTTGATTTTAATGGATTTGTTCCTAGTGATTGTTGCAACTACAATATTATTATTCAGATATCTTTTTCATTAATGGAAACTTGTGTAGATCATTGATCTTTGTCTTGGTGTCTTGGCCACAACATGTGATGCTTTTTTGTTTCATTGATTGTAGTGAAATGTTTTTATTTTCATCTTTTGGTCTTGGTTACGGCATTCCAACAATGTCAGAAATTATGATAAACATTGTAATATCCTAAAATATGACCTTGTTGAGAGGGAGTCTCTACATCAATTTCTCTTAATATGTACCAAAATGCATATTTCTCTAAGACAAAGAAATATGAGGTCAAAGCCCTTGAAGTGTATATTTCTCTATGAGAGAAATATGAGGTCAAAGCCCTTGAAGTGTATATTTCTCTTTGAGAGAGAAATATGAGGTGAAAGCCCTTATAATGCATGTCTCTCTTAGATGGAGAAATATGAGGAAACAATCCTTGAGAGATGTTGCTTTATTACACATGAAAGTAGCCATGGCAGATGTCATGTCAAGAAATTCCATGACAACATCACATTGAGTGATTTTGTGACAAGTGCTCGTGCATATGCTTCTTTCCATGCATGGGAGTAGCCATGGTGGACATCAGGGCAAGAGATTCAATGATGATGACACGTTGAGTGATTATCTGATGTTAGCTTGCATATATGTTTCTCTCCATGCAAAGGTGTAGCCATGGTGGACATCACCTTGAGTGATTCCATGGAATTATTGCATTGATAGATTCTATAATAAAAATATTTCCACAAATAGGTGTTATCTTCAGAGATTCCATGACATGGATATATGGAAAGATATCTTCCTACTTAAGAGGGAGTGCTAGAGATATAGCTTCAAGAGATATCTTTCTGCCAATTTGAAATTTATAAATTATTTATTTATTTATTAAATCATCAAAGGGTTCTCACTTTAAAAGGACAAGTTATTTTCCCATGGTGTTAAATCCTACTTTTCAGAATCTATGGCGATCATCGATTGATTTTCCAAGTACCTCTATAATTTCAAGCATCAACAAGATCTTGTTTATTGTTGGACTCATGTTGATGCTAGTCCAATCCTTAGACATACTAGATATTCCACCATGAGTCCAACAACAAACAAGATAAAAAGGTTTGATACATATTTCTAGTCCTTAGACATACTAGATATTCCACCTTGAGTCCAACAACAAACGAGATAAAAAGATTTAATACATATTTCTGCATGAATCATATTACTATTAGATACATATTTCATGATGAATGCAACATTGATGCATGCAAGATAAAAAGATTTCATGATATATCAAAATATAGCATAAGCTTGATTATATTCAGGTCGTATCTAGAATGTATTTGTTGTATTTGTGTTTCTCGATTTTAATTCATCCTCTCACCTTCGAGTAACTCTAGGTACTTTTCATCCAGTAACATAATCAATGTTAAAACATGGTACAAAGAAAACCGCTTAATATAATCGGGCCATGTTAGACACTAGGATCTTGAAAAAAATGCAATCATCATAGTAGACATCAATGAGATGAATAGCATCCTTGGAACAAGAGCTTTGGTTGAGCTAGAGTCCCTACCTTGTGTGGGGTCATGAAGTAGACAAAATGGCTAGAAGTTTTTAAAAGTAAGTAAATAATAATATTTTTGAACCAAGCATGCACAAAAAGTCTGAGCACAAGTATATTAGGTTTCACCAATTAATTATGATTTTTTCAATATATGTTCAAACTATATAGAAATGAATTTAAAAATTAGAGTAAACAATTAAAATGAACAATTTATTTTTAAAATGCTCTAATTATTCTACAAACTTATTAGAAAAATGAAAAAAGAATGTTACGTTTTATTGAATTTTTAATAATTAATTTTGAAAATGACTATATCTTTAAAGTTATATATGAAAAAAAAATTTGAATTCGAGAACTTATTTACTAATAATTAATTTTAAAGCTATTTCATCAAATTAATCAAGTTTTAATACAATATATCATACAAAGATGGTAATATATTAAATCATACTTATAACAAAATATAAAACCTTTTATAAAATTATAATTTTTTAACAAATATAAATTTAATAGATGAATCCAGCTACTTCTAATAAAGATAGCTAAATTGACTTTTTCAACATTGAAAAAGTTATCGAAGAATTTTCTGGGTATTAAATATGGCATTTACTTTGTTATAAAGAAAGCAATTATGGTTTCATGCAAGGGGTGATATTGCCGAATAAAGGTAAATGAAAATTACACCAAAAAAATTGTAAGCTATTATTTGAGAGGGGCTATAGCTAGTGTCAATGTTGAGCAAAATTTATAAAATTGATTGCTTTTACAAATGAATTATCTTTTGTACATTCTGCAGCCATATTCGTGCTGCAAATTCAATTCTACAAATTTCCTAAACCTTTCCTTCCACAAAGGATAGCTTTTATTAGCAACTAGGTAGACTACATATGCAATTAACTGCTGATTTGATCATACAATTGATACAGCAAAAACAATTTCCATACTAATCTTGCTAAGATCAGAATACATGGCAATGGCTTTTCAAAGTTGGTACCACAAAATATTGCAACCTGAAACTTCCACCTTCCCTGAATCCCATTCAATTAGCATGGGGCACGTTGTCTAACAAATAATAAATTTGTTCTTATCGCTTCCTTCTTTTTTTCAGATTTTACTAGAAAAAAACAATATAAGCCTAGGAAATTGGTCTCCGACCAATCAAAGATAAAAAATTTGTTTCATATTATTCAATTTTAAAATACTTGTGCTAAAACTTTAGCTTTAGAATGTATGCTTTTCATATCAACTAATGTTGAGGGTCCAATGGGAACATTAGTTCCCTGCCTTATATAAGGCAGGGACTAATAACACACTAACTCAATGATGTGATGGGGTGGTAAAGAGAACTTATATATATCAATATCGTTTCAACCATTGAAAATGTCATAAATCAACATTAATTTGTTGTAACATGCAGAATCTTCACAGATAATACATCCAAGTTTCCAACACATTTTCAAATTTTCATTATCATTTTTTTAAGGTATCCTAATGATGCAAGAGCATCCTAGGCTTTCTTGCAATCCTACATGTTGGAACCGAGTGCCAGTGGCTTTGGATCTTATGTTGTTGTCGACCTGCCTAGTGGGTGTCGAGTTACTATAGCACTTAGTTGGTGTCGAGTTACTTTAGCACTTAGTTGCTGCCAAGCTATTGTAGCACTTAGTTGGTGCCGAGTTACTATAGTGCTTAGTGTGTGTTGAGTTACTGTAGCACTTAGTGGGTGCTGAGTTACTGTAGCACTTAGTTGGTGTTGAGTTACTGTAGCACTTAGTGGGTGCCAAGTTTTCCTGTTTATGTTGAGTGTCAGCATTTTGGACATGATTTCTACATTTTTGGTGTGAGCCAACTTGCGGGTTTATTTTGATCGCAACGTTTATGATGAGATATTGCCTTGGGATGTGTTTTGACCATTGTTGGGTCAGCCTTCCTATTTTGTATGTTCTAGAATGCTCTATAAGTTGTTTTGGCAAGTATAAATAAGGGTCTTGTTGAGTCTTTTGGTAGTTTAGTTTTGGGGAAGTGGAGATGCAAGTTTGAAGAGCTAGAGCTACGGCTTAGGAACTAGAGGATCTCTTGGTGGACCAGAGGGTACAATTGTGGATTCTTCTTGATGTTCTTATCTAGTTGTATCTGGACTAGCTAAGAGTGGTTTTGTAAGTTGGATCTTGTTGGATCTTGCAGAATTGATTTTGTAATTGCTATTTGTATTTGGCCCTAACCTAGAAGGCCTTACAGCCGGGCATATTGCATGTAATCAGTTATATCTATAATTAGAAACTTGTGATTTGATACCAGATTTGCATTATTGTTTCTTGTTGTTGTATTTTTTGTTGTGCTTGTTGTTGTATTTTTCGTTGTGTGGTTTTATTGTTGGGGGCTAGGACATCTCCTTTAGGGATTCTCCTACCTTGCATTGCATCAGGTGGTATCAAAGCGAAGGTTGTTCCTGAGTGTGTTGATAGATCACCAAAGCTGAGGTAGTTTACACTAGGATTTGCAAAGAAGGTTGATCTTGTGGCTGATTGATCTTCTGGATTGGTGGATTTGTTGCTTAGGGTTTGCTAAAATTTTGGAAGATGCCTCCAAGAAGATTGGAACCTAGGGCAATTGCTGATCTTAGTGATGTTGTAGAAGAACTGATTTCAGAGAAGATGAGAGCAGAGTTCAAATCTAAGATTACATTGATGAAGAGTGACATGATTGCTGAAATTGTAAGTGCTTTAGGTGGTGTACCTAGGCATGTGGGTACTAAAGGAAGTTATGAGGAAGTTGTTGAAGACTTTGAAGTTACTGGATCTAGTGGTGAGGACAAAACTAATTGTGTGAAGAGACCTATGGAAGCTAGGGCTAGTCAGTTTTCTAGACCTGGATATCAGATGAAGCTAAAGCATAAGATGGAGGTTTCTAATTTCTCGGGCACTTTGAATCCTAAATGCCTGATTGATTAGATTGGTGAATTGGAAGACTACTTTGAGCTTGAGGATATTGAGGATCCACTCAGAGTGAGGTTGGCACAAACAAAGTTGAAGGGAGATGCTGCTCTTTGGTGGAAGGAACTGCAAAGAGACAAAGAAGAGGAAGGTGAAATGAAGATCACTAGATGGAAATTGATGGTGACTAAGTTGAAGGCTAAGTTCATTCTTGTTGATTATGAATGATTATGAACTTGAGTTGTTTAAGAGGTTGCAGAATCTAAAACAAAAGGATATGATTGTGAAAGATTATACAGAGGAGTTCTACAAGCTGACTATTCGATTTGGTCATAGAGAATTGTCAAAGGAAAAGGTATCATGATATATTAATGATTTGAGATTCAATATTTAGGATAAAGTTGGTATGCTGAATATTTCTTCAGTTGAGGATGCTTATCAATATGCTTTGAGAGTAGAGGAGAAGCTAAAGAGGAAGAATCAAGGTAGTTCTCGAGGGAAGGAGAAGTAGGATAGTTTAGCACAAGCTAAACTAAAAGTAGAAGGTGAACCAAAACCTATTGAACAGAAAAGAAGGACAGGTGGAGGTGGGTTCAGAGGTAATTGTTTCAAGTGTGGTCAAGAAGGGCATAGATCTTTTGAATGTTTGATTGGTAGGACAACTACTGTTGTAAATGAGGTTGAAGTCCAGGACAGTTAGCCTGAGCAAGGAGAAAGTTTGTTGGCTCAACGAGTACTAGTTGGTGAGAGGGCATTGGATCCTTGTCAGAGGACTAGTTTGTTCAGGACTTGCTGTAAGTCTAGTGGTAAAGTCTGCAAGGTGATTGTGGATGGTGGTAGTACTGATAACCTTGTTGCTAAGGAGATGGTTCAAAAACTTGGTTTGAAGAAAGTGAGACATCCTTATCCTTATAGGATTGGTTGGTTGCAAGGTGAACATGCTTTGGAAGTGAGGGAGCAATGCCTTGTTGATTTTCAGATTGGACAGTATAAGATTCAAGTGTTGTGTGATATTATGGACATGAACAATTCTCATGTGTTGCTTGGTAGACCTTGGTAGTATGATTGTAGGGTTGTGCATGATTGTGTCAAGAATGTGTTTACTGTTGAGAAAGGTGGCAGGAAATTTTCTCTGATTCCTTTGCAAAATGAAGAGCTCGGTAGGAGGAACTTGAGTATTGGTAGCTAAGTTGAATTGGAAGATCCTAAGAAGGTTGGAGATCAGTAGGGAAAGTAGACCTATAGCACACCTCAAATGGATGTGAAGAAGCAGAAGAAGAACAAGGGGAAGAGTGTACAAGTTGAAGATTTGGAGGATATTTATGTGAAGAACCAGTTTGGGATTTATGTGTTGAATCCCAGAAGATGTTCTTCCAACTATTAGAATATCTTTTTGAACTTGGGGTGTTTGATGCAGGAGCATCCTAGGCTTTCTTGCAATCTTACATGTTGAAGTCGAATGCCAGTGGTTTTGGATCTTATGTTGCTGTCGAGCTATCTAGTGGGTGCCGAGTTACTATAGCACTTGGTGTCAAGTTACTGTAACACTTGGTGCCAAGTTACTGTGGCACTTAGTGGGTGCTAAGTTACTGTAGCACTTAGTTGGTGCCGAGTTACTATAGCACTTAGTCGGTGCCGAATTTTCTTGTTCATGTCGAGTGTCAGCATTTTGGACATGATTTTTGCATTTTTTGGTGCGAGCCGACTTGCAAGATTTATTTTGACTACAACGTTTATGATGAGATCTTGCCTTGGGATGTGTACTCACCATTGTTGGGTTGGCCTTCCTATTTTGTTTGTTTTAGAACGTTCTGTAAGCTAATTTGGCAAGTACAAATAAGGGTCTTGTTGAGTCTTTTGGCAGTTCAGTTTTGGGGAAGTGGAGATGTGAATTTGAAGAGCTAGAGCTGCAGCTTAGGAACTAGAGGATCTCTTGGTGGACCTGAGGGTACAAGTGTGGATTCTTCTTGATGTTCTTATCTAGTTGTGTATCTGGACTAACTGAGAGTGGTTTTGTAAGTTGGATCTTGTTGGATCTTACAGAACTGATTTTGTAATTGCTATTTGTATTTGGCCCTAACCCAGAAGGCCTTACAGCCGGGCATATTACATGTAATCAGTTATATCTATGATTAGAAACTTGTGATTTGATAGTAGATCTTGCATTATTATTTCTTGTTGTATTTTCTGTTGTGTGGTTTTATTGCTAAAGGCTAGGACATCTCCTTTAGGGATTCTCCTGCCTTGCACTGCATCACCTAAAGTGATTGTTACCATTTTATTCTCCTATTAAACCTATCCCGACTAACAAGGTATGGTAATTTGCTTCTAGCCATAGTAGCATATGGTAGCCTTGCCATTGGTTTGCCTTCAATGTTCCTGTTATCACATGCTCTTGATTGATATTTATCCTCTATAAAGTAGCTTTTAGTCTGTGAAGACTCTTCCTTATAATAATTTTGTATATCAATGGGAGTGCCCACATGAAATTGAAGCTTCTTTGAAGGGAATATAAAGAACCTGAAGATTTTCCCCTGGGGCAAACATCACAATTACGAAGACGAATCTATAACCATCATAACTTGATTTTTCAAATGCCTTTGTAAGTCGAAGCAACTATATTCAGGTAAAAGTAAGCTCACAACTTCTTCAATGCAGTCACCTCTGCAGCTTGTGAAGATTTATTCAAGGGCTCGTGAAGCAATGCAGGTAAAGTCCTTGGATGGAAATAGCATGATTTGTAGATGCTCCAGGGTCTGTTATATCCCTGTATGACATATTTGACATGTATTTGGTAATAAACACAACAAAGATGCATATCAGATTGTCTGAATATTTTGTGATGCATATAGACATGGCTAAGTATTAACAATCTTGTTGATGGCATGCTCTCGTGGCTCTGCTGCTGTAGCATCTTAATTATCCAAGATTATAAGGACAGATTAGCATGTTTTTTGTGCACATAGATGAGATTAGCTATATATGGACTGTAAGCATTTTTAGACACTGCATTTTGTATTCCATGATTTTAATTCATAATCTCAACCAAACAGTCTTATTGATGGCATGCTCTCACAGGTCTTCTACTATAGCATCTTAATAACCCGAGCTTATAAGAACATTTAGCATGGATTTTCTGCACATAGTTGAGATTAGCTATTTGTGTGCTGTAAGCATTTCTCCACACTGCATTTTGCATTCCATGATTTTAACTCATAGTCTCAACCCCCTTCACTCTCTAGGCTATTTGAAAATTGAACCCTAAGACTGGAAAATATGCAATCGTCATGGTAGACACTAATGAACACAAACATATATGTCTATAAAGTAATGTACTGCTTCAAAAATATTACAAGATAGTCAACAAAAAACAGAAAAAAATGGGTGGTCAACAATAATTAACCATAAATATGTCAGTGTTACCTATCGACAGGCATTGTAAATCAAGTTTCAACTGTTCATACATAACATCTAACTTTGTTTCATTTTTTTTCAATACCATGCTTTTTAAAATCTGAACTGAGTAGATGTATTTGTACATGCTTGTGCAGACACAGGTGTATCAACTTCAAATTGTGTCAAGAGTTCTCTAAAAAATTATTACATCCATATTTGTCTTGTAACCCAGAAAAACAGATTATCTATTATGGGCGTGGAATCGGTGGTAAATGTTGTCCATACTAATGTCAACAATATGTACAAAATGCATACTAATCTGTCCTTTTAAGCTCCGATTATTAAAACGCTATAGCAGCAAAGCCACGAGAGCACACCATCAATGAATTTGTCAACAGATATCTTTCAAATATCTAAATCAAATCAGCAGTAGTTACAAACTATAATTATGACTGAAATACTTTAAGAGTCTACAATGGGAATAATATTATGGTTAGTTTGTGTTAATGAGAATTAATTATTTTTCACCCCTGTGAGCATCACCTAGATCCAATGAGTGCCAAGTGTTCCATTTATTCCCATGAGAGATGGATTCGTGTTGAATCACTACTCATAAAACATGGGTCAATGAGTTTGACTCAAAATCACACAGTTAAATCCTGATATCAATATCACAAGTAGAATAGGTTTTCATGAGAATAACTTGTTCTCATTTCAAGCAAAATTTCCTTATAATCTTCTGAACTTCAATAGTAAATGATTATTTATCTATAGAGTCAGAAATACAATTTGAATCAAAATTCTTACAGCTGGGAAATGACATTTTTCCTTTCTTTTCTCCTATAAGTTGGAGAAAACTGACATGATAATGTGTACATAAATCCTCACTTTGCAATCAAGACACATGTTCAAATATTTATTATTCTTTTCATTTTCAACAAAAAAATGATAAATCTTTTCTTAATGCATGAGTAGAACTGTTTATTTGTGATTATTTTTCAGGTGAAGCATTCCAAGAAAACGCATGCTTAGAAGAATGTTGCTAAACAGGAGTCCCTGAGAACACTCATGGCCTTTGTTGGTTGAAACATTTACGTAGAGTCAATTTATAACTCATAGGACAACTGAAATACTGCAAATTGGAAACATAATTTGAAATTGCACTCTTTGGATCAAACTTGTGTTATTACTTGTGAATCATGAGCTTTCAGCAAGTTGTCTCCTAGGCCAAGGATTTTTTTCCTGATAGTTTATAGAAGGGAAAAGGCTGTAGGTTTAACTAATGTCTCATTAACTTTTGGCCTTTAGTTTTAACTATAACAGTTAAATGGTAAATTCCTCTCGAACAACCAGCTGGAAACTGCCCTCAAAGATGATTAAGTTTCAAAATGTGTACACCTCGAATAGGTACCCTGTATTTGTGTCTTCCCAGTCTTGTTGCTTTTCAGGCTTTCCCTGTTGCTCCAGCTTAATGGCTTTTGGGAATCCTAGCATGGCTGGTGGAATCCATAGTTTTGTTCTGCTTTCTCTACAACATTTCTTGCATTGTAAATAGTAAATACTAAAAATGATAGGACGTGAAATCTCTTAGGCTGAGCAACTTTGCTGGAGGCTAAAAGCTTAAGTAAGATATCAAGCAGGTCACTTGCTAATTAAAGCAGACTTCAGATTAAAAATTTGAGATGAAATGGAATAAGAAGTAAGTCTTTGCAAATACTCTACAATATGTACTTCATTTACCGCTTTGCAAATGTGGTAAATTTAAATTCTAGAAATTCATTCATAGGGATCCATGACAATCTTCCCAAAGGCATTAACAATTAAAAACTCTATGTATTATAGCTGACATGCAGCTGTAATGCTTGTGCAGCTTTAGATATTATCTCTTTAGCATGTGTGTTACCTCTCTTAGTCTATTGCTCTCCTGAAGGAACCTAAAGCAATGAGGTTGAAAACTGAAATTACTTGCAGGGAATGTTTACACCAATCCCCTTAACCATTTTGACTGGCAAGTGCTTGGAAAAACTGTACTGGTAATTTACACGAAACAATTTCAACAATGAGCTAATACCCGCTTGCTAAGATAAGAAAATGGTAAATTTTACCCACAACCTCACAAAAAGAATTGTATTTCCTTCAGTGGTTGGCTCTGTCCCTTTTGAAATATGCATATGAAAACCTACATACAAAAAAAACAGCATTTCTGGTGCTTAAAATTGTTCCCCTTATATCTGCAAAGCTGACTGTCACTTACATCATCTTTAAGATAAGTTAGCCACAGTGTATACAATGTAAAGCTGAAAGAAATAACGTACCAATCGTGATTATCACTTTCATTAATCAATTTGATTTGAAGGGCTTACAAAAATTAGAACAAGAATAGAATAGAAAAGGTTCACCGAAAGATAAAGGGGTCCAGACTCCAATACTTACAGTGGCATTTGCATATAACAATCTCTCACAACTTGAACTTGAATTCATCTTGCACTCAAAGAGCCGTGTGAATTTTCTTCAGTTGTGTTCTTTGGGGCAGTGGCAGACTTTGAATCCACGTACCCTCCATATACATATGAAACAAATCCCCATATGCTTAACAACATAGAAATAATCTTTATTGCATTCATGCTGTCATGAAAGAGCCAAACTGACAATATGGGCACAACAGGGAGAGCCAGGGTGCTAATGACATTAGAAAACAAGGAAGATACTTGAAAGATCAGACCAACCACACCTACAGAACAAACCTGCCATCCTATTGCAGACCATATCAAGGTCATGTAGTATGCTAGTTTCCCTGTGGTAAAACTAGAAGCCTCCTTTTTCATATCTTCGGACTCTCTACTGATAAATAACCCCATTATGCACACAACCGTTGCAACAATAGATGTATAAATTTGCATCTCAAGGACTACTGCAAAAGTCTCCTTCTTTATAACCCTTTGGAACACAAGCTGCATCAACGGAAGGATGAGTCCATACATTGCAGACGCCGCAACGGTGCAGAAAAATCCTATTATGTACTCAGTAGTGCTCACTCCTTCGGGCCTGTCACTATCTGAATCAACTCCAAGCAGAACGGCACTGAAAATAAGTATAACGAGAGAATTCAGGACAGATGGAGTGATTTTTTGCTTGTTCAATGAGAAGGCAAACACTGCATTGAAGGCCAATTGACTGGAACAAAGAAGAGAATATGTTGAAGCCGGCATAAAAGAAACACCCCATGAGTAAAGTAAATTGTCTCCTGCTATAAGTAAGCCCAGGGCTAAATAGATGATGCACAATTTAGGTGTGAGGGTTGTAAGTCGAGAGGATCCTTTCTTCTTTCGAAGATAGAAAAGCAATGGAATGAGAAGAATAGGCCATCCCACACATTGCAGGAGAGTTGAGAGCCATCTACTGTTACCACCATTGTCAAAATAATATCTGCTAAGAAGGGTAGCAGCCGCCTGACCCACAATAAGAGCAAGGATGCTTGATATCACAAGCACCCAATAGCTTTTACTTTTCTCAAAAATTCGATTCCTAATTCTTGCCCCATTCCCTGCAATATAATTTTTCCCGAGGTCAGAAAGACGTTAAAAATCATGCATGAACCTTTTATTCTATAGTTCAATTACCCTTCCATGCTTCAATCCCTCAGTTTAATACCCATCTATAAAATCACTGTTAAAACATTGAAAGAAACTGACATAGCTGTGTTTATACTCAAAATTCGATTGAGCAAAACTAGTGGCCAGCCCAATTAATCGGGTCTTTTGAGAAAACTTGTAACCTGCCTAAATATTTACGAAAAGAAAATGGGGAAGCCAGAAAAAGTTTAAATTAAAGGCGTACCTATGGTGTGAGGCACAATTATATCTTCTTCATCACCTCCTGCCATAGATACGGCGCTGCAGTTCGTACTGGATTCGAATGGGGCAATACGAGGAATTGGAATATAAAGAGCTGGATTTGAATGTGAATGTGAACACATTTTATCTTCTTTTTCTCCTGCAGCAGTGCGCATTTGTGGCCGTCTTTATTGACCCCGTTTTCCTAGTGGATTTGACCTACGAGTCACTGACTGCTCAAGCAGAGCAGTCTTCAGTTAACATTTACTTAGTTTCTCGGGAGTCCATCATATTTATAATATTTCTATATTCTATTAAAGCATAAAATAGATATCATTACAGAGATTTTAGTTCATACCAGTTATATCATATTTATAATATTATTACAATTAATGTCATAATTTTTAACAAATGATGCAACTAATTTTATTTTATAATTTTAAATTTTATATAATTATTAAAGCTTTGCTGTAAAATAGAAAGAGTTTTTTAAATGTATTAGTGCGAATTTATTTATAATTTATAGTTTAGAAAGAGTAGAAAGGAAGGAGAGTAATGAAAAGAGGAGAAGTATTGTTCGATTTGTATAAGAAAAAGGTTAATTTATATAAGTAGGTTTGAGTGGGTGGACTATTTTATAGATTATAATTAGTTAAGTGAATATCAAAGATTGTCTTTTTATTCTTCTTCTTTCTTTGAATTAGTTTTTAAGGAAATTTATTCTAAATAAAACTTCAATTTGTTTAAAGTTTTTTCATATATAATTTTAATTAAAATTATGTTATATCACTTTATTATTATGGCAATTGATACTACAAGTTATCTTTTAAAGGAACAATAGTCTATAATAGCATCACATCATTTTAGTCCACAATCTTATCATATCATTTGATTGTGACATGAATTGAGTGGCAATGGTCTTGATTATGATGCCAATGTCATCTCATTGAAATTAGTACTTGATTGTGATGCATAACAAGATAGGCATACATATTAATAGTCATTCATTTTATACTTAATGAGAGGCTATATTGTGAGATGCATATAAAATATGTTTCTTTAAATACATAATAATATGATGGGTACATATTTATTAGGTAAATGGTTACTTAAGAGGGCTTGAACCTAACTCAATTGGATGGGGTTACTACATCAAGTCTCCATTTTTTGGTCATATTATTGAAATGCATTTTTTAAAATATCTCTTTTAGATTAATAATAATATGATGTGTATATATTTATTACATAAATAGTTACTCAAAAGGATCAATGTCTAATTGGATTGGCAAGAGTTTCATGTAATGAAGCATGAGGTCGCAAGGTCCATTCTCCCCCAACCTACACACATTTTTGAAATGTAACTTAGTTTATTAAAGTTTTCCTTTGTTGAGAGCATTAAAGAGAAAGGGGAACACCTGCAGTCCCCTTTCATTGGGTTGCATAAGACTTGCATAAACTATGTGATCAAGTGAATATTAGAGGATTATTTCAATCAAGGGCTACTATTGTGCTTTTACAATGACTAAAAATAAGGAGCAATGAACATTGTTATCTTTCCTATCTTCCAAAATGAAGCTAGACAAGAAAATATATGAGTATTAATTAGTCCTAGTTGAGTAGCATTAAGGGCCCAACAAACCATTTTTGAAAGGGATAAATATTCAAATGGCTGGAATTTTTATATCTAAAATAAGCTCATGAAGAATATTTTCCAATCTAAACATGATTTAAGCTTTATTTTATAACAATGAGGCTTTAATGAGTTTCTTGCACTTCTAATTTATATATTAATACCTTAGTTCTAAATTATAAAACAATATAAAGGATCTATGTCAATTATTTGACTATGTGACGTCACAAACTACACATACATGAATGTAGTTACATTATATTAGAGTCTTAAGACACTATTGATATGGATTATCTTCACTAATATGCAACAAGCATTATAAAATCTTAGTAAAATAATAAAGGAGGATTTCAATCCCCCCAGGGATGACATAACTCTTAAACAATTTTTTTTATTTCTATGCAATCTAATTTAGGAACTTAAATCAAATTGTGGTTCTTTCTAGTCATGTTTTTCATATTATTATGATACTTAAGTTATAATATATTGCTAAAAAAGGTCACACGATTCATATAAGAATTTATCATAAACCATCCTTAAAACTAAAATTAGTTTAGTTTATGTGATTCAGGATTATAATTTACAAGGCTTTAAGATTTATGTCTTTATAAAAATAAAGGAAATGTTGGTGAATTACATTTGTGCCCCTCTTAGGGAGTTCTATCTTAACATTGAAATTAAACATAACAACGAAATCTTAACAATTGTATTTCTTTTATTTCTTCACATGTTTCCAAATTACTTGTATCATAGTTTCATTGCACCCTAACTTGAGTAATGTTATATTTTCACAACCAAACTATTCTATTCTAATGTTTGGGTTGGTTCTACAAAAAATAGTGTATCTACATCCATATGTAAGAAAAACATTGGTTAATCATATTATTTAGGTTAGGAAGATAGTTTTACAATCTAGATACATAGAAGACACCATGTAGTCTACATATGGGTGACCATACAAAAAGTGTGTAGCCAACTAGTGATAGTTTGTATGTGCTTGACATATGTACAATATACGAAAGACTCTTTGTATTATTAAATTATTATTATTATTTGGGAGTTAGAGTCCCTTGTTCTTTGGGGTTTTTTTATTTCTCTCTGGAACCCATATGAAAGTAGCACCTTTAAAAGAGGTGACAATAGAACTATTGAAATTTACTTTCTTATTGATCTTTGGAACATAAAGAAGAAATCATGATTGCTTTGGTGCATATGAAGAATAAAATATGTTCATATATCTTTATTAGAAGAGGACAAGAGTTATGAGTTTTTTTTTGTACTAAAGAAGTATTAGAGGCAAGGAAGACGACTTCATTTTCTCAAATATTATTATCCCTTCTATTTTTTTCCTTGATTCTTTTGTTTCGTGTGTATTTGTAATAATTAATGAATTCTATGTTTGATTTTATAATAAAGAATATACCTAATGTTCCTTATCTTAAAAAGAAAATAGATCTTTTGAATTTTTGAAAAGGTGTCCTAAAAATTTAATATCTTTTTTTAGAAGTGTTAGAACTTGTTTATTTCATGTTTTTTATGTTGAAAACATGTGTCTCAACCTTGCAATCTTTTTCTGGAAAATTCCAGAATTTGTTTGTGGAAGTTTTCCACTTGTTTATATTTTGGAAAAGAGTGTATAAAATACCAAAAGGTGCCCTGTCCATAGTAGAATATAGGAGGGCAATTTTTAGAGCATAGTTAGCTTGTTTTATGACTTTTATGGGGGTCTAAACTAAGAGACAAAATTTTGGACGGGATTACTATTTTAACCTAGTTGTTTTTTCATCTTGGAAATGTAAATGTCAAAAATGGGTAACATTTGGTATGGTAGTTTTGCCCATGGTTTTGTAAAACCACAAGTGGTTTCGAGGTTGTAAAATCACTATAAAATGAGGGCTTGGGGAGGTGTTTGGGTATTTGAACTTGCATTGCAAATGTATTGTAATCATATTGGTCTGATAATACATTGTGCAGATTTTGGAGGGTGGGGTTTTTCTCCCGGAAGGGTTTCCCCATGGTAATCATTGTGCTATGCGTTCATTGTTATTTTGATTATATCATTATGCATTTCTTGAGATCTGTGCAATAGTTAGTTGAATTTGCATAATTGTCCTCTCAAAGATTAGTGTAGGAAGTGATTCCATGCACCTTTGCTTCCTTACAAATGGTATCAGAGCCTGGCCATTTTTGGTTCTATTTGTTGGGTACAGGGTTTTTTGAGCTAATCAAGGTTTGAGTGGGAGCTTGTGCAGAGTATTTCATTTATGTGTTGCAGGATTGAAAACATGGCAAGCATATCAAGGAGAATTGATGTTAAAAAATTTTGGGACACAAACTTTGAGATGTGGAAGCTGAAGATGGAATATCTACTGAATGATCGGGGATCTATGGGATGCGATTGATGAGAAGAAGATGAGGCCCCCAGATCTGACTTTAGCTGCACAATATGATGTGACAAATAGAAAAGCTAAAGGTCTCATCAAATTGTGTCTTGCAGACTCAATTCTAATTAATGTCCATGAAGAGCCTACTGCAAAGAAGCTTTGGAAGAAGCTAAGTGAGATCTATCAAGTGAAATCACTTGTGAACAAGATTTTCTTGAGGAAGAAGTTGTATTCCTTGAGAATGGAAGAAGGTGGAAAATTTTTTGAGCATCTAGAAAGCTTTAATATGTTGGTGGCTCAGTTGACTTCTATTGAGTTGCCAATGGATGAAGAAGAAAGGTGCTAAATCTTCCTATATTCATTGGTAGACTCATAGGACAGCCTTGTTATGGCCATAGGGAGCACTTCAGGTGTCTTAAAGATGGAGGATGTTGTTGGTTCTCTACTTTCTGAGGAGATGAGAAAGAAGGTCTCTCTAAATGCCACAGAGGCTTTGAGTGTTCAAGGAAGACCAAAAGAAAGAGGCAAGAAGGAAAAGCAACATGGCCATTCTAAGTCCAAGAATAAGGGGAGATCAAAATCTCCTGGTAAGTCCAAGGCAATTTGTTGGAATTGTGGCAAACCTGGACACTTCTTAAAGGACTGCAAAGAGGAGAAGAAGAAGCAAGATTTTGATTCTGAGTTCAAAAAGGAAGATGGGGATGCTTTCATCGTAGTCTTGGCCACTTATACACATGAAAATGCATGGTTAATAGACTTAGGTGCATCTTTCCACATGACTCCTAATAGAAATTGGTTTAGTAAGCATGCAAATTTTGATTGTGGTAATGTGTATTTGGGTGATAACTTAGTTCTTGATATTGTTGGTTGTGGAACTAGTTATGTGAAATTTTTGATGGTAGAATTAGAAGACTTGATGGTGTCTTTCATATCCCTAGACTAGCAAGGAATTTTTTATCTGTTAGTAAGCTAATAGATGCAGGTGTGCATGTACAATTTTATAAAGCGGGTTTAAAAATGGTGACAGATGCTATGGTGATAGCAAGAGGAAGTAGATTGGGTGCATCATACTAGCTTGATGCATGCACAATTGAGTGCAATAGTACTTCTAATAAGATTGTGAAAAAGACTACTCAGTTGGAAAAGGAGAGTTTCTCTTTCAATAGGTGTTCCTAGTTTATGGGTACCCAATGGTGATCTATCTACCAAATCAAAGTTTCCTATAGAGAAGACCATGTTATGGCACCAGAGACTTGGCCACATAGGTGAGACGGGTCTATGGACCTTGAAAAATAAGAAACCTTGTTGATGGGTTGAATGTCTACAATCTTGAATTTGATTTTTGTGAACATTGTATCTATGGTAAACAAAATTGCATTCAATTTTACTCAAGTTCTCATAATTCCTCATGTATTTTGGATCTAATTTATTCAAATGTATTTGGCCCAGTTGATGTTTCATCTATTGGTAGATTAGTTTATCATGTTTCTTTCATTGATGATTTCAATAGAAGAGCATGGGTTTATTTCATTAGGAGTAAAACTGAAGTTTTCAGTCGTTTCAAAGAATTTAAAGCAATGGTTGAGTTACAGACTAGAAAGAAGATAAAATGTTTGAGAACTAATAATGGTGGTGAATTTTGCTCTAATGATTTTGACATATTTTGTAAAGATTGTGGTATTAAAAGAGAGAAGAAAACTATGTATTCTTCACAGTAGAATGAAGTTGCAAAAAGAATGAACAGTACCCTGATGGAGAAGGCTAGGAGTATGTTGAGTGGTGTTGGACTAGAAAAAAAATTTGGGTTGAAGTTGTAGCCACTACCTGCTACCTGATAAATAGGTCTCCTACGTCAACTCTTGTTGATAAGACACCAATGGAAGCATGGTCGGGCCACAAGCCTTCACTTAGACATCTAAGAGTTTTTGGTTGTGAGGCATATGCTCATGTGCCAAAGGAGAAGTGGACAAAATTGGACAACAAATCTTTCAAATGTATCTTCATTGGATATAGTTATGGTGTGAAAGGATACAAGCTTTGGGATCTTATTGCACAAAAAGTATTTTATTCCAGAAGTGTTATATTTAGAGAAACTAAGCCTTCTTTTGTTACAATGTGTAGACACCTAAATCTGATTACATCAATAGGTAATCATATTTAGTCATCTCCTAGGACATTATTGATTAAATATTTACTATTTAATTAATTAATCATCATCCCCTTGTTAATTAATTAACTATAGTCTAATTGATAAAATCAAATGATAACCCAAAATCTATTTATCAATTAAATCTCTATTCCTCTATTGAATTAAATAAATCCTTAAATCTATTTAATTTAATGCCATTCCCTCATTGTATTAAATAAATCATTTAATAAATTATCCAAACTCCTAAAACATCCCTAAAACACTATCCTAACCCCTAATCCAACCCATCCACCCATACTAACCTCACTTAGCCTCCTAACTAACCCATCCCATCAAAGCTAAACCACTTACCCCCTAATTCCCTTTCTAAGCTAATCCTAATCCCCCTCCTAAAAATGTGCACAATCTTAAGCAAGGGTTAAGACTTGCTAACCCAAGCTAAAGTCAACAAATATCTCCTCCCCTCACCCTCCAATATTTATAACTCATACATTCCCCTTTATGGCTCTTACATCCCTCTTACATACTCAACCTCCCTCATTACTCCTTTGACCAACCCTTATCCTATCCTCTCACCTCATCCTCCTTGTGAAAAGTGTCACTCTCCTAGTGGCCCCAAAGAAGCACAATCCATGTGCTCTTCTCTGAATGCATCTTGACCCTCCCTCACCATCTTTCTATCCTTGCATCTTGAACATCCATTTTCCTATCCCTTGGCCTATAAATGAAACCCTCTCCCTTCACAAACATCATCCACCTTTCATGCAATGTTATAATGCTATTTTGAGAGCTTGAAAACTACCAAAATACCATTATGATGTTGAAATCCCTCTATAACTCCATTGTTCAAACCATCCTCCATGCACACCATCCATCCATTTGAATCTTGAGCATAATCATGAGCACGCATCTCTACTTATCAGGGACAAATCCACTTCATCAAGGGTTATGCCATAAGGAGCCTACCATTCTTGGTTTGCCTCCTTTCTTGGTGATAACCTCTATCCTATCACGAGTGTTTACTATTTTTAGTATTAAGAATGCTTTAATAGATTAGTATTCAATTTGCACTACTAGATATTAGGTGATAAATTTTGGCACGCCTGGTGGGACCTTGCATTTGGGTCACTATAATCATGTTTTTTAATTTTTTGTGATAAACTAACCAAAATAATGTTTTATGCGTGTGGGTTTTTGCAGGTGGTTTGCTAACATTTTTGCAAGAACACAAGTTACTCTTTGGAAAATGTGCTCCCAGCCATCTGATCATTTTTTACTTTCCACCACTTCAAAAACCTTTTTGTTCACTATCTCACAACCCCAAGAACATGAACCCGTGACCATGAGATTACAACTACACACCAGCGAGAACACAAACCCATAAAAGTGAGTTTGTTGTTTATCACTAACCATCCTCTGTATGTGCCCTAAAGTAACCCCCACATCCCCACTATTCTTGTTCCTATGGCAACACCAGAGTTAGCCTGCGAGATCACTTTATTACACCTACGAGAACGCATCCTACATTCAATCAAACCTTCAAAATGCACTTTATCTGTTGTCAGTCAAACCCGATAAAGAACCTGTCCATAGGAACGTCGCTAAAACCATCTGCGAGATCGCTTCTTTGTGAGAAAACTAAGTATTTTCTAGGCCATGACCTGTTATTTTCCTTTTTTTTCACTAGTCCCTGTACCTCAATCTCACCTAGCCCCGCGGGTTTGCAAATTTGACTATGTTGCAGAAAAAACTCGCTAAAACCATCCACGAGATCGCTTCTTTGCGAGAACACTAAGTATTTTCTAGGCCACAACCTGTTATTTTCCTTTTTTTTCACTAGTCCCTGTACCTCAATCTCACCTAGCCCCGCGGGTTTGCAGATTTGACTATGTTGCAGAAAAAACTAACATTTTTCTATTGCAAGTATTCTCAAGAGCAGAACACTAACTGTTTTATTGCTAGTTTTTACCATCATAACTATCTTTTAAGGCTTAAAATTGAACAAATCCCTTATTTTCTTGGAATGAATGAATGATTAAATCTTTTAGGGCATCTTGCTTCAATTGGAATGTTTGAAATAGCTTAAGTAAAAAACCCACTCTTGAATGACAAATGCTTAAAATTCAACCAATGCAATGAACACTTTATTTAAGGTGCAAATGAACATTATGTGCAAACACTTCAATTTTGGGGCTTAAAATAAATTCACCAAATCTTGAATGCCTTAAAGTTAAACTTTCCCTTATTCCCTCTTTTCAAACACTTTCTCGATCGATTTACTTTTGTTGACTCGATTTCCCTTTGTTGGCGATCACTGTAAAAGTTGGAAAGAGCCTTTGTATGCTAATCACATGTGTTTTTAAGTTGTAAAATAGTGCACTAAAGTATCCAAATAGCAATGAATCAAGTGTCTTGCATGTATTGAGATTGTGCCTTTTAGCACATCTTTGACTTCTCTATTTTTTGCATATTAAGACCTTAAAATATGTGATGCATGTACTAAAATTTGTTAGCAAAATCATCTGCAACAACCTAGGAGTGCTTTTAGCGAGTTCATCCACCTCTAGGAAGCGCTTCCCCTTTGGTGAGAAGCTCAAACCGGTAAAATTTTTGGCTAGTATATAAATAAGGGGAAATGTAAAATTTCTCGCTCTATCACCCAAGTTCGTGTGGTGTGTTTTTGGGGGTAGCTTGAGGTGGGAAAACTTTCCCATGATTTCAGCATGTTCAGAATAGATTCTTAAGTGGATCACATACATAACAACCATTTGGTGAGATGCCACAGACTCATTTATAACCCTTTTAGTCAAAAGTATCTCACTTTTTTCCATGGTATGTTCATTCATGATGCAAGGGAAACAACATCCCTCAAGATTACTCACCATTGTGCTCCCGTAGTAGAGGCATAAGGCCACTTGGGTTTCATCTCCAAGGGTCATTGTTCTTGCAAAGGGGAACTTCTATTTGCCATGCCTTGAAGATTCTTTGATGTGTATCATTTTTCGATCGACTCTTATATCGACTCATCTCTTCAATTAGAGGGACATATTGCACTAAAATCAAGAGACACCAAGTTGTGGGCCATTGAATAGCATATTGCAATCAAAATTTGACCTTAGGGATAAAGTGTGTGTTTGAATTGTCTTATTTGTGCTCAAGACCCATGAAAAACATTTGTAAAACATACACAATTTTGTGGTTATCATCAAAATCCTTTTGCTAAAGAGATCATCTGTTTGTCTTTCTCAAAGTTGCTTTTTCCTTTGAGAAACTGTTTGTTCATAAAAACCCTCATATCAAAGAAATTCCACCTTTGTTATCCCAAAAGATAGTTGTTAGCAAGTCCATTCTCAACAACTTTTGTCTTGTTAGTCCAATTTTCCCTTTGTCTAAAAGTTATACTTATTCCCTCAAAAACAACAAAATCACTAAGCAGGTCCTAGTTACAAATCTTTTCTCTTTGGTCCAAAGTTTTGTCCTTTTTCAAATATCCTTGTTACCTATCCTACTTGACCTAAAATATCACATTTTGCCATTAAAAAACCTCATCTCTCCATATACAAACAATTGTTAGCAAGTCCATTCACAACAACGTTTTTCCTTCTTGGTTTATCCTTACCTATACTTATTATCTAAAAACCCACAAAAAACCCGACATACTCTAGTTGCAAACAATCCTTTTTCTCAAATACAAAGAAGTTTCTCTTTCCAAAGTATCCTTGTTACCTACCCTACTTGACCAAAAACAAAACTTTTTACTCTTGACTAAAAGATTGTTAGCAAGTTCATTTGCAACAAATCCTAACGTCTAGTTTGTCCTACTGCACTCAAACTTTTCCATTGTTTTAGAACCTTAGCTATTTCTCAATTAATTTATGTTCCCAACCCAAGGTCCAAAAGGTATACTTAGTGTAGTCACTACTTATTAAACCCCATAGTTGCGATCAAAATCTCTTAGAAATCTCTCATGTCAGGTCAACCCAAGACTAAGTTCAAAAAGGCTAAAGTCCTTGTGGTAAAACTAGAAGCCTCCTTTTTCATGTTCATTCACTGAATGTGGATGTTCCTGCAAAGTGATAGATGGGTTGTCGTCTAATTGAGAATAACTCCTTTGTTTGTTTTGCTCTCTTCTGATTTGCAGTACATACAGGCAGCACATGGTCGCCCTCCTTAAGATAGGTTACTCCTTCCCCCACACTTTCTACCACTCTACCAGTCACAATTGCCAAATAGAGTGAAAGTCCTATCAACTAGGCCCAATTTTAATTCATTCACAATTACCAAATAGAATGAGTAGTCCTATCAATTGGTGGTAGTGGTAGTATTTGTGTGAAATTGGATTTTGGGTATTTGGAGTAGATTAACCTCACCTTAGTTGCAAATTTTGGTAAAATAGAAAATGACTTTGGATGAGTTGGGTATAGGATATGAGGAATTGGAATATAAAGAGCTAGATTTGAATGTGAATGGGAACACATTTGATCTCTTTTTTCTCCTACCGCAATGTGCATTTGTGGCCATCTTTTTTACCCCATTTTTGTAGTGGATTTGACCTACAAGTCACCGAGTGCTTAAGCAGAGCAATCTTCAGTCAACATTTACTTAGCTTCTCTGTAGTCTTATCATATTTATAATATTTTTATATTCTATTAAAGCATAAAATAGATATCATTACAGAGATTTTAGTTCATACCACTTATATCATATTTAAAATATTAAAATTAATATCATAATTTTTAACAAACGATACAACTACTTTTATTTTATAATTTTAAATTTTATATAATTATTGAAGCTTTGTTGTAAGGGCACACTAAAATAGAAAGAGTAGGTTAAGTAAATGTATTAGTGAGAATTTATTTATAATTTATAGTTTCAAAAAAGTAGAAAGGAAAAGGAGTAATGAAAGGAGAAGTATTGTTCAATTTGTATAAGAAAAAGATAATTTTATAGAAGTAGGCTTGAGTGGGTGGACTATTTGGTAGATTATAATTAGTTTAGTGAATATCAAAGGTTGTCTTTTTTTTCTTTTTTTCTTTTTAGGAATTAGTTTTTAAGGGAATTTATTCTAAATAAAACTTCAATTTTTTTAGAGTTTTTTTGCATATATAATTTTAGTTAATATTGAGTTTTTTCCATATATAATTTTAGTTAAAATTATGTTATATTACTATATATTTACAATGATTGATACTACAAGTTATCTTCTAAAGGGACACTAGTCTACAATAGCCTCATATCATTTGATTGTGACATGAATTGAGTGGCATGACAATATGAACATTATGGTCTTGATTATGATGTCGGCTGACTCTCATATCATTGAGATTGGTACTTGATTGTTATGCATAACAAGATAGGCATACACATTAATAGGCGTGCATTTTGTACTTAATGAGAGGGTATATAGTGAGATGCACATAAAATATGTTTCTTTTAAATACGTAATAATATGATGGGTACATATTTATTAGGTAAATGGTCACTTAAAAGGGCTACATCGAGTCTTCGTTGTTGGTCATATTACTAAAATGCATATTAAGAAATATCTCATTTAAATCAATAATAATATGATGTGTATATGTTTATTAGATAAATAGTTACTCAAAAGGGTTGGGGCCTAGTTGGATTGGAAAGAGTTTTGTGGTATGAAACATGAGGTCACAAGGTTCATTCTCCCCCAACCTACACACATTTTTAAAATATAATTTAGTTTATTAAAGTTTTCCTTTTGTTTCTTGTTTAATATCTTATTGTTTCTCACTTAAATGGCTTATTCAACTTTTATAAAATTGTAAAATTGTAATTTTCCATGTCATTTGAATATTAAAAGTTTTCAAATTGTTGAGATTATTAAAGAAAGGGCAACACCCTACAGTGTAATGGCAAGTTGTGAGCCTCTTAGCTTCTTGAGGTCTTGAGTTTGAGTCTACTCAAGTCCTATGTCAATATTGGCTCATTACTTAGTCGAAAAACTATAGAGTAGAAACTTAGAAGGTTTGACACAATTATATAGTACAAGAAGTTATAATGTTTCAAATTTCAATGTCATAATCCACAAGGCATGACAACAAGGCATAGGATAGAGAGCCCATTGTACCTAATGTGTTAGCTTAATAAACCAACAAAACTTAGATATTTTGACATTCTTTATGGATCCTTATAGAAGTTCATAAATTAGTTCATGTTTTTATTAAAGTATTTGGTGCATCAATTAGAGGAGAAAATACGAACAATCTGTGTTGCAAGAGTATTTAATATGGTACGTTGAAATCATTTACTAGCAAATATACATAGCTAAGAAAATGAAAGTTGTAATCATCCTATGGTGCATGAGTACCTTGAGTAATTTCATTGGATTTCATAAGATCTGCATAGACTATGTGATCAAGTGAATATTAGAGGATTATTTCACTCTCAAGGGATATTATTGTGCTTTTATAATGACTACAAATATGTAATACATTAGATCAAAATAAGGATCAATAAACATTGTTATCTTTCCTATCTTCCAAAATGTAGCTAGAAAATAAAATATAAGAATATTAATTAATAATTGAGTAGTATTAAGAGCCCAACAAACCATTTCTGAAAGGGATAAATATTCAAATGGCTTAATTTTTTTAATCTAAAATAAGCTCATGAGGAATATTTTCAAATGTAAACATGATTTAAGCTTTATTTTATAACAATGAGGCTTTGATGGGTTTCTGGGACTTTTATTTTATGTATTAATATCTTAGTTCTAAATTATTTTTAAAAATATATTTCTATGAAATATAATTTTAGGAATTTAAACCAAATTTTGGTTCTTTCTAGTCATGTTTTTTCATACTATTATCATGAGTGTCATGTATATTGCATTTGTGGTAGTCTAAAAAGAAATCATTCAGATACGTACTAATTAGAATCAAAACCTTAATCGGTATCATCCCTACTCTAAAATACTTAAGTTATAATATATTACTAAAAAAATCACACGATTAAGATAAGAGTTTATCATTAACCATTGACCTTAAAACTAAAACTAGCACTTGCACCAGAAGGTGCAATGTGTATGCCGATAGTAGCATATGTTGTATAGTTTCTTCAATGTGACAAAAGGACAATTTTTTGTTGTTGTTATTATTTGCTTCACTAATTGTTTGGATGATGTCTTGTTCTATCTGCAACTGATTTGAACAATTTGTAACAAATGCACATCATCAATCTATAACACTATATTTGTTGTCAACATGATGTGTTGCCCTTTGCATATTAGAATTTCATTTTCCAATCATTCATCTACAATTACATATTGTATGTTGTTTGTAGTGCTTGTTGCTATACTCATTGCAATTGGAACATTTAATAGTTTAAACACTTTTTTGTTGTGTTGTTTGACAAGATCATTTGTAGCAAATAGTTGTGTTGACATATCAAATTATTCATTTTCATTAAGTAGAATGTGTTGATTTGTGCATGTTATTAGGATCTCCCAATCTTTCTTTGTTGTTTTTTCATTTCGTGTGTTCTTTAGGAGTTCCCGAAACTGTGCTTGTTGTTGATCACCACCTTGTTTTTGAAAAACATCCTCCAATGTGATAACTATTTTGAATTGATGCCATAATGTTCTAGCATTAGAGTGTGATGTGTATAGAGGTTTGTCCATCATAGGTGGTAATTGAGCAAGGGCACCAACTAAGATTACAGAAATACCACCAAACTAGAGTTATTGATTTTGAGGAAATGCTTGTTGGGACGATGAAACTTAGTTCATCGATAAGCATGTATTTTATTTCCTTTAAGTCCTCTTGACATATGATCAATGCATGTCCCTGTAGTGGTTGCATTTGTTTCATAGGTAACTTTAGAACTATATAAATTGTTGATGCATGTATGTTGAATGTTGCAACACCTATAGGAGCTACTATTAGTAGCATGTTCTTCTGTTGGTTTTCATTACTATTTAGTTCATTTCTAATTTTATTAATCAAGTATGATTTTATTGTACCAGTTGTACCTTGAATTATCATGTATAGCAGTTTATTTGATGCATAATTTTTATGTTTTTGGATTATTGCAAGTGTTGCCTATTGTTGTGTTGATAGTGGATAGTTTGGTACATGCTCCTTTAATAGAATATTCCTAACTTCTGTATTTCTTTTACTGCTATTTATAAACTATGTTGCTATTGCATATAGATGCTAGGGAATGTTATTTTCTGCCCAGTTGTTGTTGTTATCAAAGTCACGTCTTCCAAGCATGTCAACTTCATTGATTGTAATGCTTTGTGAGGGACCCATTTGCAACAATATTTTCCATTCATTTTGACTAATATTTCATGCATGTTTGCATCATCATTGGTATCATCCTCTTCCTCTTCTGAAACGTCTTCCTGTTCTTCCTTGCTATTGGCATGCCATACCTAATACCCATTTGAGTCCATTTGGGTCCAATTTGAAATCGCTGATTCTTTGGTTAGGCCAACGTCCATTTCTATATCCCAAAAATTCTTGTACAATAGGAGATCACTCTAGTAGAATACTTCTAAATTTTCTAAGACAAAATACAAAATTGTATTGAATCTTGGATAAACATTCACAATTACTAGAATGTTTCTTTTTCTCCATTTATTTTATCTATGATTTGCAGAAAAACTATATGATCTTGCTGACTCAAGAAGTGTTATCATCTCAAGCTCTGATGGCCTTTGAATGGATGCCTACAAGTATGAAGAGTGTATTTGATTTTCTCCTAATGCATTGATTAACTCACAGTCTCAACCCCCTTCACTCTCTAGGATATACTACAAGTATGAAGAGTGTATTTGATTTTCTCCTAATGCATTGATTAACTCATAGTCTCAAGCCCCTTCACTCTCTAGGCTATCTAAAAATTGAAACCTAAGACTGAAAATATGCAATCATCATGGTAAAAATTGGTAGACACTAATGAACCATTAACCATAAATATGTCAGTGTTACCTACCGACAGGTATTGTAAATCAAGTTTCAACTCTTCATAAATAACATCTAACTTTGTTTCATTTTTTTCCAATACAATGTTTTTTAACATCTGAACTGAGTAGATGTATTTGTACATGCATGTGCAGACACAAATGTATCAACTTCAATTGTGTCAAGAGTTCTCTAAAAATTTACTACATCCATATTTGTCTTTGTAACCTAGAAAAACAAATTATCTATTATTGGCATAGGATCGGTGGTAAACGTTGTCCATACTAATGTCAACTATGTGTACAAAATGCATACTAGTCTATCCTTTTAAGCTCAATTATTAAGACGCTATAGTATTAGAGCCACGAGAGCATGCCATCAATGACATTGTCAATAGATATTTGGGTGTGTGCACCAAGTTGTGGTGACAAAAACATGACACCCCTTTTTTTTTAATTTTTAAAAATGCATACGCACTATTGCATGCACGCGCTTTGGCTTGGGCTCCCCAAGCCATAGTGCATGCGTGCTATAGTATGTACGCACTTTTAAAAACTAAGAAATTTTATAAATGAGCTGCAAACCCACAAACCATTTCATTTTTCTTGTATTTCCTCCTCACAACGTGTACGCAAGTTGAAGAAATTGAAGGCTTTTGTCACCCGCCTCCTCAAAATGCCTCCTCATTGCCGAAGTTCAAGATCGAGATCACGTAATATGTTTTCTACTCTTGTTTTTGCATTCTTTTATATGTTTTTGCATTGTTTTATAGGTTTTTTTCAATTTTTCTTTAAATTTTTTTATTTATTTAGATTGCAATTGGTTTCTTATCAGGAAATGTGAATAATGAACTGCCAAATTCCTAGCCAGATCAACAAGATCAAAATGAAAACCCTCCACAAGATTCAAATCAAAACCCTCTACAAGATGAGAATCAAAACCCTCCACAACAAGAGCAAGACCACAACCTACACTGATTGGAAGACCTCCTCCTGGCACACAAGACAACATAATAAATGACATAGAAAGAGAGAAAAAATAATTTGAAGCAATCATTGGTAGGTTGAAAGCTTGTGGACAAACCAATCCAATGAGAGAACAATTAGCATCCTCCCTCGATTCCATTATGACCCATGTAGCTTCTATTAGTGGTCAGTTGGATATTTGGCAAGTTAAGAGGGATGAAAAAAGAAGATATTATGCAAACAAATTATCATATCAAGATGTAAAAAATAAATAAAGAAATAGAAAACGTTAGCATTTGTGTATTGTTTAAAAATTTCGGTGAACAAAATACAATTAGAATTACAACTAAAAGATTCCCCGTCCATTGGTGCATACATGATGGTATTAGAAATAACTTTTGGGATAGATGGTGGATGGTCTTTGATGCCCTTCCCTGTAATAATCATGAGGTTCCAATGTATTTCTTAAAGAAATTGTATTGTGAATTTGTCCTTGGGGAAATCCCCAATTATTTTGATATATTAGAATCTCAGGGTAGGGTAGGGGTTCATCATTTGAGAGGCCAAGGGCACGTCGTGACCTTAATGTAGTTAGGGTGCATGTTGTCAAGCCACAAGGTGAGCATGTCATTATTCCTTCAATTGTGAAGGAACATGTAGAGACCAACACTCTAGGGACTATTAATGCTTTGACGTAGACCTTCATTGATTGCACAATTCCATTAGTTGAGGAGGAGCCTTCTGTGTGTCGTGGTCACATGTACACATCATGTGGATCCTTATGCACATTTAGCAGTCATGCTGGAGATAGTATGGATGATGGGCTAGTCACTAATCAGTTCCTAAATTAGACATTTGGCATTGACCCACAAGTAAATTACAATTATAATAAAATAATTTGATCACATTTCATATGTATAGTGAATGACTAATTAATTAACATGTATTGACATTGTTCAAAATTTAGGGTAAGAGTGTTGCTAGCCCTAGTAGAGATTCCCCTGGCCCCATTTTTTGTCTCGTTGATGAGTGCAGAGGTATGTATCGATTTAATCATTTAAGTTAATACATATATTTATTAAGTAATCATATGAAGGATTGACAAAAAAATTTATGCATGTGCATCAGCTCTCTATAGGACCATCAACATTCACTTGGGATTTCGAGCGTAGGCGTGATACAAGCTTTGTAGAAGTACATTTTTTTCATGTTAATTTAATTCATTTGATTATATTTCTTTCATTTTTCATGTTACATGTAACTTGTATTGTATGACATGCAGCTCTTGACATCTGAGACTCATCCTCATCTTCACCAGTCCATCAATTGTGGAGTTGCTATAGTGATGGCTAGTTCAGAGCCATTGACTGAGGTATGAAAGAATTTTCTTGGTTTTAGTTGTTGTTTATAATAATTAGTATCAAAATTTCTAATGTTATTTATAAGTGATTATATTGATTAAATTGTTGTAGAGCCTTGTTACACCCAATCATCTACGAGCCTTTGAGGTGGATGTACAGAGTGATTATTTGATGGTGGTAAGAAAATAATTAATTTTGTGTGTATATATATTTAATTTCAATGTATAATAATTATTGATTCATATCTACTTTGTTTTTATCAGCTCGAGTTAGAGAAGAGCCTAAAATAGAGGATGAGTGAGCGTGAGGAAGACCCCATCATCCCCATCATCTACCTCCACACGACGATCGAAGACCTCTAGGGATTTGTTTCCTTCCCTTCATGGGAATGAGAAGATATAGTTGATAAACACACAAGTATAGGCATTAGTGAACATATATGTTAGATTTTATG
Source organism: Cupressus sempervirens (assembly GCA_028749045.1). Taxonomy (NCBI): domain Eukaryota; kingdom Viridiplantae; phylum Streptophyta; class Pinopsida; order Cupressales; family Cupressaceae; genus Cupressus; species Cupressus sempervirens. The sequence continues at coordinate 633,171,968 of CM053784.1, read as the reverse complement.
TGAGTGGACATATTTGATATACATTTGATGTATATATGACATTTTATATTTGATGTATGAAAAATATTTGATGCATGACATTATTAGACTTATGACATTATTGGTTAATATATGATATATTTGTTCATGTATGATATTATTGGTTATCATTTTATATTATATGTTTTTTCATGTATTACATTATTTGTTATCATAATATATTATATGTTTTTTCATGTATGAGATTATTGGTTATCATAATATATTATATGTTCGTTCATGTATGACATTATTGATTATCATAGTGTATTATATGTTTTTTCGTGTATGACATTATTGGTTATCATAATATATATTATGTTTTTATTATTTACCTTTTAAGTACATTTCATGTATTTCATCTTAATGTAAATTGTGTCCAAAATAATGCATAGTACTCACACCAAAAGCTAGTGGATTCCCGGCAAGAACACTTTTAAGGTAAACTACCTTTCCCACCTTTGTAAGTGTCTTCAAATACTCTTTCCAACTTGGTTACAATATTGAACAAACTTCTACCCAACATCACAAAACTACTTGATCACTTTCCCTATTCAAGACTTGGGAAGCAATAAGAAAAAAAAATGAGAAAATTTGAGAAATGGGTCATAATCAACTTCTTGCTTCAAACTAACATCTTAGACACTTCAAGGAACACCTAATAACTATCTCACAAAATTTAGTTTTTCATCTATTCCATCCTTCCAAGAGATTATTCAACATCCTATGAGTGAAAACAATCTTCCAATATCCTATGACTGTATTTTCTTTGCAACAACATGTAATTTGCTGATTTTTGGACAACTCTTCACAAAGGAAAGTGGTTATGTTTCAAACCCATGAAATGACTATTAAGACAACCAAGAAGATCATTAACATCTTCCACTAACTCCATTCATTGATAACATGCAGCTAAATAAGGTGTAATGACTCTCAAAACACTAATTGAGTCAACTTATTAACAAAAACAAAAAAAAAAGGAAAATCATTAGGACTAAGGCAATTTGGGGCTATAGGTGACATCAAGTTCCTTGACTTTACAAACAAGGATTACCTTAATACCATAAAAAAAAAACATGTTCAAAATGATGTGTATGATCACCCCTTTACCTTCTATCATGACTCTTCATCATTGGATGAGATAACATATCTAGTTGCCATAGTCAAAGATCGCTACCCTATGGCACTTAGTGACTATTAGGGATGATTCAATTCATAATTCTTGAGAATGTTCAAGCACTCAACAGGATGGAAGGAACTTGGGGCTAGTGATTACCTAGCGACTTGGAGCTAACAAAATAGACAGTTCAATCCCACAACGAAAGGTGAGAGAGATTTGGTAATTGGCAACTTTGTACTGGCCAACACTACAAGTTTTAGCATCACCTGAGATGGTATCACAAAATCAAAATGGAGTAATATCACCAAAAATTGAGAGAGGTTATTGTAGGTCTCCACAACATGGTCCTATAGCACTAGGAATTGCATCCATACCTCGCACAAGCTCCGAGATATGCCCCATCAAAGATTGTTGCCCTATGGCATTTAGTGACTCTTAGGGATGATTCAGTTCAGCATGCTTGAGAATGTTCAAGTGCTCAATGGGATGGGAGGAGCTTGGGACTAGTGTTTACCTAGCCACTCAGAGCTAATGGAATAGACATTTCAATCCCACGATGAACGGTGGGGGAGATTTGGCAGTTGGCAACTTTGTACTAGCCAACACTACAAGTTTCAGCATCACCCAAGATGGCATCGCAAAATCAAAATGGATTAAGATCTCCAAAAAGTGAGGAAGGTTATTGTAGGTCTCTACAACATGGTCTTATAGCACCCAGAATCACATCCATACATCGCACGAGCTCCAAGATATATCCCATCAAAGATCGCTGCCCTATGGCATTTAGTGACTCTTAGGGATGTTTGGGTTCGGCATGCTCGAGAATGTTCAAGCACTCAACGGGACAAGATGAGCTTGGGGATAGGGTTTACTTGGCCACTCGAAGCTAATAGAATAGACAATTTGATCCCACGATGAACGGTGAGGGAGATTTGGTAGTTGGCAACTTTGTACTGGCCAACACTACGAGTTTCAACATCACCTGAGATGGCATCGCAAAATCAAAATATAGTAAAATCTCCAAAAGTGAGAGAGGTTATTGTAAATCTTTGCATCACAATCCTATAACACCTAGAATTGCATCCATACCTTGCATGAGCTCTAAGATATGTCCCATCAAAGATCGTTGCCCTATGGCATTTAGTGACTCTTAGGGACATTTCGGTTTGGCATACCTGAGAATGTTTGAGAGCTCAATGGAACAGAATGAGCTTGGGGTTAGGGTTTACCTAGCCACTTGGAGCTAATAGAATATACAGTTTGATCCCATGATGAATGGTGAGGGAGATTTGGTAGTTGGCAACTTTGTATTGGCCAACACTACAAGTTTGAGCATCACCCGAGATGGCGTCGCAAAACCAAAATGGAGTAAGATCTCCAAAAAGTGAGAGAGGTTATTGTAGGTCTCCACAACATGGTCCTATATCACTTAATATCACATCCATACCTCACACGAGCTCCAAGATATACCCAATCAAATATCATTGCCCTATGGCATTTAATGGCTCTTAGGGATGTTTTGGTTTGACGTGCTTGAGAATGTTCGAGTGCTCAACGAGATAGGATGAGCTTGGGGCTAAGGTTTACCTGTCCACTCGAAGCTAATGGAATAAATAGTTTGATCCCATGACAAACAGTGAGGGAGATTTGGCAATTGGCAACTTTGTATCAGCCAACACTACAAGTTTCAACAACACCTGAGATGGTGTCACAAAACCAAAATGGAGTAATATCTCCAAAAAGTGAGAGAGGTTATTGTAGGTCTCTATAACATAGTTTTATAGCACCTAGAATTGCAGCCATACATTGTATGAGCTCTAAGATATGCCCCGTCAAAGATCACTTGCTTATGTATTTAGTGACTCTTAGGGACATTTGGGTTCAGTGTGGTCGAGAATATTTGAGCACTCAACAGGATAGGACAAGCTTGGGGCTAAGGTTTATCTGGCCACTCAGAGCTAACAAAATAGATAGTTTGATCCAACAATGAATGGTGAGGCAGATTTGGCAGTTGGCAACTTTGTACTGGCCAACACTACAAGTTTCAACATCACCCGAGATGGCATCACAAAATCAAAATAGAGTAAGATCTCCAAAAAGAGAGAAAGGTTATTGTAGGTCTCTGCAACATGGTCCTATATCACATGAAATCACATCCATATCTTGCATGATCTCCGAGATATGCCCCATCAAAGATCACTGCCCTATGGCATTTAGTGACTCTTAGGGACATTTTAGTTTGACGTGCCCAAGAACGTTCGAGCACTCAACGAGATGGGAAAAGCTTGGGGCTAGGGTTTACTTGGCCATTCAAAGCTAATAGAATAGATAATTTGATCCCACGATGAATGGTGAGGGAGATTTGGCAGTTGGCAACTTTGTATTGGCCAACACTACAAGTTTTAGCATCACTTGAGATGGTGTTGCAAAATCAAAATAGAGTAAGATCTCTAAAAAGAGAGAGGTTATTATAGGTCTCTACAACATGGTTCTATAGAACCCAAAATAGCATCCATACCTCGCACGAGCTCTAAGATATGCCCCATCAAAGATCGCTACCCTATGCATTTAATGACTCTTAGGGATGTTTCGGTTCGGCGTGCTCGAGAATGTTCGAGCACTCAATGAGATGAGATGAGCTTGGGACTAGGGTTTACTTGGCCACCTAGAGCTAATAGAATAGATAGTTTGAGCTCACAATGAATGGTGAGGGAGATTTGGTAGTTGACAACTTTGTATTGGCCAACACTACAAGTTTCAGCATCACCTGAGATGGCATCACAAAATCAAAATAGAGTAAGATCTCCAAAAAGAGAGAGAGGTTATTGTAGGTCTGCACAACATGGTCCTATAGCACCTTAAATCATATCCATACCTCACATGAGCTCTGAGATATGCCCCATCAAAGATTCTTGCCCTATGGCATTTAATGACTCTTATACCTCACATGAGCTCCGAGATATGCCCCATCAAAGATTGTTGCCCTATGGCATTTAGTAACTCTTAGGGACATTTTAGTTTGGCATGCTCGAGAACGTTTGAGTGCTCAATGAGATTGGACAAGCTTGGGGCTAGAGTTTACCCAACCACCTAGAGCTAACGAAATAGACAGTTCAATCCCACAATAAATAATGAGGGAGATTTGGTAGTTGGCAACTTTGTACTGGCCAATACTACAAGTTTCAGCACCACCTAAGATAGCGTCACAAAATCAAAATGGAGTGTGATCTCCAAAAAGTGAGAGAGGTTATTGTAGGTCTCTACAACATAGTCCTATAGCACTTAGAATCACATTCATACCTCACACGAGCTCTGAGATATGCCTCATCAAATATCATTGCCCTATGCATTTAGTGCCTCTTAGGGACGTTTCAACTCAGTGTGCCTAAGAATGTTCGAGTGCTCAATAGGATGGGACAAGCTTGGGGCAAGGGTTTACCTAGCCACCCAGAGCTAACAAAATAGATAGTTTGATCCCATGATGAATAGTGAGGGAGATTTGACAGTTGGTATCTTTGTACAAATAAACAACTAATTGGTTCATGTGGGTGTAGTTTTTAGGTATGTTTATTTACATTTCCTATCCCTAAAATTTTTAATGGTTTTTCCCACCAAAAAAAAAGAGGAAGAAAGTGTTGGTCAAACTAATTTTGGCTACAAAAACATCTAAAGAGGGATAGTATCTATATGCATCTATTAATATTAGAAGCATCTTTTAATGGCTTCCAAGGATTGTTCCTTGTGCAATAATAAAAGGTTGAAGTATGGTTGTTGATCAGATGATAGTAAAATATGAATTATTACAAATCCACTCTCCAAATATGTGTTTACATAGATCATGAAAATGTGCTTGATCCTATTTATCAATTCAAAAATATAGTTGTCCCCTTTTTGTAGCTTATTGTCAATGACAACTCTTTTCCAATGCACTTTATATTCTATTCCACGCTTTCCTATTTCAAGCATATACTACCATTCTTCGGGATTCTTGCAATGAACAAATGTTAATTTTATCTTCTCACTCGATAACCAGTGCTTTCCAAAATCTTTTGGAATGGTCTATAACAATTCCACAACATAAAAAAATGAGCTGATTTTATCGCTCAATTGAAATGATCATCAGATTACCTTCTATATTTTGGATAGAGACCAAAAAAAAAAGAACTTACAAGATAAAAATATCTCGATGTTTCACGCTTAGGTAAGATTAGTGAAAACATTGGCTTTTTACTTTTCATAGGGTTGAGAACTGCATGAAGATACAATATTCATATTAACAAAACAATATAAAAGTATTTCTAATATGGTCTTCATTTGAGATCCCCTTTTCTTACTTGAATTATCCCTCATAAATGAGCAAGATGTCACATTTGAAAATGTGCCTCTTGTAGGATTGTAAGAATTTGTTCAGGCAATTTTCTTGCGTTTGCAAATTTTTGAGAGAATCTCTTCTTTGGGATCATACAATCTATTGTTTCGTGCATCTTGAATTGCACTGAAAACTTGTACAACAAAATATATATTTCCAACATGTTTGACAACAAGAATGTCTTTTACTTTTATATGATTGTTAGAAAGAAAATCTTGCCATCCATCTCTAAAAGACGCAGAAACACCGGTACCGAAGAATTTTACATGCCATAAATGACCATTTGGCCTAATGAGAATTGCATCTTTAAAATCCCTAAAATTCATTTTTCTTGTGAATTCAGTGGGGATTTCCTACATTTAGTGATGTGAAATCTAGTTCAGTCCTAAACAGAACAAAATTTAGGATTTTGTTTTTTTTTGCACAAAAATGAAAATAACAAATATCATTTATTCTTTTGCAAAAAAAAAATTTCAATCATGTTCGTATATTTTCAATCAGTTCATGAAAAATGGAAATCAATGTTAAGTATCAAAGATTGGAAAGAAAATTATTGTATTTATTTATAAATATTTTCCAAAAAATTAAAAACTTAAATTGTTTTAACAGAATTATAACAATAATTGTAAGTAATGACCAATTTCATTGTATAAAAATCATTGCAAGTGATGGAAAATTTCATTGACATTTACAGTATTTACAAATACTTCCATCAAACAAAAATATTTTGATAACATTTCACTAATATCTGCAACTCTTCATCAAAATAGAGAGGAAAAATGTGAATATTGATCAATTATTTTATTAATTCACAAAAGTTTTTCAAAAAATAGAGATCTTAAATTATTTCTACAGAATTATAACAATTATTGTAAGTAATGGCAAATTTCATTGACATTTACAGTATTTATTAATACTTCCATTGAACAAGAAAAATTTCATAACATTTCACCAATATCTGCAAATCTTTTTCAAAGTAGAGATGAAAAATGTGAACTTTTCAAAGTTCACCACAATACTACATATCTCTACCAATTTTGCACAGGTTATAACAAATTTGTATGCAATTGTTCATAAAAATTACAAACCTTCAGTTTCAATTTCACTCAAATCAATGGAAGAAACTTCCATTTGTTAGAGTAAATAATTATTTATTAGTTATTTATTCTATTACTTAAGCTTACTTAGGTTAATGCATTCATTTAATAGTTGCAGTGATGAGTTGTTGACAACATGGGAGTTTGTTCCCTTCTAGCATGTTCCACCTTTTTGTGGATGCTTAGTTGTCAACCTTATCTTCTACCACTTTCCAACTTGTTCTACAAGCTTCTATGAGGCCTTTATATTCGAGCTCTCTCATTGTATTTTCTCAACTCATTTTTATTGTAAATACACTTTCATTGTTTTATAATATATTCTCTCTCATGTCCATTTAGGGTTTTTCCAAGCTCCACCTCTTCCTTCTTGGTTTCCCTTCAATAGGTTATTTGCATGCAGATGATTTTGGTGAGTTGTGGGGTTGGATTTCATCAACTCCAACATGGTACCAGAGCCTCCCTACTGCTTCTTGTTTAGAGAATTTTTGAAGCCACAATTTGGAGACACAAACTCTAGTTTGTTTATGCATTTTTCTTCAATCAAGGGGAAGAGCATTCTTTTGGAGCACTTTGGGCCCAAACGAACATTAGGATTGGATCTAGAAGGCCATTTATAGATAGGATTCATATATAACTTTCTGATTTTGGAGACAAAGCTTCAAGAGGCAAAAAAAAAAATTAGTCGAAGGGCCTATCGTACAGTCGTACAGACGAATAGTGCAAAAAAAATAATTTTAATGTTAAAGAGCGATGCTCCACCAATGCACTACCAAGCGGCCACCACTGCATAACCCATGAGTAGCCATAGCCAGTAGCATTGCAGCCTAGCCACTGCTGGTGGGCCACCTACTGGCCACCATAGCTTGGCAGTGCCCCTAGAACTCTTCACCTCTGCTAACGTCTGCACTACTCTCTGCCTCTCCATCCCCTCTGCTTTGCCTGTTAGACCTCTTCTACCTAGCTCATGTGGATAGTGTACAGTCAGTTCCCACGTGGTAGTTTGCAGTGATAGTTGGCACGCATAGCAAGTGACATGTGGCATGGGTGCCACAGCGACACTTTGCTACGTGGCCCCTACCACGTCACCTACCATGTCACTAACCTGCCACATGGCCTATTTTTTTCTACAATGACTATGAAGTCATCAAATTTAAGCTAGGTGACTACTGATGTCAACATGATGTCATCCTACATCAACACCCCTGTTAGGTTCTCTAGGGTCATTTTGACCTACTTGTAATTTTTTAGCCATAACTTAAGCATACGGAGGTATTTTTCTAATCTAAAAGAAGCCCTAGAAAGTTGGTTCTGAGATGGAAACATTGGTGTAGGTATTTTCAAGTTTTGATGTAGTTTAGTTTCCCTTTTTTCACTTGAAGTCTGAAGTTCTATTTTTGACTCCGAAATGCATATCTTTTGCATCCCATGTTAGTTTTTTGTAAACGTTATATTTTTGGAAAGCTAGTTTTGTCACCTTTTCAGAAATGTGGTCTTTTTCCTTAGGTTCTAGCCCATGCTCTTTCTATCATGTTTTTGGCATTTTTTCTCTATGGTGAATATCTTGGGTGTTTCAAGTCCCAAGATCATTTTCTTGGCATGGTTTCTTTTGTTTTGTGTTGTATTATCTTTAGCATCAACTTTTTTTCTTTTTTTGATAATTGTTGACATCATTTGTAAACACTTTTATATATACACACTATTTTTATAAAGCACCATGGGGGGATAGTTGTTTGTTGTTTTTGGCCTTCTTCCTTTTGTTTTCCCATGTAGTGTTGGTGTGACCGTGTCTTTATAGGTTTTTGTACCTCTTCCCCTCTCTCGTCATTTTTGGATCTGCCTGCAAAGGATTTTGGCCCACCTTCTCAATTTCCTGTCATCTCACCCCATCTGCATTAAGGGGGGGTTATGCTATTGTTCTAATGCATCCTTGGTTCAATGGTTCGATAGTGTGAGCTATGTATTCAGTGGTTGATCCTATATACGAGGCGATTGTAGTGGTTGGCTACCTATGCATTTCGGTGAGATGGATCATCTACCATATAGACATGCTCATTTTGTGCCTTCTTTTTGATGGCAGATTTTGTTGCTTCTTCATGCTTCAGTGATGCTCTTCATGATCAATCTTTGTTCCTATTTTAGGGGACATTCCCCTAGTTGGAGGCTTCTTCAGTTCTTCACTAGGTTTACCTCTTTTTGGGGGAGGGTTTTTCCCACGTGGTTTTCTCTCTTTCCCTATTTTTAGAGGTTGCATCTCTTTGCGTTGTACATGAGTACCTAACATGGCCTTGTTGCTGGGACCCATTCTGCATTACATCTTAGTTTTTGTGAGCTTAAGACATTTCCTTAACTTGCACTTAAGGGGGGGTGTTAGAGTAAATAATTATTTATTAATTATTTATTCTATTACTTAAGCTTACTTAGGTTAATACACTCATTTAATAGTTGTAGTGATCAGTTGTTGACAACATGGGAGTGTGTTCCCTTCTAGCATGTTCCACATTTTTGTGGATGCTTAGTTGTCAACCTTATCTTCTACCACTTTCCAATTTGTTCTACAAGCTTCCATGAGGCCTTTATATTCAAGCTCTCTCATTGTATTTTCTCAACTCATTTTCATTGTAAATACATTTTCATTGTTTTACAATATGTTCTCTCTCATGTATGTTTAGGGTTTTTCTAGGCTCCACCTCTTCCTTCTTGGTTTCCCTTCGATAGGTTATTTGCATGCAGGTGATCTTGATGAGCTATGGAGTTGGATTTCATCAACTCCTACACCATTACTCAGCCAAAAGGCAAATGACTTCAGCATTTTCGATCTTCCATAGAACAATAGGTCAATATATTGTAGTTCCTTCACTTACATAAAAGAACAAGAGACATCAATAAAGAAGACAACATAAATGAAAGATTTAAACTCACCAAATGAGAGAAGTCCCTACCATGACCTTGTAAAATGAATCTCCATCAAAATTCAAACTTAAATATGAATGACTGCACAAACATTTGTGAATGCAACATTCACATGCCATCGATAATGCTCAGATTTCAATTTTAGAACATGCAACTTCATGCATTTATTAGTAAGAATATAACAGAATTATGAGTTATGAACTTAACATGGTTGAATGCGATCATTAAAAGAAGAGACAAGTGAGGGCAATAATTTGGAGAAAAAATGATCTTATTCCTTCATAATGAGTCCATCATAAAAACTAGAGGACTTTCAATAGTACTTGGTTTTTATATAAGATGTACTAAAATCTTCTAGTTTTTATATAAGATGTACTAAAAGCATATGTCAATATCTTATATTTTCTGTAATCTACTATTTCATTTCCACTTGTATTATTAAGTGTTAATCGAGCATACATAGATTAAGACAAGTTTTAAGTATCAGTGTGAAGGTATCATGGAGTTGAATGTCGTGTGCAGTAATGAGTAATCTAATCGAGCAAGGAGTGGAGTTTGTGTTTGGGGATGTTTCAATAGAATAAAGTAAGGGTGATTTCATCACCAATTGGATGCATGATCAGATGGAGAGTGAACATTTAAGGAAGCCCTAGTGACAGGGTTTGGAGTCAAGAATTAGGGATCGGGAGTTGCAGAACTCTTGGCACTAATTCCTTTTGGAATCAACCATTTGATGGTATAAGAAAACATTTTTTAAGAGTAGGAAGTGTCAAGTGGAATCTATCATGTAGGCCCTTTGTTACTAGGTCAATTTTTATGCATAAAAATAGGGTACCAGAACCAGTACTAGTTCAGCATGCTGACCATACACAATGATATTAACTTCTCTCATTTTAGGGTTTGGAAAATCTTTATATCTCCTCCTAGGTCTTTCCCCTTCATCCTTATGGTTTGCACAATTTCTTGCAAAATTGCAATATAGCAACATTTGGAATTTTCTTGCTTGCTCAAGTCTTAACACTTCTAACTTGTTATTTAGGCTATCCCTTAGCAATTACATGCTAGGCACCCTTCCCTAAGCTAATGACTCATCCCTTAGTTTACTCATTGCCCTATGGAAATGTATGGCTTGATTTTTAGGCCAAAATTGTGACTCTTCTAAGAACATTAAATGACATCCAATACCTTAACTACCACACCTAGGTCCAATGATGCTTATTCTACTTACAAGGATTACTTGGAGCATAACACAACAAAAATGAAAAGGTGAGGGCCCTATGATTCAAGTTGACCTTGCATCACTCTTTCTCTCTCTGCCTATTCAATCTAATGAACCAACTAGATTTTCTCTAGATTTTAATGTCTCAAGTATTGCCTCGTGGTCTGACTCGTGAACTTTCCAAAGAGTCTTATTATGTGGTTTTCCACCATATTTTATCAAGTGGACATTTGATGCGACAACAAGGTTTGAATAATGAAGAATCTTCCTCTCTATTCGCCAATCCTCGAATAACCACAAGTTAGGGTTCTTCATAGAATATCATCTAAACCATGTGCCAGTTACAACCACCACACTGATATGGTACTCTAAACCTTCACCATCTATAACCGAGTGATCCAAAAAAATTTTGGCTTGGACACAACGAATCAAATAATAATACGTCCCTTCTTCATTTTCTTTAGGTGCAATAACAACAAAAACATGGCCTATAGTGATAAATGTACAAAATGCGGTCATTAATTCAGAAAATACTTAAGTAAAAGTTATAAAGGTACATATTGAAATTACAACGATATATAAATATATATTACCAGGTTGCACTAAATCAGACAAGCGGTCAAAGTCAATAGACAAATCCATCTCTACCATTTCTAGTGCTTATGGGGGACGATAGATGTCAATTGGGTCCAAAACCCGTATATACCATTTGTCCACCCATTCAGTCAACTCATAATCATACCAATTTTTCTCTACACATGATGGACAATAGCATGCCATTTTTTGTGTGTGGATACTTCATGAACCTACATCAGAGCTTCTAAAAGAGTGCAACTCACTTGATCTTGTTAGCATGCAACAATCCTCATATGGTGCAATGTTAGTATTATCTATCAACCTAAAAAATATATGAACCATAGACTCACCTTCCTTACCTAGACCCATTGTAGTGTTACACCACTGGACGATGGATTTTGCATCTGTCAATATTGCTACACCTTTGTACTTTAGTTCTTCACGAGCTAAGGCTCTTTTGATGCATGCACCTACACCATCATGATCTCCCTTTCCATGACCAACCTCTATGAAATTCCACATATATTGAATTTTAGACAACCTGTGTATCCTGCTCAACCAATAGAACATCCGTGCATTCTTGAATTGAGATGTGCAATTGTTTGATCAAATAATGTGTTGAAGATATGGTATGCCCCTGTTAGCCAAATCTCCATAAAATAGTTGAAAACAATCATGTAAAAACTCCATAGAATGTGGTTGATCATCGCTGATGTAAAAATGGTACTCCCTCAAAATCTTCCTATCATCCTCTGTACTTGTAGATGAATGCATGAATGTTATGTGAAAAAATATGGAAACCTATTGAGAAGTATAATACTTTCTTTGCACCTCATTTTGTGGTTGTATTTTGTAGTTCTCTACGAAGTCTACAACCAAAACAATAGTATCCAGTGGAAACGTATCCTTGCACAACTTCGATTGCAAATCCATCCATCAAGCTCTATGTGTATGCCTTGCATACTTGTAAATAATTTTTTCATGAAAAATCTTCATGAACTCATACACTGGAATCTTTTCAATGACTAAATTACATCTTTTACAATGTTTTCCATCTTTTAGAGCATATGTCACTATCTTATATTTTCTACAATCTACTATTTCATTTCCAATTGCATGTGTACTATACATATGTTCAAAAGTTGATAAAAGTTGTAAAGAAGCACAAAATAAGCATGTACCATCCAAGCATGATGTCTTGTAAAATTGTTAGTCATCCCCTATTTCACATAAAATGTTGGGTATGAATTCCCTTGAAGATCTAGGTGGTTCATTCATGTCACAATCTTACAAAACAAACTTAGAATGCAAAAACACACATATATGTCTAAAAATATAAAAATGGTTTAAAAATTCAATGTGTATCCTACAACAACAAGTTGTGCATGTGTTATTTATCTTCACATAAAAAGGTTTACCCATCTCAAAAAATCTTTGACTTATTTAAATTTGATGATACATACCAATAAATTTTGTAAAAAATTGTGTTTGAGTTGAGTCTAAAAAATGTTTCGCATGTGGGTCACAATTTTGGCTACCAATCCTCCTTCTTACAACATCTCTTTGATTAGGGGAAATATGTGTGTTATTTGTCCAAAAATCTTCGATCACTGATTTCAAAGCTTCACTAATTTCTTTATCCTTTCACGGTAGTCTACCGCTAAATGTCCATAACTCATTTTTTCATTGGATCTTCCAATCTCTCACACCTCTGCATGGCTCTCCTTAGAGTACCTCTACCAATTTTCAATGTTTTTCTTGTCTTTCTCATGAGTCAAGCTTTCTTCATTTGGGTACTTACTATCTTTGATGTAAGTACTCGTCTTGTGATATTACTATCTTTGGTATGTGATTTAGAACCCACTTTGTCATAAGCATTCATTAGATCTTTTACAATGCTTTTTTCATTTGAATCATCCATCGTTCTTAGCCCAAGAATCTTCATGACAGGCCTAAATTTCAAATTCTTCATCATTTCAACAAATAATTAGCATTGACCTATAATATTTAATTCTTCAAAGAATAATCTTCACATACGATTAACTTTTCTTTGACAAGTACACTTGCTAATCTTGTCGGGCATTGATTTCAAAATGTTAGTATTAATATCAATCAAATATTTTGGTGTTCTAAAATAAATTCTAGAAGGTGTTATAATCTCTTCCATTCCCTCAACATTTTGAATATCAACATAAGGTTGAGTGCTTTGCATACCTTGAACCGAAGATGATGTGCCTTGGCAATAAGATGCAAAAAATGGAATATCACCTACTTGATATGTTGATGGTGTGCCTTCAACATAACATGATGGAGTGTGTACATCATCGGATCTACAAATTAGTGTCTCTTCAACATGAGATGATGATATGACTCCAACATTGGAAGATGGTATAACTTCAAAATTCAATTGTCTTCTTGAGCATAACACTCTCATTCGTTCTTTTTGTCTTTCCAATTCTTCATCTTTGTTTCTTTGTATCAGTGGTTCTTGTTCCTTTTTTAAAGTCAATTCTTCATTATTGCTTTGCAATTTTCTTTGTTCACCTAGTAGTTTCTTTTATCTCTTTTAATTGCCAAATCTCTCTCCCTCTCTTCCATTGTTTGAGTTTTTGGTTTCTTCCTTGGCATGATGATGATTTCTATATGTCAAATTATTCAAACATATGAATTACTTACAATTTGTAAATTACAAATCATCCAAATACATATACAAATTACAATTATTTCAATGAATACACAATATATTATAAACAACTTGTCAAATTTCTAACCATTTCCAAATAACAATTCATTCAAACATACAAATTTCAATGAATTCACTATATATTAAACAACATGTTAAATTATAATCAAATTTATCCCTATATAACAAGGAATATTTAAAAAGGACTGCACTAACCTTTTCTATAGAAAGAATATTCAAAAAGCCTTCAAATAGTGTTTTCTAACTTCCAACAACTTGAAACCCATGTTTTATGTCAGAACTACAGAATGCACAATAGACAAAAAGTAGAATATAGATCAAAAGGGACCCAAACTTGTGTTATGACCATTTTTTGGTGTTCTCATATAGTGTGTATGCACTATAGCATGTACGCCCTATAAAGTGCATACGCACTATGTGAAGAATAATCTCTCCCTATCCCACCATCCCCCATCCCCTACTCTCTCTCACTCTGTCTCCTCTCCCATCCCCTACTCTCTCTCTCTCTCTCTCTCTCCCCTCTCCCATCCCCTACTCTCTTGCTCTCTTTCTCCTCTCCCATCCCCTACTCTCTCTCTATCTATCTCCCTCTCCCACTGCCTTCTCTCTCTCTCACTCTCTCTCCTCTCACATCCCCTACTATCTCTCGCTCTCTCTCCTCTCCCATCCCCTACTCTCTCTCTCTATATATATATATCCTTCTCCCATTCCATCTCCCACCACCTACTCTCTCTCTCTCAATCTCTCTCCCCATCCCCTACTCTCTCTCTTGCTCTCTCCCATCCCCTACTCTCTCTCTCTCTCTCTCTCTCTCTCTCTCTCTCTTACACACACTCCCATCTCCCCTCTCTCTCTCACTCTCCCTCTCACACTCCCTCTCCCACCGCTACTCTCTATCTATCTCCCTCTCCTACTCCCTCTCACATCACCTACTCTCTCTCCAATCCCCTACTCTCTCTCTCACTCTCTCTCCCACTACCTACTCTCTCTCTCTCACTCTCTCTTTCCCATCCCCTATGCCCTCTCACTCTCTCTCTCCTCTCCCATCCCCTACTCTCTCTCTCTCACACACACTCTCTCTCTCACACACACACACACCCACACTCCCATCCCCCCTCTCTCTCGCTCTCCCTCTCACACTCCCTCTCCCAACGCTAGTCTCTCTCTCTATCACACTCCCTCTCCCATCACCTACTCTCTCACATCCCTTACTCTCTCTCTCTCCCTCTCCCACTCCCTTTCCCACCACCTACTCTCTCTCTCTCTCCCATCCCCTACTCTCTCTCTCTTACACACACTCCCATCCCCCCTCTCTCTCTTGCTCTCCCTCTCCCACTGCCTACTCTCTCTCTCTCTCCCATCCCCTACTCTCTCTCTCTCTGCCTCTCCCACACCCTTTCTCACTGCCTACTCTCTTTCTCACTTGCTCTCCTTCTCCCACTCCCTCTCGCACTGCCTACTCTCTCTCTCTCTCTATCCCACTCCCTCTCCCATCGCCTACTCTCTCCCATCCCCTATTCTCTCACTCTCGCTCTCTTTCTCTCCCATCCCCTACTCTCTCTCTTACACACACTCCCATCGCCCCCCTCTCTCTCTCAATCTCCCTCTCACACTCCCTCTCCCGTCGCTACTCTCTCTCTCTATCCCACTCCCTCTTCCATCACCTACTCTCTCTCTTCCTCCCTCTCCCACTCCCTCTCCCATTGCCTACTCACTCTCTCACTCTCTTTCCCATCCCCTACTCTCTCTCACTCTCTCTCTCCCATCCCCTACTCTCTCTCTCTCTCTTACACACACTCCCATTCCCCCCTCTCTCTCTCGCTCTCCCTCTCCCACTCCCTCTCCCATTGCCTACTCTCTCTCAATATCTCTCTCTCCCATCTCCTACTCTCTCTCTCTCTTACAGACACTCCCATCCCCCTCCTCTCTCTCTTGCTCTCCCTCTCCCACCACTACTCTCTCTCTATCTATCTCCCTCTTCCACTCTCTCTCCCATCCCCTACTCTCTCTCTAGCTTTCTCTCCCTCTCCCATCCCTACTCTCTCTCACTCTCTCTCCCATCCCCTAATCTCTCTCTCGCTCTCCCTCTCCCAATCCCTCTCTCACTGCGTACTCTCTCTCACTTTCTCTCCCTCTCCCACTACCTACTCTCTCTCTCTCTCTCATCCCCTACTCTCTCTCTCACCCTCTCTATCACTCTCACTCTCTCTCTTCCATCACCTACTCTCACTCTCTCTCTCTCTCCCATCTTGTACTCTCTCTCTCTGCCACCCCCTACTCTCTCTCACACTCTCACACTCTCTCCCATCCCCTAGTCTCTCTCATACACACACTCCCATCCCCCCTCTCTCTCTCTCCCTCTCCCACTCCCTCTCCCACCGCCTACTCTCTCTCTTTCACACACACATACACTCTCATCCCCCCTCTCTCATATCTCCCATCCTCTACTCTCTCCCACTCACACACTCTCATCCTTCTCTCTCTTTCTCTCACTCTCCCTCTCCCACTCCCTCTCCCACCGCCTACTCTCTCTCTCTCATCTCGTACTCTCTCTCTACCACCCCCTACTCTCTCTCTCTCTCACATAGTCTCACACTCTCTCCCATCCCCTATTCTCTCTCTTACACACACTCGCATCCCCCCTCTCTCCCTCTCCCACCACCTACTCTCTCTCTCACTCTCTCTTTCCCATCCCCTAATCTCTCTGTCTCACACACACTCTCATCCTCCTCTCTCTTTGTCACTCTCCCTCTCCCACTCCCTCTCCCACTGCCTACTCTCTCTCTCACTCTCTCTCTGCCACCCCCTACTCTCTCTCACAGTCTCACTCTCTCTCGTCCCCTATTCTCTCTCTTACACACACTCCCATCCCCCTCTCTCTCTCACTCTCCCACTCCCTCTCCCACCACCTACTCTCTCTCTCCCATCCCCTCATCTCTCTCTCTCTCTCTCGGGCTACTCTCTCTCTCCCCTCTCCCATCCCCTACTCTCTCTTTCACAAACACACACTCCCATCCCCCCTCTCTCTCCTCTCCAATCCCCTACTCTCTAGATCTCTCTCACACACACTCCCATCCCCCTCTCTGTCTTTCTCCCCCTCCCATGCCCTCTCCCACCACCTACTCTCTCTCTCCCCCCTCTCCCATCCCCTGCTCTCTCTTTCACAAATAGACACTCCCATCCCCCTCTATCTCCTCTCCCATCCCCTACTCTCTAGATCTCTCACACACACTCCATCCCCCCTCTCTCTCCCTCTCCCACCACCTACTCTCTCTTCCATCCCCTACTCTCACTCTCTCTCCCATCCCATACTCTCTCTACCACCCCTACTCTCTCTCACACTCTCTCTCATTCCCTACTCTCTCTTACACACACTCCCATCCCCCCTCTCTCTCTCTCTCCCTCTCCCTCTCTCTCTCACTGCCTACTCTCTCTCTCCCATCCCCTACTCTCTCTCTCTCTCTCTCTCTCTCTCTCTCTCTCTCTCTCTCTCAGGATACTCTCTCTCTCCCCTCTCCCATCCCCTACTCTCTCTTTCACACACACACACACACACTCGCATCCCCCCCCTCTCTCTCCGCCCCCTCTCTTTCTCTCACTCCCATCCTCCTCCTCTCTCTCCCATCCCCTACTCTCAATCTCTCTCTCCCATCCTGTACTCTCTCTGCCACCCCTTACTCTCTCTCACACACACACTCTCCCACTCTCTCCCATCCCCTAATCTCTCTTTTACATGCACTCCCATCCCCCCCCTCTCTCTCTCCCTTTCCCACTCCCTCTTCCATTGCCTAATCTCTCTCTCTCTCACTCTCTCTCCCATCCCCTACTCTCTCTCTCTCTCTTCCCTACTCTCTCTCTCTCTTTCACACACTCACTCCCATCCTCCCTCTCTCTCCTCTCCCATCCCCTCCTCTCTCTCTCTCTCTTGCACACACTTCCATCCCCTGGTGCTCTCTCTCTCTCTCTCTCTCTCTCTCTCTCTCTCTCTCTCTCTCTCTCTCTCTCTCTCTCTCTCTCTCTCTCTCTCCATCCCCTACTCTCTCTCTCTCTCTCACACACTTCCATCCCCCCGTGCTCTCTCTCTCTCTCTCTCTCTCTCTCTCTCTCTCTCTCTCTCCCACCGCCTACTCTCTCTCTCTCTCTCTCCCTCTCTACCATCCCCTACTCTCACTCTCTCTTTCCCATCCCCTACTCTCTCTCTCTCTTTGCCACCCCCATCTCTCTCTCTCACAATTCTTCTCTCTCCTATCCCCTACTCTCTCCCCTTTCCCATCCCCTACTCTCCCTCTCTCTCTCTCTCTCTCTCTCTCACACACACACACACACACACACACACACACACACACACAAACAACACACTCCCATCCCCCCTCTCCTCTCTCTCTCTCTCTCTCTCTCACTCTTGCTCTGCCATTTAGGTCTTAGTAGTGCATGCACACTAAAGCACGTATGTGCTATTAATACCAAAATTTTAAAAACCTTTAAATAGTGTGCATGTGCTATTCAAAGCTTTACATTCTACCAAGCCTAAGGCTTGGTTTTGCCTTCGGGATTCAACCCAAAGGTTTGGAGTCTCTAAATTGGTCTAAGACGTGTTTTGCTGCAAACATACAAAAAATGATTGATTTTTCTTGTGTTCTCCCCTTCAAGTTTCCTCGTGGTTGAGCATTGATAAAATCAGGTTACATGACATTGTAGGTCTTTGTGTTAGCTATATAACCATATAATTTATTTTTTATTTGAACTATTTCAAGCCTTTCAACTATAATTTATTTTGAATGTATGTCCATTTTTTGTCAAAAATCAACATGTACTAATTGGGTTGTAGATTTTAGCTCATTCATCGAATTTTGCAACAACTTAGTTTTTTAGAAACTAGACTCCATTCTACACACTTTGAAAAAAAGAAGTTTTGAGATTAGTTTTCAATCATTTCTAGGGGGAGCACATAGAAATTTCATGTTTTTGAGGAGCACACAAATATTCCATTGATTTTCTCTCTCACTCTCACTCTCTCCCTCTCTACCATCCCCTTTTCTCTCTCTCTCTCTCCCATCCCCTACTCTCTCTTTGCCGCCTCCTACTCTCTCTCCCACACTTCCTTTCTCTCCTATCTCCTACTCTCTCTCTCCCCTCTCCCATCCCCTACTCTCTCTCTCTCTCTCTCTCTCTCTCTCTCTCTCTCTCTCTCCATTTAGGTCTTAGTAGTGCGTGTGCACTAAAGCACATATGCACTAAAGCGCATACATGCTATTAAGACCAAAATTTAAAAAACCTTTAAATAGCATGCACACACTATTCAAAGCTTTGCATTCTACCAAGCCTAAGGCTTGGTTTTGCTTTGGAGATCCAACCCAAAGGTTTGGAGTCTCTAAACTGGTCTAAGACATGTTTTGCTACAAATATACAAAAAATGATTGATTTTTCTTGTTTGCTACCCTTCAAGTTTCCTCATGGTTGAGCATCGATAAAATTAGGTTACATGACATCGTAGGTCTCTATGTTAGCTATATAACCATATAATTTATTTTTTATTTGAACTATTTCAAGCCTTTCAACTATAATTTCTTTTGAATGTATGTCCATTTTTTGTCAAAAAACCAACATGTACTAATTGGGTTGTAGATTTTAGCTCGTTCATCGAATTTTGCAACAACTTAGTTTTTTAGAAACTAGACTCCATTCTAAACACTTCGAAAAAAAGAAGTTTTGATTTTAGATTAATTTTCAATCATTTCTAGGGGGAGCACACAGATATTTCACATTTTTGGGATGTGTCCAATTAAAAAATTCATAAAAGAGATACACATTATAAAATTACCCGAAAAATATGGGATAAACTACACAGTGTTAGGTAACTTTTTACTAGATCAATTAAAGAATTTCAAAAAAAAAGTTAAAATTTTAGGGGGGGCACACTTTGTACTGTGGTATGTTTTTTTGAATAAACAGTACCACTTTCTATGGCCTCCTTTTTGAGGACCTAAAATTAAACTATTTTGAAATTTTTTTAATAGTTTAGAAACTAGATTCAAAGGACTACTACTTTTGTTTTTGTCATATCTTAAAATTTTGAGCGTAACTATTTTCAAATTCTTGTTGAAGTTTAGAAATTGCTAATTTCAGAAAGAAGGTGTCCACTTATACCCCCCTTTTGACACCACAACTTGGTGCACTTACCCATCTTTCAAATATCTAAATCAAATTAGAAATAGTTACAAACCATAATTATGACTAAAATACTTTAAGAGTCTACAATGGGAATAATATTATGGTTAGTTTGTTAGGTTTTCATGAGAATAACTTATTCTCATTACAAGTAGAATAGGTTTTCATGAGATAACTTATTCTCATTGTGTAATCTTCTTAACTTCAATAGTAAATGATTTTTATCTATAGAGTCAGAAATAAAATTTGAATCAAAATTCTTACAGCTAGGAAATGATATTTTTCCTTTCTTTTCTCCTATAAGTTGGAGAAAACTAACATGAACATGTGTACATAAATGCTCACTTTGCAATCAACACACATGTTCAAATATTTATTATTCTTTTCATTTTCAACAAAAAAATGATAAATCTTTTCTTAATGCATGAGTAGAACTGTTTATTTGTGATTATTTTTCAAGTGAAGCATTCCAAGAAAACACATGCTAAGAAGAATGTTGCTAAACAAGAGTCCCTAAGAACACTCATAGCCTTTGTTGGTTGAAACATTTAAGTAGAGTCAATTTATAACTCATAGGACAACTAAAGTATTTCAAATTGGAAGCATAATTTGAAACTGCACTCTTTGGATCAAACTTGTATTATTACTTGTGAATGATGAGCTTTCAACAAGTTGTCTCCCAGGCCAAGGATTTTTTTCCTGATAGTTTATAAAAGGGAAAAGGCTGTAGGTTTTATTAGAATAATATTTATGTTTCTTTTTAATGCTCACTATTGTATCTTATTGTATCTCTGTAAATATTAGAATGTTTCTATTCTATTCGACTCTCCTCTTTGTATATATAGATCATTTGATCTCTGATTAATCAGTCAAGTATTCTGCCATTTACGTTTGTAAGATGGTATCAGAGCCATTATAAGGAATTTTTTGAAAACCCTTATAATTTTGTCACTAAATTTTTTGAAATTCTTTGGGTCTGTTTTCTTTCAAAAAAATTTAAAAATCTGGGCATAGTCTTTTCTAAGTGTAGTTTATGTTGTCTTTCTTGCACAAGCAATGTCATTTTTTACTTCACAATCCAAAAATGACTTCATTGGTGGAAGCCAATAGCATTTTGTTTAAAAAATCTGCCATTATTATCAAGAAATCTAAGCTCTTTTCAAGCTTTTTTCAGCCAGGGTTTTTTTTTTTGAAACCCTAATTTTTGGGCTCAAATTTTTTTCTGATTACAAATTCTTGGTGGTTTTTTAAGATCTCAAATGGGTTGTCGTCAAATTTTTCTAGGTGCCTCAATTTTTGAGCCAATAGATCCAGATTCTGACAACATATTATTTCTAAGTTTTTCGAGCTCTCTTCTGTGTACTTCTCTGATTTTTCTAGGTCTTTCATTTTCTCACCTCGAAGTTTATGTCATTTGAGATATTCACATATTATGAGCATCTATACCGGCAGCATCAGAAGTCAGACTCAATTAAAAAGCAAGCCAATGTTGCCCAACACTCAGAACAGAAAGAATCTATCTACCATGCCTTTATGGCTAGCATACATGTAGGTCATGTGAAATCTTCTGCCTAGTACATAGATTCCAATGCCTCCCAACATTTCACTCACATGCATGATTAGTTTGTTGAATTCACTCCCTATTCTGACTTAGTAATCTTTGGAGACAGTGAGGCATACAATATTGTCGGCAAGGGCAATGTTTAGATTCAGTCCGGGGGAAGAAGACTCATGTTCCTTAATGTATGTTATGTTCCTAGCATGAAAGATAATCTTCTGTCTATTAGTCAAATTATAAAGCACTCCCCTCAGTTGGATGTCATTTTTAGTGGAAATAAGTGTTCAATTATTGATCATGCTTCTCGCACTACACTTGTTGTCGGTCTTGAGGATCATGGTATTTATAGGCTTGTAGATTCAGGCAATTCCCTTGAGCATGCCTTCATTGCCAAATCATCCGCTCTCAGCAACCTCTAGCATCAGCGATATGGTCACTTGAACATTCAATATCTAGCACAACTTGCTCAGGATGATTTAGTCCATGGCCTACCTGATATCCAGACCCAGAACCGTCACATTTGCAGAGCTTGCCAAGAAAGGAAGCAACATAGGACACCATTTAAGGATGGTGAATCATGGTGAGCATCTAAAGTACTCTAGCTAGTCCACGTTGATGTATGTGGTCCTATGAATTCTCCTTATGTTATTGGAAACAGGTACTTTTTACTCTTTGTGGATGATTTTAGTCGCAAAATTTGGGTATATTTTCTTAAGCAAAAATCAGATGCTTTTCGTGTATTTCAGCAATTTAAAGCCCTAGTAGAAAAAGAGTCGAGTTCCCCCATCTATACTTTTAGGAGCACTAATGGGGGGCGGGGGAATTTTGTTTTTCTACTTTCTCTACCTTCTGTACTACTCATTGCATTAGACGTTAGCTCACCACACCTCACACCCCTTAGCCAAACGGTGTTGTAGAGCATCAAAATCGTACCATCACAAAAATGGCTAAGGCTATGCTAGAACATATAAATGTTCCCAAAATATATTGGGCTGAAGTAGTATCCATTGTTATCTACCTTCTTAATCGATCACCCACCCTTGCAGTTAAATATAAGACTCCTGAGGAAGCCTAGTCTAGTCGCAAACCTAGGATCGACCATTTGAAAGTTTTTGGCTCTAGCATATGTATGGATTCCTAATGCCAAACGCACTAAGTTGGATTCCAAAAGCTATAAACTCATGTTTATAGGATATAGTCACACACATGAGGCCTACAAATTGATTGATGTAAACACTAATTGTTTAATCTTCAGTCGTAATGTTGTGTTTGATGAGGAACTCAAACCATTTCAACTCTCTGCCTCCCCGCCTCATTTTGAGGTTTAGTCTTCAATAATCTCTAACTTGGGTCCTTCTATTTTATATGACTCATTTGATACTACTGACACACCACCTCTAGATAATACAGCTCCTACTCCTGCTCTAGCTATTTCGACAACATCTGATATTGGCTCCTCTACTCTTTGGCCAAAATGGTGGGCTCAAATGATTAGTGATCTTCATCCTAATGAACTCATTGAGGGTAGAACCTCTAGAAATAAGAGCATTCAACACAACATAGTTAATGTTGCTCTTATAGTCAGCATCCACAATATCCCTGAGCCCCAATCATATGTAAAGGCAAAAGGAATTCCAAAATGGGAACAAGCAACGGATGCTAAGCTTAAGAGTCTTCAAAAGAACCACACCTAGGTTCTTTTAGATCTCCCTCCTGGGAAGAAACCCATTAGTGGTAAATGGGTTTATAAGGTCAAGTACCATGCAGATGGTACCTTGGACAAATACAAAGCTGGACTTGTTGCTCGAGGATTCACCCAACGTGAAGGCATTAACTATGAGGAGACCTTTGCCCCAATAGCCAAGATGAGCACTATTCACCTTCTTCTTGCCATTGCAGCTCAGTATGGTTGGAAAGTTCATCAGATGGATGTGAAGAGTGCTTTTCTCAATAGTGAATTACAGAAAGAAGTCTACATAACACAACCCCTAGGTTTCAAGGTTGCCAGCTCAAAACCAAAAGTATGTAGACTCCAGAAGGCCCTCTATGGTCTTAAACAGGTCCCTCGGGCTTGGTACATAAAGATTGATTAGTACTTGGTTGCTTAGGGATTTTAGCATAACCCGTCAGATAGTAACCTGTATATTAAACACTTTGGTAATCATATTCTTTTCCTTGTTGTCTATGTGGATGATTTGATCATTACTAGGAGTTTAGAACATTTGATTTCATAAATTAAACAAGATATGCGCAGAAATTTTGATATGACAGATCTCAGATTGCTTCATTATTGTTTAGGTATTGAGGTTTGGCAGATTAAAAATAATATTTTTTTGTCTTAGTCCAAGTATGCCAGAAATTTGCTTGATAGGTTTTGAATTTAGGATTGCAAACCTGCCTCCACTCCTATGGAGACTGGTTTGAAATTGTTTGTACAATCTAATTCTCCTCTTGTAGATAAAACACTCTTCAAGCAAGTAGTAGGTAGTTTCATCTACCTTACTACTACTAGACCTGATCTCAGTTTTGCAGTCAACTACATCTCACGATTCATGACGAACCCCAAGATTGATCATTGGATTGTAGCAAAACGTGTGTTGCAGTATGTACATGGTACTTCAGATTATGGTCTTCTTTCAATAAGGAGTGCTACTCCTCAGCTTAGTGGATTCATCGATTTCGATTGGGTTGGCTCAGTTGATGATAGGAAATCTACTTCTGGCTATGTGTTTGGTATCAAATCTGCAGCAGTTACTTGGAACAATAAGAAGCAATAGGCATGGGCACTCTCCTCTAGAGAAGCAGAATATAGAGGAGTTGTCAAGGCAGCTTGTGAAGCAGTTTGGCTCTGTCAGATGCTTGTAGATATGCATATTCCTCAAGTAGGTTCGACTTCTTTATTTTCAGACAATCAAGGAGTACTCAAACTTGCTAAGAACCCAGTGTTTCATGAATGAACCAAGCACATAGAGCTTCATTGCTATTACATTCGATAGTTAGTAGAAGATGGATCTATTCAGTTACTCTATGTCCCTACCTTACAACAACTAGTAGATATTTTCACAAAACCCCTTGGTCCAAACAAGTTTGTTAAATTCAATGGATCTATTGGTGTAGTAAATAGATTAAGCATTAAGGGGGGGTATTAGAATAATATTTATGTTTCTTTTTAATGCTCACTATTGTATCTTATTGTATCTCTATAAATATTAGAATGTTTCTAATACTCTCCTCTTTGTATATATAGATCATTTGATCTTTGATTAATCAGTCAAGTATTCTGCCATTTATGTTTGTAACAGGTTTAACTAAT
Organism: Cupressus sempervirens; assembly: GCA_028749045.1. Lineage (NCBI taxonomy): Eukaryota > Viridiplantae > Streptophyta > Pinopsida > Cupressales > Cupressaceae > Cupressus > Cupressus sempervirens. The sequence goes on along the minus strand of CM053784.1, from coordinate 633,146,916 downwards.
GTCTCATTAACTTTTGGCCTTTAGTTTTAACTACAACAGTTAAATGATAAATTCCTCTCGAACTACCAGTTGAAAACTGCCCTCAAAGATTATTAGGTTTTAAACTGTGTACACCTCGAATAGGTACCCTATATTTGTGTCTTCCCATTCTTGTTGCTTTTCAGGCTTTCCCTGTTGCTCCAGCTTAATGGCTTTTGGGAATACTAGCATGGCTGGTGGAATCCATAGTTTTGTGTTGCTTTCTCTACAACATTTCTTGCATTGTAAATAGTAAATACGAAAAATGATAGGACATGAAATCTCCTGGGCTGAGCAACTTTGCTGGAGGCTAAAAGCTTAAGTAAGATATCAAGCATGTCACTTGCTAATTAAAGCAAATTTCAAATTAAGACATAAAGGATTACAACAAGGAGAGCTCAACAAGGAGCTCTATCCTGAGCAACAAGTTCATCAAATTCTTGCACCAGCTCAAAAGGAAGATGCCCCCTATCCATAATATTCCAGCTCGGAGCATGACCAAAAGCCCATTTGGCCAAATAATCAGCAGCTCTATTCCATTCACGAGGAATGTAAGTAAACCTAATGAACTCAAGAGAGGTACAAAAGAGAAGAGTTTGATTAACAACAATGGCCATCTGCCCACTAACATCCTCAAGCTCCTACGAGGAAAGCAAATTCACCACCACTTGGGAGTTAAGAGTTACAAATAATCTTGCACCATCCCCGCAAACAACACTGTTCCACAACATATAATAAATTTTTACCCCTCTTTTTCCAGAAAGTAGGTTTTAGATTAAAATTTTGAGATGAAATGGAATAAGAAGTAAGCCCTTGCAAATACTCTACAATATGTACTTCATTTACCGCTTTGCAAATCTGGTAAATTTAAATTCTGGAAATTCATTCATAGGGATCTATGACAATCTTCTGAAAGGCATTAACAATTAAAAACTCTATGTATTATAGCTGACATGCAGTTGTAATGCTTCTGCAGCTTTAGATATTCTCTTTAGCATGTGTGTTATCTCTCTTAGTCTATTGCTCTCCTGAAGGAACCTAAAGCAATGAGGTTGAAAACAAAAATTTCTTGTAGGGAATGTTTACACCAATCCCCTTAACCATTTTGACTGGCAAGTGCTTGGAAAAACTGTACTAGTAATTTACATGAAACAATTTCAACAATGAGCTAATAACCGCTTGCTAAGATAAGAAAATGGTAAATTTTACCCACAACCTCACAAAAAGAATTGTATTTCCCTCAGTGGTTGGCTCTGTCCCTTTTTGAAATATGCATATGAAAACCTACATATAAAAAAATAGCATTTCTGGTGCTTAAAATTGTTCCCCTTATATCAACAAAGCTAACTGTCACTTACATCATCTTTAAGATAAGTTAGCCACAGTGTATACAATGTCAAGCTGAAAGAAATAACGTACCAATCTTGATTATCACTTTCATTAATCAATTTGATTTGAAGGGCTTACAAAAATTAGAACAAGAATAGAATAGAAAAGGTTCACCGAAAGATAAAGGGGTCCAGACTCCAATACTTACAGTGGCATTTGCATATAACAATCTCTCACAACTTGAACTTGAATTCATCTTGCACTCAAAGATGTAGAAAATTAGAATTAAGCAAACAAGAGAAAAAAGCATTGAGAGGAGAAGCCATGGAGAAACCCAAAAAATGGGCTCTGAAGATCACAGGCCAGTTTATTATATTTATAGAGAAATACACATTAAATGCCATTTACACTGTAGTAGGAGTTAGCTGGAATATTTATGAAAGACAGTTGAATGGATGGTGGAAGACGGTTGCACATGTAAAATAAATGGTCTGTGCTGGACGGCTGGTTTGTGCCGACCATATCTATGATAATTTATTTATTTCAACACCCCCCCTAAATTAATTATCAAAAGCTTTCACCCTTCTTGTTTCCTCCATCATAATCATTGTAGGTTTTGTACGGATTACCCATAACTGATGCAATATCAAAGTGGTTTTAAGTTCACCAAAACTTCTCAAACATCACACAAGTGGTTTTAAGATCACCACAAACTTCAAGCACTCAAGTGGTTTTGGATTACCACAAACCAAGCACTCATTGGTTCTAATGACCACGAATCATCACTACAGGGAAACTATCATCACTCTGGGCCTTTCTCTTTTGTACCTGCATCAAACTGATTATTGAGTCCATATAAAAAGAAATCCATCTACTGAGATACATGGGTACCCAGCCGCTATACTCGCTAGTTCTATAGAAATCATTTTCACATACATGGTTCATCAATATATCAAACCAAAAACATTTAGGGTGTCAGGCACAACCGATAATGCACCCCATACATTCACATAGCCATTAACAATCATTACTAATTCAATTTTCATCACTTGATTGGGGGATACCAATGCAACCAAATTCTGTTACATGACCACTATCAAGAACATCGTATCTTTCATAATTAGACAGACAAATTCTCACTTCAAATCTCAACACTTTTATCCAATCAGCACACACACACAGACCTTTGCACCATGACAACAAACTCTAGCATGCCATCTCTTTTCCTAATGAATGCTAACTCCTACAACTGATTTATAATACTCCACACATTTTTCAAAATAAAGTACTATTAATAATAACAAAATTAGCTTTCACCTTCAATTTTAGCTTCCTTCTTTTCATGGCTTCTCTCTTTCTCATAGCACTCCCTTGATATTTTCTTGTCACATTAGAAATATGTATGCAATCTTTGGCTCTCCTGCTTGCACAAAGTTGCTCCACAAACTACTAATCTCTGATTGTCATCTTCATACAATGCTCTGCGTTTGCCTAAACATTTCAACATCACAATAGACGTCCGTGTTGCGCACATCACAAGCCAAATGACCTTCTTTGATCTCAACAGCAATATGAACTTCTTCTAGTGACTACTAGTGAATGTAGCATGCAAGATCTTTAACTTATTGCAAATTTTCTTCTTTCTTCAGAAACAACTCCTTTCATAAACCACACAACAATTTCATCTTTGTCAATCTGCTTCACAGAAATTTCTTTTCTCAACAAACAATCAGCTGTCGTGTCTTCTCCTTTATATTGGGCACCTCTCTAGCAACAACCTCTCTAAAGAGTACTTCAGAGTACACCACTTTTCACACCAGTATAATTGTATTATGCTCACTGCAACATTCATCACTACTTGACTTAAAGATCACCATTCAAATCACCATTCTTCATTTGCTGATTTGATAAACAACATGCATATTACTATCACATTTAGCTCACTCTGCAAAACAAGATACAACAGTCCTTAGTCACGATCACAAAAACTTCCTCAAATAACAGCAGCATTTCACAACTCCACACTTCAGCACTCTTTTGCCTCTCTACTCCACACATTAATAGTTTCTGCTATTTATCAACAATCTCCAGCAATCTCAGCACTTCATTGAACCATTTAAACCTTCTTAATCTATGCTTCAAACAACTTGCAAAGAATTCTCTCCCTTTGGCTCTGATACCATGTAGAAAATTAGAATTAAGCAAACAAGAGAAAAAACCATTGAGAGGAGAAGCTATGGAGAAACCCAAAAAATGGGCTCTGAAGATCACAGGCTAGTTTATTATATTTCTAGAGAAATACACATTAAATGCCATTTACACTGTAGCAGGAGTTAGCTGGAATATTTATGAAAGACAGTTGAATGGATGGTGGAAGATGGTTGCACATGTAAAATAAATGGTCTGTGTTGGGCGGCTGGTCTGTGCCGACCATATCACCATATCTATGATAATTAATTTATTTCAACAAAAGAGCCGTGTGAATTTTCTTCAGTTGTGTTCTTTGGGGCAGTGGCAGACTTTGAATCCACGTACCCTCCATATACATATGAAACAAATCCCCATAGGCTTAACAACATAGAAATAATCTTTATTGCATTCATGCTGTCATGAAAGAGCCAAACTGACAATATGGGCACAACAGGGAGACCCAGGGTGCTAATGACATTAGAAAACAAGGAAGATACTTGAAAGATCAGACCAACCACACCTACAGAACAAACCTGCCATCCTATTGCAGACCATATCAAGGTCATGTAGTATGCTAGTTTCCCTGTGGTAAAACTAGAAGCCTCCTTTTTCATATCTTCGGACTCTCTACTGATAAATAACCCCATTATGCACACAACCGTTGCAACAATAGATGTATAAATTTGCATCTCAAGGACTACTGCAAAAGTCTCCTTCTTTATAACCCTTTGGAACACAAGCTGCATCAACGGAAGGATGAGTCCAAACATTGCAGACGCTGCAACAGTGCAGAAAAATCCTATTATGTACTCAGTAGTGCTCACTCCTTCGGGCCTGTCACTATCTGAATCAACTCCAAGCAGAACAGCACTGAAAATAAGTATAACGAGAGAATTCAGGACAGATGGAGTGATTTTTTGCTTGTTCAATAAGAAGGCAAACACTGCATTGAATGCCAATTGACTGGAACAAAGAAGAGAATATGTTGAAACCGGCATAAAAGAAACACCCCATGAGTAAAGTAAATTGTCTCCTGCTATAAGTAAGCCCAGGGCTAAATAGATGAGACACAATTTGGGTGTGAGGGTTGTAAGTCTAGAGGATCCTTTCTTCTTTCGAAGATAGAAAAGCAATGGAATGAGAAGAATAGGCCATCCCACACATTGCAGGAGAGTTGAGAGCCATCTACTGTTACCACCATTGTCAAAATAATATCTGCTAAGAAGGGTAGCAGCCGCCTGACCCACAATAAGAGCAAGGATGCTTGATATCACAAGCACCCAATAGCTTTTACTTTTCTCAAAAATTCGATTCCTAAGTCTTTCCCCATTCCCTGCAATACAATTTTTCCCGAGGTCAGAAAGACATTAAAAATCATGCATGAAACTTTTATTCTTTAATTCAGTTAGCCTTCCATGCTTCAATCCCTCGGTTTAATACCCATCTATAAAATCACTGTTAAAACATTGAAAGAAACTGGCATAGCTGTGTTTATACAAAAAAATTCGATTAAGCAAAACTAGTGCCCAGCCCAATTAATTGGGTCTTTTGAGAAAACTTGTAACCTGCCTAATTATTTACGAAAAGAAAATGGGGAAGAAAAAAAAAGTTCAATTTAAAAGACAGGAAAGGCTTACCTATGGTGTGAGGCTCAATTATATCTTCTTCATCATCTCCTGCCATGGATACGGCGCTGCAGTTCGTACTGGATTCGAATGGGGCAATACGAGGAACTGGAATATAAAGAGCTGGATTTGAATGTGAATGTGAACACATTTTATCTCCTTTTTCTCCTGCCGCAGTGCCCATTTCGTGGCCGTCTTTATCGACCCCGTTTTCTTAGTGGATTTGACTTACCAGTCACCGACTGCTTAAGCAGAGCAATCTTCAGTTAACATTTACTGAGTTTCTCGGTAGTCTATCATATTTATAATATTTTTTATATTCTATTAAAGCATGAAATAGAGATCATTACAGAGATTTTAGTTCATACCAGTTGTATCATATTTATAATATTATTAAAATTAATGTCATAATTTTTAACAAATGATACAACTAATTTTATTTTATAATTTTAAACTTTACATACTTATTAAAGCTTTGATGTAAGAGCACACTAAAATAGAAAGAGTTGGTTAAATGTATTAGTGCGAATTTATTTATAATTTATAGTTTAAAAAGAGTAGAAAGGAAGGACAGTAATGAAAAGAGGTATTGTTCAATTTGTATAAGAAAAAAATTAATTTATAGAAGTAGGTTTGAGTGGGTGGATTATTTCATAGATTATAGTTAGTTTAGTGAATATCAAAGATTGTCTTTTTCTTCTTTTTGGTTTTTGGAATTAGTTTTTAAGGAAATTTATTCTAAATAAAAGTTTAGAGTTTTTTTCATATATAATTTTAGTATAAATTATGTTATATCACTTTATCTTTATGGCAATTGATATGACAAGTTATCTTTTAAAGGAACACTAGTCGACAATAGCATCATATCATTTTAGTCCACAATCTTATCATATCATTTGTTTGTGACATGGAATTGAGCGGTAATGGCCTTGATTATGATGCCCAATGTCATATCATTGAGATTAGTACTTGATTGTGATGCATAACAAGATAGGCATGCACATTAATAGTCATGCATTTTATACTTAAGGAAAGGCTATATCATGAGATGCATATAAAATATGTTTCTTTTAAATACATAATAATATGATGGGTACATATTTATTAGGTAAATGGTTACTTAAAAGGCTTGAACCTAGCTCAATTGGAAAGAGCTTTGTATTATGAAGCATGAGGTTACTACATCGAGTCTCCATTTTTTGGTCATATTATTGAAATGCATATTTAAAAACATATCTTTTAGATCAATAATAATATGATGTCTATATATTTATTAGAGAAATAGTTACTTAAAGATTGGCAAAAGTTTCATGTTATGAAGCATGAGGTCGCAAGGTCCATTCTCCCCCAACCTAAAAACATTTTTGAAATATAACTTAGTTTATTAAAGTTTTCCTTTGTTTATAACAATAAAGAAAGGGGAACACCCTACAGTCCAATCTCTCAACTAAGAGGTCTTGGGTTTGAGTCTACTCAAGCCCCATGTTGACATCGACTTATTACTTAGTCAAAACTATAGATTAGAAAATTATAAGATTTGACACAATTATAGAGTACAAGTTGTAATGTTTCCAATTTCAATGTCATAATCTATGAGGCATGACAACAAGGTATAGGATAGAGAGCCCATTGTAGCTAATGTGTTAGCTTAATAAACCAACAAAACTTAGATATTTTGACATTCTTTATGGATCCTCAGACAAGTACATAACATTAGATCATGTTTTTGTAAAATTATCGTGGCATCAATTAGAGGCAAAAATACAAACGATCTTTGTTGCAAGAGTATTTAATATTGTAAGTTGATGAATTCATTTACTAGCATTTATACATAGCTAAGAAAATGAAAGTTGCAATCATCCTATGGTGCATGAGTGTCTTGAGTAATTTCATTGGGTTGCATAAGACCTGCATAAACTATGTGATCAAGTGAATATTATAGGATTATTTCACTCAAGGGCTACTATTGTGCTTTTATAATGACTACAAATATGTAATCCACTTGATCAAAATAAGGATCAATGAGCATTGTTATCTTTCCTATCTTCCAAAATGAAGCTAGACAAGAAAATATACGAATATTAATTAATAGTTGAGTAGTATTAAGGGCCCAACAAACCGTTTCTGAAAGGGATAAATGTTCAAATGGCCAGAATTTTTTATCCAAAATAAGTTCATGAAGAAGATTTTCCAATCTAAACATGATTTAAGCTTTATTTTATAACAATGAGGCTTTCATGAATTTCTTGCACTTTTAATTTATATATTAATACCTTAGTTCTAAATTATAAAACAATATAAAGGATCTATGTCAATTATTTGACTATGTGACATCACAAACTGCACATACATGAATGTAGTGACATTATATTAGAGTCTTAGGACACTATTGATATGGATTATCTTCACCAATATGCAACGAGCATTATAAAATCTTAGTAAAATAATAAAGGAGGTTTTCAATCCCCCAAGGATGACATAACTCTAACCAAAATTTTTATTTCTATGCAATCTAATTTAGGAACTTAAAAATCAAATTGTGGTTCTTTCTAGTCATGCTTTTCGTATTATTATAATACTTAAGTTATAATATATTACTAAAAAAGGTCAAACAATTAATATAAGAGTTTATCATAAACCATTGACCTTAAAACTAAAATTAGTTTAGTTTATGTGATTCGGGATTATAATTTACAAGGCTTTAAGATTTGTCTTTATAAAAATAATGGAAACGTCGATGAATTACATTTGTGCCCCTCTTAGGGAGTTCTATCTTAACATTGAAATGAAACATAACAAGGAAATCTTAACAATTGTATTTCTTGTGTTTCTTCACATGTTTCCAAATTACTTGTATCATAGTTTCATAGCACTCTAACTTGAGTAATGTTATATTTTCACAACCAAACTATTCTATTCCAATGTTTGGGTTGGTTCTACAAAAAATTGTGTATCTACATCCATTTGTAAGAAAAAAAAAATTGGTTAGTCACTCAATGAGGTTAGGAAGATAGTTTTACAATCTAGATACATAGAAGACATCATGTAGTCTACATATGGGTGATCATACAAAAAGTGTGTAGCCAACTAGTGATAGTTTGTATGTGCTTGACATATGTACAATATACAAAAGACCCTTTGTATTATTAAATTATTATTATAATTTGGGAGTTAGAGTCCCTTGTTCTTTCGAACCCATATGAAAGTAGCACCTTTAAAAGAGGTGAGAATAGAACTATTGAAATTCACTTGCTTATTCATATTGGGAACATAAAGAAGAAATCATCATTGCTTTGGTGCATATGAAGAATAAAATATGTTCATATATCTTTATTAGAAGAGGACAAGACTTATGAGTTTGTTTTTGTACTAAAGAAGTATTAGAGGCAACGAAGAGGGCTTCATTTTCTCAAATATTATCATCCCTTCTACTTTTTTCCTTGATTCTTTTGTTTCACATGTATTTGTAATAATTAATGAATTCTATTTTTTATTTTATAATAAAGAATAAACTTAGTGTTCCTTGTCTTAAAAATAAAATAGATCTTTTGAATTTTTGAAAAGGTGTCCTAAAAATTTAATATCTTTATTTAGAAGTGTTAGAACTTGTTTATTTCATGTTTTTTTATGTTGAGAACATGTGTCTCAACCTTGCGATCTTTTTCTAGAAAATTCCAAAATTTGTTTGTGGAAGTTTTCTACTTGTTTATATCTTGGAAAAGAGTGCATAAAATACCAAAATGTGCCTTGTCCATAGTAGAATATAGGAGGGCAATTTTTAGAGCATAGTTAGCTTGTTTTATGAATTTTATGGGGTCTAAACTAAGAGACAAAATTTTGGACGAGATTACTATTTTAACCTAGTTATTTTTACATCTTGGAAATGTAAATGTCAAAAATGGGTAACATTTGGCATGGTAGTTTTACCCATGGTTTTGTAAAACCACAAGTGGTTTCGAGGTTGTAAAATCACTATAAAATGAGGGCTTGGAGAGGTGTTTGGGTAATTTAGTTCAGTTTGGGTAATTTAGTTCAGTTTGTAAGACTCGGTGCTAGAAAAAGTCTCTTCGAGTTCGAGTTGTGATGATGCACTCCTATAAGAACTTGCATTGCAAGTGTATTGTAATCATCTTGGTTTGATAATACATTGTGCAGGTTTTGGAGGGTGGGGCTTTTCTCTCGAAAGGGTTTCCCCATGGTAATCATTGAGTTATGTGTTCATTGTTATTTTGATTATATCATTATATATTTCTTGAGATCTCTACAATAGTTAGTTGAATTTGCATAATTGTCCTCTCAAAGATTAATGTAGGAAGCGATTTCGTGCACCTTTGCTTCCTTACAAGTGGTATCAGACCCTGGCCAATTTTGGTTCTATTTATTGGGTACAAGGTTTTTTGAACTAACCAAGGTTTGAGTGGGAGCTTGTGCAGAGTATTTCATTTTTCTGTTGCAGGATTGAAAAGTTGGCAAGCATATAAGGGAGAATTGATGTTGAAAAGTTTTCTGAGACAAAATTTGAGATGTGGAAGTTGAAGATGGAATATCTATTGAATGATCGAGATCTATGGGATGCAATTGATGAGAAGAATGTGAGGCCCGTAGATCTAACTTTAGCTGCACGGTATGATGTGACAGATAGAAAAGCTAAAGGTCTCATCAGATTGTGTCTTGCAAACTCAATTCTGATTAATATCCATGAAGAACCTACCATGAAGAAGCTTTGAAAGAAGCTAAGTGAAATTTATCTAGTGAAATCACTTGTGAACAAGATTTTTTTTAGGAAGAAGTTGTATTCCTTGAGAATGGAAGAAGGTGGAAAAAATTTTGAGCATCTGGAAAGCTTTAATATGTTGGTGACTCAGTTGACCTCTATTGAGGTGTCAATGGATGAAGAAGAAAGGTGGTAAATCTTGCTATGTTCATTACTAGACTCATGGGACAGCCTTGTTATGGCCATAGGGAGCACTTTACTTGTTTTAAAGATGGAGAATGTTGTTGGTTCTCTACTTTCTAATGAGATGAGAAGGAAGGTCTCTCTGAATGCCAAAGAGGATTTGAGTGTTCAAGGAAGACCAAAAGAAAGAGGCAAGAATGAAAAGCAACATGGTCATTCTAAGTCCAAGAATAAGGGGAGATCAAAATCTCTTGGTAAGTCCAAGGCAATCTGCTAGAATTGTGGCAAACCTGGACACTTCCAAAAGGACTACAAAGAGGAGAAGGAAAAGAAGAAGAAGCAAGATTCTAATTATGAGTCTGAAAAGGAAGATGTAGATGCTTTCATCGTAGTCTTGGCCACTCATACACATGAAAATGCATCGTTAATAGGCTCAAATGCATCTTTCCACATGAATCCTAATAGAAATTGGTTTAGTAAGTATGCAAATTTTGATGGTGGTAAGGTGTATTTGGGTGATAACTTAGTTCTTGATATTGTTGGTCATAGAAGTATTCGTGTGAAATTTTATGATGGTAGAATTAGAAGATTTGATGGTGTCTTGCATATCCCTGGACTAGTGAGGAATTTGTTATCTATTAGTAAGCTAATAGATGCGGGTGTGCATGTATAGTTTTCTAAAGCAGATGTAAAAATGGTGAGAGGTGTTATGGTGATAGCAAGAGGAAGCAGATTGTGTACATTGTACCAGCTTGATGCATGCACAATTGAGTGCAATAGTACTTCTAATAAGATTGTGAAAAAGACTACTTAGTTGGAAAAGGAGAGGGTTTCTCTTTCAACAGATGGTCATAGTTTTTGGGTACCCAAGGGTGCTCTATCTACTAAATTAAAGTTACCTGTAGAGAAGACCATGTTATGGCACCAGAGACTTAGCACATAGGTGAGATGGCTCTATGGACCTTGAAAAATAAGAACCTTGTTGATGGGTTAAATGATTGCAATCTTGAATTTGAATTTTGTGAGCATTGTATCTATGGTAAATAAAATTGCATTTAGTTTTACTTGAGTTCTAATAAGTCCTCATGTATTTTGGATCTAATTTATTCAGATGTATTTGGTCCAGTTAATGTTTCATCTATTGGTAGATCGGTTTATTATGTTTCTTTCATTGATGATTTCAATAGAAGAACATGGGTTTATTTCTTTAGGAGCTGATGTTTTTAGTCATTTCAAAGAATTTAAAGCAATGGTTGAGTTGTAGACTGGAAAGAAGATAAAATGTTTGAGAACTAATAATGGTGGTGAATTTTGCTCCAATGATTTTGACACATTTTGTAAAGATTGTGGTATTAAAAGAGATAAGAAAACTCTATATTCTTCACAGTAGAATGGAGTTGTAGAAAGAATGAATAGGACACTGATGGAGAAGGCTAGGAGTATGCTGAGTGGTGTTGGACTAGAATAAAATTTTTGGGCTAAAGTTGTAGCCACTTACTGCTACCTAATAAATAGGTCTCCTACATCAACTCTTGTTTATAAGACACCAATGGAAGCATGGTTGGGCCACAACCCTTCACTTAGACATCTGAGAGTTTTTGGTTGTGAGGCATATGCTCATGTGCCAAAGGAGATGTGGGAAAAATTGAACAAAAAAGTTGTCAGATGTATCTTCATCGGATATAGTTATGGTGTGAAAGGATAGAAGCTTTGGGATCCTATTGCACAAAAGGTATTTTATTCTAGAAGTGTTATATTTAGAGAAACTAAGCCTTCTTCTGTTACAATGCAGCCAGAAAAAATAGAAGAAAAGGATGATGTGATTCAACTACCTACTACACCGGAGAAAGTTGAATCAAGGCCCTTAGAAAGATGAAATGTTGAAGAGATCTCTAAGAGCTTTGATTCATCAGAGGAAGAAGAGGTACCTGAAGCTAAACCTGAACCAGATCTTGTTTGAAGATCTACTAGACAAAGGAAACCACCTGAAAGGTATGGGTATTCTTCTGATGATTGGAGATGCATATTTTCAATAAATACTAGTATTGATGAACTGAGATCTATACAAGAGGCTCTTGGTATGGATGACTCAATCCTTCAAAATAGCCATGGATGAAGAAATGGTAGCTCTTAAGAGTAATCAAACCTAGGACCTTGTACCATTTCCTACAGGATAAAAGCCTGTTGGTTGTAAATGGGTATTCAAAAGGAAGATGGGTTTAGATGGAAGCATTGAGAAGTATAATGTATTTTTGGTTGCAAAAGGTTACTCTCAAGTTGAGGGAGTAGATTATGGTGAGATTTTTTTCCAGTAGCCAAAATGACATCCATTAGATTTTTGCTTTTTATTGCTACAGCTTATGATCTAGAGATTGAGCAAATGGATGTGAAAAAATTGCTTTCCTTCATGGAGATTTGGAGGAAGAAACTTACATGTCATAGCTAGAACACAATGTGGTAAAACTCATTTGGTCTGTAAATTGAAGAAATACTTGTATCATTTAAAATAGAGTCCTAGGATGTAGTACCAGAAGTTTGATGCATATGTGTTGAGTTTGGAATTTTTGCAATCTAAATCTAATCACTGTATATATTTCAAATCTGATGGTGATGGTTTCCTGGTTATTTCCTTGTATATCAATGACATGTTGTTTATTGGCAAAGGAAAAGGTTTAATTGCAGAGTTAAAATCTCAACTCTCGATAAAGTTTGAAATGAAAGATCTTGGTGCAGCTAGGCACATTGTGGGAATGGAGATTATAAGAGATAGATAGAACAGAAAGATTTGGCTAGGCCAAAGTAAATATGTTGGTGTTATTCTAAAAAGGTTCAATATGCAGGATTCAAGACCATTGAGTATTCATGTTACAATGGGAACAAAGCTTTCTAGTTCATAGTGTCCCACATCTCCATTGGAGATGGAAGAGATGAGTCAAGTACCATATTTGAATGTTGTTGGAAGTTTGATGTATGTTATGGTCAGCACAAGATCAAACATTGCCCAAGCAGTGAGAGTACTTTCATGTTATATATCTAATCTAGGAAGAGCACATTGGGATGCAGTAAAAAGATTTTTTAGATACTTGCAGGTGCCTCAGACTACTCTATATGTTTTCATGGAATAAGAAATAATCATTCCCTAGATATTAAAGGCTATGTGGATTCAGAATGGGCTGGCAATGTTGATAGAAGAAGATCCACTAGTGCATATGTGTTTACATTATTTGGAGGTACAATAAGTTGGATGAGCAAGAGATGAGCTATGGTCACTTTGTCCACTACTGAGGTAGAATATATGGTAGCTACTCTATTAGCATGAATGTTGATGCTATGGGGGAGCATTGCAAAACATTGATATGATGTATTTTCATGATTGTGTTTGTTATTGATGACAACATAGTAAAAGGCTTGTAAAGACTAACAGAGAAACATAAAACAATTTTAGTATATCTATTAATGCATAGTTTCTAGTGCATACTATAGTAGATCTTTGTTACAATGGTAAGTGCACAGAACTTGAATTGACAGTGTACGAAAGATATTATTGATCTATAGAGAATTGCATGAAAGCAGAGTTTTAGGAAAGCAGTTCCTATTGTGTGATTGTTGCAGTTCATCACAAATGTAATGAAACATTGCATAATTAATTGGAGATAGTATATTGGCCATTGATGACGTCAGAGAGTTTGTATGTACAAAAGTCGCACATGTAAAAATCTATTTATAACTGTAAGCTGATAGCATTAAGTAAATGCATATTCATTTAATTGATGTATTATAATTAAGTGGGAAGTCAACTCAAGGATTTATTAGTGAGCATGGTATAAATGAAAGATGTTTTTCATGTTTGAGAGATGGAGAGCAGATGAGACTTGTGAATGTAGACACCTAAATTTGATTACATCACTTTGGTAATCCTATTTAGCTATCTCTAAAGGCATCATTAATTAAATTCCTATTTAATTAATCCTTTGCCATCCCCTAGCTGATTAATTTAATGAATCATCTATTGTCATAATTGATAAATCAAATAACCCATCATTTATCAATTAAATCTTATTCTCCTATCTAATTCCAAATCCCAAATTTATTAAAATCACTTTAATAAATAAAACCCTCAAATCTAATAGCCCCTAAACTATCCTAAATCCTCCATTCAGCCTAATCCATCCCATCCACCCATACTAACTAAGCTTAGCCACTAACTCACCCACCCTCATCAATACCATCCACTTGCACATCTCTAACATCCCTAAACTAATCCTAACCCAAGCGTAACCCATCCCTTAATCATTTACACATTCCTAAGCAAGCTTAAGACTTTCCTAAACCAAGCCAAAGTCTCCCCTCAAAATATCCCAACCACTAAGCCATAAAAGCTCTTACAAAGCCATGAATGACTCTTACAAGCCCATTCATTGCTCTTACAAGCAATTATGAGGGTCTTTACGAGCTTTGAGCCTCCTTTGTTGACCCCTCAACCCTTCTTTCTCTAACCAATGACCCTGTGACATGTGTCACTCCCTGATTGGTTGTAAGGAAGCACAATCCATGTGCTCCCCTCTCATTCAATCTAAACCTTCCATAAGCTTTCTCCCATCCTTGCATCCTAGCCCTTGATCCCTCAAGCCCTTTGCCTATTTAAGGAATCCCCTCCCAAGCCATTTTAAGAACAATCCATTTAGTAAAGTTATCATGCTAGTTTGAAAAACTCAATCCTTCATGCAAAGCCATAATGCCATTTTGAGAAACAAACCCATCAACCATACCCTCATAATACCAAATTGAGAGCTCACAAGGCTACCAATTTGCCATTATCCATCTCCAACATTGAAGCAATTGAGCATACATCCATATCAAAGGACACATCTACAAATCAAGTGATCATCCTCATTGAGAGAGCCTATCCATGGTTCATATTCTCATTTGAGGACCTCACTTTGTCTCTCTTTATATGTTTTGTTAGTTTGGTTTTTTGAATGCTTTGTTTATTTCATTATTTTCCTAACATCACTAAATTCACATACACATTTTGGCACGCCCGGTAGGACCCTACAAGGGTCATTTTAATCTTCATTAATGCTAGTTTTACATGCTTTTTTTTCATGTTTTGGCTAACCATGCAAAACTAACATTAATGGCAATATCTTTTGTTTGTGTTGCTTTCTAATTTTGCTTGCAGGGCCACATTGAATGCCTCAGGAATGCGCTCCCAACCCTGTTCTCGATTTTCACCTAGTGAATGGTCAAAATACAAAACTTTCTGCATCCTCGCGACCCCAGGAACGCGATCCTGCAGTCCTGGGAATGCGCCATACTCCGGTGAGATCGTGAACTTGCAACCCCAGGAACGTGGAAAGACCAATGGGAATGCCAACAAACCAGTCCCAACCAACTCACACGTGTCGATAAACCTAACCAACGAATCCGCTGGCCAATCTTTTAGTGGGAACGTGCCTCAGAACAGTGGGATAGTCATTCTCGCCTTGCGGGAATGCTGAATTTTCCTGTCTTAAACTTTTTAGAATTGTAATAAAACATCATCCGTGGGATTGTCATTGCCGCTTGTGGGAACATTGTAAGGCCATAAATATACGGGATCACTCTGTCAAAAAGAGCTCTTGAGTTTTTGGCTTGTGGTTTTAAATTTTTTTTACCAAATTTTCCCTGACATTCCTTTGCCTAGGTAAACCTGCGGGAACGCGTCCCCACGAAAGAAAACTCTAGTGAGATCACGAACCCGCTTGTGGGAACACTACACTCATGGGAACACTGCTTCTCACATTTTCTCTACGAGAACACTATCTATTTTGTAGAGTTTGGTCATTATCATTATCTTTGTGTTTATCTTGCATGGTTAAATCTTAGGAAATGAACATGTATGCATAATCACAAACAAAACACACATCTCAATTTGGTCTTAAAATGAACAATGTTTTATTTTATTTTATTGGAATGTATGTTCACTCAAATTCACTCTTAAATGCAAAGCTAAAAAGAACACTATCTTGTCGTGAAGGGTCTCTAGGTGCACGTTGAAAACAATCTTGCAAATACATTTCATCTTTTGGGGCATAAAAAGAATCCACATTTTAGGAACTTTCTAAATTATAAAAACTAATAAAGAAACTTTGAGTGAGTTTGTTGTTAGACTCACCCTCTTTAATCACCCATCATTCTAACCATTGGTTGCAATATCAGTGCCATATATGGGGATGGGTCCACCTAAGAGGGTGTTAAGTGCTCCATAAGAATCAAACTCCATTCACTTTAGCTTTTATTGGTTTTTCTAAGATAGAAAATTTCTTGAATGCACATTAGTCTCACTAACACTTCATTTGGGCATAAAAATTGAACAAATCTTGACGTGGAGGGCCTCCGAGTGTGTGCTTGAAATTGAGCTTTACACACATCTTTGTTTTGGCCTTAAAACAAACAAACAACAACTCTTGAATGCTTTAAAGGAAATCAATCGATACTTGAAGTGGAGGGCCTCCAAGCGCGCGGGTTTACTTTCTTGTTGACCCTAACTCTCCTTTGTGAATTCATTCTTCGATCGCATTTTCTTTTGTTCACATATATCAAGTTGGAATTGAACATTTGCATCCTAAACATGTGTGTTTGCAAGGTCTAGACTAGACAAATTAAGTGTTAGTTGGTGAAAAAACTTTGCTTTTTAGCCCAAGGTCATCTGAATCTTCTCTCCCCTTGTCGCCTTTGTGGGCCATCTTGGGTGCATAAGACTAGGATCCAAAACCTTGTTTTTAGTTTTAGGGGGCCTGCTTGGGGATTTCATCACCCCTTGGGATGACCTCAACTCCAGTGTTCTAGCAGAGTATAAAAATTGGGAGGTGAATCCAAAGACACCTCTCTTGGGATCAAGATTTTGTCACTCAGGCTAAGCCTCAAGGAACTTTATACCCTTGAGAAGTGAAAGAGGAGAAGTGGGTTACCACTCCTCTCGGCTGTGTGACATCTTTTTGGATTCATCTATGGATTTGGGCCTTACGTACCTTGCGTATATTGAGGACTCCCCAGATAAACCAACTATGAGCTTTGTAGCCAACCATCGAGGATGTTCATGTGCTTGAAGTGATTGTTCAAAACATTTGTAAAAATATACACACTCCTTGGCGCAAGTATCACATTCTAGGAATCAAAACTTCTATTTGGTTGTTCCTATCTATTGCTTGATCTTTTACTTGTTGAATGAATGTTTGTCAAACTTGGTCAATCCTAGCTTAGGGCACTACCTCCAAAAACCCCATAGTTGTGATTTTAATCCTTGGAAATATCTCATGTCAAGCCATCCCAAGACTAAGTTTAAGAAGGCTAAGCTTCCTCAAATACCAGCCTATAAGGAAATCAAAGCAGAGCATAAGAAGCATACCCCTAACTCTAGGATTGCCAAATTGGATCAAATTAAGAAAGACCGAACTAAGGTAGCATTACAAACTGAATGGGACTACAAAATCCAAAACCTAACCCTTCGATGTGGTGTTAATATGAGCCTTATCGACAACTCTATTGTTACTCATTCTAATTAGGTCCTTCCTTTTTTTGCACACACTTACACACTTATAGGTTTAGTCTCTCATCTAGGAATTGCACTATCCCATTCAAGCATTTGAAGTTAGACCATCTCCTCTCATCTTAGGTTGTTGAAGAAGAATCCTCCACCTACATTATTAAAATCTTAGTGTTATTTCCTCACTCACTTAGAAACATTTTTGCATCACATCTTTCATCATCTTGAGTATCCTTGAAATGCAACACTTTGCTAGGAACAGGTTGTTATTGGTGTCCCACATCACCTTGAGCCAAAGGTCAGGGTCGCACCTTTTGCATCACTGTCGCACTTCCCACATTCATATTTTAAGAAAACACAAGCTTCTTGCACAAAAACCATATCCTTTAGACATCCTTAGTATCATCCCTCACTACATTTTCATCTTTAGGAGAAGCATCCTTTCATGCCACCCACCACATGTTTTGGTAGGCACACACAGAAAAAAGACATGGATCCTACTCATAGTGTTAACACATCTCGAGCTTAGCCGTACTCTATAGTATCCATGACACCATCAGACCCACCACCGAAAATCCCAGAAGAAACAAGATCATCCATAGATATTGAGGCTTTCATGAACCAACCTGGTCATGCTACTATCGTAAATGCCATCATAGATCGCAATAAGGAAACCATCATGGAAAATTTCTTATGAGACAATGTTGGTGTCTTTGAGTTTAGATGTCTGCCACCTATCAACATAACAGATCCTAATCACCCATTGTTTGGATGGCAACCACCTCAGGTAGAACCAGTAGACCCAAATATCCCCTCGACCTAGGTGTCGGTTTCCATTCCATAGAAAACTCATCCCATTCCCACTCAACCATTAGTGTATACTACATCTCAATCAACCTCAAGTATACCATTTTCATCTGTTTCCACCGCTCATTTTACTGCTCCACCAAATCCTCCATTTGCATCTAGCAGCACTACCTTTTCACTTCCACCCCATATCACATCTAGTTCATTTGCTACTCAAATACCACCATTAGGGTCTAATACCTCATCCTCCATCCCACCAAACATCACTATCAACCCCTTTGTAACTAGCCAAAGCTCTTCAGTTGCTTTTCCTTTGGGACCTTGGAATATTGCTACGACACAGGCACCTATCATTAATCTTCCCCCTAGCACTGTAGTCACGTTCGCACCTCCGACACTGTCATCCACTGCTTCACATAGCTATTCACTCCCACCCCTCACCAACTATTTCTCCATGCCACCTCTAGACCATAGCGCAAATCCACTGCCATTGTAGTTCCCTATAGTAAACACTTTGTTGTAAATTAACTACCTTGCACCTACTCCAAATTCGTCCTATTCTCAAGCAGGCACATAACCCACATATATTAGGCATGGTATGTATTCCCAGAGCATAGCACAAGCATTATCTGCATTACCACCATTCCAACCACAATCTTCACATCAGCAGTATGCCCAAGCACCCACACAGAACTATCTCATAGGGCAGCAACCTCTTAGTTACCTACCACACCAACCTTAGCAGATGCAATAGTATGTACAACCTACATTTCAGCAAACCATAGCATCCACTCCACCAGCTATGCAAACTATTTTTCCATAGGCGCCATATGGTCATCAGAGTTCGCAATATCACACTTCAAATTTTGGCACGTATCCTACACTGGGGGCACCTGGATCGGGGGCACCCACTCCTCCACCTGTAAAGTCTGAATGGGAAGAAATGAAAAATTCTCTCAAAGCCCTCAAGGATGGGACAGACACCAAAACTTTCAAATTTGAAAATGATTGCCCATACCCTTTTGATAGGACAATCACCTTGACTCCATTTCCTAAACATTTTGAGATCCCCAAGTTTGAAAAATTTAGGGGGAAAAGTGATCCAGTCACACATGTTAAGGAATTCTATATGCATTGTCAAGAGGTAGCTTATAATGATGTGTTCCTCATGCGGCTCTTTCCCAAGAGCCTGGCAGGACCAGCCTTGGAGTGGTTCTGTTGTATCCCTCAAGGTACTATTAAAAATTTTGCAAAACTTTCTGAGGCCTTTGTTGCTCAGTATACCCATCTCATTGAGACTGAATTATATGTAGTAGACCTTGTCCACACCAAACAAAAGGGAGGGGAAAGCCTTACAGAGTACTTACAACGCTAGAAGATCCTCACAACAAGGATTTCTTGTACCATCCTTGAGCACCATCTTGTCAAGATGTTCATAAACAACGCACACCCTAGCCTCACTCATCATATGGTTATGAACTATTTGCAAACATACAAGGACATCAAAAAAAAAGGAATGGGCCTTGAGCAAGGCCTCATTAAGGATGGTGTCATCAGATTGTACAAAGAAAACAACCAGGACTGTAGTTCGAGCAATGACAAAACCCGATATTGGAACAAAAACAAGAATACAATGACAAATGGTGCCACTGACACTCAACAGGTCCATATTGTTGGGGTGGCTACCAATGTTCCCACCACATTTTGCCAACAACAAACTTATCAACAGCAACCTCCTGCATATCACCAACCACTCGTGCAAACTCATCAACAAATACATGTTCCTCATAATCAAACTAATGCTATCACACTAGCGGCAGGTAGTAAACCCTGTGTTCAGAGACAACCATGAACATACACCCCATTGGGGGAACCTCTTGATACAATCTTCAAAAAATTGGCCAAAGATAACCTTGTTCGATATCCACAAATGCAACCCTTGGAACCTAATCAGTCTAGAGCATCCTAGTACAAAGATAATGAATATTTCAAATTCCATCATGTCAAAGGGCACACTACCCTTAAATGCATGCAACTTAAGGATTATGTACAGGACCTCATTAACCAGAAAGAGATCACAGTGGGGGCACAACCCTCACCTAATGTAGGATTAATGATGTATCAAAATACTTTCCCTCCTCATAACACGAACCCGAGAAAGGCACCTGCAAACCCTACTATCAAAAAACCTAGCAATGCTCCGGGTAAACAAGGTGACAACTGAGACACATCTCAGAATTATACCTCAGCATACTTAGACTATGGTAGCTTAATTGATTGCATATCCCAAGTTGAACCATCTGTCAATGTCATCAATGTCAAAGGCCCAGACACTCAGTGTGCAATTGCTACCCATCGGACATGACTCAATATAGTTGTTCCACCTGTATCCACACAAATCAGACCACCATCAGCACAACCACCTCCATCTCGAGCATCTCCATCAGAATTACCTTCACTAGGGCCACAGTATAACATTTTGGAACACCTTGGAAACACGCCAGCCCAGATCTCCATCATGGATCTCTTACGGACAAGCCCACTTTAACAAGAGATCCTTGATAGCACTCTACGTGAGTCCCGCGTCCCTTCCGACATTAGCACCACTGAGTTTTGCAACTTGGTTGGCCATCTTTCAGCCTCATGTGCCTTATCCTTCAAAAATACTGATATCCCAACAGTTGGACCCGATCACATCCTCCCACTTCGCATTGTTGTTATGGTTTCTGACTTTGTAGTTAAATGTGTCATGATAGATAATGGATCGCCTCTAAACCTATGTAATCTAAAGTTCGTCAAGTAGGCAGGATATACTGAAGCAGATATCATCAATGAGGTGATCACCATCAAGGCATATGATAATTTGGAGCGTACTACTGAAGGAACCATCTTGCTCCCTATCAGAGTCAGCCCAGCCACTCAAGAAACACTTTGTCATGTAGTTGAGCTTAATCTTCCTTATAACATCCTCCTCAGTCGTCCATGGATTCATCCCATGAAGGCCATCCCATCCACATATCATCAGTGCATCAAATTTCTGCATAATGGCACTAAGATAACCATCCATGCAGATCGTAAACCCTTTGCTTATTGCAATGCGGTTGAAGCTTCATACACCAATCACTGTCCTGGGATCGAAATTGGCACCACCATGGCCAGCTCCTCTGGCAGCTACCACGATCTGGACACCATTTTAGCCTCCACTCTCTCCATAGTTAAGATCAACTACCAAGGTTGTGGTGAGTATAGTCTCACAGATGCTTTTGCTGTTGGCGCTCTACCACTCGACCCACATACTCAAGGATGCCAAATACATCAAGGGCCTATACCAGTAACCCCCTCTCGACTTCACTAGTTGGGCCCTACCAGTTTTGTCACCAAAGGTATCCTTGATGGAGCAGAGAACACACCATACATTAACACATGGTTATACAAAGAGCCACCTCCTAAAAGTGAAGCACTTCTTGATCACTTTAAATAGAAATATCCCTGGTCACATCACTTGGCCACGAAGCAATGGGATTATCAAGGAGGTGGTTTAGGCTGCTAGGAATCAGGTATAAGATAGCCTATAGAAGCACACCAAGGGCAAAAAACCAAAGGCTTGGGCTATGGACTCCCTGCAACTAGGGGCACCACAATGGAAGGCCACACCTTTATGAACATCCAAAACACTCTCGTCGAAGTTGAAGACATTCCTAAGGAAGTTGAAAAGAAAGCTTATGATGATATTTTCCTTGAAAAAATAATCCTTGGAGCCTCTGTGCTCTGCCAGTTATCCTTGAATCTCATAGACCTCCCCCTCGCTCACCCTGAACTCATAGATTGGGACCAACCAAGTGTTGCTCATGTTGACGAGTTCTCTATCGAACACGTGCTCCTTAAATTCATGGGGGCAAAAATGCCACATAAACGGCCACCTCCACCATCGGCATATGTCTACAAGCTAGATCCTATAGGTTACTTTGGGGAGGAGGAAATCTCTAGTTGCAAAAATGAAATTCTAAAAGAAACAAAAAAGCAAAAGGATAAAAGAAAAACATCCCATGGTGAAAACTCCTCTGGAGTGCCATTGGGTGACTCAAAAAATGAAACAAAAATAAAGGATGTATCCAATGGTGAAAACCTCTCAGAGGCACCTGAGGATGGAGATTTCATCCTCCCCCCACAAGAGCATCAACCTCCTATATCTTCAATTTTGACAGAAGAAACTCGGCCTCTAAACATTAGTTTGATAGAGATACCACATATCACATACATCGCAGCCTCTCTACCACCTGAACAAGCAGAGCTTCTTCTTGAAGTTCTCCATGAAAATATAGGTTGCTTTGCATGGTCATATCAGGATATGCTGGGGTTAGACCCCAAACTAGTTGTACACCATTTGGCAGTGGATCCAGGGGCCAAGCCCATCAAGAAAAAACTTCAAAAAATGCACCCCAAGGTGGCTTTATTAGTCAAAGAAGAGCTAGAGAAGTTGTTAGAGGCCAAAATCATTCGACTAATAGATTATTCTGAATGGATTTCTAATACGGTACCTATTACCAAGCCCTCTAGTCATATCAAAATTTGCACCAATTTCAGGGATCTTAATAAAGCTTGTCCAAAGGATGACTTTCTCCTACCAAATATTGACATGATTGTGGATCTCACCGCAGGTCATGAACTCTTGTCACTAATGGATGGTTTCTTTGGATATAATCAAATTCATATAGTAGAAGAAGATCAGCATAAGACAACCTTTACTACACCTTGGGGCACATTCTACTACAATATGATGCCATTTGGGTTAAAGAACGTCGAGGTAACCTATCGGCGCGCAATGACGATCATCTTCCATGACCTAATCCATAAGATACTTGAGGAGTATGTGGATGATATTCTAGTTAAATCTCTCAATGCTTTGGATCACTTATCTCACCTCGAGGAAGTGTTCAACCGACTGGCAAAATATCGTCTCATGCTAAATCCAAAGAAGTGTGTCTTCAGTGTTACTTCAAGAAAGCTCCTAGGCTTCATCGTGTCACAGCGCGGTATTGAGATTGACCCTAAGAAGGTCAAAGCCATCATGGATATGGATCCTCCTAAGACACTTAGGCACCTTCATTCTTTGCAAGGAAAACTCCAATCAGTCTGACGGTTCATTTCTCAGCTTGCTGATAAGTGTCAACCTTTCACCCACTTGCTTAAAAAAGATCAAAATTTCAAATGGGACTCAGCTTGCCTGTGCAATTTTGAGCTCATCAAGCAATACTTAACTAATCCACCTATTTTGGTTCCTCCAGTTGCAAGGTGCCCCCTCATATTGTACATCATAGCTACTCCTACAGCATTAGGTGCTCTGCTAGCACAACTTAATGATGTAGGAAAGGAACGAGCTATTTATTAGATCAACCGAACATTAGTGGGCTATGAGCTCAACTACACACCAATGGAGAAGGCATGCTTAGCAGTGGTGTTTGCCACCCAGAAGCTACATCACTACATGTTGAGTCATACTATACAACTGATATCAAAGATTGATCCATTGAAATATATGCTCTCTTGTACAGTACTCACCGGATGCCTGGCAAAATGGGTTATGCTTCTCAGTGAATTTGACATTCAGTATGTTAACAGAAAGGCCATCAAAGGCCAGGCTATTGTAGATCACTTGGCTGATGCACCCTTAGTAGCAGATCACCCACTCATCATGGAATTTCCAGATGAATATCTTTGTTTGATAGAAAAACAATAACTTTGGAAGCTATATTTTGATGGCTCCTATACATCTCATGGCTCCAGTGCGGGCATACTCTTGGTTACACCTCAAGGCGATTATATTCCTAAATATTTCAAGCTACAATTTTGGTGTACCAATAACATTGCAGAGTATGAGGCCCTTGTTGTGAGACTAAAAATTGCCATTGAATGGAATATCACAGAGCTTCAGGTCTATGGTGATTCTCAGCTTATCATCAAACAAGCTTTGAATGAATATCAAACCAAAGATGACAAGTTACTACCTTACAAGGATCTGGTTGTCAATTAAAGGAGCATTTCACTCAGATCTAGTTTATACAGATACCTAGACTCTAGAATAAGGCAGTTGATGTTATGGCTACTATTGGTTCTCTCTTGGAAATACCACACAAAGCTACGTAGTATGAATTCTTGGTTGAACAGCTACACGAACCCACATATGAGAATGATGAATCAACATGGGTCTGTATCTTGGTTGGTCCCCAATCTCCATGGTACCACAAAATTCATGCTTACCTACTAAATGGTATCATATCTCCTCACCTCACACGAACCTAACACCAAAACCTTATTCGCAAAGCTTCCCGTTACACTATTATCGCCCAAACCCTATATTGTTGCGGTTATCATGATACTCTCTCTCGATGTTTAGATCAAAATGAGGCTACAATGGCTCTCAAAGAGGTACACAATGGACTTTGTGGTGCTCACATGAGCGGGATGGTTCTAGCAAAGCAGATCCTTCGGGTTGGATATTATTGGCCTACTCTAGAACAAGATGCATGTGAATTTTTGAAACTTGTTTACCTGGTCAACAACATGCTAATTTAATTCGAGCTCCAACATAGGACTTGCAACCCATTGCACCACCATGGCCTTTTGCCTACTGGGGATTTGATCTTGTTGGTCTTATCGCGCCACTTTCTTTAGAAGGGCACAAGTGGATAATCACTACCACTGATTATTTCACTAAGTGGGTCGAAGCAGTTCCCCTTGTTATGGCCATAGGAGTTCAGGTGTCCAAGTTCATATTGTATCATATCATATGGCACTTTGGCATCCCAGCTACCATTTTCACTAACCACGAAGGTAATTTTGAAAACTTAAATATGAAAGAATTGTGCACTTCCCTCTGCATCCACCACCACTTCTTGAGCCCATATTTCCCACAAGGTAATGGTCAAGCTGAGGCAACTAATAAGACCCTCCTCAAAATCCTCAAGAAAGTTGTCAATGACTCCAGCCATGATTGGTATTTGCAAATTAATCCCACCCTATGGGCATACCACACTTCATTCTGTACAACCACTGGCACAACTCCATACTCCTTGGTCTATGGTGCTAAAGTAGTCCTGCCTATTGAGGTTGAACTCCCATCACTCCGCATTTCTCTCCAATGATAGATATCTGATGAGGAATATAGAGTGGCTTGACTTACTCAACTTGATCTACTTGATGAAAGAAGGCAACAGGCCTATGACCATCTCATGGTCTATCAAAATTGCCTCAAGCGCAACTTCAATAGGAAAGTCCATCCGTGCAGTTTTCAGGAAGGTGACATGGTCCTTAAAGAGAATATGAAGGTTCAAGCTGACAGGGAAAAGAAAGGCAAGTTCGAGCCCACCTAGCTTGGTCCTTATGTGGCCACGGTGTCTTTTGGCTCAGGAGCCTATCAGTTATCTACCCTTGAGGGTGAAGTCCTAAATGATCCTACCAACATTATTCACCTCAAGAAATTCTACGCCTAAGGACAAAATTTGCAAATCAAGGAAAGAAAAAAGACACAAAATAAATAAAGCGTCCAATGGTGAAAATTTGGCAATTCAAGCACCTTGGATAGGTCCCTAGTGAAAACCTAGCAAATAGGCGCCAGGTGTACTACAACTCTTCCATTATCTATCACCGACACACACCCCTTTATCACCCCTCCATAATATATCACTCATCCCCCCCCCGCTTTTCCAAGGTGTTCCTTATTGTTATTCACCATGCCTCGCAACATCATCCTCTAGCACTTTGCACTATGTAAACATCCCACCTCATTTATAGCATCCCATGTATCATACTCGATGTATCCCACCATTGTACTCTACTAGATGTACCCTATCAAGTTTTTTTTATCTGCGTACTCTACCATATGTAGCATATGCAGCCCATATAACATGTATGTCATACCTCTACACTAACCCTTGTCTCTCATGTGCCATACCTATGTAAATACAGCAATATCTAGACCCTTGTACATAAATCACACTTTACATAATCCCACCTAACCAAAACCATGTATTGTAACAACGCTATCTCCTCATCCTGAGCTTTCCCCCGTCATGCATATACCTTCTAGTATGTTTTGCTATCTAGTCACAAGCTCCCTTGTCCTTAACTAGTCATACTTGTACATACTATCCCGGTCTTGTTGCAACCCGTCAGTTGATCCCTTTCATAAAAGGTTCCTTTTTTACTTTGTAGAATCTTTTGTTGTTTCTTTCTTGGTTGATTATTTCCACGTATCTTTTTTTGTTTCCTCCTCAAGATCGCCATGATCATTTCATATCATGGTGTGTTTTGACTGGGACAACTAAGGAGGTCAGTTTCGATTACAGTCTTTTTGCTGCTTGTGAGTCAGTTTGATATTATCCTTGCATATTTCCATGTTTTCATCTTTCGATAAAACATGATGCACTTGGGTAATCTCGTTTGCCTGTGGATCATCTAACATCATTGCAACACTAATCTCTCTGAGACTCATGTGTGATGCTGGGGCAATCCTTGCGTGCTTGTTTGAGTTAGTCCTATGGAATTTTGGGAAAAAGGCCTTGACGTTCTTAGTAACCTTGGCAGATCCCTAACAATCCTATATCAACTAAAGTTTTCACACTACATAGTAGTACTTCCTCATGAAGTACCCCATGCTCAAGCTTCCCCTACGCCTCACTTTTATTTTTAGAAACCCCTGGTATCTTCCTCCTTGTTATCACCCCTCTTACTTGAAACTGTCACTTTTCCACCCTCAGAATCATTTGATTCAAAACCTTGAACATCAAACCTTATTCTTTCTCATGATGTGATCCCTATCATAAGTTACTATCCTAGCTCTAAAAAGTCTCTACTATCCTCCTGACTACGAGTTTGTTGGTCACTCTTTTTCCAACATTATTCTTCTTAGAGTCAGTATCTCCTATGAACACTTTTCATATCATAGAACGCTATCATAAGTTAAAGCATTGGTTATCCTATTCCACCATCATTGTTTGTCTTACATCTCCTAGAATCTTGTATGTTGTATTATCATAGCTTGTATCCTTTTATCATATCGTGGAATATCATTGCATTCGGTCTTTTTATGTTATTATCACATGCTTATCATAAATCCTAGGTGCATCTTTTAGTTTGTGTTCTTTTTAGCATATCATAAATTTACTATTCTATCTTTTAGTTCATTTTAACATAGTCATCCATCATTCGATTATGGTTCATTTTAGCATAGTCATTCATCATTAGATTATCAATCATTTTAGCATAGTCGCTCATCATTATATTATGATTCATTTTAGCATTATAGTCATTCATTATTGGTATAGGTTTCATTTTAGCATTGTAGTTCATCATTAAGTTGTACTTCATTTTTAATATATTTTCATCTTTTATTTTGTAAATTCTTTTGTTTTACTCTTTGATCCATCTTTAGTTTGTGCTAAAAGTGTTATTATATTCCTTTTTTTGTATCATAAATTTGTTGTTTATCATTTAGTTGGTGATTCATTTTACATTTGTCACTTTTTTTATAGTTTGTACTTATCATCATACAACATCATATCAAATACTCTCCAAAGACATTAATTTTTCGGGATCACATCACATCCATCATAAGCCACATCACACCATCAGGGTCATATCAAAAACCAATCACATCCATCATACAAAAAATCTCATCATCATCACATCTACAATTCCATAAGGAAAAACATGTCATCCAGGATCACATCAAATCACATCACATCATATCTGCACTATCATAGCTGAATCACATCAAAATCATATTATTTCGTGTATACAATGTCATAAAAAATCACATCCTGCATCACAAACTATCAGCACAATCATAAAATCATAGCACATATCGCATCATGCATCATCAATCGTCCGCAATACCATCAAAACATCACTATCAACCACTATACATAACACCACCAGTCCATCACACATATATCACCAGAATCATTAGATCTATATATATCAATGAAAGAATGAAAGAATAACAGTCCATCAGTGTACAATGTCCATATCATACAAATAGGTCTGAGCCCGCAAAAAAACCTCCATGTGTCTCAAAAAGCTGATATATACATGATACTCAGTATCCCAAAAATTTGTCTTCTCATCGGTGATCAACCCATCATCCATGCCTCATCAGTCTCCTCCTGTGCCCCTCTCCCAGCCCCTGACGCTAGTGGTGGTAGAGGTGGTGGCCTCATCAGTCCTCCCTCTATCCCAGAGCTCTCTACCTCCTCTCTCATCCCACGTCGCTGGCTCAGCCCTGCCCTCTAACTGTGCCCTATGAGCTGGGACCCACCTGTAGTCTCCCCTCCAGTGCTCCATCCACTCTCCCCTCCTCCCTGCATCCTTGTGTGGGTACCTGCTATCCCTGACCGAGTTGGCCACCTATAATTCTCAATCTGCAATGCTGGCACTGTGGCATGGTACCTCCCCTAGTAGAATCCAGCCATCTCCCTCAACTCCTCCATCTTTGCTTGCAGTCTCTGTAGTTTATCCAATCCCCCTCCCATCACCACTTGCGCCCGTAAGGTCACCACCTCCACCACCAGCCTATCTCGCTCCTACTAGAGGGCACTAGTCTAGCCTGCACCCCTTGCCGCTCCACAGTCATGGCATCCAACCTCCCCTCCACCTGGCCCACCTCCGTCTGTAACCTCCCCACCTCCACCCTTGCCCTGTTTGCCTGCCCCTGGGCTGTATCCTACTCCTGTCTAAACTAATCTCGCTCTACCCAGAGTTGATCTCTCTCTTGCTGTGTATCCCAGAGCAGCTGGCTCATCACTATGTGTGCCTACTCTAGCAAGGCATATTGCCCTGCCAATCCGTCATCTCCTCCCTCTGCAGATGATCCCCCTGCATCTCCCCCTGTCGCCCTTTGTCACCCCTGTGCCTCCTCTCCTCTCCTCTCTGGCTAGGCTCTCCTCTCCTCTGCTCTCCTCTCTGGCTTAGCTCTCCTCTCCTCCCCCCCACCCTCCTCCTCTGTCGGGCTAGCTCCTCCTCCTGTGTCATCATTGCTGCCCACTTCTGCAACCCCCTCACCACATAACACCCCTGTCAGGCTACTCGGGCTAGCTCCCCTGCCACCACCGCTGCCCTCATGCCCTGTGCTCTCCCCACTGGTCTCAGCCTCACAAAAGTATCTCGGTACTCCTATGTGGAGCCCGCATTTTCTACCCTGCCAAACCAATCCCAATGCTGCGGCTCCAGCTCTCGCCATGCCCTCAGCAACCCATCCCTCTGCAAGACTGGCTCATACGTCGACATTGGCTCCCGTGTGACCCGTTGATACCAGTGGGGATCCCCTAATGCCACCTGCTACCACCCAAACTGCCACAATGCCCTATCCCTATACTTCTCTACCACATACTCCCATCTCTCAAACACAAAATATGGAGAAATGGTGTAGGGGAGCTGCTCTCCCTCCTCTACCCACAGTCACAGGCTCATATATGGCCTCCATACCACTATCACTATCACATCAATCTGCACTCTCTAGTAATCCACTAAATTTGTGTGGTGGTATGTCAATGGCTCTGCCCAGCTATATGCCACTGGCTCCTCTGGCTGCCTCTCTATGTGCCCCAATGGCCTGAGCACTATAATATGCTCCCACACCCATACCTATAATAGTGTAGGGAACTCAATGCTCGTCCCCTGTCAGCCACTGCCCTGGTACACTATCTGATGTAGGTCTCGATATAGCTCAGCCAACATCAGAGAACCCCATGCCGCTGAGCATCCCACATCCACAATTTGCATCACTACTGGAATCAATGCCAGTGTCACCCCTGTACCACCTATATCTAGGGCAATGTACCTCAAAACCAGCTCTAGAACATAGAAGTAGATCTGCCTCTTTGCCATCACGTGATCTTGATGCTCGTCCAATGCGAACTGTCCCCTCCAAATCTGATACTCCACTCTGGGCCCCACCAGTCTCTGCACGGCCACCTCTATTGTCATCTCTCTGGTCACCATGACTGGCATCCCCCATGCTGGCAGTCTAAATATGTGGTACACATCCTCCAGCGTCACCATTATCTCCCCTGTCGATAGGTGGAACGTCGCTATCTCACTGTGTCATCTCTTGCATAGCACTGTGACCATCGTCATGAAGGTGTGGGTATGGGGCAACCTCGTCAGGTGGCCTAGTCGCCTCAATCTGCGTCTAGTTGGTCGATGTTAGTGTCTCTCCAGTGCGCAACACTGTTGCTTGCTGCTCCCGTGACACTAATGCATCCAGTGACTACTACACACCACCAAAACAAATCCAACCGTTAGTATTCCTATCTCCTTTTTTATCCTCCCACCCTCCCTTACCTCAACCCTATCTTTTTCTACCCTTATTCTGCAAAAACTGTGTTCCCGTGGAAACAACATTCTCGCGAAGCCTAACCTCCTGCGTTCCCGCAGAACTATCTTTCAGCGGGATCGCAATGTTGACTCTGCTCTAACCCTTGACCTTTCCCCTCAATCCCGCTAGCGTATTCCCACGGTCTCTCCACCTGGCAATCCCGTCGATCCTTGATCCCGTGGGATCACATTCCTACACTATCCCCTTTTTCCCACTTTCCTGTTGTTCAAAACTCTTAACATACAGGGACACGTTCCTACTACCTGACTTGCGTTCCTCTTTACGGGGATGCAATCTCGCTGACTCTATCCTATTCCCACATATCTTCCCACCCCGGGATCACATTCCCACAAATACCTGTTTAAACCCTCGCATCATCCCACCTGACGCTATTTTTTCACGAGATCGTGATCCTGCTGATCTCGCTTGTGTTCTCGCTAGACCCGTGCCTACGGGATCACGTTTTTGCCTTCGCGAGTCTGCTCTACCAAAAGCATAAACAAAAATCATGAAGAGGTTTTAGACCCTACCGATCGATAAGGCATCCCTCATACTTGTACTCGTTACACTATGTCTGCTTGGTGCTCTGGTTGCCCAATACCCACCATCGTAATCTCTACTGCAGAGCTCTTAATCAACAATATCTCCTCCTCAATCTGACTGCAAATGACCCCTTCTGGCCCCCTCTTCACCCCTTATAGCCCACCCCAGTGCCCTGCCCACTCCTCTCAGTCATCCCACCCTTCCCAAACAAATTCTCATCCCACAAAACCAAAACTAAACAACTACGTACACTTGTAACAAATCTTGGTTAGCTATTCCAATGCATCCTTTAGCTAGCTCTCCTCTCACCAAAGTGTTATCCTTTTTATTTCAGCTTTCCAGACGCATCACTCATCCAAATCCACCAGCTTAGGTGCTCTCCAATAGATCCTTGTAGGATATAGCTTTCCTCATGTCTAATCTTGGTTCGTTAGTACCTCGTCCTACCCATCTCATTGACAAACGGTTCTCTTTTTTATTTTCATTTTCTTTTGATTTGAAATCTTCCCTTTTGGGTCTTGAAGTATCTTTTCCAAGCAATCTTTTTGTTCCCTTCTCAAGGTTTCCACGATCTTCCATATCATGGTCTGCTGTGAATGGGGCACTCCGAGCGTACGATTTTGATCAAGTCTTTCATTTGTTTCTTTTTTGCTTGTTGGTTACCCAGTGTTGGTTCCACGCTGTTTCCTCCAGGTTTCATGTGCGATGCTAGGGCAATCCTTGTGTGTTTGTTTTGAGTTAGTCCATCAGTCCTTTGGACGGTTGGTGACACATCCTTGATGTTCTCGGTAACCTTGGCCATTAACCAACATTCCTATATTAAATCTCATGCTCAGCTATGTGGTAGTCCTTCTCTTTATTGTCTTCCCTCATCCAAACCCCTTTATATTCCCATCCTCCCCAAATCCTAGATCATCTTAGGCTTGCTTCCGCTTGTGCATCTGACCTCCCTTTATCATTCTCCCTTCATAAGAGTTTGCGCTAATTCAGCCCCTTCTCTTTGCCCAGCTGTGTCTCTGCTCGTCTCAAATTCTTTTGCTTTTCAAGAAGTTTTTGAGCCTCATCTTCTGTCTCCGCCGCCTTCTTGAGGGGGCATCTCTAAGTCTAGTCTCTCCTCTTCTTATCTAAGACTAGGGCAACCTTGTTGCTAAAACATCTTCCTCATGTCGTCTCCATTCGAACTTCTTTGAAATAGTGTTGTCTCAACACTATGTCAAAGAGGGGCAAAATATAGACATCTAAATTTGATTACACCACTTTGGTAATCCTATTTAGCTATCTCTAAAAGCATCATTAATTAAATTCCTATTTAATTAATCCTTTGCCATCCCCTAGCTTATTAATTTAATTAATCATCTATAGTCCTAATTGATAAATCAAATAACCCATCATTTATCAATTAAATCTTATTCTCCTATCTAATTCCAAATCCTAAATTTATTAAAATCACTTTAATAAATAAAACCCTCAAATCTAATAGCCCTTAAACTATCCTAAATCCTCCATTTAACCTAATCCACCCCATCCACCCATACTAACTAAGCTTAGCCACTAACTCACCCACCCTCATCAATACCATCCACTTGCACATCTCTAACATCCCTAAACTAATCCTAACCCAAGCCTAACCCGTCCCCTAATCATTTGCACATTCCTAAGCAAGCTTAAGACTCCTAAACCAAGCCAAAGTATCCCCTCAAAATATCCCAACCACCAAGCCATAAAAGCTCTTACAAAGCCATGAATGACTCTTACAAGCCCATTCATTGCTCTTACAAGCCATTATGAGGGTCTTTATGAGCTTTGAGCCTCCATTGTTGACCCCTCAACCCCTCTTGCTCTAACCAATTACCCTGTGACATGTGTCACTCCCTGATTGGCTATAAGGAAGCACAATCCATGTGCTCTCCTCTCATTCAATCTAAACCTTCCATAAGCTTTCTCCCATCCTTGCATCCTAGCCCTTGATCCCTCAAGCCCTTTGCCTATTTAAGGAATCCCCTCCCAAGCCATTTTAAGAACAATCCATTTAGTAAAGTTATCATGCTAGTTTGAAAAACACAATCCTTCATGCAAAGCCATAATGCCATTTTGAGAAACAAACCCATCAACCATACCCTCATAATGCCAAATTGAGAGCTCACAAGGCTACCAATTTTCCATTATCCATCTCCAACATTGAAGCAATTGAGCATACATCCATATCAAAGGACACATCTACAAATCAAGTGATCATCCTCATTAAGAGAGCCTATCCATGGCTCATATTCTCATTTGAGGACCTCACTTTGTCTCTCTTTATATGTTTTTTTAGTTTGGTTTTGTGAATGCTTTGTTTATTTCATTATTTTCCTAACATCACTAAATTCAGCAGAGTGCTACAGAAGCAAAGTGACTTACCTATGTGTGTAAGTGACCTTAAGGGTTATTATTACTAAGTATAGAGTTCCAAATCTCATTGCCTTTCACAAGGAACATTTACATTAGTGCATCATCTTGTGGGTATCATTCCCACTAGGTTTTTCGCTCTAATCAAGGGTTTCCCTAGTCAAAATATTTGGTGTCACTGTGTATATCTATCTTTCATGATTGTTGATTGCATTGCTTACATGATTAAGTTGGATTAAAGTTGATATTGAGTTTAATAATTATATAACTAATTCACCCCCACTCTCAGTTATATTATGAATATTAATTACTAACAATTGGTATCAGAGCATCAGATCCTTGAAGATAAAGCTGAATAGCTTTGGGGGATTAGTGGAAAGTTATTTTAGAGAAGACTGTCCTGAATCTAATCGAGGAAACTTTGACACCCATAAGATGGATCCTCTTGGTAAGAGATCATAATTGTGTACAGATTTGAGCATTGAGTTTCTGGATAGAGGCACAAATAAAGATAAGTTCAGATCCGAAGAAGACATGAAGATCAAGGAAGGTATTGATCTGGTTATGAATAGAGAAAAAGAAGGTATGGAAATTTTTTCTTGTTGGATATTTAATGATTTTGGTCATTATGCATCTACATGCCCTAAGAGAGTAAGGAAAACTAGAAAGAGTTCACTTTTTGATGAAGATGAAGAATTTAAAGCAAGTTATGAAAAGTTTCTTGAGTGATTGTGATAACAATAATTTGGTTAAGAAAAAGGAAGTAGTAGAAGAGATAGCTTTAGTAACTATTATTGAGGATAACCATGAAAATGTGGAAGTTATCATTAACAATGATTTGCATAATGGGAATTAGATTGAAGAACATAGATCTGATCCGAGAGTAAAAGAAAGAGTTGAGTTAAAGACCCTTGAATAGAATGAAATTATAAAGAGAAGGAACAAGTCTATTACAAAAGTTATAAGAGCTATGTTAGCAAAAAATAATGTATCCAAGATATTTTGGAGAGAAGCTATGAATACAACACTCTACACTATGAATAGAGGACAAGTGAGGAAGAACACAAACAAGACAACTTATGAATTATGGTTTGGTCACTCACCTACAAATGAAGGATAGCCTAGTCATGGACAATGCTCAAAACCTCAGTAGAAATAAGAGTTGAAGTAGCAACTCCTACCCTAAATAAAAATATGATGAGAAATCATCCTACTGATCAGACAATAGGAAGTAAAGAAAAAAGGAGTAATAATAAGAAGAAGAATCAATAAAGAACTATGTCTAATATCTCAAGTAGAACCAAAGAACATAGATGAATCAATCAAGGATGATCATTGGATGAAATTAATAAAGGAAGAACTTGAACAGGCAATAAAGAATGACACATTGAAACTAGTTCCTAGATCTAAGGACAAGAATGTGATTGGCACAAAGTGGGTATTCAGAAACAAAATGAATGAACAAGGAGAAGTAATAAGAAATAAAGCAAGACTAGTATGCAAAGGCTATTCTTAGCAAGAAGAAATAGACTATGAGAAAACATATGCACTTGTAGCAAGAATGGAAGCAATCAGAATGTTCTTAGCATATGCAGCAAATAAAAACTTCAAAATATATCAGATAGATGTTAAGTCAGCATTCTTGAATGGAGAACTTGAAGAAGAAGTTTATATTGAGTAGCCAAAAGGTTTTCCTTTGACAAAAGAGAAGGATATGGTTTGTAGATTAAAGAAAGCCTTGTATGGATTAAAGCAAGCACTTAGAGCTTGGTATGAAAGGTTAGATAAATACTTAGCAAAGCTTAGATTTGCAAAAGGAACAACAGACAACAACTTGTACTTGAAAGAAATAGAAAATGGTTTGTTGATAATCATTATATTTGTTGATGATATCATTTTTGGAGGAAACAATGAAGCCAGTGAAAAAAATTTAGAAGATATGAAGAATGAATTTGAGATGAGTATGATAGGAGAAGTGAAATTTTTCTTAAGATTGCAATTTTTCAAAATAAATAAGGTATCTTTATTTCTCAGACTAAGTACTTAAAATATTTTCTAAAAAGATTTGGACTAGAAAATTGCAAACCTATTGGAACCCCTATGGTAACTAGTCACAAGTTATCTAGCAAGGATGAGATACCTACTATTGAACAAAAGAAGTACAGATCTATTATTGGAGGATTTTATTATCTAACTCATAGTAGACCAGACATAGCTAATGTGGTTGGAATTGTGGCAAGATTTCAGGCTGATCCTAGATAATATCACTACGTAGTAGTAAAAAGGATATTTAGATATCTAAAAGGGACATCTGATTATGGCATTTGGTATAACAAAGGTAATGATTTTACTCTTCACACTTATACTGATGTTGATTGGGTAGGAGATATGGATGATATAAAAAGCAGCAGTGGAGGAGCATTCTTTCTTGGTGGAAGACTGGTTTCTTGGCTTAGCAAGAAACAAGATTGCACTTTACATTGTACTACAAAGGAAAAATATGTTGCAGTAATAAACAATAAACAAGATTACACTTTACATAGTAATACTGGAATTACATTCAAAGAACCTATTATCATTTATTGTGATAATACAAGTACAACTAACATGTCTAAAAATCTTGTTTTACATTCTAAGACTAAGCACATCTCTATATAAAGTATCATGTGTTGAGAGAGAAAGTTGCAGAGAAAGAAATCAGACTAGAGTATATTAACAATGAGGAACAAATTGTAGATATTTTCACAAAGGCCTTACCAAATTAAACATTTGAGCACATAAGAGGTATTCTTGGGGTTATGCCCCTACCTACTTTAGAATAGAAGATGCAAAAGTGCATCAATCCACGGAATAGAGCACCATTGTTAGACTGGACTAAATGTTGATGCTTCCTCAATGGGGGAGTATCTATGATGAATAGAGTCAAAAAAGGACTCTTGGTAATTGGTAATTTGTATGCAACAATGTCTCTAGACACTTGAGCTATTTATGGATTTATATACAAAAGTTGTAAGCCAACAGATCAGCTTATAGTTGTGCTGGTAAATTATTGTATATTTGAGAAATGGAACTATTTGTATATTACCTTTGACATTGATATCAATGGGAGAGAGAGTTACATGAAAAACATTCTATGTAGTTTAATGGGGAAGAAATGAGAACATGATGAAGCAAGATTTAATCAATGAAGAAGATGTATATTTGGTATTCTTGGATCTTAGATGTTTTTCATCTATGTTGTCATCAATGCCAAAATGGGAGATTGTTAGCATGGATGTTGATGCTATGGGGGAGCATTGCAGAACATTGATATGATGTATTCATGATTGTGTTTTTCATTGATGACAACATAGTAATAAGCTTGTAAAGACTAATAGAGTAATAGAATGTGATTTTTGTATATCTATTAATGCGCAGTTTCCAGTGCATACTACAGTGTATCTTTCTTACAATGGTAAGTGTGTGGAACCTAAATTGATAGTGTATGGAAGATATTATTGATCTTCAAAGAATTGCATGAAAATAGATTTTTAGGAAAGTAGTTCCTATTGTGTGATTGTTGTAGTTCATCACAAAAATAATGAAAGGTTATGCAATTAACTGGAGACAGTATACTGGCCATTAATGATATTAGAGAGTGTACATGTATATAAGTCGCACATGTAAAAGTCTATTTATAACTGTAAGATGATAGCATTAAGTAAATGTGTATTCATTTAAGCTAACTCAAGGATTTATTATTGAGCATGGTATAAAGGAAAGATGTTTTTCATATTTAAGAGATGGAGAGTAGATGAGACTTGTGAATTATTGAGCTATAGAGTGCTACAGAAGAAGAGTGACTTACCTATGTGTGTAAGTGACCTTAAGGGTTATTATTACTAAGTACAGAGTTCTAGATCTGATTGCATGGTCTAAAGGAGAAGAAATCTAGCATACTAGACAAAGGAAGAAGTTGAAGCTAGTTTCACATCTATTATTCTAAAGGAATAGTACCCAGGTTAATTGGACAGTGGGTTCATTGATCTGATCATGAAGTTGTTTGGACAGTGGGTCAACTACCTTCCACAACTCCTAATAGGGTTGGCACAACTCCTAATAGGATTAGAATCTCCTAATAGGGATTCAAAGTCTTCTAATAGGGACTCATATGTACTGAATGGGATTAATCAGACTCTTAACAGGGTCTAGCCTTTCACAAGGAACATTTATATTAGTACATCATCTTGTGGGTATCATTCCCACTGGGGTTTTCCCTCTAATCAAGGGTTTCCCTAGTCAACATATCTAGTGTCACTATGTATATATGTATTTCATGATTGTTTTATTACATTGCTCACATGATTAATTTGGATTAAAGTTGATATTGAGTTTAATAATTATATAACCGATTCACACCCCCCCCCCCCCCCCCCCAAGTTATATTATGAACATTAATTACTAACATACTCATGCCCACAAGGAAGCCATCTAGCTAAAGAGATTGTGTTTAGATATAGAGTTCAAACAGGGTGTAGTGACAATTTATAGTGATAGTCAGAGTGCAATCTGCCTAGCGAAGAACCCAACATTTCTCTCTAGGACCAAGCACATTGATGTACAATATCATTTTGTGAGAGATATGGTCGAGGATGGCAAGGTGAATCTGGAAAAGGTAGAGACTTTTGTGAATGTTGTTGATGCATTAACTAAGCCCTTAAGCATAGAGAAGTTTAGATGGTGTTCAGAGTCTATGGCCTTTCAGCCCCTAGCAATTAAGTCCATGATATTTTGGATCCTTTAACTCTTGCAATGTGTCTCAACCTTGAAATCTTTTTTTGGAAAATTCCAGAGTTTGTTTGTGGAAGTTTACCACTTTTTTATATCTTCAAAAAGAGTGCATGAAATACCAAAAGGTGCCTTGTCTATAGTAGAATCTAGGAGGGCCATTTTTAGAGAATAGTTAGCTTGTTTTATGAATTTTATGGGGGTCTAAACTAAGAGACAAAATTATGGACGGGATAACTATTTTAACTCGGATGTTTTTCCACCTTGGAAATGTAAATGTCAAAAATGGGCAACACTTGGTATGACATTTTTGCCCATGGTTTTGTAAAACCACAAGTGGTTTCTAGGTTGTAAAATCACTATAAAATGAGGGCTTTGGGAGGTGTTTGGGTAATTGAGTTCAATTTGCAAGACTGGATGCTAGAAGAAGTCTCTCCGAGTTTGACTTGTGGTGATGTGCTCCTATAAGAACTTGCATTGCAAGTGTATTGTAATCATCTTGGTTTGATAATACATTATATGGGTTTTGGAGGGTGGGGTTTTTCTCCCAGAAGGGTTTTCCCATAGTAATCATTATGTTATGTGTTCATTATTATTTTGAGTATATCATTATGCATTTCTTGAGTTCACTACAATAGTTAGTTGAATTTGCATAATCATCCTCCAAAAGATTAGTGTAGGAAGTGATTTCTTGCACCTTTTCTTCCTTACATTTTAGTTATTTATTATATCACTCAAGGACCAAAGGTCAACTTTTTCTTAGTAATACTAAGTTATGTCATTGCAAAAAAATTATTTTTTATTTTTGCTAGGTGGTAGCTACGTATTGTAGCTCATGGATGTGACTTCAATAGTATCCTTGCAAACACAAAATTTAATTTCTTAAAGTCAGTGGTTATTAATATCGAAGAGGATCACTAATGAACAATATCATCTATAGTGATGGATTTTAGATATATTATTTTTCATTGCATCTAGGTGTTTTCTGTGACTTGTCTTAAATTATTTAGTTAGAATTGGAAATTTATCAACTAACCAATTAGATGAATAACCTGGAAATACAAGGGTTCAATATTACAAGTGTAATAAATTGTCTTTCATTTTTATTTTAGATCTTTTTATTTTGACTATTGTTGACGAAAATTATCTTCTCACTTTTCAACTATAAATTGTATTTCCCATTCCATCCTTTGTTAGATGTTGTCTACTTTTATTATGTTTTGATACATTTTGTATTAAATGATAGGTTATGCTACCTGGATCAAACATATTTTTTAATAAATGTGATTCATATCATTTCATAAGACTCACTAGATCAAATGTGGAATGATGCCATCAAATAGATTTTCAATATTTGTTCATCTATGGCTATTAAATAGATCATTTTACTAATGTTCCTTTGTAATCATCATCCCATATTTCCATCATCATATTGTCAAGTGAAAGAAGCCTCAATTTTCTTCCACTCTTAAATTATATATTTCAAACATTTATTAAAAGAACAAGCTATTTATAAATATAACTAAACAGAAATTTTCTTTTTTTTCCAAGCTTCTTGATATCAAAATCTCTTAATATTATGAGTTTTTTTCTATCACTATGAGTAGGTTTCCTAGTATTCATTCATTCCTTTGAAATGGAGCAAGCTCTCTAGTAAATGGTGGTGTTAGTTATTTCTCAACACTCTATTGTATAGTGAGTCATGTTTAATAACAACTTGCATGACTATTTTAAGAATACGATTTTCATATGGATAATCAATGAGTCTCCTAGTTATAGTGGGGTTTCCTTATGGATTTATTATAGCACTATAAGGTATTATTGCTTCAAACCTTCTCAATGCACACAATTTAGAATATTTTAACTTAGACATGTCTTAGGCACTTAAATAAATAAAATTTATATTTTCTAGTGTTATAAGCTTCTTTCTTTTAATTAGCTTTCTTAGGTTGATTCTCTATTACTCTTAGTTGCCAGTGTTACAAGCCTCATAATAGATAGTAGCCACTATTATAATTAATAATTTTCATGTCTTTATACACTACATGATACATTTATTTGTAAGTTGATCATGAAACATTAATGGATATTAATTTTAAGAGCAAAAACCTCTATTTTATAGTATCTAGTATTTGTCTTCCTACTTTCCAATATCAAACTTCTACCCAAATTATAGAGGCTAATCTAACATGGGAAAAGAGATAAATCTAGTTGGACGAATATTTGGCCTAATCGATAGTGCACCTCTTCTTCTAAACTTTATTACATACTTTTAAATTTTGATGCATCCCATTGGAAGAAATTGAAAATATTTATATAATCATAAATTGCAAGCACCTACCAGGTGTGTACAATTTCATGATTATTCAACGCCCACCTTATGATTATGAACACAATTGCAATCACCTACCATGTGTGTACAATTTCATGACTATTCAACACCCACATTATGGTTATGAACACAATTGCATGTACTTACCATGTGTGTACAATTTCATATTGTTCTTAATAGAAATGTAAATTCAATTATAAGTCCTCTATCATTTCAATATTGCTTGAAATCAAGGTAGGCCCTTATTTCAAAGTATTATCCTTTATTTCTCCTCCAACCATGAAATTTGTTTCATCACCCTAGACCTATGTTACCATTTGTGGCTTTCATGTTCTGTCCCAATCTCAAAACTAGTTGCATTTTCTAATATGGCATTCCCTAATTATAAGGGACATGTATTCTTGATTTTGGCTCTAATGTAGTGGGATGTATACCTAGGGTAATCTGTTCCTAGGATATAAAGCTTAGGGAATTGAGTTCATAGAAACATTACATCCAAAAAAAATTGTTCCCTAAGGATCATACACAAATTTGATTTGGGATCCCATATTTGGCTCTACAATCAGAAGGCATCAATTTTAACCCTTAAGATGTTGTGAGAGTTATATAATCACCCCATCTCTCCTCATATTATACCCATTACCAAGAGCACATTAGCAAACATTTTCAAGCATTCACATTCATTAGAAAGAATTCAGGTTAAAACATTCAATATCTATAGTATTCTCAACCATTCAAGGTATTATTTTCAATAGATCAAGCTTCTCGGTCTCATTGAAAGCCTAGCAAATGAGTGTTCTATCAAGGAAGGAGATACACCCATATTTCATCTTTTTTAGTTTTCTCAATCAAAAATTAAGGTCAAATAAAACATATATGACATAAGGTTTCATCTTCCACAATTTCCTTTTAGGTTTTGTATTTTTTCAGTTCTATTGAATCAACATTTTTATTACATTCAAAGAACATTTGCATTGTCAAGGTATGATACATTTCCTTTTTAGATCTTTCACACTTTCATTTTAATTTAATGTTGATTCAAAAAAAGGTATTGACTAAGGTAAACCCTTCTATCTAACTTTATTCTTTTTTTTCAATGTATAGGTATAGGCAGTATGGTTGTTAGGACTTGATGATGAGTACAAGATTTTTTAGGAGATCTACTATTAGAATTGGGAAAAATACTTGGGCACAAAATGCCCCAAGCTTCTTGTTCTTGGGGGAAAATTCTCAAGAAATTGTGTACCATAAAAATTCATCGCCAAATTTATGTTATAGGCCATTACAACTCTGAGGTCTTCATTTTAGGTCATTGTAGCTTCCTATTTATTTTTCATTAATCTGTCTTTTTTGTAAATGTTTATATTTCATTATTTAGTATCATATTTTTCATCATCACATTATCTCCTTTTTCCATTAAAATAAATGAGGGATCATTATCTCACTTAGGGCTTAATTCTAACTTGAGCCTATTAAGACATCTTCCTTTTGATTTCACAACAGAAAAGAGAGAAAAATCCACATTACATTGCCAACCTTTTTCTTATTGTACCTTTTTGTGAGTTGGATGCACAATCTTTATACTTTTGATTTGGTAGTATATCTCATTTGCATCTTCAAATTTTATTTGGATGACTTTCATGGAGTTTTCTTAGCTAAATTGACATGTGATAACTTATATTGTTACAGTTCTCCTCATTTATCTTTATCAATCACATGGAGTGAATTTAACTTTTTTTTATGCCTTCATAGTGTTCTTATATATGGTGTCATGGGACTTCCAAATATATCCCTTCCTTATAAGGCATGTTTCAATAATCTTATCAATATTTCATGCGGGTTTCTCATCCACTTCTTAACAAAATATATTGAATATATTGATTACATAAGGGTCTTTATTGATTAACCCAAATAAAAAATTAGCTAGACTACCTTAATTATTCTCCCATATATCATGAGGATGGAGATAAAATTCCTAATGATCCCTTATTAGTGAGACCTAGATCCTCTCCTTCTTAACTCACCTTAATGGATAGCCTTAGGGAAAATAGTTTATGCACTTCTTTAGATGGTCTTAGAAAATCTTCATTTTATCAAAGCATTATTCACAATATTAATGTTAGTTCTTTTCTTTATGATTTTTCTCCAAGAATAACATTAAGTAGACATGAAATCTTGATATCCCCTCTTCTTCTTCTCCACCTAAAGAAAATGAGAATAGTGATAGGAACCTCAAAATTTAACTTCATATTGCTT
This sequence comes from Cupressus sempervirens, assembly GCA_028749045.1. NCBI lineage: Eukaryota > Viridiplantae > Streptophyta > Pinopsida > Cupressales > Cupressaceae > Cupressus > Cupressus sempervirens. The sequence continues at coordinate 633,103,863 of CM053784.1, read as the reverse complement.
TTCATACCATACGCTTTTATAAAGATCAAGATGAATGTCCCTCCCCATACATTATCATATAATTACAATGTGGGTTATGCATTATTGCTCAACAAGACTATAGTGTACAAGGTCTTCATATTAATTAACAAGGCAAAATGACTCCTATATATCCTACTACATAGGCTACTAAATGCACTCTATAATTTATACCACAAGCCACCACTTTTCCTTCTTATAATCCTTATTCATGTCAACAGAAACACAAACCTCCATTAGGCATTCTTCTATCGGTTTATCATCTCTTGGTACACCTTCTTTTGATGATCATTTGGATTTGGCCAAGAGAATCTTTTGGAGACTTAAATATGATACAAAAATTAATTTATTTTGTGATATTTTCCAAAGAATAAAAATATATTAATGATGTATTGTTAGAATATACAGTCCACTAATATAACTTGGGGGGAGGGGGTGAATCATTTATACAACTATTATCACAATTATCGACTTTAAACAAACTAAACCATATGAATAATATAAACTGAAACCAAAACAAGATACTCATTTACAATAACACCATATATGTTAACTAGGGAAACCCTTGATCAGAGGGAAAACCCCAGTGGGATGGTACCCACAAGATGATGTACTAATATAATTATTCCTTGTTAGAGGATGGACCCTGTTAGGAGTCTATGAGTACATTTAGTACATATGAGTCCTTGTTAGGAGATCCCAGCCCTATTAGGAGTTGTGCAAACCCTGTTAGGAGTTGTGGAAGACAATTCGACCCATTTACTAAAAAACTTCAAGGGCAAGACCAATGAACCCACTGTCCAAATGATCTTTGTATTATTCCTTTTAGAATAATAGAATTGTATTGTATTATTCCTTCCTCTTTCTCTGTCCTATCAACCAGACTTTGGCTACTTCTGACCTTGTAACTAGATCACAAATATTTCATCTCATAATCTTTCAAATTGCTCACATGCATTCAATAAGTACTCTTCTCCTTTTTGCACTTCACACTTATAGCAACGAAAGATACTCTATACAATCAAGTAAAATGTCTTTCCTTTATACCATATCTTCATAATAATTCCTTGAGGTAGCCTTGAGGCTTTCCCAATTAATTATAATAAGATAATTAATTAATTATAATTACAATAGCACTCTCGGCTCATACTCTATACAAAACTTCGCATGTGTGATACTAGGGCTTGTGCATCTCTTCATTACATCTTAGATGTTAGATAGCCAACATTCATCAAGAATTGCTTTCCCAATGCTTTGTCTTTGAATTTCTCTCTATATATTAGGTACATCTTCTGTGCGTGTTCAATTCAGACTTTGCGCACTTGACCATGTCATCAAGACACTATGTCGAACATGTCCATAAATGCACATTACTAGGCAATCAAACTATTGTTCATACCATCAAGATATGTATCTACTACTCAGCCAATCTTTACAAAAATAATGTTGTATTGACATTAATGAAAAAAAAATCATGAATGCAACATATCAATACTCTCCAATGCTCAAGATACTCCCCCAATGTAGTATCATCAGCATTCATGCTAACAATCTCCCCCTCTGGCATTGATGACAACATAGATGAAGAACATCTAAGTTTCAAGAATACCAAACATTGTTCTACTATTGCTACTAGCTAGCATCAATTTTTCACACACTAAAAAGAATCTCAAAATAATAGTTGCATACTCATTCTTCTTAGACATCAATTTTTTACTTCACACTAAACGATTCACAATACATCAGATGCATATTCCTACTTCCTTTCAAGAATCTTTCTAAATCTATCTAAAGAGATATTTCTCTCCCATTTCCTTAGGAGTTCTTCTCATGCACACTCTCCCCCATGCCTTAAGAGATATTTTTCATGCATAGTTTCCCCCATTGATATCAATGTTAAAGACCTCAATCTCAATGTTAAAACATACCAATTGCTAATATGTTGCACCAAGTAATCAACTAGCTTGAATGTCCAAAGACACTATTCAATACCAAATATGAAGAGCCCTTAGTGACCCAGATCATCACAGATACTCCCCCATATAGGAAGCATCAACATTTAGTCCAGGCTAACAATAGTGCTTTGTACCACTAGACTAATGCACTCTCTACATCACCTACTCAGAAGTAGGTAGGGGCATAACCCGAAACATACCTCTCAAATACTCAAATGTATCTTTAGGCAAAGGCTTCATAAAGATATTTGCAACTTGATCTTTAGTAGTCACATACTCTAATCTGATCTCCTTTTCTATTACTTTCTGTCTCAGCACATGATACATAATAGATATAAGCTTAGTCTTAGAATGCAATATAAGATTCTTAGACATAATCATTGTGTGATATTGCTATCAGGATTAACTATGTGATTTTGAGTCAAACTCATTGACACATGTTTCATGAGTAGTGATTCAACATGAATCTATCTCTCATGAGAATAAATGGAATAATTAGCACTCATTGGATCTAGGTGATTCTCACAGGGGTGAAGCACCAGGACTTCCTAGGAGGTCACCCATCCTAGTACTACTCTAGCCTGAGTGAGCTTAACTACAGAGTTTCCTCCATGGTCAAACCCAAGGCTTGCAACTTTGGGGTACCTCCCGGGAAGTCCTAGTGCTTCACCCCTATGAGCATCACCTAGATCCAATGAGTGCTAAGTGTACCATTTATTCTCATGAGAGATGGATTCATGTTGAATCACTACTCATTAAACATGGGTCAATGAGTTTGACTCAAAATCACACAGTTAAATCCTGATAGCAATATCACAATTTGACTTGTTGTGGAAATTATCTCCTACTTATCATACTCATTGTACTTGATTTATCATAGTAAATGATAACATGTTCTTCAAACTCAATTCTGATATCCTTCAACATCTACTTGATCCACATAACTTGATTATAGTTATTTTTTGTTGCAACATACTTTGCCTTAGCAATACTCTCTGAAATACAATCTACTTCCTACTTAACCAAGAAACCAATCTTCCTCCAAGAAAGAATGTTCTGCCACTAGTGCTCTTTCTTTCATCCATATTGCCTACCTAATCCACATTAGTATATACACATAGAGTGAAATCACTCGATTTGTCATACCAAATTCCATAGTCAGATGTCCCTTTAAACTATATGAATATTCTCTCTACTGCTGTAAAATAATACTCCTTCAAATCAGCTTGAAATCTAGCTACAATCCCAAATGCATTCACTATATCTAGTATGGTGTGAGTCAGATACTAACAACCTCCAATCATAGATTTGTACTTCTTCTCTACTATAGGTGTCTCATCTTTACTAGATAACTTATGAGAAATTATCATATGTGTACCAATAGGTTTACAACTTTCCAAACCAAACCTTTTCAACAGATCATTCAAGTACTTAGCTTTTGAAATGAAAATACCATCATTGTTCTGTATAATCTGCAATCCTAGGAAAAACTTAATTTCTCCTATCATGCTCATTTCAAACTCATTATTCATCTCTTCAAAAAATTTATCACTTGCTTCATCATTGCCTCCAAAAATGATGTCATCAACAAATATTGCAATAATCAGAAAACCATTTTCTACTTCTTTCAAATACAAGTTAATGTTTGTCATACCTTTATCAAATCAAACTTTGCCAAATAACTATCCAGCCTTGCATAAGTTCTAAGTGCTTGTTTTAGACCATATAAATCTTTCTTTAGTCTACATACCATATCTCTATCTTCTGATAAAGGAAAACCTTTAGGTTGCTCAATATATACCTCTTCTTCAAGTTCTCCATTCAGAAAGACTAATTTAACATCCATCTGATAAACATTGAACTTCTTATTTGCTACAAATAAGATCAGCTTGAAATCTAGCTATAATCCCAAATGCATTCACTATATCTGGTCTAGTGTGAGTCAGATACTGCAAACCTCCAGTCATGGATCTATACTTCTTCTTCTCTATTATAGGTGTCTCATCTTTACTAGATAACTTATGACTAGTTACTATAGGTGTACCAATAGGTTTACAACTTTTCAAACAAAACCTTTTCAAAAAAATCATTCAAGTACTTAGCTTGTGAAATGAAAATACCATCATGCTTCTGTACAATCTATAATCCTAGGAAAAACTTCATTTCTCCTATCATGCTCATTTCAAACTCATTATTCATCTCTTCAAAAAAGCTATCACTTGCTTCATCATTGCCTCCAAAAATGATGTCATCAACAAATATTGCAATAATTAGAAAACCATTTTCCACTTCTTTCAAATACAAGTTAATGTTTTTCATACCTTTATCAAATCCAAGCTTTGTCAAATAACTGTCTAACCTTGCATACTAGATTCTAGGTGCTTGTTTCATACCATATAAATATTTCTTTAGTTTGCATACCATGTCTTTGTCTTTTGATAAAGGATAACCTTCAAGCTACTCAATATATACCTCTTCTTCAAATTCTCCATTCAAAAAGATTGATTTAACATCCATCTAATAAACCTTGAACTTCTTATTTGTTGCATAAGCCAAGAACATCCTTACTACTTCCATTCTAGCTTTAGGTGCATATGTCTCCTAATAGTCTATACCTTCTTGCTGTGAATATCCCTTGTATGCAAGTCTATCCTTGTTCCTCACAACTTTGCCTTGCTCATTCATCTTATTTCTAAATACCAATTTGGTTCCTATCACATTCTTGTCTTTAGGTCTAGGAAATAACTCCGATGTATCATTCTTTACAATCTAATCAAATTCTTCCTTCATTTCTTGAATCCAATGATCATCTTTACATATTTTATCTATGCTCTTAGGCTCAACTTGAGATATGAAACATATCTCCTCATTTACTATGTTCCTTGTCATTACACCTTTGTTTTTGCTTCCAATTATCTGCTCAAGAGGGTGATTCTTTTTCAGATTCCTATTAGAGGTAAGAGTTGACATCTCAACTCTTATCTCATTTGTAGGTTTAGAACTTTGTTCTCCTCTTTTCTCAACAAATAGCAAATCATTCTACAAATAATTGTTAGTCTCAAAGAAAACTTCAGCATTTTGTCTAACAATTCTAGAATTATCTTCTTCTTCATCTAAATTATAATCTACCATCTTTTCCTTAGTTCCAAACTTTTCATCAATCCTTAAATTTGTGCATCAACTATTGTCTTAGTTCAATAGTTAAAGAATATGTAAGCCTTGCTTTTTCAATGAATAACCAAGAAACATACCTTCATAGCATCTTGGATCAAACTTACCAATGTCATCATCTCTTTTAATGTAACATTTGCTCCCAAATATTCTAAAATACTTGACTAATGGTGAATGGTGAAACCATAGTTCATAAGGTGTCTTGTTAATACCTTTTCTAATTTTTACTTTATTCAAAGTATACACTATTGTATTGACTACTTCTCTCCAAAATGTCTTGGAAACATCATTCTCAAATAACATTTCTCTAGCTACTTTTTCTACAAAATTATTTCTTCTTTCAGCAATCCCATTTTACTCGAGTGTTCTAAGTGAAGATATTTTTCTTTTGATTCCATTCTCTTCACAAAATATGGTAAACTCTCTAGAGGTGAATTCTCCTCCTCTATCAAATCTTGAGCACTTTATCTTAACACTAGATTCATTCTCAACTATATTATTAAATATCTTAAACTTCTCAAAAGCTCTAGATTTTTATTTAAGAAATGCTACCCGCATCATTCTAGTGAAATCATCAACAAAAAATCATTAAATACCTTTCACCATAGAATCCTCTTATTCTAGAGGGACCACTTAGATCTGTGTGAATGATCTCCAGCTTCTCTATGGTAGTAAAATTCTTGCTAGGGAGTGATACTTTCTTCTGCTTAGTCAAAATACATTCTTTACACACAATATTAATAGGCTTTGTAATCTTAGGCAAGTCTCTAACTGCAAAAGTGATACTAACTTTCACAATATTGTCAAATTTTATGTGATGGAATCTTTTATCCTACAACCAACTGCTATCCACTTTAGCTATCAAAAATGTCATTTTAGTAGGAATTAACTGAAATAATTTACCTCTATATCTAGTGCCAGTTCCAATAAGCTTGCCATCTTTATCTTTGATAATGCAGGTCTTCTGAGTGAACTACAACTGATAACCCATGTCCACCATGTTGAAATATTGGAGAGATTGTTGGAAGATTAGTTTGATGATGATATGTTATATTCATGGCTAAGTTTGTCATTGATTTTAGCATATCATGTTTGATGTCTTTTGTGGTATATAATAGAAGAATAGCGACAAGATCAAGTTGATACAGATGGCTAATTGAGCATAATAACCACCTGATGTTATGGGAGATACATCTGAGTATTTGGCATATTTAGTTAACATCGGTAGTAGAGAGGATAAGTCTATAAGAAGTTATGTAAGTTTTGGTGATGTCTGATATGAGATAGAGTTTGTAGAGGCATGTTCAAGTAAACTTGTTATATCTCTTAGCAGAGTTGATATCTTGAGGATCATGGTTGAGGACATGAAGAAGACATGTTGAGGATGGTGTGCCTAATTTTTTTCATTATAATATTGTGTGTACAGAAAGTTATTCAAGTTTCAAGATGGAAGATTTGTGTTATGTCTAAGTGTAATGTGTTCTTAATGTGGTCCTATAATAATAAATTGAGAAGGACTAACATATGACTCAAGGAATTGTTTAGTGGAATTGGTATAAAGGAAGGATATTTTCATTTATCATGGCATGGTAAAATGCAAATTGTGAATGTTCAAAAAGTAGCAAAGAGTGTGGAATACAAAGTTGAGCAGAGTAGTGTGGAAGTGAAGGAAACTTCATTGCCAAAGTTTTTCTGAGTGATTTGAGGTTTGGTGTTTGGATCCAAGGTTTGTGACCTCATCTACAAGGTCTAATAGTGATTGGTCCAGTTGATAGTATAGAGGAATTAACAAGCAAGGAAAACAAATAATAGTAAATTACTTGTTTGAGCAATGAGCTCTTCTTGTAGTTGAAATCGCATGTTTTGGCAGTGGGCTCTTCTTGCATACATTGTACCACAACTCCTAATAGGGTTGGCACAACTCCTAATAGGGTTGGAATCTCCTAATAGGGATTCAAAGTTTCCTAATAGGGACTCATTATACTAAATGTTGTAATATTCTCCTAACAAGGTCTATCCTCTAAATGGGAATATTTATATTAGTACATTATCTTGTGGGAATCATTCCAACCAAGGTTTTCCCTCTGATCAAGGGTTTCCCTAGTCAACATATCTAGTGTAATTGTCTATGTGCATCTTTTTATGGTTGCTATTTACTTTGGTTGAATGGTTAAGTTTTTTTGAAGATAAGTATTTTAATTATTGGATAACTGATTCACCCCCCCTAGTTATCTTGGTGGACTATTGTTTCTAACACACCAATTGTTGAACACTCAACAAGCTATGCTTTAATCCATCAACAAAATAAACATCGTCAATGTTAGTTTTACCATCAAGAGTAGTGGATCCAATTTGTGTTATATAACAAGCTGCATTATTACCAACTCTAACTATACCTCCATCGTGGTTCTTAAACTTAACAAACTTATTCATATCACCAGTCATGTGATGTGAACAACCACTATCAATTATCTAATCAAATTTCTTTTCCACTTGGGAAATAAGAGCTCTTTCTTCTCTAATTTCTCTATCAAGGCTATCTTCTTTGACAGTGGCAAATCCCAATTCATCATCACTCTCACTCTTACCTTTCTCATTAGATTCTTCATCTTCATTTGCATATAAAAAACTTCTATCTCTATCTCTTCTAGGCCTAAACTTTCTCTTATACTTTTTACCTCTTTTAGGACATTTAGATGCATAATGACCAAATTCATCACAAGCCCAACATTTAATTTTTTCTAACCATCTTTTTCTCTTCTCACCAAAAGGGCTAGTCCTTCCTCAATCTTCTTGTCTTCATCAGATCTACTGCTACCAACAAAATCTCCATATGTTCTTGCACTCTTCGTCAAATTAGGTTGAATTTTCAAGGCACTAAAAGTTGTTTTGACTCTTGCTAGATCTCTAGACTATCTCAGATCCTCTTCTACTTATTCTCATCTTCCAAGTAATGTTTCCTTTGTGAAATCCTTAGTGTAGGGCATTATTAGTTGAATCATCTGAGTTGCTTGAATGGTGGTGTCAAACTTTTCAAGACCTTCCATATAACTTCATCATCTTCCTTCCTTCCACCATGAGACCAAATTCCTACAATAATTTCTAATATTCTTCCAATATAACTTCTTATAAATTCATCTTCTGTCATTTTACCATCTTGGAGTGTACATATCCAATTTCGCAATCTCATTCTCTTTGCATGATCATCACCTTCAAAAGTAGACTCTGATGCTTTCCAAATTTCATAAGATGTTTCAAGTGACTTTACCTGACTGTATTTATTCTCTAGAAGATTTGTTAGTAGAGATTCTCTTTCTCTCATGTTATACATGAATATATCTCTCTTGTCTTCATCACAACCTTCTATTTTCTTCTTTAATGATTGTCTTCTTACTGTTTGTCAAGATCCAATACCCTAGACCCATGCACAACATATAAGTCTTCATCTTCTCCTTCTAACTATCATAGTTGGCCCCATAAAATCTAGGACTATCCTTTCTAAAAATATTTTCCATCGATATCCCAAAGTTGTTAAGCTTATCCTTTAAGGACCTGATGCTCTGATACCAATTGTTAGAATATATAGTCCACTGATATAACTAGTGGGGGGTGAAATAGTAATACAACTATTATCACAATTATAAAAATTAAATAAACTTAACCATATGAGTAATATAAACTAAAACCACAACAAGATACTATACACATAACACCAGATATGTTAACTAGGGAAACCCTTGATCAGAGGAAAAACCCCCAGTGGGGATTGTACCCACAAGATGGTGTGCTAATATAAATATTCCTTGTAGGAAGATGGACCGTTTTAGGAGTCTATGAATACATTCAATACATATGAGTCCCTATTAGAGACTTTGAATCCCTATTAGGAGTTGTGGAAGATAGCTAGACCTACTGCCCAAACAACTTCAAGGGCAAGACCAATGAACCCATTGTCCAAATGATCTTTGTATTATTCCTTTTAGAATAATAGAATTATACTATATTATTCCTTCCTCTTTCTCTATCCTATCAACCAGATAATAAGATCACAAATATTGAATCTAATAATCCCTTTGATTGCTTACACACAATCAGTAAGCACTTTGCTCCTTTTTGCACTTTGCACTTCTAGCAATGATGGATACTCTATACAGTCAAGGAAAAAATCTTTCCTTTATACCATATCTTCATAATAATTCCTTGAGCTAGCCTTGAGGCTCTCCCAATTAATTATAATAAGATAATTAATTAATTACAATTACAATAGCACTATCAGCTCATAGTCTATACAAAAATTCACATGTGTGACACTAGGGCTTGCACACTCACTTACATCATCAGCTAACTATCCTCTATCACTGCCTAACTATGCATCTCTTAATTACATCTTAGATGTAAGATAGACAAAAAACATCAGGAACTTCTCTCCCAATACTTTTTCTCTAAACTACTCTCTCTATATTAAGTACATCTTTGTTGGTGTAAATAATTATTCACTATTTACACTTACTTGAGTTTACTTAGGTTAATGCATATTTTTTATTATTTATTTATTAGCCACCTAGGAGTATGCGTACTCTTGTGAGTTTTCATGTTGATAACACAAGAGTCTGCACCTCTTTTATGCACAAGGTGTCTAGAACACAGGAGTTAGTACACTAATTAAGGACATGGTGTCTACAACCTTGTCATTCTTATCCACTCATCTAGAATGATGGATAAGGCATGTGCTTAGTTGTCATGATGCTTATCTTATCTCTTGGTTCTTTCTAGAGACATTCTAGGTTCTTCCTAAGAGGCCTTTATATACAGGCACTCCTAGTGTGTTTGCACATCATATACTAAACAAAGCAATATATTAGGACATACTCTGATTAATTGATCATATCCATTTTTTGGTCTACATTTTTGTTTGTGTTTGAGTTCTTAGTTCCTGGGTGAATTTTTTCCTGAGGCAAATTCTTATATGGTATTAGAGCCATACCAAATTCTTACATGGTATCAGAGCTTGGAGAATCTCTCTTCACATAGCCATTCAAGACCATCTTCTTACTTTAGCACCATGACCCAAATCTGGAGTATCATAGAAATTGGGAGCATCTAGAACTAGATCTAACCTCGCCATTACGTCCAAAACATCGATTTGGTAAAAATTGACTATAAAGTTGCCTACCCTAGGCCAAAGTCGATTGTGAGGAATTTTTTTTTTGCAAACTGACACCCAAAGGACCAATTTGCAGAATTGGTATGATCATTTTAGATTTTTACATCTAATTTTTAGATCTACTTTTTTTTTCATTTGCATCTCTACTATTTTTTTTGGATTTGCATTATTTTTCAAAAAAAATTTGGTCATAGGGCCATAGGAGAGATTTTTGGCAGGTGAAGATTGGAGCTTGCTGGTGCAAATTAGTTATTTGCATCACATTCAAAAGGTCCAAAAAACCCCCAAATTGAATTTTGTTTCATCCAAATTGGACATTTGAGGCAAAATCCAGAGTCATTTGATTTTTGGAGGCATAGTGACGATTTAGAAAAAATAACAACAATGGTGATTTTCAAATAGTGATATCTTCCTCATATGGACTCCTTTTTGCGAGCAATGTTTTTTGTTTTGGGGTAGAATTTCATGATCTACACATTAGTCTAGGCGGTTTGAGATCTCTATTCCTGAATTTTTCTGGAACTTGCAAATACCAATTTTTGCCACTTAAAATGTTTAGTACGAACTCATTTGGACTCCAAATCAAGTTCCATTTTTTTTTTAAGTGCATTTTTTTTGTGTACTTTCCAAATCTGAAATTAGATTATAGGTTTTGTAGACAGAAATATTGCTTTCAAAAGTAGGCCCTAAATTGGCAAGTGGCTATCAAGTGCCTAAATCATACATTAAGGGGGGGTTCTTTGATTCATTATTCTTTGATTCTTTGGGGATTCATTGATTGATCTCATGGAAGAGTTTTGTTTCACATGTCAGCATGGAGTTAGACCCAGGTTGACAAAAAGAAACTATCACAAGTGGAGTGATACACTCCTTGAACATCTAAGAAGAGAGCATAAGGAAGTATTTCCTTATTTATGTTCCAACGAATTGATTCTGACACTAAAGAATAGCCACTTGTTACCAGACTTTTGGCTATCATTTGTACCAGTCTCTCTTCTTTTGATTATTATAAGGTGGTTGCTAAGATATGGTATCCATATGATCTTTGGATGTATCTTTGGGAGAAGTATGGAGATCCAAACATTCCTCCATTCCCAGAAGATCTTTTACCTCTAGTTGCAGCTAACTCCTCTTCAGATGAGATCACACCTCTAGCTCTTGTTGCTCCTACTAATCCTGTTCTAGCCACAAATGCTTCGAATTCAATGCAACAGGACCCTTTATGTCTTCCTACTCTACCTTCATGCGGAAACTTCCTTTCTACCCTTGTAGCCCTGTTCATGGAGTCTCACATTGAAGATGTGGGAGACACTATTGATGATATTCATTTTCTCTTTGAGGAAAATACTTCATTCATTGCTGCAGTGATAGGTTCATGTACTTCAGCACAGTAGGGTACACATGGTCTTTCAGCCTCAGGTGATGACTTCTTTCTAGACATTTCAGCTCTATTCTTGGAGTATCACACAAAAAATTTGGAAGACTTCTTTGATGATCTACCATTCTCATTTCTGAGGACAATCCTTCTACAGTTGTTATGAGGGCCCACTCTAACCCTCGCGTCCATTCTCTACATGATTAGTCTTTACAGGCTGATGTGATTGCGGATACTTATGTACAACATCTATAGGAGGTCTCTTTGTCATTTGAGAAGACTATTGGTTTTTTGAAACAAGTTCTACATCACTCCTTTTTGATCTGCACTTCTTCTCAATAGTTTTGGAGGAAGCCATCATTAACATCGACACAGGGACACTTGAACAAGTTTCAAAGACATTGTTCATCTTAGAGATTCCTTCTCCATACAAGGGATGTATCTCCTTTGTCCCCTTACATTTATTTCTTCCAAAGGGGAGGAACATCATTCAAAGGTCATGAATCAACTTCTACATTGGAGCATTTCTCACTTATTGGCACACTACTTTTAGTTGGGGGGGACTACCTCATCTCTTTCTTCTCCTTTTTGGGGGGGACTTTTTCCTCTTAGGGGGTTTGTCCTTCTCCATTTTTCTCTTGAATATACTAGATGTATGCCATAATGGGGGGGTCTTGATTACTCCATCCATCCATCATCCCTTTTCATCTCTCTTTTTGGGGGAGGGCTTTTCCCATGAGGTTTTCCCTCTTTTCCTGCTTTATGAGAGATTTGCATATCATTATGTACATAGGTACCTAACATGGCCTAGTAGCCGGGACCCATTATGCATTTCATCCTAGTTTTCATAAGCTTAAGGGCATTCCCCTAAGTTGCACTTAAGGGGGGGTATTGGTGTAAATAAGTATTCACTATTTACACTTACTTAAGTTTACTTATGTTAATGCATTTATTTATTATTTATTTATTAGCCACTTAGGAGTATGTGTACTCTTGTGAGTTTTCATGTTGATAACACAAGAGTCCACACCTCTTTTATGCACATGGCGTCTACAACACAAGAATTAGCACACTAATGAATAACATGGTGTCTACAACCTTCTCATTCTTATCCATTCATCTATAATGATGGATAAGGCATGTGCTTAGTTGTCATGATGCTTATCTTTGTCCCAGTTCTTTCTAGAGACATTCTAGGTGCTTCCCGAGAGGCCTTTATATATAGGCACTCCTAGTGTGTTTGCACATCATATACTGAATAGAGCAATGTATTAGGACATACTCTGATTAATTAATCATATCCATTTTTTGGTCTACAATTGTGTTTGTGTTTGAGTTCTTAGTTCCTGGGTGAATTTTGCCCTAAGGAAAATTCTTACATGGTATCAGAGCTATACCAAATTCTTACAATCTTTTGTATGTATTTGACTCAAACTCTATGCACTTAACCATGTCATCAGGACACTACGTCAAACATGTCCATAACTGCACATTGCTTGACAATCAAACCATTGTCTATTTCATTAAGATCATTTTCTTCTACTCATCCAGTCTTTACAAAAATAATGCTTTGTTGACATCAATGACAAAGAAAAGTCATGAATACAACATATCAATACTCTCCAATGCTTAAGATACTCCCCCAATGTAGTATCATTAGCATTCATTCTAACATGTCTTTCTAATTCTTCTTCATCATAGTAATAAAAATTCTCTTGTTGATCGTACTAAATTTAGACAAATTATTTATGATCTAGTAGATAATATCTTATTTGAATAACAACTACTATTATGATATTTCTTGATTTACCAAATATACATTATGTTATTCTCCATCAAGTAATCTTAATAACTTACATGATTAGGGTGGGGGGTGGAGGGTTTTTTTGTATGATGTTTATTTTGAGCAACATAATAGGTCTTTTCTCTCATCCTTTGTGAGAAATCTCTCTCTCTCTCTATCGTGTTCACTTTTTCTTCTAAAGGATCCATTAGCGCTTTGTTGGTTGAATCTTGTATACTATGATGTCCTTCCATGCATGTACATGTTTCTTAAGAATAATTTTATTGAGGGGATTGCTATCATTTTTTACAAATCCTTCCTTTCTTGGAATGTGTGTCTCTTGCAATTGATTTTCCCACTAAGTTTATATAATGTGATATCCTTTCTCTATTTCCTTTCATGGAACATATTACTCTCTCTTTGTGGGTTTGCATTATTTATAGTACTTCCTTTGTAATATGAGATTCTTTATTTCATGCAAGTATTCATCTTCTTTGTTAAAAAATGTTTTGCATTCCTTAAAGATCATGTCTATTATAAATTATCTCTCTCATATGGATTATATTGTGTTTCTTCCTTTCAAAAAGATTCATGATCCCTTTGTTGAATTGATTATTTTATAGAATGATGTCCTTTCTTACATAAATGTGGTTATCTTCTATTTGGATCCTCTATTCTCAAGAGAATTACATCCTTGTTACAACTTAATGTTGGTTGAAACTGCATGTCTATTATAATTGATCTATTACTTACGATCTATAATGTGTTATATTTTTCCTTGTCTTCACCCTTGGATGGAGGTTTCATTTTTTTCTTTCCCTATCTACTAATCCACTTTCATTGGAGTAGAGGTATTTTTTTATCATTGACATTATTTTCTTACATTTAATTGTTTGTTTTAATTTAGGATTATATTTTATACAAGATGTGTATATATCCTTGATCACAACATCTTTATTATTTGTAAAATTATATTCATCTTAAAAAATATACTTACTTGGGGAATTAAAGTGTTTCATCCTTCATCAGGAATCCCTTTTTCACCTAGCACTACAAGGGTTAAACAGGTGCTAAATTATTCTCCTTCCCTTTTTTGTCTTGAAGATATTATATTTTTTCAAGAACCTATCTTGAAGATAGATTTTGTGTAGCCAATATTTACTCCTTTCAAGGCTCTCTTCCCACATGCAAAATCCTTTCACAATTATCTATTCCTTGGCTATTAAGAGTTTTATTTCTTGCTAAGGTTACATCATACATTGTATTTTTAAGGATAGTTCCTTATTGTTAGAAGGATGAATACTTGTTCTCTTTTCTTTATGATGCTCACAATTTGATGTCTTTTTCATAAGGAGTAGGAAAAGTCCTTTTGCTAATTTATTTTATGGATCCACATAAAGACTATGATTTTTGTAAGATTGATGTTATAAACTACCTCTTACATGATTTTTTTATAGCTCACCTCATGTTCAAAGTTTTCATAAGTCACCCTGTGCACAAAGGTTTTGTAAGATGCCTTGTGCATAATTTTTTGTAAGGTGCCCCATGTGAAAACAAATTCTAAGCCTCTTTGTGCACAATGTTTTTATAAGTTTCTCTATTTACAAAGTTTTGTAAGCCAACCAATGCACAAAAAGTTTCAAAGTTATCTAGTGCACAAAATTTTCAAGATAGAATTGACTATCATCAAAAATATTGTTAGACCAACCATCAATTCTCCTTTCTTTCTCTTGGAATGAGTGGAACTAGTACAACCATCTTGATATACTTTATAATATTTAACCCTTTTCTATCATGGATCATCTAGCATAATACAATTTGATAGATTATTGCATTCATGGTTCCTTTCCATGTTCTCATTTATTTTCTAGTAGATTAGATCATGGAGTGTTGTTCATCCTTGGCATATTCTCTTTCCATTTATGTGTGATTACTTATTCCTTTACAATAGCTTTTAAAACATAATGCTAGTAGATAAAACATTTTCATTTGAGATCTCTTCAACTAGTTGATTTGGATTTTTATAGTGTTAACCCCTTTTCATTTGTAGCTTCTTTTTTAGTTGTCTTTCATATGTTTTTCCTTTTGTCTTTTTTTTGTGCCCTTGTATACGGTTGTACAAGTTGATATATTTCATATGGAGGTGTGTGTCCTTAAACTTAGTGATATCATATCTCTTCAATTTTCTCATTATCATTTCATCTCTCTCTTTCTTTCTCATTTTGTTCTTTTATCTTATTTCTTTTACCATCAACATGAGTTTGTCTCATACTTATGCTAAAGTGGGGACTAAATATATCATTGTTATATAAATTATAGGCACCTAACATGTGTGTATAATTTCATGATTATTTTTCATCCACCTTAGTGTATTTTCATTGTAGGACTTTATATGACACTCAATGCACACCTAAATTCAAATATAATTCCTCTATCATTTCATTTTTCCTTAAAATTGAGGTAGGACATTATTTCTAAGCCTCTCCTTTTATTTCTCCTCCAATTAAATAAGGCATTTAATCACAAGGACTTATGTAACAATTTGTGGCTTTAATGTTCTACCCTTATCTCAGAATTGGTTGTGTTCTATAAAATAACATTCTCTAATCATCTAGAATGTGTGGTCTTGATTTTGACTTTGATTGGGTGGAACATAATGCCTAGATTTTTGTGTTATTGGGAACATAACACATAGTGTTTTTTCCCTAGGTATTAGACCCAAATATGATATGGGGTCATGTCTCCTTGGTTTAGTAGAATATTTGGAACCATTGTTGGTCTAATTGAGTTTTAACCCCTGAGATGCAATTGTGACAAGTGAATAAACACACCTATCTCTCCTCATTTTGGAATCCATTATCAAGGATACATTAACAACTATTTTTAAGCATTCACATTCATGAGAAATAGATCAAGTTCAAGAAATCAAGGAAAGTTCTCAAGATTTCAAGGCGTTACTTCCATGGATTAAGCTTCTTTCCAAGGAAGGAGATACACCTACATCTTTTCTTCTTATTTTTCAATCAAACATTGTGGTGAATTGCACCATCTATGACATGAGGTTTTGTCTTTCATTATTTCCTTTTGGATTTTTTTGTTAAGTAAAAGTTGTTGCATCAACATATATTATCATATTCAAAGATGCATTTTCATTATCAATGTATGATAAATTCATTTTTTTATATCTAGCCTCTTTTTTATGACAACACATTTTTATTTATTTAATTTTATTTCAAGGTTGCTTACAAGTAAGGGTTTGATTGAGGCAAACCCATATATCCAACCTTATTCTTTTTTTATTTTGTGGAGGTATAGATAGTGCAATTCTCGATACTTAATCTAAAAACTACAAGATCTATTAAGATTTCTACAAATGGAATCAATCAAAGTCCCTTGGAAAAAAATGCCCTAAGCTTCTTGTTCCTAATAAAAAAATTCCTAGGGAGTTTTGTACCCAAAAAATATTCCCCAAATTTAGTTATAGTTTAGTACAACTCTTGATCTCCATTTTAGGTCACTATAGCTTCCTATCTATTTTTTGGTATTCTACCTTTTTAAAAACTGCTAATATTTTCTTATTTAATAATTTATTCTCCATAATAATATTGTTGTTACTGTGTGGAGCCTTATTAGACTTAGAGGTCAATTTTTTCCCCACTTTCATTAACACAAATTTCCCTCTACATTTTTCTATGGGGGGGTTTTTTAGCAGTACCTTGCAAGGCCAAAAATGACTAATTTATTGTAAAAGGCATTGAGAGTTACTTTTACATTGGACAACATATTATAACCCTATTTTTGGAACTTACATAAGTCTTGTTTAACATGGCTTAGGTTTAGGGATTTTTCATGTGATAGTTGAGTAACTTCTTGTGTCAGTATTAGATTGCACATGATTATAGATTATAATCAGAATGAATCAATGGATAATAATATTGGACTCTTTATTTGATGGATGTAGCATACAATTGGGTGAACCACATCAAATTTTTCTATTTTCTATTATATTTATGTACTTTTCTCATTTCCAGTATTGATTATATTTATATGTAACTACTATATGTTTTTCCACTAATCCTAACACATAACATATCATTCGTCCCTTCAAATTAGAGAGGGATCATTATCTTACCTAGAGCTGAAGTCCTACTTGAGCCTATTGAGGCATATTCCTTTTGAGTGCACAATAGGAAAGGATGAAGAATCCACATGGCATTGCCATCATTTTTCTTATTCTATAATAGTAAAAAATAATATTAGAGGATGTTTGCATTTTATTTATCTTGTATGTGATTGATCTATTATTTCTACTTTTAGAATGTCTTCCTTGTTTTTCATGAAATATTGCATTTGAATGCAAAACACTAACTCTTTGATTGCCACAAGTCTATTGTATGACATTAGTTTATTTTCCAAGCCACATTTCACTCTTATTAGCTACATTTCTCACTGTTCCACATTGTCTCATCCTTAAGGCTTAGTTCTTAGTGTTTAGTATCTCTATGTTCTTTATTTCACCCACATGAAGAATGGGGTAGAAAGAACAATACCAGTTATATTTTGTGAAGAGACAATGAAAATATTATATGTAAAAATTCATTGAGGAATTATGTCACATAATTTATTGAATACTAAAGAAGCCATGAACAGATTTTGAGACAAAATTTCTTTGAGATATTTGGTCAAATAATATATGTGCCTTTTCTATGCGTCCACACTTTTCATATATATTTACTAGATCATTTATGTGAAATTCTAATAATAATCCCCCTTCCATTATAATTTTATGGATACATGACTACCCTATTCAAAGATCTTGTTGTTCTCGTTGTAGCAAGTATTTGCATAAACAATGGCCAATGGTTCATCCTTGTGCCAAAAGATATCCATGTTTTAGAGTGAAAAATGTATTATCTCATGGATGTGAAGCATATACATGTATGTGAAATAAGAATGAAATCAGATGAGGAATAATATCAATTCTCATGGGATTTGATACTTTGAATTTAATCAAGTTAATAGTGATAGTTATTTGAATATAAATGGATACCAAGAGAAAGAGACCTGTACGATCCACTGAAGAATTCAAAGCTTACTGTGTTCTTGTTAATTTCAACCATTACAAACTATTAGTATGGTAATCTTAGAAACTTACAAAATATACTTAATTTTTAAAACCATATTATCTCCTTCATATATTTTTATTATTATATTATGTAAGCATACATTATCCCACCTTAGTGTGTAATACAAACATAGAAGATGTTTATATGTTCAATTGGGAATAAAATTGGTTGATATTTTTGTATGCAATTGTGAATTGAATATTGTAAATTGTTAGGACATTTAGTAAATGACATTGTTTGTTTAAAAAAAGGTATCAATGGAGAATTGTGCTAGCTTGAAATTCAAAGTATGCATCTACTTACAAGGACCTAAAGATAAGTAAAACAAACAAATATGGATGAAAAGGACTCTTTCATAGTGCATTACCAACAAGATGTGTGTGTGTGTGTGTGTGTGTGTGTGTGTGTGTGTGTGTGTGTGTGTGTGTGTGTGTGTGTGTGTGTGTGTAACACCCCACCAAGGGATCCAAAAGAATTAACCTAAAGTTTTACTAAGTTTTTCAAACATTTTTTTTTTCAAAAAATAAAGATAACATACACATCAAACACATAGTAGCAGAAGCAATAACATACAATCAACTATAACATACATATCAGGTTACATTTCTTAAGGATCCCATGATGTTGAGTCACATTTAAATTTAATTAATTCTAAGTCTAAAAACTACCACATCCACATGAAAGAATAATTAGAAAGTCCAATGTCCATAATATACATTTGTTCTGAATGCCTCTTGGCAAATTAATTCAAAATGCTCAATCATCCACTATACAGGTCATAGGGTATGAAAGGCTAAAAGAATATACATATGTAGAAAAGAAATACATCCTCCTCCTTGAATCCATGATATAAAGTATAGTAAAATAAATGAAACCATCCACCATGCATGATACATCCATCCATCATAAAAGATATAAACATCCAACATAAAACACAACTAACTAAATGTGTGGTTCCTCCCAACTATCAATAGCGTCATTAGACCATCATGGGCCCCAGCCATCCCCCACGCATAACATCCCAAGTCACCAATAAGATCGTGAGTACTATAGTAATAGGGAAATCACTACTAAACATACTACAACATAATCATAAAGAAATATAACATACAAGAATACAACATAAGATGATCCTACAAATAGATAATATCACCTATCACATGCTAATCATCAATATGAGGAAATGCATTAGTAAATAAAATCACCTAATCATGAAACAAGCATCCCAAGAAGCTCTAGCCACAGTGAATGGATGGATCTCAATGGTAAGAGTAAAAAGCACTACCACTTGACTATGTGGAACCTAAATGGCCCACTTCCACCACGCTAAGGAGATAGTCTCAAGTCCCAAATAGGATATCAAATCACATAACACAAATACACTCTAAGTCCAGGAAATCCTAAAATTATACTAACTCAAAGGTTCCAACATAGATCGACATCTAGACCCAGAGGCACACAAAGACACGTATGAATCTACTATGTAAGCGGGCAAGTGTCATCACATGAATCATGTAGGAGTTACCCTAGTAGTTAGCTTAGGACTCCAGGGTCCCTAGTGATCCCTATGCGGCCACTAGTATCCTCTCGTATTGACAAGGCATACTACGAAATGCAAGGTTGTAAACCAAGCGTTCTCTCTACTCCCATCCTAGTCTATACTAGCACTTGAGGCATGGGTGAGAACATAAAATTAATCTTATTAGGCTCATTTTACTCTCATTTAGTGTAAATGTTATCACTTATTAAAATAACGTACAATGAGTTACCCTGGCAGCCACTTAGGGCCTCGGCCCCCATTGCAAGCCACTTCCTGACACTACACATAGATTACCTACCCTAAGCTCATGAATCACAAATCAAAGAATCATAATAAAACCACCTCATTCCTATACAAATGATTGGAAAGCATCATAAATATAATCATAATAATCACATTAGTTCTCTACGAGTAACTGAAAAGCATCAAATGATAAATCACAATATCCATCGGTTCTCCAATGAGCAATTGGAAAGTATCCCAAAGTAAATCACAGTATCCATTAGTTCTCAAGAGCAACCAAAATGTATCCCAAAGTAATATTGATTGAAGACTCCAAAATGGTCAAGTCGAACATGTCACAACATGACATCATCAAGAACAAAGCAAACACTTCAGTCCTCTCAAGGCGACTGGAAAGCAAATCAAATATAACTGATCGGTGACTCAAAAATGGTTAAGTCAGGTATCTCATATACATACACCTCATCTTCACATAAGAAGACTAGAAAACATTAACAATCAATAAACCACACACATCATAAAGCATGCCATCGCATTACCATGGTTGGGTTTTAAAAAGATCGAGATCAAAACATCATAACATCACAAACTCATAACTCCCAAGCCTCTAGTAACATCCTAAGACTAGTCAATACTACAACCAACCCCAAAACATAGACATTACAAACAAAACATAATAGTCTAATAGTTCAATTTAAGTTCCAGTTTCATATATGTTTCAAGTAATAAGTTTTTGCAATTAACCCTTATAATTAACCCATTTCTATATTTAAATAATTGTACAATTACCCTATAAATAATCTAAGGATAATCATTTAATTATCTACGTTATAAAAGTAACCATTATTGATAAAATAATTACAATTTTATTAAAATTGATATTATTTATTTATTAACAACAATAATTAGATTTACAACTTCATTAATTACATCTCATTATTAGTAAATTTTAATTGAATCAAATTAACTAATAATTAATAAAAACTATATTGCATTCATTAATAATTCATTTAATTATTAAACATTAATATAATTTAATAATAAAATTTTAATAAATAACAATATAAATTTAATAATAAAATTATTAATAATTAATAATATAAATTTAATTTAATTTAAACTTAATAAAATTGAAAAAGATTTTAAATTTATTAAAAATTTAATAAAAATAGATTTAAAAAGAACGATTTGCTTTAAAAAGCATGCACAAGCCTTTAAAGGGTGTTGTTGCCATATGCGGCAGGCCAATTGATGCAGTCCTTGCACCAGTAGACTGCCAGCAGCTTTAAACAAAAATAGGGGGTGGGTGGGGGTATTCCCCTCACTAATTAATTAATTAATTTTATATATATATATATATATATATATATATATAATTTATTCAAAACTTTAAAAATCTTAAATCAAATCCCCTTGTAATGCATAGAAATAAGAATTTTATGTATTTTAAAATTTAATTTATTTATATTGTGATAAAACAATACTCCCCCATAACCATTTATATATATATATATATATATATATATACAATATTAGCCTAATAGGAAAATTATGTTTAACCATTCAGATTTCCAATTTAAAATTTTCTTTTTAATACTCAAAACCCTCCTCGGTTTAAATAATAAATTCTTTACTCTACGAAATGAGGATCTTGATATCTTCTCTAATCTTCATGCATACAGAAGGTATTGACATACATTTAATAATTACAATATTGAAATGTTCAAGTATTCACCACAGAGAAATTCAAGTTCACAATCCACGGGCACGAAGAAGATAGGAAAGGAAATTTGCATAATTAATCAATGATAAAAAAACATAAGACCCTACCTAAACCTGATGCTAATATGCAACCACTTGAAGATTGTGAGGAAATTCGCTTCTATCCAAAAATTCTCTCTGAAACTTTCCCAAAATTTGCGTCTAAATTCGTCTCCCTCAAAAATGAACCCTCAATTGGTGATAAGGAGTTCTCTCCTCAAATCGAGGCACTAATTGTGTGTTCACCTGAGAGGACTCCTTGCTCACCAGACTCAAACTCCAATTAACTTTTATTAATCGTTCTTTTATCTTGCATTAATCTTTTTCATGCATGTTAATTGAATTATTAAATTACTTTATTTAATTTTCACTTGACTTCTTTTAATTAATTAATTAAGTTTTAAACTCATGCGCACTTCATGTGAACTTAAAACTTTTTTAATAATATATTTTCACTTTTTAATTTATTCTCGAAACTTAATCAATAAAATATTTATTAACTTAAATCATAATGATATTTAGCATTTATTTAAAAATGAACTCCAAATATATTATTATTAAATTAAATAAATATTATCACGTTCTAAATTTAAACTTACAACTTTTATCTTCAAATTTAATTCATTTTATTTAATTAATTTTCCAATTAATAAAATATAATTAAATATTAAAATATCATACTAATTTTCCATTAAATAAAATCTTTTTAATTAGACTTAATTAATAGAAAATTTACCAATTACTCATAAAATAACATATGAAAACCCATCAAAGAAAAGCATATATAAAATCAAACTAAAGGGTTATAATCATGAATTAACATCATCTAACGCATTCAAAGGGTACACGACTCATAAACTTGTCCTAATTATCAATTAGGACAATTGACTTAAGTGTTTAGGATTTGGACTTGAGAATTTATCTCCCCTCTCTTACCATTGAGATAATGCAATAGGGTATGCTCATCCTAGAAATTCAGGGAAGTCAATACCTGGTACCTGCAACCTACATAAAATCTATGCATGTACAAACACAATATTCTAAGCTAAATAGGCAATGGCAGGAAGTGGTGCATCATGTAGGTCTTGACTAGCAAGTGACTATGACTCCCTTCCTTAACCACATCATAAACGTCATACATAAAGAAAAAATACACGCACACCATACACATGCAGTATGGCATAAGTATCCATAAGAAAACACATAATGATCCATCTAACTAATCATCATCAGTAACTGAAAACACTATAATAATCATCATACATACATGAAATGTAGAGTATCAAGTAATCTCATCATGTAATAAACTGCATGTAAGAACAATATCTGATAATCTCAAAACAATACTACTAATAATCAAACATAAAACTGGCCTAAAAGAGTTTGTCAATGATAATAGAAATGAGAACTAGGGGCAAGCACTACTCTGTGTGTGTGTGTGTGTGTGTGTGTGTGTGTGAGAGAGAGAGAGAGAGAGGATATAAAATTTGGAAACATAACAAGAAAAAGATAGAGGGAGAGTTGGAATAATAGATATGGAGAGATAAACATACAATTTTAGGAAGAAGGAGGGGGAGAGAGAGGGAGAGATGGATAGAGAGATGAAGAAATATATAGAATAATAAGAGGAGATAAGAAAGTAGAGGTAGAGATGAAGATAGAGAAGGAAAGGAAGATGAAGTCAAATATTCAAAGGAAGGTAGAGGGATAGATGGAGATAAAGAACAATAAGAAGATAGAAAGAGATTTTGCAATTTTATAATAATTTAATATTATACATTTTTAATAATTATGCAACTAATATCTTTTTATAAATTCTAAATATTTATACAATTTCTAAAGTTTCTAAAAGGCATATAAGTTACACTAAAATATGTTTGATAAATTTAAACTAAATATTATTTCTAAGAGATAATTATGATTTAATATGTTAGTAAGAATTAATTTATAATTTATGATTAAAATGAGTAGAGAAAAGGAGAAGAGCAAAGGTGTATCTTTTTAGTATCATGTTTTATTTTTGAATTGTTACTCTTTAAATAATTTTAGCCTCTATAGAGATTATTGGAGTTTTCTTTTAAAATAATTTAGTATATGATTCAATTAAAGAATTTCATCTTTATGGTATATTATATGATGTTTTATCTTTTAAAAGAGCATTAGTCTACAATCAAATCATACCATTTTAGTCTATAGATTTATTATATCATTTGATATGATGAGGTGTACCATTATGGAACATATAGTCACAGGACTTATAATAATGCTCAATTATGATGTATAAGAAAATAATTATATACATTATATGCAAGGAGAGGTATATTTTGATATTTCTCACAATAATTTGTGGAAATTTCAATTCACTGTTAATTTTTCATATCAATTTATATGACAAGTCTCTTGCTTAAAACTAAGGTTTCTAGGCTACATCATCAAATATAATGTCACATCAATGTGTTGTTTCGCCAAAGTGTCCAAAAAAACCAAAGAAAAGTGAGACCAATAGTTGTGCACTAAGTCATATTTTATTGGTAAGCTAATGTGGTATCACATGATTTGTTTCTTAGATGTAATAAATATATTTCATTCAATTATAAGCAATTTTTATCACTAAAATAAACTATGAAGTCACATTTATTGGTACAATATTGTAAAAAATATTGAGTATTTTACCAAAAATCACTATCACAACTATTAGAAGGCACTCAACTATTTAGTCATTTCTCTTAGATAAATTTGTGTTACTAACACACACACAGCCAAAAGATATCAGAACTTCATGTTTTTCTACCAAATATAATAATACTAACTCATAAAAAATCTAGAGCTTTGATATCTATTAACATCTCTATATACATACACATATACATATATACATATATAAATATGAATACACACACATATATATACATATACATATAAATACATACATATATACATACACATACATAAATATACACACATACATGTGTACACAAGTTGGTAGCTTTGGTATCAACAATACTAAAAAAAGTATTCAAATTTAAATAGATAGTTAATTTCTTTTAATCTTATAACTATATTTATAAAATTAAATAATACTATGGAATATATTAAATACTGCTTTGTATATTGTAATAATTATAAAGTTATTCGGTTTTAGTTTTCATGATCAATATTTTGTAGTCTTGGGCTTATAGTTTTATTTGGTTCAATGTTGAATTATGTGTACATTTAGGGTTTAATTTGATTAATGATAAGGGTTTAGTTTAGGTTAACTTATTATGGTTCAATTTGGTGTTGTCTTAGCATTATGGTATAGTTTGTGTTTGGATTATCATTCAACTTGGTATAATAGATTATAGTTAAGGTTAAAGTTAATTTAATTTTCTTTCTTAGAGTTACATTTAGCTTTAGGGTTAGGATTCAATAGAGTTTAGTGCTATTGTTAAGATTCAAGTTAGTTTAGAATATTATTTTAATTTAGTTTAGGTATAGGGTGACATTTGGTTTGTGTTAATGTTAGAGGTCAATTTGGTTAAATATTTATTTAGGATTAGGCTTGACTACTATTTTTTATTGTGGTTATGAATCTATTCATTCAAGGTCACTACTACATTTGGACTCAAATTGCAATGGCAAGTCATCACAATTATGATGACCACCCTCACCCAAGTGATAGGACCATGAATTGGCTCTCATCATATGAGCTTTGGACTTTTATTATCGTAAATTGTGATAGAAAGGGCATCTGTCACAATTGTGATGGATAAAACTATCGTAACTTGGAAGAAGGAAAGGGAAAGAGTTCATCTTCATGCCATCCCCATTACAATAGTAGATCATCACAATTATGACAGCTTAAGCTTTTAGTTTTGCAGCACAAGTATGAAGGGTATGTGACAGTTGTGTTGTGGGAGTGACAACTATCTATAAAGACAGGTCGTCGCAAGTGCGACAAGTAGCTAAGTTTTTTTTTTTTTTTAATGATGCTTTTCCAATGAGGTCCTTTTACCGCTAAGAAGATTATCAATTTTTTTTGTAGTAGTGAAGATTAGTTATACATGACCGACCTATAAATTCAGTGGGAAGACATTCTATGTACAAAATACCATGGGACATTGTAGTGTAATTTTTTTTTATATAACCATATTATAGATTATATTTATGAAAATATAATAATGGGTGGCTTATGCCTTTTTTTTAGTTGGTTCTATGAACAGGATTCAAGTGCTCATCTTCTTTTGAAGACCATAGGCAAAAGGAGCCAAATATGTGTTTAGCTTTAGATCATCGTGAGAGTGGAGTCATTTGAAGAAATCCTGAAGGCTACATGACCAACTTAGACAAGCAAAGCTTAATAATATAATAAATACTATACAAGGGACAAAGATTTGACACGTCTTACGAATGTTTGTAAATGGCTATTTGTAATCATTTGTCATAGAAGTGCCAATTGATATCAATGTATCCTTTATAGTTGTGGCATCTATGTGGAAGCACATTTTTGTTATCAAATCAATCTATTTTGGTTATCATTCACATATGATTGTGTATAGGGTTCTATTCTCAAAACTTTAAAGATATTTGAATTATAATAACATTTACATGACAATGATGCAATAAATGTGAAGTGCAAATGGAATTCAATTGGATGGTTTAAAATGAAAAGAAAAATAGAACACATTTAGAATAATTGAAATATAAATATACAAAGAAAACTGTAATTGTTATTTCGATGTCAAATAAAGTGAAAAGAGAAGCATGGCTCAAATTTCAATTATAAGACATAAAGATTCTATTTTGTCAATTAATCTTGTATTGTCTTTCAAATTTTAGCTGTAGGAATACATATTGCCATGGACAAAACATAATTGGAGCATAGAGATAGCTTATAAGATTGTGGTTAAGTCTATGTCATGGCATCTATTTTCTCTACACAAGCATGACTATGGCCATTCAAAACTTCATTGAGAATAGCCAAATATCTCATCAATGAAAGATCTCTAACAAAAAAGCAAACCGTTGGGTCATTTCATCTCCACTTGATGTGATATGCATATGAATTGAGATTACATATTGAACTATGGCATCCTTTTGTATTCCCTAAAACCAAGAGATTCACACAGT